>CM060913.1:683347048-684597048 GCA_030737875.1 Allium sativum
TCTAAATAAAGTAAGCATGGAAGAGTTGATCGGAAATCTGATTACTTACGAGATGGAGTTAAAAGCAAGAGAAGAACGAAAGGATTCTGAATCAAAGAAAAAGACAATTGCTCTAAATAATTCTGTTGAAAGTAATGATGATGATCCCGCTGAAGAGCTAGCCATGGTTTTGAAAAAGTGGGCCAAAGGAAAATACAAGCCACAAAAGAAGAAAACTGTCAAGTCTGAAAGTTCAGATAGTTCAAACGATGAAGTGTTTTGCTACAATTGCAAGAAACCCGGACATATAAAACCAAATTGCCCACATCTTAAAAATGAAAAGAAGAAGAAGTTCAGAAGAAAGAAGAAAGCCTTTGCTGCTACATGGGATGACGAAGAAGGAGAAGAAGTTTCTGAAAGTGAAGAAGAGGAAGCTAATTTGTGTCTTATGGCTCATTCTGATTCAGAAGGTAGTGAAGAGGATTCTAGTGAGGTAACGAATTTTACCTATAAAGAATTAATATTAATGTGTCACGACCTCACAAAAACTGTTGACTCTCTTGAACTAAAAGTTAATAAATTAAAATCTGATAGGTCAAAACTAATTCATGAAAATAACAGTTTAGAAAGAAAACTTGAAAAAGTTAAGAATTCACCATTTTCAGAATGCGAAAAATGTCAATCATTGAGTAATAATCCTTTGAAATTCAAAACTAATTTTGAATCACTCAAAAGTGAAAACGAGAATTTGAAAAACGAAAATCGTGATTTTGAGAAGGAGATTGAAAAGCTTAAAGAATCTAAAAAACTTGATTTTGAAAAGCGAAAACAATTTGAAATTGAAATTTCTAAGTTCAATGCTAAAATCAAAGCACTTGAAAACGAAAATTTGGTTTTAAAACAAATTGATGCTGAAAAGAGGAAATTCGCTATTAATCGTTGTTCAAATTTAATGAAAGAAAATAAAGATCTTAAATTTAAAATTCAACGACTTGAGTCAGCTTTGACTAAATTTTCTAAAGGAGAGAAATCATTGAATATGTTGTTAAAAAATCAATTTTTTGTTCAGAATAAAAAGGGACTTGGATTTGAATCTAATCAAGTTGAAAAACAAAATTTTAATGATTTTAAAAATTCTTTAATTGGCTTTGAAAACAATCAAACTGAATTTTTGAAATTTAATAATTTCAAAGGATTTTTAAATCATAAACAAATTGATAACTCGTCTAAAAACAATTCATTTAAATCTGTTTGGATTCCAAATATTAACAAAATAAATTTAAGCAAATCTAAACAAATTTGGGTTCCAAAGGGTACGCTAGTGAATAGTAATGGATTGTTATATAAACGGGTTTGGGTACCAAAACGTGTAAACAAAGATAAGAGTGGTAAAACAATTTTTGTTAGACCACTCGATCATATAAACATTTAGGTATCACAGGAGGCTGAGGAACAACTGTGCTTCAGAAAGATAAAATTCAAGTTGATTCATATATCGAATTATTTGAAGTTCCTTAGCCATAGATTCAGAGTTGGAGATTCATTGCATCACGTTGATTATGGTAAGTCAGGTATGATCTCTAAACTCGTACTTTTATTCCTTTTAGTTTATTTTTACTTGGCTGTTTTTGAAATCATTCCTTATGGATCGTTGAAATTCTTGGATTATAAAAAAAAAAAAAATTGATTTTTTTTGGTGATTTCAAACAATTATCTTCAAATTTACTGTTTCTTGAGTTTGTCTAAAAATTCTCTGAGGATGTCACTTGTGATTCTTGCTTTGAAAATGATCTTGTGCTGCTCTGATAAGGAAATTGATTTGATTCATTGGTGTTTAAATGATAAGTTGGAAGATCAGTAACTGGATTTAGATAAAATTCATAGGCAATTTGAATTAAAATTGTTTTAAAAATTGTCTAGGAGCAATCAGTGTTAAAAATATTAGAAAATTTCATTAACTGATTGATTTTTTAAGCTTGCATTTTTTTTCAAAAACTCCTCTTGAAATTAATATTTTCAATTTTAAAATTATTTTTGATTATTTATTCAAAAATTGAAATTATTGATTAATTTGAACCGTTTTTGGGACTCATCAAAATTATTGATAGATTTATGAAACTATGATGAGTTGCGACTATGGTATAATTCATAACTAGAAGAGATATTATTTTAAATCTCATGATGATTAGACAAATTTTATAATATCTTTGAATTAGAGCTTATTTCACGACCATCTTCTATATCTACCATATTTCTGTCATTCATCATGGTTTTATTTAATTTGGGGAGTTCTAATTATTCTTAAAATTAAAAAAAAATAAAATAAATAAATAAATAAATAATTTATCCTTGGTATTCACTCCCATTTAAAAATCCTCGCGGTTATGCGTGGGTGAATTACCTTAATTTCTATGTGCTTCCATTCTCACTTAAAAGACCTTCGGGCTGTGCATGGATGGAACTCATTAGAGAGGATAAAGTTAAGTTACTACTAACCCCATTTAAAAGACCTTTGGGCTATGCGTGGTTAGAAAGTGCTTAACACATTCTTTTTTGCATATTTAAAATCTTTAAAATTTATATTCAAATATTCAATTTTTATTGAACTCTCCTCATTCGATAAAATCCATCGTAAATCCATTCATTCTGAAAGTGAAATCTGCTTCTGATTTAAAGATTATTATGATTTTTGTTTGATTAAATGGGATTTGCGATATATATTCTCTCTCTTATTTTGAATTTATATTTATAATCAAAATTCATCACTGTTTCAATTTCTATTATCCTTTTGATGATAACAAAAGGGGGAGAATTGTCAAGATTTTGACTGATGAGTATTTAATTCAAAAATATTTTAAGATTGGAAATTAAATATCTAGAGGGAGAATGGTCAATTGGATTTCATCATTTATATTTTTTTCACATATATAGAGGGAGTTCAGTTGTAGGGGGAGCATACAAATAGGGGGAGTAATATATTTCACATTCAAAATCTTTTATTTGTTTGTCATCATCAAAAGGGGGAGATTGTTGTATATAACAGTGTTGTTTACACGAATATATGATTTTTGTTTGATGATAACAAACAAATTTATTTTATTATTGAATGTGTTTGTAACTGTACTGGTATACTACACAACAGACAGGATTATAATATTTTATTTAAATAAAATATAGCTGTACAGAAATTTAAACAATCACACAGTATTTTATTTAAATAAAAATATTTTATTTCAATATCAAAAAGTACATCTTTTTACTCCACTATTTGACATATTATATTTCATTCATACAACTCTGTCACTCACTCTATACAACTACACATACAAACACTTTCATACATTGACATTTTTTTTTACTGTCTTCTATCGTCCATCTTCTGTCTTCACAACCTTCAGTCAAATCCTGTCTTCATACCTGTCACAGGAAGAACACACAGTAGACTGCAACAAAAATAAAATAGAATAAAAGCAAATAAAAATTTATTTTTAAATTTTATTTGCCTCAGAATTATGGTGTGTTTCTCATCACTTTTCTAGACTTGGTCTGATATGCAGGGACAGAAAAACTCGTCTGGATGGCTGCATATACACACATGTATACACGTGTGCACTGCCACGCCAATCCAGTGTAGCGACTGAGGAGTAGCCACTTGGACCATCTCGACTCAGTGCACATGTCAACACACATCAAAATGGTCGAGCCAAGCCCAAGATTGCTCAGCAAATAATAATTCAATGTAAAGTCAATAAAAATTCAAAGTGGTCGAGACAGCTCAGCACAAGGCAGAGGCAACATATTTGGATGATTTTTTTTACAAAATGGTCAAGCACATTACTAGTACACACAAAAAAAAAAAAATAGCACAAACAAGAAGATTTCAAAGTGAAGAAATGATCAAAGTTCAAATGGCAAGACTCAAGTGTAATGATGTATACATGAACATGGACATGGTACAACTACAGGAGTACATAGAACAATGGCTGAACACAATGGTGCAGCAAGTAAAGGAGCAGCAAGATCATGGACATGAACGGAAAAACAGTGAAAGTGAAAATAAATAAAGTACCAAAAATTACAGGCACAACAGTAAAAGAAATACATAGACAAATACAACAAGGTCATGGTACAAACCAAACATTATTTCAGGTGAATGTAAACATTGGTGGAACCAATCAAATATGGGAGCCAATACTAGAAAGGGGTCGAGCAAGTGGAAGTTACAGCTCAACACAAATGACCGAGCAAAGTTCAAATCAAGATGGTCAGTACTAGAACAAGTACATAGGAGCATTTACAAGTGCAGTCACAAAGAGGAGCAACATGATGGACTACACTAATATAAACAAGGAATTCAATTGATCAAGTGATTGGTCAAAGACAGATCCAAGTAGTATAAACAATACAAGGCATGTAGTAACATGCAAAATTCAAGTGCAGTACCCATTTTGATCAACAGAAGTGAACAAGAGCAAATTACTTAAGCAAAGTATCCATTCACAAATTCAAATGTTCATCTATACTCGACAAAGTGTAAAGCAACTGTTCATATCAGATTTAAAGACCGGAAAAATGTTTTTTTTGGAAAAGAATGATTCAAAGAATCTTTTAAAATTCCAGAAATCAAGGTTTAAATTTGGTAGTTAGAAGACTGAAATATTCAGATTCAAATTCAATCAAGAAAAAGCCCAAAGGGACTCCAGATGAATTGGTCTTACAGATTTATTTTAATCAAGATTTATTTTAAGAAAGACAGAGTAAAAGTCCAGAACTCTCACGCAAGTTTGAAGATTTCAAATTCCAGAAATCACGATTTAAGGCAATATTTTCAGGAAAAGGATTTCGCAATTTTTATGGAATAAAAGACTCAATCAAACATCAAGAAAGCCAATTCAAAAGCCCCAAAATTCTCATATTCAAAATTGAAAGATTCATCACGCAAAATGTTTCCAGAAAATTGGATTTACAAATCTATTATATCGAGAATTTCTAGAAGGAAGACTCAGTCAAAAATCACCAGATTATTCGCAAGAAAGCCAATTCAAAAGCCCCAAAATTCTCGTATTCAAAATTGAAAGATTCATCACGCAAAATGTTTCCAGAAAATTGGATTTACAAATCTATTATATCGAGAATTTCTAGAAGGAAGACTCAGTCAAAAATCACCAGATTATTCGCAAGAAAGCCAATTCAAAAGCCCCAAAATTCTCGTATTCAAAATTGAAAGATTCATCACGCAAAATGTTTCCAGAAAATTGGATTTACAAATCTGTTATATCGAGAAATTCTAGAAGGAAGACTCAGTCAAAAATCACCAGATTATTCGCAAGAAAGCCAATTCAAAAAGCCCCAAAATTCTCGTATATACCATGGCCAAGTCTCAACGTAGAAATCAGAGCAAATATTTAGGAGTTTTAATCCTATAAATACACCAAATCATCATCGGTTTTAATATCATCCAAGTTCAAGCACAATCAAAGAAAAACTCGAATTAAAAATCATACCAGAGAACAAGTAAGCAACTTGGACCCAAATCGAAGCATTTGAAAGCAACATCGAAGTCGCGCATCAAAGAATCACACTCCATCACTCAAGAGCAGAGATTTGGGGGAAGACTGAAGAAACCCTAGGAATTTCTCAAGAGCCGCCGCCATTTCTTTATTTCAGAGAAAAGAGTCGGGTTAAAATAAAGTGGTGAAGCAATAACAAAAGTGGCCGGCCAAGTTTTAAGGGGATGACCCATTTATTTTAAGTCCTAAAGGCTTTTTAAATTTTTTAATTTGTTTCATCTTTCGTTTCAATTTGTAATCAGTCTACAGTTTTCTAGTTTGTCTCTAAAACTTGGGAGACGAATTACAGGGTTTGTAATTCGGGGAAATCTGGTTTTGGGGATAAAAACCAGTGCAGGGTTTTGAGCGTAGGGTTAAGAACAGTTGGGAGCGAGTGTCGCGAGTTTACAGGGGATTGTAAGCGTAGAGATTGTTTTAACTCCTAGTAGAAACCTTGGGGAATGCAGCAGTAGGCAGGGTTTTGCCGAAGCTGGGTATATCTGTGTGTTATTTATTTTCCGCATTTATTCTGATTATTATCTGTGCTGTGATTATTTAATTACTCTGTGAAAATCTGCGATAAACCCTATTCACCCCCCCTCTAGGGTTAATTTAGATCCTACACTCATAGTTATGCATGAGTGAATCAACTTGACCTCTATATATGTGCTTTTATTCTCATTCAAAAGTCCTTACATCATGCATGGATGTAACTCATATAAGAGATTGATGAAAGTAAGTATATTTCTAATCTCATATAGAAGTCATAATGGTTATGCATGGTTAGAAAAAACTTAATATTTTTTAAGTTACTACTAACTCCATTTAAAAGTCCTAACAGTTACGCGTGGCAAGTTTGTGCTTAAATTATTGTGGTTAAATTGAAAATTTATTTGAAAGGTTTGGAATTCATATTCCTATATTTGAAATTAAATAACTCTTTTTAAAAAATCGATCATAAATCCACCAAAGTGAAATTTGCTTCTAATTTGAGATATATTATGACTTTTGTTTTATTAAATAAGATTTTCGACATATATTTTCCCTCTTAATTTGAACCTATAATTTTAGTATGTGTTCATTCCTATTTCGATCTCTATTATCCTTTTGATACTAACAAAAAGGGGAGAAAAGTTAAGTGTTTGATAGACGAGTAAATAAATCAAGAATGATTTAATATTAGAAATTCAAATGAATTTAAAATTTCTCATATGCATCCATATAGGGGAGTTCAATTATATGGGAGCACAATCACGTCTTGATAAACACATTCACATGCACATCAAAATCTAAATATATGTTTGTCATCATCAAAAGTGGGAGATTGTTGAATATATATTCATATGATTTTTCTTATTATAACAACATATATATTATTCGGTAAATGAGTTTATACAAGTATTATTTACTTTGCACAGTCTGAATAGGGATATTTGCAATAATAAAATATTTTGTGATAGAATTTATTTCTTTAGCGAATATTTTATTAAATCGGATATCTGTATTTTACATTTGAATAGTACATATTTGTGTTCCACTCTATTACATTCATAGTGATTCACACAGTTCCTCACTACATTTCACTCATTTACCCATATAAATATACACTGTCGCTCATGTTCTCGCTCAGTTTTGAGTCTTCGATTGAGTGCTCTAATTTTTATCCAATCGCTTGTTGTACCTGTCAAATTAGATAAATGTAGTAAACTAAAAATGAAATAATTTAATATGCAAATATAAAATTTACTTTTAAATTTTTATTTGCCTGAGTATTGGGGTTTTCTCATTATTTTCAGAAAGGTCAGGGATGTGTGTATGTGTATATATATATATATATATTTGAATCTAGACGACTTGTATAAGTGCTCGAAACCAACCTCAACATAGATATAGTGGTTTGTTGGCTAAGACCAGCCGTGACACATATTCGTGGTCTACTGACCTTAACTAGCCTCAAAATAACTAGTTGCTAATTTGCTATAATTATATATATATATATATGTATGTGTGTGTGTGTGTGCGTGCGCATGTACAAAGGAAAATTTCATGGAAAAATCAACACAACATGCATCAAATGAAGAACAAGTGAACAAGGACACTTCAGGATCAAAACTTGGAAAATATGCAACATGGCAACACATTGTGCAACAAACCAAGGTCATGGTTTAAAGAATATACAAAACAAATGGTCACAACAATTACAAGTCAAGCCAGCAACAAGCTTCCAACAACAATGACCATTACAAAACAGTGTAACACTATACACAAGTATAAGGAATGACTCAAGCATGATGACTAAAAGTGAAGATGGAAAAGGCCTTAAGTACATTCAACATGGGGGAAACACTAGTTCAAAACAAGTTCTAATATGGCCAACAAACAAAAGATTTAAGCCAGGTTAGCAAACACAAAGGTGCAACAACATTAAATGTAAATTACAAAGTGTATGCAACTAGTATGACACCAACATCAAGAGCAATAGAGCAAGCAAGGTGGCACAAACTCAAGGGATTTACAAGCGCACCCCATGCAACATCTCAGGTCGTGACATATAATCAAGTAGCCCAGCAAGTGACCAAGAACAACAAAGCGTACACAAGCAAAATAACACAGCAACGGTGCAGTGACATGTCAACACAAAAGCAATGAAGTAATGCAAATGCATATGGCACATGCATATCAAGATAGTGGTATGTAACAAAACCGCACTGAAATGAAGCATTCATCAAGGCCGAACTGTTTACAAGTTCAAAGAAAAAAATAAGGGTCTGAAATATAAGGAAAGTACTGAATTTGGAATCATGTTGAAAGTGTCAACAAACTCAAGACAATGTAATTTTCCAAAAATCATCGAAGTCAAACTTTTATTTTCGGTAAGAAAATTTATTCCAAAAGTCAACCGAATATTTTTGGCAAGAAGAACAATTCAAAAATTCCAAAAATCACTCTCATACACAAGTGTTTATATTTGTTAAGAAGTATTATTTTCATTAAGTTCAAGTTGAAGAAATCTCCGGCAATCACAGCTTAGTAATTTCAGTAAGGTAGATTAATTCAAATCATATAAAGTATCTAGAATCAGAGGTTTTAGGGTCACAAAAACCTTATAAATTTTCTTATCGTCATCGGCTTAATGTGTGGTTTTGCAACAGAGAATTCAAGTGTAAATCTCGAATCGAAAAGGGAAAACATATCAATTATTTAATCAATCTCTCTATTGATTTACAAGCAAAATCGAGAACGTTCTCATCAGTAAATTAAGGCAAAAGCGAGCATCTAGAGAACCAGAAACAATCGCAAATTCCTCAGTATCAATCGATCGATTCAAGTGAAAAGAGAAGCAAGCCCTAATTTTTATTTTAAGAGAGTCCCTCGCCATTACCATTGAATCAGAGACAATAGCATATGCTTTTAATTAAGCCGACCGAGTTTAACAAAGGCCATAACACATCATATTTATAAAAAGAGAGAAAGCCCTAGTTTGTTTTAAGTGTCAAGTTTTATTTCTAATTTAGGGTATTATGTCTTTATTTATTCACATTGTATTTTTTGTATTTGGTCAAGCTCTAGTGTTTAACTGTGCAACAAACTATGAATTTATAGTTTGAAAATTCGCAACTTTGGGGATTGAGTCGTGGAAGGATTTTAAGCATAGGATTAAGACAATTAGGAGCGAGTGTAATGACCCAAACTTCCCCGTGAAGGAAAGAACAGATTGCTATGAGAACACGACAAATCAGGACATAAACAGAAGAACATTTCCTTGCTTATTACAACAATTTACATCAGAGTAAAAGAATATACAGAGTTTAAACAAATAATACACATTTGTGAAATATCGGAGATTTACAAATTAAAATGCAGCGGAACATAATACAAAACACAACTGAAGGAGATATACAGATACAGAGCTTTCCGAATATCATTCCAGCTGTAAACTAGGATCCTATGAATATAAATCTGCAAAACCAAAACTACTAGCTGCCTGTGTAGAAAATAGGGGCACCTAGAGTTTAGGTTAAAACAATAAACTCCAGGTCAGTCATGTGACTGGTGTGAGAACTAAAATAGTTATTTAAAACTCTACATTAAATCGGATATATCAAGGGACCACGCCGTATAACACAGAAGGGTTTCCTCCCAAGAATACCAGTGCATAAAACAAACAACGCAATGCTTTTTTGGAAAGATGAGGCTATTATAAGACTCAGGTTCGATCACACAATGCAACGCAAGCCGGAGGATAGAGTTTTACCTTATAATACCCAAACTTGCTTGGTACACAAATCATTTTGATACTATTATAGTGTAAAGTGTATGAAAACAACTTCAAATATAAATGTATCAGTCATAGGAGGCATGGGTATAATCTATCATGTCGCCAATACTAGGCTCTACAATCAAAACCGAAATGTCACGTATTGGAAATTGGATTTCCTTAATGAGTCTAGGCAAGGGATATACTCCTTTCCGCTTCGAGACACTCTAGCAAATGTCTCAGGACTACACACTCGGGGTAACCCCTGGAATCGGCCGGGCTGGTCCTCCCTTACATTTGAGGATTAATTATTCCTAAACACACGTTTCCCGGTCCAATCCGACCTATCCATCGGCTCCATAGAGACCGATATAACCGAGGCTCCTCGCAATCCAACAACTACAAAGGTAAAAATATAACAATGTCAAGGCGTACAAAATGCTGACACCACCCAAAGCTAGAAAGAAACGTCATGTTCTCCCAACGGTCCTTATCCCGTTTTTAACTCATACCGAGGTGTCAGGCCCGCAAATTAACGCTATACACAAAGCAGCGCTATATTAAGGCTATGCTTTGATCATCCACCACAAGATCCTGCTTTTCAACAGAAGCCTTGATCATTGCATCTCTGCATGCCACACAGGCAATTCATGCCATGCGACTGATATCTATCGATATATAACCTCTGAGCTCGTACGTCTCAGAGAAGGGCGTTAAGCAAGAGAATAAATTCTCCGCTACCAAATAGAGATATATTTAATAGAAATCAATCACCAAAGAATAAAATCCAATGTCAGACACTCAATCCATTGACAAGTCCATTCTGGGTCTGAACGAAACCGAAGGCACCTTATTCCTCGTCCCATATGTCTAATACAGGAGAGAGGCCCTCGCATATCCGTCGATCTCTAAGTATGTCTGGACGATCACCACTTATTACCTCGTCTTGGGTGTACAGCCCAATCAAGACATTTGTAATCATCCAAACAATGTGAATACCTTCGGTCTTTAACCACCGTCTTCATCGCAGACTTATCGTTGAATCGGTTATTCAGAATGGGTATAAACTCGGCCTTTTTGAATAACTCGCGTATATATTATAATCAAGTTATATAAACACAACATACGCCGCATTCCAATCCAGAATATTCTTTTATCCAAATATTCACATTCTTAGGGAAAGGTTCCCATTAATTTTATCAAAGATAAATTCTTTTAAATTTATTCTTTAATCTTCCTTTGGATATCATTTTAAACCATATTAAGGTTTTCCAAACTAGTCGGGGTTAGCGAACCACGCCGAAGTAATCATTAATTTTATTTCCCGATCCCAACCTATTCATCCCATGGAGCAAAACTGGTATTACCCCGTAACTAACACCACGGTGTTATCGGTAAATTTAATTACCATTTCACGTTCAAATCTAATTAAAGATTTAACTATCTCTAGGAGAAAAACTGGAGATACTCCACTCTCGATCATTTTCCAAATTTGATAATTTAAATTATCAATTCACATTTCAATCTAATTAAAGATTCATTAAAAATCCACTTAGTTTTAATCTTCCTAAAAACCAATGTTAATGATTATTTAACTTTGGAAACATAAACTTGTCGCATCGACAATCTATGCCGTACTATTGATTTCTGCCGATATACAACCTCTAAGCTCGTACGTCTCAGAGAAGGGTATTAAGCAAGAGAATAAATTATCTGCCACCAAACATATATATATTTAGCAGAGATCAACCATACAGTTCGAAATACAATGACAGACATGTAATCCTGCCTTTAACTAGCTTAAAGAACCAATGTCATTTAAAACACGATTAACGATAAACCCAAATCACATTCCATTAATTATGGAATCTTCACGGAAAAACAAATCAATATATAATCGATATCAGTTTCCGAATCCGACTAATAATATAAATGGAATAATGGAAAAGCCTTTTAAATTCCATATGTATTAACGGTCTTCCTCCACAGAAGTTCACTTCGATTATTATCAATCGAATTCCATTCAATTCCAAATTAATATATTAAATTGGAAAACGTTACTTTGGAAAATTCCCGTTAAATATTAATAAAAAGATTTATAAATTCCAAATCACATTTCACTTTAAATCAGGTTAAAGAACGAATGTTGTTAAAAGCACAGTTCACAATAAACCCAATTCACATTCCATTTTCAATTCTAATTAAATGTTAATTAATTGGTAATTCTTCTACAAATCTTGATTAAAAGATTTATTCTATTCAAACGGGGTTCAAGAATAGTGTTATTTAAGACACCATTTACGACAAACCCAAAAATCCATTTGATATTAAATACAAGGCTCTGAATAGAAAATAAATCGGCTTATATTCAGTATCAAATTCTGAAACCAACAAATATCATATTGGAATAACGATATATATATCTTCCAAATTACTCCACAATATCCGTATAATCACGAAATCCAATATCAAAATATTCTGAAGATGATTTCGATTCAAATTCATTCCAATAATTATACTGGAAATTCTGGTTATTTTTAAAACCATCTAAAACCCAATTTATTTATTTTAAAAATATTGGATTTCTAATTCTAGTTCATAACTAGTTCATTTCGATAAAAATATATTTTTATCCTTTCAAATATGGATTTTTTCATCCCAATTCTTTCCAAATCATTTATTATGATTTTACACAAGTTATTAATATTTTTAATAATTTTATCAAGGCCCGTACAGTTGATTTCCATAAACGGCCATCAAACTGCACTTACAACGACCTTTTCCAAATTTGATTTGGACATGATTCCAAATCCAACCATTAGATTTCAAATCTCTTGTATTCGTTGGAAAGCTCTTTTCGATATGAACCCAACGGTTCTGGTATTAGGAGAATCTGACGGTCGGATCTCCCGTAATGTCTGTTCGAAGTCGATGATCGAAATTCAGGAACTACCGCGGCACGGCGCATTCTATTCAGGCCATTAAATATATGTATAATATATATTTTATATTTCGTCAATTTTGGTTTAAAACATATTTTATAAATTGTTCTAAATTCATTTTCAAAATAATTACAACTTCATATTCAATTTTAAATCAAAATTGAATATTCTATATCATTAATATATAAATGATAATATTTTCAAAACATTAGATTTTGAAATCACTTCCTTTTAGATATTCATTATAAAAATGAATAAAATCGATATAAATATCGTTCGCGTCTAAATGGCGCGTAACTAATCAACACGGCTTCATATATTTAAATAATTTTGTGTCCATCCCAAATCGGACATTAAAATTAGTTTTTGATCCTTTATTGAATATTATTTTAGAATATTCGTTATTTTAAAATATTCTTTCTTTCTGAACTGAAATCAGACACAGTTAATTACCATATAATGTTATTTATATGGATTTCATACAATACATGTATACAACAATAACGATAAACAATCAACCATCATCCAGAGTGCATAATACACTGCCAGACATTAAATACAAATATTTAACGCTTACAACATCCTGTCAACCAATCGATCGACATGCAGCTAATCATTGGGACTTGTGTATTTCCAATATCATCCCAATACCCATGTGGGGTTTCAGTCAGCAAATAATGAATTTTATTTGTGCAGTTGGGCGATGTGTAAAATTTATCATCCCAATCAATATCAGTCAAATGTGTGTACATAAACAAATCGTCCGATTTGTTTATGAATATTTATCCATATACACGTTAAAAATTATATTTTTAACTACAAAATATTTATTCCATTCCACATCACACAATCAATTTTCACAACATAATCAAACAAACAAACAAGTCGTTCGTGGTCTGTGGACGACGGGTGTCGGATGCTGCTAAGCACCGTCTGCGTTATAGTATATATATTAACTAGAAAATAAAATTAAAGTGAGAAGTTCTCACATTGTGTTCCACTCCTCCAAAAATTGTAGGAAGCTCCAAAAATTCTCCGGTCTCTTCTAGAATGTAGAGAACATCGCCACGAGTCCAATGTCTCTTGTTTCACTGGATTTCGACAAAATAGCAAAAAGATATGATTTTTATAGTGAAATCACAATTCATAGTGCTTTAAAGTGCTATAAAACAGTTTAAATAATAAGGGCCGTTACCTCAGCTAAAGTGTTCAAAACTAGGTTTCAGATTTGCGCGCGAATCATTGCACGAGAGGTCAATCAGCTGGCGCCACGTCGAAGAGGAAGGAGGGGCATACGTGCACCTGAAGTGGGGCCCAATTCGGTGGCCTCTGGCATCCACGACGGCGGTTCAAAGTCCTTCACTTCGGAGGCGCGATTCTCGATGGTGGCATGACGATAGGGGTTGCACCATACATGGATTTGAAGCTCTTGACAAGATCTATAAAAAGTTCCAAAGAGCCATTCGATTTTGTTGAGCGGATTTGAAGTAATCGAGGGGAGAAGATTTTAAAAATTTCCGCCGTCGAGATCGAGAGGATTGGGGAGAGAGAAAATATAGATATATATTTTTAAAAATTCTGATTGGCCCGTTCTATTTATAATTCCAAAAATATATGTTTTTTCAAATGAACTCCAATTCAAACCCAATGACTGTCGTCCCTAGCTAAATACCCCCATTCCAGACATAATGGAATATGTTTCCATTCAACTGTTTCAGTCAGTTTTTCTTCAAATTAAAATATAAAACATTCAAATATGGGTTTGAACGTACATTTTAATTTATTAGGGCCACATATGATTCTAAAAATTTCAAAAAAATTATATCTTGCTTCATATTGACGATAAGGTCCTAAAAACTAATTTCGTCGAATTTGGAGAACGTTTGAAAAGTGGTCGTTTTCTGGTCAATCCAAATTGACTGAAATTAAACAAACACGTTTTCTTTTGCCACGCTCACATATTAACTCCAAAAATTATGGAATTCTAAACCTAGCAATAATTTGACATTCCAGATCCAACAAAAGTGGTTTCGTCGAAAATGGAGGTCGTTTGCAAAAAGTCTATTTTTAAGGGCTATATTAATTTCACAGCGACCTTTCAGAAAATAAATTTGGCCATAACTATTGATTCCCGCTATGAAATTTCAATTTTTCATATTCGTTAGAAAGATATTTCTAAACAGATTTAAATATTTTTGGTTTCACTAAAATCCGGTTATTTTGAATCCTGTACAGTTAATCAAAGTTTAAATTCAAATTTTCAAACTATCGCACCATTTCAGGCCTTGTTTTATAATTAATATATATATATATTCACTTTAACTTCGATACAAATAAATTTTTTGTCCTTTTTATTTAAAATAATTCATTTTAAATATTCAAAATTCATTGAAATTGCCAAAATAAAAATTTTTAATTGGTTCTGATTTTCTGGGTTGTTACAATCACCCCCACTTAAAATCTTTTCGTCCTCGAAAGGAACGGAGCTGAAAGTTGTTTAACTACCCTACTCAACTTTCATTATTTTAATTATGGCTTAAGTTCTTCAACTTTTCAGTTTCTAAAAACTTTTCAAATTCTTCAAAAATTTGGCTAACAACCTAAATTTTTGAAAAATTTCGCCATAACCTCCTTTGTACGGGGAGGGGTTTGGAATTTTTTGGGCCGTATTAGGCACCCAATAAATCCTAAAAAGCATACACATATTTATAGTGATATACTTCGATGTCCACAAGGGAGTGTGTATAGATCATAACTCCGGAGAATAAATTCTTATCACCCTATAAATAGTTTTTGTGCCTTAATGACTAGAGAGACGTGATTATTGTCAACTGCGGACCCATGTGGTTTTTTTATTAATCTGACAATTTACCGTTACATTTTATATACTCTATTTCAGTCTTCGGTTCAACCTAAAATATAGTCAATGCCATACAAGCCTCTCGCTTGTATGGTAAATCTTCAACCTCGTCACATAAGCTCCAAATGCTTATGTGGTATATGATAGGGTATGCTATCTTCATGTAGTATGTCATGAAGTGTAGTTCAAAATTAATTGTTACTATCCTATGGCAACGTTTATAATCTCAGACAGAAGAACTAGCACTCCGCATCCAATGGCATTCACAGTAGTTTGTATAATAAATAAAATTTCGCATCCAACTCATTAAGGTTTACCTATTTGTCGGGCACGCAAATAAATTCTTTACTCAATAGAAAATCCATTTACCTGTTCAATGTATATGCATGTATATGTAGGAAACTCCAACAAAATTACAATCCAGTTCAATATTTGATAAAATTTGACTTAATGGTTGAAAATTTTAATTAATCAAACCAATAATCATACATCACAACCAGTAATCAATTAGTTGAATTAACGTTTTAAATCCATAATTTTGATACATATACAGAAAATCATGTTTTTGATGCCAATTCACAACAAGTAACCCTATCCAGTTTTGGTTCTCACACCAGTCAATTGGAAATATATAGATAACCCACTTTCGAAATTCGAAAATGACACCGACGATGTGGTCTAATCATCAGAATCATTCCCGGGCGACTAGAGTGTGATTCTATATCTACCTAGTATATTAAAACTTCGAATATACGTTTGCAAGGCGTATATGCAAAATCTTTATATATTGGATTGTCCAAATTCAATACAAATAAATATTAAATACATATAAAATGGTTTAAATTTTCAAAACAAAATTTGTTTTATTTTTATTTTCAAAACACTACTCTTCACACTCGTTCTAGGAAACTACTGATCCTATCTCTAACGAGTCATTGTTATTGGATATTACTAATCCAATCTTTGAAGAATTCTTTCGTTTGGTTCTAATATGCCTTGTTCTCAAGCTCTATAAACCAAAGCTCTGATACCACGTGTAACGACCTGAACTTCGCCGTGAAGGAAAGAACGGATTGCTATGAGAACACGACAAATCAGAACACAAACAAAAGAACATTTCATTACTTATTACAATAATTTACATCAGAGTACAAGAATATACAGAGTATAAACAAATAATACACATTTTATAAATATCAGAGATTTACAAATTACAATGCAGCGGAACATAATACAAAACACAACTGAAGGAGATATACAGATACAGAGCTTTCCGAATATCATTCCAGCTGTAAACCAAGATCCTATAAATATAAATTTGCAAAACCAAAACTACTAGCTTACCATGTGGAAAATAGGGGCAACCAGAGTTTAGGTTAAAACAATAAACTCCAGTTCAGTCATGTGACTAGTGTGAGAACTAAAACAGTTATTAAATATTTACTTCAAAAATAAAGTAAATCAAGGGACCACGCCATATAACACGGAACGGGTTTCCTCCCGAGAATACCAGTGCATAAAACGAACAACGCAATGCTTTTTGGAAAAATGAAGCTATTATAAGACTTAGGTCCCATCAAACAATGCAATGCAAGTCGGAGGATAGAGTTTTACCTTATAATAGCCAAACATGCTTGGTACATTTAAAACAAATCATTTTGATACTATTATAGTGTAAAGTGTATGAAAACAACTTCAAATATAAATGTATCAGTCATAGGCGGCATGGCTACCATCTATCATGTCGCCAATACCGGGCTCTGCAATCAAAACCAAAATGTCACGTATTGGAAATTGGATTTCCGTCATGAGTCTAGGCAAGGGATATACTCCTTTCCGCTTCGAAACACTCTAGCAAATGTCTCAGGACTACACACTCTGTGTAACCGATGGAATCGGCTGGGCTGGTCCTCCCTTACGTTTGAGGATTAGTTATTCCTAAACACACATTTCCCGGTCCTATCCGACCTATCCATCGGCTCCGTAGAGACCGATATAGATGAGGCGCCTCGCAATCCAACAACTACATAGGTAAAAATATAACAATGTCAGGGCATGCAAAACGCTAACACCACCCAAAGCTAGAAAGAAATGTCGTGTTCTCCCAACGGTCCTTATCCCGTTTTTAACACATACCAAGGTGTGAGGCTCGTGAATTAATCCTATACACAAAGCGGTGCTATATTAAAGCTATGCTTTGATCATCAACCACAAGACCCGGCTTTTCAATAGAACCCTTGCTCACTGCATCTCTGCATGCCACACAGGCAATTCATGTCATGCGACTGATATCTATCAATATATAACCTCTGAGCTCGTACGTCTCACAGAAGGGCGTTAAGCAAGAGAATAAATTCTCCGCCGCTAAACAGAGATATATTTAATAGAAATCAATCAACACAGAATAAAATCCAATGTCAGACACACAATCCATTTACAAGTCCGTTCTGGGTCTAAACGAAACCGGAGGAACCTTATTTCTCGTCCCATATGTCCAATATAGGAGAGAGTCCCTTGCATATCTGTCGATCTCCAAGTACGTCTGGACGATCAACACTTATTACCTCATCTTGGGTGTAAAGCCCAATCAAGAAATCAATAATCATCCAAACGATGTGAAGGCCTCCGGTCTTCAACCACCGTTTTCATGTTGACTTATCGTCGAATCGGCTATTCAGAATGGGTATAAACCCGGCCTTTCCAAATAACTCGCTTATATATTATAATCAAGTGATGCAAACAAAACATACGCCCCAATCCAGTCCAGGATATTCTTTTATCCAAATATTCACATTCTTAGGGAAAGGTTCCCATTAATTTTATCAAAGATAAATTCTTTTAAATTTATTCTTTAATCATCCTTTGGATATCATTTTAAACCATATTAACGTTTTCCAAACTAGTCGGGATTAGCGAACCACACTGAAGTAATCATTTATTTTATTTCCCAATCCCAACCTATTCATCCCATGGAGCAAAACTGGTATTACCCCATAACTAACACCATGGTGTTATTGGTAAATTTAATTACCATTTCACGTTCAAATTTAATTAAAGATTTAACTATCGCTAGAAGCAAAATTGGTGAAACTCCACTCTCGATCATTTTCAATATTTGATAATTTAAATTATCAATTCACATTTCAATCTAATTAAAGATTCATTAAAACTCCACTTAGTTTTAATCTTCCCAAAAATCAATGTTAATGATTATTTAATTTTGGAAACACAAACATGTCACATCGACAATCTACACCGTACTATTGATTTCTACCAATATATAACCTCTAAGCTCGTACGACTCAGAGAAGAGTGTTAAGCAAGAGAATAAATTCTCTGCCGCCAAACAGATATATATTTAGCAGAGATCAACCATACACTTCGAAATACAATGATAGACATGGAATCCTGCCTTTAATTAGGTTAAAGAACTAATATCATTTAAAACACGGTTCACGATAAACCCAAATCACAGTCCATTAATTATGGAATCTTCACGGAAAAACAAATCAATATATAATCGATATCAATTTCTGAATCCGACTAATAATATAAATGGAATAACGACAAAGCCTTTTAAATTCCATATGTATTAACGGTCTTCCTCCACAGAAGTTCACTTCGATTATTATCAATCTAATTCCATTCAATTCCAATTTAATATATTAAATTGGAAAATGTTACTTTGGAAAATTCCCGTTAAATCTTAATAAAAAGATTTATAAATTCCAAATCACGTTTCACTGTAAATCGGGTTAAAGAACGAATGTTATTAAAACCACAGTTCACAATAAACCCAATTCACATTCCATTTTCAATTCTAATTAAATGTTAATTAATTGGTAATTCTTCTTCAAATCTTGATTAAAAGATTTATTCTATACAAACGAGGTTATAGCACAGTGTTATTTAAGACACCATTCATGCCAAACCCAAAAATCCATTGGATATTAAATACAAGGCCCTGAATAGAAAATATATCGGCTTATATTCAATATCAAATTCTGAAACCAACAAATATCGTATTGGAATAACGATATATGTATCTTCCAAATTCCTCCACAATATCCGTATAATCACGAAATCCAATATCGAAATATTCCGAAGATAATTTCGATTCGAATCCATTCCAATAATTATATTGGAAATTCTGGTTATTTTTAAAACCATTTCAAACCCAATTTATTTATTTCAAAAATATTGGATTTCTAATTCTAGTTCATAACTAGTTCATTTCAATAAAAATATATTTTTATCCTTTCAAATATGGAATTTTTCATCCTAATTCTTTCCAAATCATTTATTATGATTTTACGAAAATTATTGATATTTTTAATAATTTTATAAAGGCCCGTATAGTCGATTTGCATAAATGGCCATCGAACTGTACTTACAACGACCTTTTCCAGATTTTATTTGGAAATGATTCCAAATCCAACTGTTAGATTTCAAATCTCTTGTATTCGTTGGAAAGATCTTTTTGATACGAGCCCAACATTTTTGGTTTTAGGAGAATCCGATGGTCGAATCTCCCGTAACGTCCGTTCGAAGTCAATGTTCGAAATTCGCGATCTGTCGCGGTGCAGCGCGTTCTATTCATGCCATTAAATATATATAATATATATATTATATATATTTCATTGATTTCCATTTAAAATATATTTTATAAATCATTTTAAATTCGTTTTCAAAACGATTTTAACTTCATATTCAATTTTAAATCAAAATTGAATATTCGATATCATTAATATATAAATGAAAATATTTTCAAAATATTATATTTTGAAATCACTTCCTTTTAGATATTCATTATAAAAATGAATAAAAACATATAAATATCGTTCGCGTCTAAATGGCGCATAGCTAATCAACACAACTTTACATATTTAAATATTTTCATGTCCATCCCAAATCGGACATCAAAATCATATTTTGATCCTTTACTGAATATTAATTTAGAATATTCGTTATTTAAAAATATTCTTCTTTCTGAACTGGAATCAGACACAGTCAACTACCATATAATGTTATTTATATGGATTTCATACAATACATGTATACAACAACAACGATTAATAATCAACCATCATCCAGAGTCCATTCTACACTGCCGAAGCATAAAATATAAAAATTTAACGCTTACAGCAGCCTGTAAACCAATCGATCGACACACAACTAATCATTGGGACTAGTGTATTTCCGATATCATCCCAATACCCGTGTGGGGTTTCAATCAACAAATAATGAATTTATTTGTGCAGTTGGGCGATATGTAAAATTTATCGTCCCAATCAATATCAGTCAAATTTGTGTACATAAACAAAACGTCCGATTTGTTTATGAATATTTATCCATATACACTTTAAAAATTATATTTTTAACTACAAAATATTTATTCCATTCCACATCACACAATCAATTTTCACAACACAATCAAACAAACAAACAAGTCGTCCATGATCTATGGACGACGGGTGTCGAGTGCTGCTAAGCACCGTCTGCATCCTAGTATATATTTTAACTAGAAAATAAAATTAAAGTGAGAAGTTATCACATTGGGTTCCACTCCTCCAAAAATTGTAGGAAGCTCCAAAAATTCTCTGGTCACTTCAAGAATGTAGAGAATGTCACCACGAGTCCAATGTCTCTTGTTTCACTTGATTTCGACAGCATAGCAAAAAGATATGATTTTTATAGTGAAATCACGATTCGTAGCGCTTTAAAGTGTTATGAAACAATTTAAATAATAAGGGCCGTTACCTCAGCTGAAGTGTTCAAAACTAGGTTTTAGATTTGCGCGCGAATCGTTGCACGAGAGGTCAATCAGCCGGCGCCACGTCGAAGAGGAACGAGGGGCGCATGTGCGTCTGAAGTGGGGCTCACTTCGACGGTGTTTCAAAGTCCTCCACTACGGAGGCGCGATTCTCGATGGTGGCGCAACGATAGGGGGTGCACCCTATACGGATTTGAACCTCTTGACGAGATCTACAAAAGCGGATTTGAAGTAATCAAGTGGAGAAGGTTTTAAGAATTTCTGCCGTCGAGATCGAGAGGATCGGGGAGAGAGAATATATATATATTTTTTAAAAAAATTCTGATTGGCCCGCGCTATTTATAACTACAAAAATATCTGTTTTTCCAAATGAACTCCAATTCAAACCCAAAGACTGCTGTCCTTAGCTAAATACTCCCATTTTGGACATAATGGAATATGTTTCGTAGGCCTGTTCGACTATTTCAGTCAGCTTTTTTTCAAATTAAAATATAAAACATTCAAATATCGGTTTGAACGTACATTTTAATTTATCGGGGCCACATACTGATTGTAAAAATTTCTGAAAAATTATATCTAACTTCGTATTGACGATACGGTCCTAACAAAACTAATTTCGTCCAATTTGGAGACCGTTTGAAAAATGGTCATTTTCTGGTCAATCCAAATTGACTGAAATTAACCAAATATGTTTTCTTTTGCCACGCTCACATATTAACTCCAAAAATTATGGAATTCTAAACCTAGCAATAATTTGACATTCCGGATCCAACAAAGGTGGTTTCATCGAAAATGGAAGTCGTTTGCAAAAAGTCTATTTTTAAGGGCTATATTAATTTCACAGCGACTTTTTTGAAAATTCATTTGGCCATAACTTTTGATTCCGGCTATGAAATTTTCAATTTTTCAGATTCGCTAGAAAGATATTTCTAAAAAGTTTTAAATATTTTTGGTTTCACTGAAATCCAGTTTATTTTGAATTCTGTATAGTCAGTCAAAGTTCGAATTCAAATTTTCAAACTACCGTGCCATTTCAGGCCTTGTTTTATAATTAAAATAAATATATTCACTAAAGCTTCGATCCAAATAAATTTTTATTCGTTATTATTTAAAATAATTCATTTTAAATATTCAAAATTCATTAAAATTGCCAAAATAAAAGTTTTAAATTGGTTCTGATTTTCCGGGTTGTTATAGCGAGTGTCGCAAGTTTACATGGATTGTAAGCGTAGGGATTGTCTAATTCGTAGTAGAGACCATGAAGATAGCAGTAGGCAGGTTTTTGCCGAAGCTGAGTATTTCTATGTTTTTTTTCATGTGGAACCTAAGACGTCACTCAGACCAAGCTTGTCAGTCTTAGTAAACCCCATGGGTGATGTATAACCAGTTGAGTATTTATGTGTGTTATTTACTTTTCTGCATTTACTCTGATTATTGTCTATGCTAATTTATTAATAATTATTATTCTATGAAAATTCCAGTAAAACTTATTCACTCCCCTCTAGGCTTAATTTAGATCCTACATCAATTGTTCGAATTAAGCCAGTTTAAGGTTCAATAGCCTAAAAAAATAGGTGAAATTAACTGGGTTATTTAAATAACTTACCAAGACAAACATGTGCTCTTGGGGTATTAGTCCATAACTCATATATAATGGCCCGCAAATCTGTAACAATTGAGTTGACTAAATACACCACATGTACAACCCAAGTTGCATAAAAATACGAATCATTATAGATAAAGAAGAAAAGGATAGAAGAATAACAGAAATAACAAGATAGAATGTCACATTGCAACGGAACAAAATATAATATATATATATATAGCAGCTTTTAAATACAAAATTTTGTACCATATATACATACCATTATCAGAGTACAACACGATACATTACAGCGGAATTAAACCATAAATATCTAATGTTGAAGCCACAAGCTCCAAGCTCCTTATAGAGTATATGTAAATACCTAAACTACTTGACTGTCCGAACAAATTTGGGCACCAAAGAGTTTGGGGTAAAACTAAACAAAATAAACTTTGGGTTATTCATGAGACTGGTGTGAGTAAATTAGAATTGCTTGATTTACTTTGAAAAATCTTTTTGAAAGAAAGGATAATCGTAAGACCGATCCATACATAAACATAGATGGTTATTATCCTGTGATAACCCAAAATATTCTTTGTATCAACACTATTTTGATATTATAATAGTCTATTAAATCAATAACAGTCCAGTGGACTGCTTGCATCTAACGCTCCACATACATAATATACAATCAAAAATCACGGGCGCTTATTGGATAATGGATTTCCAACTATGACAAGGTATGAAACCACCTACCCATAGTGTATCTCTAGAGAGGAATACACTGGACTCAACAAGAACATCTTACACCCCGACCACACATGACCAACCACTCATTTCACTTGAGTGTACCGTATGTATTATCACCAACAGTAGTGAATAGCAACCATTCCTGAAAGCATAAAACAGTGAGAGAATAAGAAATAATTGAATTTTTCTCTAGATCGGGTGATAATACATCCTAATGGGTGCGACCCACATAGCCATGTTGTCTGCCTGATTTTTGTCATCTTTCTGGTTGATGGGGCCTGAGGCTAGGATTACCCTTTTGGCTATCATATTCAAACTTTGAATGCAACATTGTCAGATCCGTCAATTACTAATTGATTTACAGAAATACACTCTAGTTGTTAATCTAAAATAATAAATTCTCTACTACCATACTAGGTATATTTGTAAAAACCAACGTACATAATTGTAACGACCCGCCTTTTTGCCCATTTCTTGCCGGTAATTAAACCGACTCAAACCGTTCAAAAAGACGAATTGTTATGGGTACATACATATATTGAACAAAATAACAGAATTTTTCATTGCGAAATACAATGTTACATCAGAGTTACATAAAATATCAGAGTTACAACACATACAGCGGAGGAAAAGAAAATATACTCTCAGCGGAAGAAAATCGTATGATATAGCGGAAGCTCCAAACTCCATCGTGTACTCCAACTCAGAAAGCGCTCCGAACTTTGCTCCGGCGAACTAAAACTGCAAAACTAAACTACTAGCTGCCCGTGGAAAATTATGGGCACCCAGAGTTTAGGTGAGGGAACAATAAACTCCAGTTCAGTCGTGGGACTTGTGTGATAACTCAAAACAGTTATTATTAGTTTCATTTTAAAGTTGGGAATTTCACCGGACCACGCCGCTAACGCGGAACGGGTTTACTCCATGTAAATACCCGTGCATATAAATACGCAATGACCTTTCTAAAATGAAGTTATCATAAGCTCGTCCCACATCACACAATGCAAGCGCACACCAGATGGGCGAGGTTTATCTTACGATAACCAAACATGCTTTCATACGTAAAATCCTCTTTCAAAGCCATAATATATATATATATATATATATATATATATATATATATATATATAGTGTGGAAAACATTTCTCAAATAAATGTATTAATCCTGGACGGCATAATACCCCATCCTATTATGTCACCATATATATATATATACAAACCAAAACCGTGTGGTACGTATTGGATATTTGGTTTCCAACTTGATGATTCCTGGCACGAAAGATCAATCGGAACACAAACGAAATGTAATCAAGGGTTTTTCATCTAGACGCGGACACCAATACAAATCGCGAGGTAGATCAACGATTTTCGACCAGACGCGGCCCTCCGAACATACCCTATTCCATAAGTCATAAGTGGTTTCCCACTGCTGCAGCGGTCATCATCAATTCATATATATACAAAACCTAACCGCCAGTTTCTCATCATCCGGGGTGTGAGGTTTGTCGATGTCACGTTATACACAAAGCTATGCTTAGATAAGCCATTCTTTGATCATCACTAGCTCGTTTCCTAACTTGGGTATGTCACATTGACAATTCACGACATATCACTGATTTCAAATCAATGCATACCCGCTAAGTTCATATGACTTAGATACGAGGATAATATATTGCCACAAATCCGATATTCATTAACGGAAATCAGTGCTATGCAGTCAATTTCAATGTCAGACACACCATCCATACAAGTCCGTTCTGGGTCTGAACGGAACAACCAGGAAATACTTAAATTTGTTCAGGTCTCATGCAACTCACATCTCGTATCGGGTGGCCTACCCAACCGAGACATTAATCAACAATCAATCTAAACAATTCAAATATTCCCGGTCTTCATTCGTCGTTTACCAAGTCCTGAATTGCTTCATAACGTCATATTATTACTTGGAATGGTTTTCGAACATATGCTCGATCCCGGTCTTTCCAAGTAATAAGCGTACTTTAAAAAGTAGCTATGGTTCACACAGGCTTTTTAATTCAAATCTCCTTCCACATAGTTATCAATTCATTTACAACTAAGGATTTTAATTTCTATAATTTCGTACATCTCGTTATCATCTTAAATTCTTCTTTGAAATCAAAGAGTATACCTTCGCTTCAATATCTTACTTTTAATTCCCTCGGATCGAAGATTTTGACTAAATTCCAATTACGATACGAATTTCCATAACTCAATCTTATTGGGTTTCAAGAATGGTATTATTGAAGATACGATTCACGACAGAACCCAAATCAATCGTCATTGAATCATACATTACACAGAAATTTTATCCACTTCTATTCGATATAAATTCTCATAATCAACGAATACTATAAGTAGAATAACGATATAATAATATCTTTCAAATACCCGAGATAGTATACATTTACATCATGAAGTTCATACCAAATATCGAAGATTATTTCTATCTAGCTTATTTAAATCGAGGTGAGAACCCGTATCATAATTGAAAGGTTTATTCAACTCTTTGACATTAGATCGGGATAGAGATACCATCAACTTATCTTCAATATTAATTTCCGTATCCAACTCATATTATAAGCGGAATAACGGTGAA
This sequence comes from Allium sativum, assembly GCA_030737875.1. NCBI lineage: Eukaryota > Viridiplantae > Streptophyta > Magnoliopsida > Asparagales > Amaryllidaceae > Allium > Allium sativum. The sequence goes on from CM060913.1 coordinate 683,373,362, forward strand.
ATACCCTTTTAAATTCCTCAGATAATAAGAGTTTTCATTTACCGAACTAATATCAAACATCCGAAGATTTATCTCCAACCATATCCAATTATTTAGTATTAAAAACCCGTATTAGTATAAATCTAAATTCCATATAATATATTTCTAATACTCTTAAACCTTTGAAAACATTCCACAAATCATTACTTATAGTTCGGAACATCGTTTACGGGTTAAAACTTCAAAATAGATTGTTTTCGAAGAAAGCGTTATAATAGCGTTACAAAAGTGTTACAAAACAGTTATCTTAACTATTTTGATCAAAATATCGTTTATCTTAGCCAAAACTTAAACTTTACAATTGAAAACACCTTTTCATAATTTGTAATGATTTTACAATTTTTTTCCATATTTTTAAATAATTTAAAAATAGCTGTTTGTAGTTATGGGCAACAATTGTTCTTACATCGATCTTTTCCAAAACGACTTCAAAGATAACTTGAAAATTATAACTCGAATTTAAAATCTGCTTTCACTCATTTGAAAGTTCTTGTTTATATAAATCAAATGTTTTTCGTTTCGTGGAAATCCGATTTAGATTGCAAATGTTATAAGCGTTTCAAGTTGCATCTAAAATACGTAAATTGTCGTTATGCGACAAGCTCTATTTTTACCATAATAACCATTATTCTACGATACTTCAAAATATCTTAGAAAATCGTTATATCCTTATATAACCCTTTTAAAATCATTTAGATTTACTTTTCAAATTATTTGGATCTAAAATTCAATTTTCATAAATTCCAATTCATTTCTAAATTGAAATAACTTCAAATTAACCTTCCCATTCGTCGGAGCAGTTAGGGATAGCCAGGGAGAGCAGGAAACTTCATTTCCAAACCCAAGCCTATACACTATCCTCTCTGTCATCCTAGAACGTTCTGGTGTATATTATATTATTAATATAAAGAGACATCGTTCATATTCAAATTTCAAAATCTCATTTCGAATTTAAATTGAAAATAATATGTTTTACCAAAACTGGTTTCAGATAGATATAAAGATCGTTGTACAGAATCAATACATAATTCAGATCATTTCCGATCCTAATTCAATATTTAAAAAGTTAATATTTAATTCAAAACTAACAATTTAAATATTATTTAATGATTGAATAAAATCGTATATAGGAAGGAGATTTTAAATCGATCACCCATATATTTCCACAACCACGGGGTGTGTGTGTAATATCATGCAATGCAATCATATTTATCCAAAATGAACCATATAACCAGATGGATACGAATTCATTCATCACAAACAAACAGTTTAACGGTGCACAAGCGTTACGGTCAATAACGCTTACCAGTGTTCAGTGTGTTATCTAACTACATGCACATCCATTCACATAATAACATCCATCACACAATCATCATCAACAAATTTTAATTATCTCAGCTAATTATAATTAACTAATTTAAACAAATAATTTTAAATTATAAGTTCTCACCTAACAGCTCTCCAAATCTTCACGGTAGGCGAGCCTAGTTGAGTGAATCGTCGGACAGTATTTCGGCGCAGCGTCTTCTTCACAAAATATATATAATATAATATACACTAATCTCTCTTTATATTATAAGAGGAGGAAGAGGAGAAATGACGAAGTTTGGCAAGGTGGTGGTGGAAAGGAGGAAGACTTATGCCATGGAAACCATGGCCATAAGCTTTAAGAAGAAGAGAGAAAGAAAAGAAGTAAGAATGAATGAAAAAGTGGAAGGAAAGGGTGGTATTTATAGGAAAAGAGGAGTAAGGAGAGAGTGACACATCATAGGACATGTGTATTACATGCATGGAATGTTGCATGCAAAATTACAAGTGTCTTAACACTTGTAAAAAGGAGAAGGAATGTGTTTTTGGTAGCATTTACCTTAAATGTTATGAAAACAAAGAGCAACGCATAATACTAATGCTACTAATTTATGTTATCTTTTGACAAATCCGATCGAACGACAAATAATATCAGTAAATCCAACTTATTAATAACCATTCTTGTAAAATCATAAAATAAATTATCCTTTACCAAATTCATATTTTTACCAATCAATATTATCAAAATCAGAAAATATCATTACTTAAACATAAATCTTATAATTAAAAATTTTCAAAATAAGTTTTCTTATAAAAATCATAATAAAAACAAAATACTTATACAAAGTTAAAATTCATATTTAAACCTAATAAAATCAATTTATATTCATAAAATCAAAAATTAAATAAATAAAAATCCAAATCAAACATAGTTAAAATTCTGGGATGTTACATTCACCCCCCCTTAGAAACTTTTCGTCCTCGAAAATGAAGTCGAGTAAATTTAATCTCCTTCACAAATTTTAAATTCCAATTTCTCTCTCAACATACCAGAAATGTAATGGTCAGAACCAAGGCTCACATCATTCTCAGGGTACTCTGTCTGATTCTCACTAAAGGTAGAGTCTAAGGATACTTCTATGATCTCGTGATTACTAGGGTCATCACGGGTCTTGTTTAAAAATCGCATCCTCTGAGTTAGACTCAGAGCTGCTATCCTACCATTAAGGAGAACTGGGATAGATATTATCTAGTACTTAGAGGTCTATGACCCTAAGAAAATTATCTTTCTAACTTACTCTTACGGAACCCATGGTTTTCTTATCAATTATAAGACTAAATGCTCAAATTAGAAATTTAAATCCAAGTTCCCAAATAAAATTTTCCCTAATCGTTCAATTATCTTGCAATATAACATCTTGGCTAAATTCAGTATTAGAAATTCTATTGCCCTCATCACAAATCAAGTTCAATTTTAGAGATAATTCAAAATACTGGTTTCAAATCTAAATTAGTTCACTTGTCCAAGGCTTTATCTGAGCAGGGAAAAAGGAAGAATTCTGAAATAAAGTTGAATAATGACAATTCGGGGTGATATTCAAAATATGACAATGGGTCAAGCAAAACCCAGGGACAAGGGAAGAGATAGAATTATATTTTCAAAATACTCATTCTATTTCAAATTTTTATTTCAATCGTTTCCAAATTAACCCATTTATAAGTTAACTTTTATACTCATTTAATATTCAAATTTTTGTTTTCATATTCACCTAATTGAACTTTAAAATTCAAAATATATATAAATCTCTTTTTCATTCTTGTTAAAATATCATGTCTTGTTTAGAAACATTTTCTTACTTAACTAGCCGTACAATCTCTTAAAACAGTTTTATTTAAAAATACCATCACGCTTCCTCTGCGCACTTTGATTATGCGTATATTCAAACTAGTATTGGTAAAACATCCCAAAACATTGATTTCAAAATTTCCGGAACCAAATCCTCAAAATTAATATTTAAAAATCCAAATTTTTCTTGCATAAGTTGGATTCTATATTTCAAAGAAAGCTCATTTATTGAGGTTTTGTTACAAAATATCTTGGACAAATTAAAGTTATCGACACGGTTTCACACGACACAAAGAGGCATACATAGATCAAGTCAAAATTCCATGTGCTCAAGTCAAGTAAAGATGCATAGAAGTTCCATGCTAATTTGTGCATGAAAGGTATACATAGACCAAATCAGGTTTCATGAGCTTGGAATAGAAATTCAACATCTAATGAGCATCAACAGGTGCAAAGGTTCGAATCAAATACTTGTCCAAATGCACATGATACAAAGGTACGGATGACACTACTCAATAGCAGATGGTTGGAATTTAAATGGACAGTCTAGCCCAAGATGGGAACTCACATGCAAATAAGGATACAAATTCTAATAGTTTAATCATGGGATACTCGTTAAATTTTCATAATTTTCCTCTTGAATAAATCTTACTTTAACAACTTCATTTTCTTCCTTTGTGTTTCAAGTGAATACTTGTTGAGAAATTTTCGTTTGACCCGCTCGTTCATGCCGGTTTCTCTTAACAAGGGAAAATATAAAATTCAATTGATTTGTTCAATACATATCCCATTTTATCATATTAACCTTGTTTATCAAAATTCGTATAGCTTCAGGTGGGAAAAACGGTCTTCTCCCCCACTTAAGACATTTACCATAATTTTATTAAATTGTATCGTCAAAATCGAAATATGGGGTGAACCAAGCTCGCTTACATGCATTTTCAAATTTTCACTTTTCAGTTCTTCAAGTGAGATTAGCTTCTAAAATATATCCTTGTGGTTTTGACAAAATAGTCTGATTCACGCTTCTAATTATCAGTTAAGTATGCATTTAACTTAACTACCTTATGTTAAATTCATTTTTCGCATATCCCATTTCATAACATATTACATTCAATACTTCAAAAGTCATTGCGAAATCAATTTTACAATTGTGAGGACGTCGCAAAACACTTTCAATTGTTTATCTATATAGCTTTAAGTACTTCTTAACGTCTCGATCAGAAACATATAGTCATCCCACTTTCGAAACCAAAAAATAAGACTGGTGATGATCGATCAATCACCAGAATTATCCCCAAGCGACTAGAATGTGATTCTATATCCATCTAGTATATATTGGACTTCATATATATGTTAGCTAGGCGTATATGCAAAATCCTTACATACTTGATCGTCCAACCTTGACGTCAAATAAATACCCACAACCGTTTTTATTACACGCTGATTATCTTTCAAATCTATAGCTTTGAATTAACGATCTTCTTATATAAATCTTTTATATATAGGCTGCAAAATATTTTGAAATTCTCATTCCAAGCTCGAAGTTTTTTTTCCAATACGCTTGTTAAAGCCAATTCACTAATCGCTTATTTCTCGATAACTCCGAACAGATCGACGCTGGATTTTCGAAGTTTTATCACAAAGAGCCCTTTTTATTTTGAAAGTATTTCCTTTAAAAATCTTATTTTCAAATCTTCTTCAAAATATTTTATTTCAAATTATTATTATTTCCAAAAATGATTTACTTGTACAAAAATACCTTATATAGATTTCAAAAATACGCTCTCTCATCATAATATTCCGAAATCTCATTCTAGGGCATTTCTAACCCTATCTCTAATGAGATACTATAGCTCTGATGAGTCCTATCCTTTGTTCAAAATATGTTGTACCCGATAGCTTTGTATAACCAAAGCTCTGATACCAACTTGTAACGACCCGCCTTTTTGCCCAGTTCTTGCCGGTAATTAAACCGACTCAAACCGTTCAAAAAGACGAATTGTTATGGGTACATACATATATTGAACAAAATAACAGAATTTTTCATTGCGAAATACAATGTTAAATCTGAGTTACATAAAATATCAGAGTTACAACACATACAGTGGAGGAAAAGAAAATATACTCTCAGCGGAAGAAAATCGTATGATATAGCGGAAGCTCCAAACTCCATCGTGTACTCCAACTCAGAAAGCGCTCCGAACTTTGCTCCGGCGAACTAAAACTGCAAAACTAAACTACTAGCTGCCCGTGCAAAATTATGGGCACCCAGAGTTTAGGTGAGGGAACAATAAACTCCAGGTCAGTCGTGGGACTGGTGTGAGAACTCAAAATAGTTATTATTAGTTTCATTTTAAAGTTGGGAATTTCACCGGACCACGCCGCTAACGCGGAACAGGTTTACTCCATGTGAATACCCGTGCATATTAATACGCAATGACCTTTCTAAAATGAAGTTATCATAAGCTCGTCCCACATCACACAATGCAAGCGCACACCAGATGGGCGAGGTTTATCTTACGATAACCAAACATGCTTTCATACGTAAAATCCTCTTTCAAAGCCATAATATATATATATATATAGTGTGGAAAACATTTCTCAAATAAATGTATTAATCCTAGACGGCATAATACCCCATCCTATTATGTCGCCATATATATATATATACAAACCAAAACCGTGTGGTACGTATTGGATATTTGGTTTCCAACTTGATGATTCCTGGCACGAAAGATCAATCGGAACACAAACGAAATGTAATCAAGGGTTTTTCATCCAGACGCGGACACCAATACAAATCGCGAGGTAGATCAACGGTTTTCGACCAGACGCGGCCCCCCGAACATACCCTATTCCATAAGTCATAAGTGGTTTCCCACTGCTGCAGCGGTCATCATCAATTCATATATATACAAAACCTAACCGCCGGTTTCTCATCATCCGGGGTGTGAGGTTTGTCGATGTCACGTTATACACAAAGCTATGCTTAGATAAGCCATTCTTTGATCATCACTAGCTCGTTTCCTAACTTGGGTATGTCACATTGACAATTCACGACATATCACTGATTTCAAATCAATGCATACCCGCTAAGTTCATATGACTTAGAGACGAGGATAATATATTGCCACAAATCCGATATTCATTAACGGAAATCAGTGCTATGCAGTCAATTTCAATGTCAGACACACCATCCATACAAGACCGTTCTGGGTCTGAACGGAACAACCAGGAAATACTTAAATTTGTTCAGGTCTCATGCAACTCACATCTCGTATCGGGTGGCCTACCCAACCGAGACATTAATCAACAATCAATCTAAACAATTCAAATATTCCCGGTCTTCATTCGTCGTTTACCAAGTCCTGAATTGCTTCATAACGTCATATTATTACTTGGAATGGTTTTCGAACATATGCTCGATCCCGGTCTTTCCAAGTAATAAGCGTACTTTAAAAAGTAGCTATGGTTCACATAGGCTTTTCAATTCAAATCTCCTTCCACATAGTTATCAATTCATTTACAACTAAAGATTTTAATTTCTATAATTTCGTACATCTCGTTATCATCTTAAATTCTTCTTTGAAATCAAAGAGTATACCTTCGCTTCAATTTCTTACTTTTAATTCCCTCGGATCGAAGATTTTGACTAAATTCCAATTACGATACGAATTTCCACAACTCAATCTTATTGGGTTTCAAGAATGGTATTATTGAAGATACGATTCACGACAGAACCCAAATCAATCGTCATTGAATCATACATTACACAGAAATTTTATCCACTTCTATTCGATATAAATTCTCATAATCAACGAATACTATAAGTAGAATAACGATATAATAATATCTTTCAAATACCCCAGATAGTATACATTTACATCATGAAGTTCATACCAAATATCGAAGATTATTTCTATCTAGCTTATTTAAATCAAGGTGAGAACCCGTATCATAATTGAAAGGTTTATTCAACTCTTTGACATTAGATCTGGATAGAGATACCATCAACATATCTTCAATATTAATTTCCGTATCCAACTCATATTATAAGCGGAATAACGGTGAAATACCCTTTAAAATTCCTCAGATAATAAGAGTTTTCATTTACCGAACTAGTATCAAACATCCGAATATTTATCTCCAACCATATCCAATTATTTAGTATTAAAAACCCGTATTAGTATAAATCTTAATTCCATATAAAATATTTCTAATACTCTTAAACCTTTGAAAACATTCCACAAATCATTACTTATAGTTCGGAACATCGTTTACGGGTTAAAACTTCAAAATAGATTGTTTTCGAAGAAAGCGTTACAATAGCGTTACAAAAGTGTTACAAAACAGTTATCTTAACTATTTTGATCAAAATATCGTTTATCTTAGCCAAAACTTAAGCTTTACAATTGAAAACACCTTTTCATAATTTGTAATGATTTTACAATTTTTTTCCATATTTTTAAATAATTTAAAAATAGCTGTTTGTAGTTATGGGCAACAATTGTTCTTACATCGATCTTTTCCAAAACGGCTTCAAACATAACTTGAAAATTATAACTCGAATTTAAAATCTGCTTTCACTCATTTGAAAGTTCTTGTTTATATAAATCAAATGTTTTGCGTTTCATGGAAATCCGATTTAGATTGCAAAAGTTATAAGCGTTTCAAGTTGCATCTAAAATACATAAATTGTCGTTATGCGACAAGCTCTATTTTTACCATAATAACCATTATTCTACGATACTTCAAAATATCTTAGAAAATCGTTATATCCTTATATAACCCTTTTAAAATCATTTAGATTTACTTTTCAAATTATTTGGATCTAAAATTCAATTTTCATAAATTCCAATTCATTTCTAAATTGAAATAACTTCAAATTAACCTTCCCATTCGTCGGATCAGTTAGGGATAGCCAGGGAGAGCAGGAAACTTCATTTCCAAACCCAAGCCTAGACACTATCCTCTCTGTCATCCTAGAACGTTCTGGTGTATATTATATTATTAATATAAAGAGACATCGTTCATATTCAAATTTCAAAATCTCATTTCGAATTTAAATTGAAAATAATATGTTTTACCAAAACTGGTTTCAGATAGATATAAAGATCGTTGTACAGAATCAATACATAATTCAAATCATTTCCAATCCTAATTCAATATTTAAAAAGTTAATATTTAATTCCAAATTAACAATTTAAATATTATTTAATGATTGAATAAAATCGTATATAGGAAGGATATTTTAAATCGATCACCCATATATTTCCACAACCACGGGGTGTGTGTGTAATATCATGCAATGCAATCATATTTATCCAAATGAACCATATAACCAGATGGATACGAATTCATTCGTCACAAACAAACAGTTTAACGGTGCACAAGCGTTACGGTCAATAACGCTTACCAGTGTTCAGTGTGTTATCTAACTACATGCACATCCATTCACATAATAACATCCATCACACAATCATCATCAACAAATTTTAATTATCTCAGCTAATTATAATTAACTAATTTAAAAAAATAATTTTAAATTATAAGTTCTCACCTAACAGCTCTCCAAATCTTCACGGTAGGCGAGCCTAGTTGAGTGAATCGTCGGACAGTATTTCAGCGCAGCGTCTTCTTCACAAAATATATATAATATAATATACACTAATCTCTCTTTATATTATAAGAGGAGGAAGAGGAGAAATGACGAACTTTGGCAAGGTGGTGGTGGAAAGGAGGAAGACTTATGCCATGGAAACCATGACCATAAGCTTTAAGAAGAAGAGAGAAAGAAAAGAAGTAAGAATGAATGAAAAAGTGGAAGGAAAGGGTGGTATTTATAGGAAAAGAGGAGTAAGGAGAGAGTGACACATCATAGGACATGTGTATTACATGCATGGAATGTTGCATGCAAAATTATAAGTGTCTTAACACTTGTAAAAAGGAGAAGGAATGTGTTTTTGGTAGCATTTACCTTAAACGTTATGAAAACAAAGAGCAACGCATAATACTAATGCTACTAATTTATGTTATCTTTTGACAAATCCGATCGAACGACAAATAATATCAGTAAATCCAACTTATTAATAATCATTCTTGTAAAATCATAAAATAAATTATCCTTTACGAAATTCATATTTTTACCAATCAATATTATCAAAATCAGAAAATATCATTACTTAAATATAAATCTTATAATTAAAAATTTTCAAAATAAGTTTTCTTATAAAAATCATAATAAAAACAAAATACTTATACAAAGTTAAAATTCATATTTAAACCTAATAAAATCAATTTATATTCATAAAATCAAAAATTAAATAAATAAAAATCCAAATCAAACATAGTTAAAATTCTGGGATGTTACATTAATCATTGGAAATACTCTGTTAGACATTCATCCGTACAAGTTAGTTCTGGGACTGAACGAAACCGAAGGCACTGTCTCCATTAATTCATCTTAGGCAATTTCTACTGATGATTAACAAAAAAAGCCCTAGAACTTTACTCCATCTATGATTATCTTCGATATAATATAATCGCAACGCTTATGCCAATACGGAGTAGCTTCGGATAATAAATCCAACCGGTCTCTCCATATCAGCAACGTTAACATTTAATTGGCCAACACTTCGATAGTCAATTATTTAACTATCGAATAAACAAACATTCATCCAAATCCCTATTTCCAAATGGGAATACTGTTTGCACATTGAGTCCTTTTTAATTAATATTTTATAAATTAAATCACTTCCCAATTTCCCATCAATATTTATTACCAAAATATTCTTCGAATCGCTTTGATCTTTTACGATATTTGGAAAACATTTCCATATCCCACATTCTGTAATAACTCGGAAATCTAAGCCAATTTAAAATTTTTATTTTGGCAATTTTAGTGAATTTTGAATATTTAAAATGAATTATTTTAAATAATAATGACGAGAAATTTATTTTGAATAGAATTAGAACGTATATATTTATTCGAATCATCGTTAGAATATAAGTAATTTATTTTAATTATATAACGAGCCTGAAATGGCGCGGTAGTTCGAAAACTCGATTTCAAAGCTCAAACGGATGTACAGGATCCAAAATAAACCAGATTTTGGGGAAACCAAAAATGTTAGAATCTATTTGAGAATATCTTTCCAACGAATCCGAAAAATCAAAATTTCATAGCGGGGATAAAAAGTTATGCCCAGTTGAAAATTCAAAATAGTCGCTGTAGAATTCTGGCCCTTAAAAATGGAAATTTTGCAAACGACCTCGGTTTTCGACGAAACCAATTTTGTTGGATCCGTGATGTCTAGTTATTGCTAGGTTTCAAAATTCGTAATTTTTCGAATCAATATGTGAGCGTGGCAAAGGAAAACGCGTTTGACCGGTTTTAGTTGATTTTAATCGACTGGAAAAAGGCCATTTTTCAAACGGTCTCAGAATTTGACAAAATTAGTTTTGTTAGGACCGTATCGTCAATATAAAGCTAGAAAATATTTTCGGGAATTTTTAGAGTCCGTATATGGCCCCGGTAAATTGAAATGTACATTCAAAATTGAATATATAAATTCAAACTATAATTTAAGCGGAAACTGATCGAAATAGTCGAATCAGCTTGCGATACATATCCGATTGTGTTCGAAATGGGGGTAATTAGCTGGGGGCAACAGTTGTTGGGTCTCGATTGGAGATCGAATTTGAAAGTTGTTATTCTGGAATTAATTAATTGATTAATTAAAACCCCTATACCTTTTCGCTTACCCCGTTGACCCAATCAGAAAACCGAAAGAAATAAAAAAAATCGATCGATGAAAGAAACTGGACCGCCCACCTTCGATCCGCCTCGCGCCACCGGCCTCACCACCCACCTCGTTTCCGCCTTCCCCCTCCGGCCAAACCCCTCCTCCCACGCGCAAAGACCCCAACCACCGCTGGAACCCTGGTCGACCACCCACAGTGTCGCGCCTCCAACCACGCACCCCCCTCCGTCTAGCGTGACCTACGCCGCCTCCTGACCACCTAGCGCCATCAGTGGCCACCCCCTTTAGCAAAATTCGATTTTTATAAAAATCTGGTGCATACGTTTAATTTCAGATCTTCCCGAGCCACTAGCGAGGCCATTCTAGCGCCGCTATCTCCGTTAGCACCTCTTATGAGTATTTATTTATATTTTTATTAATTTATGAAAGGAAAAGCATGATTTTTCTATGTGTTTCATTAATAAAAATGCGAATAAAGAATAGATTTTCGGAAAAGGAAAGGTATATATTTTGATCATAGTAAAGTATTGATTTTGATTATAGTAAAGTATAGATTTTTATGATAGTAAAATTTAGATCTTTATTTGCTTAAAGATAAGAGTTTGTTTATAGATTAGATTTTTAACACGCTAAAGATACGATTTTTATGATTATAAAAATATGATTTTTCATAATATAAAGATTATATTTTTAGCGAAGTAAAGACAAGATTTTTTTTATGTATATAGTGAAGTAAAAATATGATTTTTTTTATATACAAAGTGATTTATAAAAATATAATCTTTATTATATGAAGTAGCGAATAATAAAAAAATATGATTTTTATTTTATACGTTGGAATAAAGATGTGATTTTTATATGGTATACATTAGAATAAAAATTCGATTTTTATATATATGAAGTGAAGATAAAAATTCGATTTTTATATATATGAAGTGAAGATAAGAATTGGAATTTTATATATAAGAAGTGGAAATAGAAATATGATTTTTATGTACATGTAGCGTTATTAAAAATGTGATTTTTATATGTGAACAGCGTGGAAAGGTTTGAGTTAGAATATCAAGCGAATCCGAACCGTTCAGAAATGAAATGGTGGAGTGGGACCGCAAGGTGAGAACTCCTCACTTTTATTTTATTTTCTAATTGAAATATATACTAGGATGTAGACGGTGCTTAGTAGCACCCGACACTCGTCGTCCACAGACCATGGATGACTTGTTTGTTTGATTGCTGTGTTGTGAAATTTGATTGTGTGATGTAAAATGAAATAAAATATTTTATAGTTATAAATATAATTTTTAACATGTATATAAAATAAATATTTATAAACAAATCGGACGATTTGTTTATATACACTGATTTGACTGATATTGATTGGGACGATAAATTTTACACATCGCCCAACTGCACAAATAAAAATCTGTGTTTGTTGATTTGAAATCCCATACGGGTATTGGGATGATATTTGACGTACACTAATCCCGATTGTTTAGTTGTATGTCAGTCGATGGGTTGACAGACTGTGTAAGCGTTAATTATTTATATTTAATGCTTATGCAGTTGTGTGGTGCACTCTGGATGATGGTTGATGAGACGACCCCAAAACCCTGTACGACGGTGTCAAGGGTAATCTTGGGATTATAACACATAAACAAATAATAGCAGAACAGAAATAAATAAATACACCAGATAATTCACAACAGAATATACTGGATAAACGTAATCATCAGAGTTACACAGTATACATGATCATACTTAGTACAAATACAGTTCAGCTATACATAAATGTCTATAGCGGAAACAAACATAATATGTACAATAGGAGCTGAACAACATAAAAAGAGATAAATGATAGAATCCATCTTCAGCTCCAGCTATCCAGAAAGAGCCTGCTAAAACCTGAATATAAGGCTGCCCGTGTAGAAAAAGGTGCACCCGAGTTTGCAAGTGAAACAAACTACTAGTCAGTCATGGGACTGGTATGAGAAATCTACTTAACACATTTGATAATATGGCTAATCACAGGACCACGCCACTTTCGCGGAACGGGTTTACTCCATTGGATTGCCAGTTCTTTAAAACAAATAATTCTTTTAAACATCGCAATGCTTTTTATAAAAATGAAGCGATTATAAGACTCCGTTCCCATCACACAATGCAACGCAAACCGGAGGATAGAGTTTTTACCTTATAATGGCCAAAATATGCTTGATACGAATAAAACAAAAGCATTTGATATTATTACTAGTGTTTATATGTTTCAAAAACAATTTCGAATCATAAGTATTAATCATAGACGACATTAATGCCCCATACCACTATGTCGCCATATATAGGTATACAATCAAAACCGCACAGTCACGTATTTGGAAATTGGATTTCTGTCATGAACCAAGGCAAAAGATAGTCCTTACCGACTTCGAGACGCTCTAGCCTGTGTCTCAGGAACAGCCGCAACTGCCCCTTGGATTGTCAGGGCCAGACCACCGATGTGGATTATTATGCCTGAACACTACGTTTCCCTGCGCTTTGGGGCGTCAATGAGCCAACGAATAGCTCCATCAGCTTCACATAGTTACCGATATATCTGAGGCGCCTCCCAACAGCAACAACCACACAGGTGAAAATAATATATATGTCAGCTAATTTTAAGCATCGTCACCACCTCTAACTAGAAGGAAACGCATGCCCTCCCTGATGTCCTCTCCCGTTTCTGGTTCATACTGGGGTGTGAGGTTTGCGAATTCACGTTATACACAAAGCTACGCCACATAGGAGGTGCTTTGATCATCAACCATAAGACTTTCCTTTTCAACAGAAGCCCTGATCACTGCATCTTAGCATGCCACATAGGAAATTCACGCTATGTAACTAATGGCTGTCAATCACACAGAATAAATTCCAATGTCAGACACACAGTCCATTTGCAAGTCCGTTCTGGGTCTGAACGAAACCGGAGGCACTATATACCTCGCATACCCATCGATCTCCACGTACGTCTGGATGATCACCACTCATTATCCACATTTCAGGATGCCTCCCAATCAGGACATCAGTTATCATCCAAACGAGGTGAAGATCTCCGGTCTTCGACCACCATCTTCATCTTCGATTTCTTATCGTCGATTCAGTTATTCAGAATGGGATAAACCCGGTATTTCTGAGCAACTCGCGTATATAATAAACAAGTGCTACACAAACACAACATACGCCTTATTCCAATTCATTAGTCACTATCCGTAAATCAGTAAGAGAACGATTCCCCAAATATTAACCCCGAAGGCCGAAACTAACATCAGATCAAAACCCAGGAAACCATTCGACTTAGCCAACCTTCAGTTAGTTTCTGAATATCACATTCCATATCATTTATAATATTTTATAATGATTTATCACTATTTTTATTTATTTTAAAATAGCCAATTTATTCAAACGATGCTTCGGGCCATAACGCGGCCGTGGCGCTGTTTTTCTTCAGATTTGATTTACACATATCTGAAAATCTAACCGTTGGATCTTCACAAATTTTATATCATTAGAAAGTTCTTTTCAAAATGAATCCAACGGTTTCAGTTTTGGGGAAATCCGACGGTCGGATCTCCCAGTACACTCGTTTGAAGTTTCGATTTCAAAATACAAACTACAGCGTCGTTATTCGATTTAATTTAATTATATATATATATATATATATATAATCGATTCTGACGCTGTTTTTCTTCAGATTTGAATTAAACATTCCAGACAATCCAATCGTTGGATCATTACAAAGTTGGGGTTGTTGGAAAGATATTTCCAAAGCGAACCTAACGATTTCGGTTTCGGGAAAATCCGATGGTTGGATCTCCCGCACTAATCGTTTAAAATCACGGTTTCAAAACACGAACTGCAGCTTCGTTATTCGATTTATTTTAATTATATATATATATAATCGATTCTTCGATTTCAAAACCATATCCTTTTCATACCTTTGGTAAAAATGTTATTTTTATCCAATTGACTTCTATTTCAACACTTCACTATTTTTAACAATACATGTATATAATAAATATGTGATTTTTATTGTAAAACAATTTATTTCAAAACACGACTATTTTATATAGTTCATATAGATGATAAAAATATGATTTTTGTTATAAAACAATTTCTTTCAAAACACGACTATTTTATATAGTTCATATAGATGACAAAAATATGATTTTTGTTATAAAACAATTTGTTTCAAAACACGACTATTTTATATAGTTCATATAGATGAAAAAAATATGATTTTTGTTATAAAACAATTTATTTCAAACACGAATACCATTCAACACATGAATTTCTATTCAACGAATGAATTTCTATTCAACACATGAACGGTTTCAACATATGAAAATAATTTCAACAAATGAAAATAATTCTAACACATGAATATTTCAGAATATTTCGGCAGCATAACGACATGGTTGTTAAAACCGGGGCCGTTCTTAGTACGGCTCCTCGCTCTACCTTAAAGCCTCGCAGCTTTTGACAATGGGGATTTCATGCATCTAGTTCGCACGCAGGCGGCATGTATATTTTTTCTTTTCCATAAACTAATCCGATGTGGTTTCAACCAAATAATTCTCAACCACAAATGGGTATTTTTCAACCACAATCAATCAATTTCAACCACAAACAATTCAAATCAACCATTCGCTATCAACCAATTTTCACACCAATCACAACCAATAAATATCGTTCATGGTTTGTGGACGAGGGGCGTATATATATATATATATATATATATATATATATATATATATATATAAGCATTTCACTTCTATTTCGACATATATATAATTTTTACAATGCATATATAACTTATACATCGAACATACAACCTATACAATGCTTATACATGAGGTTTACAACGCTTATATAACTCATACATCGACTATATAATTTATACATCGTCGTTTTCCATATCGTTTATAATTTAGAAATCTCACATTGGGTTCCACTCCACCAAAAATAACAGAAGGCTCAGAAAAATATGCGGTCTCTTCTAGAATGTAGAAGACGTCCACACGAGTCCATTGTCTCTTGTTTCACTAAATTTCGTCAACAAACGAAAAAGATATGATATTTACAGTGAAATCAAAAACCTTAGCGCTTTAAACTGTTATAATATAGTTTATTTTAAAATTAGCAGTACCTCTCAGTTTTGGATTCGAAGCTAGGTTTCAAATTTTCAGCAAATCCGTTGATCGATACGGGGATCGGGTTGCGCGAGGTCGAAGGGGGAGGTGGGGCGCCTGCTTGCCGGAAGTGGGCCCCAGTTCGGTGGCCAGATGTGGCCGCGGCAGCGGTTCAAAGGGCTCGACTTTCGAGCTCGAATTCTCCCCCAATTCTGAACGAAAAAATCCAAACTATATATGGATTTGAAGAGGGGACTTCGATCTTCAAAAAGTTCCAAAGAAGGGGGTAGTTTCGTTGAGAGATAGAAGAGAAAAAGAGGAGGGAAGATTTGAAGTTGTTCCGCCGTCGCCTGGAGCTTAAGCGGGGAGAGAGAAGAATGCATGGACCAATAGGATATTTTTATTAATTTATATATTTTTAAATTTCTAAAATACCATCTTCCACACACGAACCCCAATCCAAACCCAATGACTACCGTCCCTAGCTAAATACCCCCATTCCAAACACAATGGGGTTTGTTTCGTAGGCCCATTCGACTGTTTGAGTCAGTTTCACTTCAAATTAAAATATAAAACATTCAATATTTAATTTAAACGTACATTTCGATTTGCCGGGGCCACATACTGATTCTAAAAATTCCCGAAAAATAAATCTAGCTATGTTTCGACGATACGGTCCCAACAAAACTAGTTTTATTGAAATCTGAGACCGCTTGAAAAATGGCCCTTTTCTGGTCGATCCAATTTAACAAAAATCGACCAAACACATTTTCCTTTGCCACGCCCACATACTAGCTTCAAAAATTATGAAATTTGAAACCTAGCAATAATTTGACATCCCGGATCCAACAAAAGTTGTTTCGTCGAATTCCGAGGTCGTTTGCAAAATGGCCATTTTCACGGGCTATATAAACTCTATAGCGACCTTTCTGAAAATTAGTTTGGCCATAACTTTTGGTTCCTGCTATGAAACTTCGATTTTTCATATTCGTTAGAAAGATATTCACTAAAAGATTTAAATATTTTTGGTTTCACTAAAATCTGATTTATTTTGCACCCGGTACAGTCAGTCAAAGTTTGAATTCAAATTTTGAAACTACTACGCCATTTCAGGCCTTGTTTATTATTAGAATTAATTATAGTTATTTTTAAATATCGATTCAAACTTACTTTTCATCGTTATTATTTAAAATATTTATTTTAAGTATTTAAAATCCACCAAAACAGCCAATTTAAAATTTTCAAACTGGTTCAGATTTTCCGGGTCATTACAATTGATGATTTATCGTTATTGTTATACATGTGTTGTAGGGAATACATATAATAAACATTATATGGTAACTGATTGGGCCTCATTCCAATTTGGAAAATAAGAAATATATATTCATGTGTTGAATAGAAAAATATATTCATGTGTTGAATAGAAATATATATTCATGTGTTGAATAAAAATATAAATTCATGTGTCGAATACAAATATATATTCAAGTGTTGAATAAAAATACAAATTCATGTGTCGAATAAAAATATATATTCATGTGTTGAATAAAATATATATTCATGTGTTGAAGAAATTATTCATTTGTTGAATAGAATAACGAAGTAAGTGAAATATATAAAGCCGTGTTGATTAGATATGCGCCATTTGGACGCGAATGATATTTATATCGATTATATTCATTTTTATAATGATTATCGAAAACGAAGTGATTTCAAAATATAATGTTTTGAAAATATTATCATTTATAGATTAATGATCTGGAATATTCAATTTTGACAAGAAATTGAATATGAAGTTGAAATCATTTTGAAAACGAATTTAAAACGATTTATAAAATACGTTTTAAAAGGAAATCGATGAAGTATATATTATATATATTATATATATAATATAATGGCCAGAATAGAACGCGCCGCGCCGCGGCAGTTCGCGAATTTCGACCATTGACTTCAAATGGATATTACGGGAGATCCGACCGTCGGATTCTCCTAAAACCGGAACCGTTTGATTCGCATCGAAAAGAGCTTTCTAAAGAATATTAGAGATTTGAAATCTAACAGATGGATTTGGAATTATGTCCAAATCAAATTTGGAAAAGGTCGATGTAAGTGCAGTTCGATGGCCGTTGATGGAAATCGACTGTACGGGCCCTGATAAAATTATTAAAAATAGTTATAATTTGTGTAAAATCATAAGAAATGATTTAGGAAGAATTGGGATGAAAAATTCCAAATTTGAAAAGATAAAAATAGATTTTTATCGAAATGAACTAGTTTTGAACTAGAATTAAAATCCATTTATTTTTAAATAAATAAATTGGATTTGAAATGGTTTTGAAAATAAACAGAATTTCCAATAATTGAATTGGAATGGATTTGAATCGAAATTATCTTTGGAATATTTTGATGATGGATTTCGGGATGATATAGATATTGTTATGGGAATTTGAAAGATATATTTATATCTTTATTTCCAATACGATATTTGTTGGTCGTAGAATTTGATATTGAATATAAGCCGGTATATTTTCTGTTCAGAGCATTGTATTTAATATCAAATGTGATTTCGGTTTGTTGTGAATGGTGTCTTTGTTAACACTGTTCTTAAACCCAGTTGAGAAAGAGATTAAATCATTTTATTTAGATTTAATGAAGTGTACCAATTAAATGGTATTTAATTGGAATTGAATTTGAATTGATTTTAAGGTTTATCGTGAATGGTGTTTTAAATAGCACTTGTTCTTTAACCCGATAATTAATGAATGTGATTTTGCGTTTTTCGTGAACCGTGTTTTAGATGACATTGGTTCTTTAACCCAGTTAAAGACAGGATATTGATTTCTGTGAAGATTAAAACTAAGTGGAGTGTTAATGAATCTTTAATTAGATTGAAATGATCGAGAATGGAGTACCACTAGTTTTGCTCCAGGCGATAGTTAAATCTTTAATTACATTTGAACATGAAATGGTAATTGAATTACCGATAACACCGTGGTGTTAGATATGAAGTATGACCAGTTTTACTTCATGGGATGAATAGGTTGGGATTGGGAAATAAAATAAATGAATACTTCGGTGTATTTCGCTAATCCTGACTAGTTTGAATTGATATTTAAAAGAAGATTAAAGAATAAATTTAAAGAATTTATCTTTGATAAAATTAACCTTTCCCAAAGTATAAGAATATTTGAATAAAAGAATATTCTGAATTGGAATGAGGCGTATGTTGTGTTTTTGTAACACTTGTTTATTATATACGAGAGTTATTCAGAAAGACCGGGTTTATCCCATTCTGAATAACTGATTCGACGTGGTGTCGTGGATGAAGATGGCGGTTGAAGACCGGAGGTCTTCACAGCGTTTGGGTGATTACTGATGATCTTGATTGGGCCGTACACCCAAGAGGTGGGAATTAGTTAGTGATCGTCCAGACGTACTTGGAGATCGATGGATATGCGAGGTACAAGGTGCCTCCGGTTTCGTTCAGACCCAGAACAGACTTGTAAATGGACTGTGTGTCTGACATTGGATTTTATTCTATGTGATTGATTTCTATTAAATATATATCTGTTTGGCGGCGGAGAATTTATTCTCTTGCTTAACGCCCTTCCCTGAGACGTACGAGCTCAGAGGTTATATATTGATGGATATCAAATGCATGGAGTGAATTGCCTATGTGGCATGCCTAAGTGGCAATATGTTCAAGGCTTCTGTTGAAAAGCAGAATCTTGTGGTTGATGGTCAAAGCACGGCATGTGTGGAATAGCTTTGTGTAGCGTTGATTTGCGAGCCTCACACCCTGGTTGTGAACCAGAAACGGGAGAGGACATCAGGGAGGGCATGCGTTTCCTTCTTGCTAGGGTGGTGTCAGTGACCTACCAGCCCTGACATTTATATTATTTTCACCTGTCTGGTTGTTGCTGTTTTGAGGAGCCTCGGATATATCGGTGACTATGTGGAGCCGATTGAGTCATTGGACTCATTGACACCCCCAAAGGGTAGGGAAACGCAGTGTTCAGGCATTTTAATCCACATCGGTGGACCGGCCCTGACGATCCAAGGGCCCACCTGAGTCTGGGTCCTGAGGGGCGGGCTAGAGCGTCTCGAATCGGTAGAGGACTATCTTTTGCCTCGGTTCACAGATGGAAATCCAATTTCCAAATAAGTGATTTTGCGGTTTTGATTGTCGAGCCTAGTATGGCGACATCATATATGGTACCCATGCCGTCTATGATTGATATTTATGATTGAAAATGTTTTGACACTATACACTTATTATAGTATCAAATGATTTGTTTTTAACGTACCAAGCATGTTTGGCTATTATAAGGGAAAACCCTATCCTCCGTCTTGTGTTGCATTGTGTGATGGGACCTGGGTCTTATAATAGCTTCATTTTTCCAAAAAGCATAGCGATGTTTTGTTATATGCACTAGTATTCTTGGGAGGAAACCCGTTTCGTGTTATACGGCGTGGTCCCTTGATATATCTAATTTAAAGTAAAGTTTTAAATAACTGTTTTAGTTCTCACACCAGTCACATGACTGAACTGGAGTTTATTGTTTTAACCTAAACTCTGGGTGCCCTTATTTCCGCACGGACAGCTAGTAGTTTTGGTTTTGCATATTTATTTTGACAGGATCCTGATTTACAGCTGGAACGATACCCGAAAAGCTCTATATCTGTGTATTACTTCTAGTTGTGTATTGTATTATTTTCCGTTGCTATGTAATGTATTGTAATCTCTGATATTTTATAATGTGTAATATTTAATCATACTCTGTATATTCTTGTAATCTGGTGAAATTGTTGTAATAAGCAATGAAATGTTCTTCTATTTGCACCCCGATGTGGCTTGTTCTCGAAGTATCCGGGCTTTCCTTACCGGGTAAGTTCGGGTCGTTTCACCTGGTATCAGAGCTTTGGTTTACGGAACTCGGAGAACAAGACACGTTAGAACCAAACGAAAGAATCCATCAGAGATTGGATTAGTAGTATCCGATGAGAATGACTCGTTAGAGATGGGATCAGTAGTATCCTAGAACGAGTGTGAAGAGTATATTTTTAAAATGAAAACAAGTTTTGTTTTGAAAATTTAATTCAATTATTCGTATTTGAATATTTATTTACATTGAATTTGGACAATCCAGTATATATAGATTTTGTGTATACGTCTGATCCGCGTGTATTTGGAGTTTTAATATACATGATAGATATAAAATCACACTCTAGTCGCCTGTGGATGTTCTGATGGTGGTTCGAAACATCATCAGAATTTATGTTCGAGTGACGAAAGTGGGAAATTTATATATTTCCAATTGACTGGTGTGAGAACCAAAATTAGATAGGGCCTATTGTTGTGATTTGGCACCAAAAATGCGATTTTTGACTATGTATCAAAGTTATGAATTTGAAACGTTAATCAACTAATTGATTGCTGGTTGTGTGGTTTGATTATTGTTTGATTAATTAACTGTTGAACCTTTACCCAAATTGTACCAAATAGTGGATTGTATTGAAAATTTATCGCATTTGCATGCATGTACATGTACTTACATTGAACAGGTCATAGCAAGGAGGCTAGAGTAGAAGAATAAAATTGTTTGCCCGACAAATAGGTACATGTTTACAAATTTCTTGGGTTTTTGATGATTTTATGAGCCGATTGGCTAACCGCTTGGCTGTTTCTTTTTCTTTTTGGATTGATGAGGGGCATGCGAGGCTATTTGAAATATCCCGAAGCTCCCAGTGCAGGGGAGGTTATGGCGAAAATTTTCGAAAATTTAGGGTGTTAGCCAAATTTTTGAAGAATTTCAAAAGTTCTTAAAAGCTGAAAATTTGAAGAATTTAACCCGTAAATAAAATAATGAAAGTTGAGTTGATTTGTGAAACAACTTTCGGCTTCGTTCATTTTCGGGGATGAAAAGTTTTAAGTGGGGGAGATTGTAATAACCCGGAAATCTGAGCCAATTTAAAATTTTTATTTTGGAAATTTTAGTGAATTTTGAATATTTAAAATGAATTATTTTAAATAATAATGATGAGAAATTTATTTTGAATAGAATTAGAACGTATATATTTATTCGAATCATAGTTAGAATATAAATAATTTATTTTAATTATATAACGAGCCTGAAATGGCGCGGTAGTTCGAAAATTCGATTTCAAAGTTCAAACGGATGTACAGGATCCGAAATAAACCGGATTTTGGTGAAACCGAAAATATTAGAATCTATTTGAGAATATCTTTCCAAAGAATCCGAAAAATCAAAATTTCATAGCGGGGTTAAAACGTTATGCCCAGTTGAAAATTCAGAATAGTTGCTGTGGAATTCTGGCCCTTAAAAATGGAAATTTTGCAAACGACCTCGGTTTTTGATGAAACCACTTTTGTTGGATCCGTGATGTGTAGTTATTGCTAGGTTTCAAAATTCGTAATTTTTTGAATCAATATGTGAGTGTGGCAAAGGAAAACGCATTTGACCAGTTTTAGTTGATTTTAACCGACTGAAAAATGGCCATTTTCCAAATGGTCCCAGAATTTGACAAAATTAGTTTTGTTAGGACCATATCGTCAATACGAAGCTAGAAAATATTTTCGGGAATTTTTAGAGTCCGTATATGGCCCCGGTAAATTGAAATGTGCGTTCAAAATTGAATATATATATATATTCAAACTTTAATTTAAGCGAAAACTGATCGAAACAGTCGAATCAGCTTGCGATACATATCCCATTGTGTTCGAAATGGGGTAATTAGCTATGGGCGACAGTCGTTGGGTCTCGATTGGAGATCGAATTTGAAAGTTATTTTTTTTTTGGAATTAATTAAATAAATAAAACCCCTATACATTTTCCCTTACCTTGTTGACCCAATCAGAAAACCGAAAGAAATAAAAAAAATCGATCGATGAATGAAACTGCACCGCCCACCCTTGATCCGCCTCGCGCCACCGGCCTCACCACCCACCTCATTTCTGCCTTCCCCCTCCGGCCAAACCCCTCCTCCCACGCGCGAAGACCCCAACCACCGCTGGAACCCTGGCCGACCACCCACAGTGTTGCGCCTCCAACCGCGCACCCCCCTCCGTTTACCGTGACCTAGCGTCGCCTCCTGACCACCTAGCGCCGCCAGTGGCCACCCCCTTCAGCATAATTCGATTTTTATAAAGTGAAAATTAGGCTCACATCCCTATTTTGAAACTTAATTCACGCCACATCCACCCCAATGTTTCATACGTTTCCGGTCCCTGTATTTAGATGCCGCCCAAAATATTTTGCCACTTTAGCTCCTGCCAATGCATGTTACGTGTTTTACACTTTCTGACCAAAAAAAAAGCGCCAACCACTAAAAAAATAGGAAATATTCCCTGAAGCATTTGCCAAAAAAAAAGTTGCATACTTCTGTGCAACAATGTCAGAAAAGTAGCATACATGCATACATTCGTATAGTGTATTTCTTTTGAAATGCTAGACCAATATATGCATACATGAATGCAACTATTATCAAATAACTACATACATGTATGCATACAAAGTTGAACTGAGATTCATGTGTTTCGAAAATTTGAATACATGAATGCAACTATTCTGTATATATGCATGCATGTGTGCAACATATTTATAAGGGATGATGGCTTGTGAATATGCGCATGAATGCATGCATTTATTCTGTACAAGAGCATAAATGTGTGCAACAATGTCTGAAAACGGCGAATGCTTGCAAAAACAGGTTAAATTTGAATATATGCACAAAAAGATGCATGTAATGCGGTTTAGCTGCATACATGTATGCATTTATACTGCAGTTTGGGCGCAACACTGAAATATTAGTATGAATGTATGCAACTATTTACGAATAGGTGCATCTTTTGATGCAAAAACCTGCTATTTCGCTGTTTTTGGGTATTTTTGGGTTTTTTCGTGGTTTTCGTTTGTTTTTCCACCGGAATTTTTTGGCGTGAACATGTTTTATTTAATAATGAATTTTCGTTATTTTTTTATTTTTTTTCATGATTTTTCGAAAAATAGGGACCTAATTTACAATAAGTTTAGCACCAGATGTGAGCCTAATTTTGAAACTTATTAGGGACCTGCGAAAAACGGACCCTTTTATAAAAATCCAGTGCGTACGTTTAATTTCAAATCTTCCCGAGCCACTAGCGAGGCCATTCTAGCGCTGCTATCTCCATCAGCACCTCTTGTGAGTATCTATTTATATTTTTATTCATTTATGAAAGGAAAAGCATGATTTTTCTATGTATTTCATTAATAAAAATGCGAATAAAGAATAGATTTTTAGAAAAGGAAAGGTATATATTTTTATCATAGTAAAGTATAGATTTTGATTAAAGTATAGATTTTTATGATAGTAAAATTTAGATCTTTGTTTGTTTAAAGATAAGAGTTTGTTTATAGATTAGATTTTTAACACGCTAAAGATATGATTTTCATGATTATAAAAATATGATTTTTCATAATATAAAGATTATATTTTTAGTGAAGTAAAGATGGAAATTTTCTTATGTATATAGCGAAGTAAAAATATGATTTTTTTTATATACAAAGCGATTTATAAAAACATAATCTTTATTATATGAAGTAGCGAATAATAAAAAAATATGATTTTTATTTTATACATTGGAATAAAGATGTGATTTTTATATGGTATACATTGGAATAAAAATTCAATTTTTATATATATGAAGTGAAGATAAAAATTGGATTTTATATATATGAAGTGAAGATAAGAATTGGATTTTTATACATAAGAAGTGGAATTAGAAATATGATTTTTATGTACATGTAGCGTTATTAAAAATGTGATTTTTATATGTGAACACCGTGGAAAGGTTTGAGTTAGAATATCAAGCGAATCCGAACCATTCAGAAAAGAAATGGCGGAGTAGGACCCCAAGGTGATAACTCCTCACTTTTATTTTATTTTCTAGTTGAAATATATAATAGGATGCATACGGTGCTTAGTAGCACCCGACATCCGTCGTCCATAGACCATGGATGACTTGTTTGTTTGATTGCTGTTTTGTGAAATTTGATTGTGTGATGTGAAATGAAATAAAATATTTTATAGTGGAAAATATTTTATAGTTAAAAATATAATTTTTAACGTGTATATAAAATAAATATTTATAAACAAATCAGACGATTTGTTTATATACACTGATTTGACTGATATTGATTGGGACGATAAATTTTACACATCGCCCAACTGAACAAATAAAAATTTGTGTTTGTTGATTTGAAACCCCACACGGGTATTGGGATGATATTTGACGTACACTAATCCCAATTGTTTAGTTGTATGTCAATCGATGGGTTGACAAACTGTGTAAGAATTAATTATTTATATTTAATGCTTATGCAGTTGTGTAGTGCACTCTGGATGATGGTTGATGATTTATCGTTGTTGTTATACATGTGTTGTAGGGAATCCATATAATAAACGTTATATGGTAATTGATTGGGCCTCATTCCAATTTGGAAAATAAGAAATATATATTCATGTGTTGAATAGAAATATATATTCATGTGTTGAATATATATATAAATTCATGTGTTGAATAGAAATATATATTCTTGTGTTGAATAAAAATATAAATTCATGTGTTGAATAAAAATATATATTCATGTGTTAAATAAAATATATATTCATGTGTTGAAGAAATTATTCATTTGTTGAATAGAATAACGAAGTTAGTGAAATATATAAAGCCGTGTTGATTAGATATGCGCCATTTTGATACGAACGATATTTATATCGATTATATTCGTTTTTATAATGATTATCGAAAATGAAGTGATTTCAAAATATAACATTTTGAAAATATTATCATTTATAGATTAGTGATATGGAATTTTCAATTTTGACCAGAAATTGAATATGAAGTTGAAATCGTTTTGAAAACGAATTTAAAACAATTTATAAAATACGTTTTAAAAGGAAATCGATGAAGTATATATTATATATATAATATGATGGCCAGAATAGAAGGCGCCGCGCCGCGGCAGTTCACGAATTTCGACCATTGACTTCAAATGGATATTACGGGAGATCCGACCGTCGAATTATCCTAAAACCAGAACCGTTTGGTTCGCATCGAAAAGAGCTTTCTAACGAATATTAGAGATTTGAAATCTAACAGTTGGATTTGGAATTATGTCCAAATCAAATTTGGAAAAGGTCGCTGTAAGTGCAGTTCGATGGCCGTTGATGGAAATCGACTGTACGGGCCTTGATAAAATTATTAAAAATAGTTATAATTTGTGTAAAATCATAGGAAATGATTTGGGAAGAATTGGGATGAAAAATTCCAAATTTGAAAAGATAAAAATAGATTTTTATCGAAATGAACTAGTTTTGAACTAGAATTAAAATCCATTTATTTTTAAATAAATAAATTGGATTTGAAATGGTTTTGAAAATAAACAAAATTTCCAATAATTGAATTAGATTGGATTTAAATAGAAATTATCTTTGGAATATTTCGATGTTGGATTTTGGGATGATACAGATATTGTTATTGCAATTTGAAAGACATATTTATATCATTATTTCCAATACGATATTTGTTGGTCGTAGAATTTGATATTGAATATAAGCCGATATATTTTCTATTCAGAGCCTTGTATTTAATATCAAATGTGATTTGGGTTTGTTGTGAATGGTCTCTTCGTTAACACTGTTCTTAAACCCAGTTGACAAAAAGATTAAATCATTTTATTTAGATTTAATGAAGTGTACCAATTAAATGGTATTTAATTGGAACTGAATTTGAATTGATTTTAGGGTTTATCGTGATGGTGTTTTAAATAACACTAGTTCTTTAACCTGATAATTAATGAATGTGATTTTGGGTTTTTCGTGAACCGTGTTTTAGATGACATTGGTTCTTTAACCCAGTTAAAGACATGATATTGATTTCTGTGAAGATTAAAACTAAGTGGAGTTTTAATGAATCTTTAATTAGATTGAAATGATCGAGAATGGAGTATCACTAGTTTTGCTCCAGGCGGTAGTTAAATCTTTAATTAGATTTGAACGTGAAATGGTAATTGAATTTACCGATAACACCGTGGTGTTAGATATGAAGTATGACCAGTTTTACTTCATGGGATGAATAGGTTTGGATTGGGAAATAAAATAAATGACTACTTCGGTGTGGTTCGCTAACCCCGACTAGTTTGAATTGATATTCAAAAGAAGAATAAAGAATAAATTTAAAGAATTTATCTTTGATAAAATTAATGGGAACCTTTCCCAAAGTATAAGAATATTTGAATAAAAGAATATTTTGAATTGGAATGAGGCGTATGTTGTGTTTTTGTAACACTAGTTTATTATATACGCGAGTTATTCAAAAAGACCGGGTTTATCCCATTCTGAATAACTGATTCGACGTGGTGTCGAGGATGAAGACGGTGGTTGGAGACCAGAGGTCTTCACATCGTTTGGGTGATTACTGATGATCTTGATTAGCCGTACACCCAAGAGGAGGGAATCAGTTAGTGATCGTCCAGACGTACTTGGAGATCGATAGATATGCGAGGTACAAGGTGCCTCCGGTTTCGTTCAGACCTAGAACAGACTTGTAAATGGACTGTGTGTTTGGCATTTGATTTTATTATGTGTGATTGATTTCTATTAAATATATATCTGTATGGCGGCGGAGAATTTATTCTCTTGCTTAACGCCCTTCTCTGAGACGTACGAGTTCCGAGGTTATATATTGATGGATATCAAATGCATGGAGTGAATTGCCTGTGTGGCATGCCTAAGTGGCAATATGATCAAGGCTTCTGTCGAAAATCAGAGTCTTGTGGTTGATGATCAAAGCACGGCCTGTGTGGCATAGCTTTGTGCAACGTTGATTCGCGAGCCTCACACCCCTGTTGTGAACCAGAAATGGGAGAGGACATCAGGGAAGGCATGCGTTTCCTTCTAGCTAGGGTGGTGTCAGAGACCTACCAGCCCTGACATTTATACTATTTTCACCTGTGTGGTTGTTGTTGTTGCGAGGCGCCTCGGATATATCGGTGACTATGTGGAGCCGATGGAGTCATTGGACTCATTGACACCCAAAAGGGTGGGGAAACACAGTGTTCAGGTATTTTAATCCACATCGGTGGACCGGCCCTGACGATCCAAGGGCCCACCAGAGTCTGGGTCCTGAGGCACGGGCTAGAGCGTCTCGAATCGGTAGAGGACTATCTTTTGCCTCGATTCACAGATGGAAATCCAATTTCCAAATACGTGATGTTGCAGTTTGATTGTAGAGCCTAGTATGGCGACATGATATATGATACCCATGTCGTCTATGATTGATATTTATGATTGAAAATGTTTTGACACTATACACTTATTATAGTATCAAATGATTTGTTTTTAACGTACCAAGCAAGTTTGGCTTTTATAAGGGAAAACCCTATCCTCCGGCTTGTTTTGCATTGTGTGATGGGACCTGGGTCATATAATAGCTTCATTTTTCCAAAAAAGCATTGCGCTATTTTGTTATATGCATTGGTATTCTTGGGAGGAAACCCGTTCCGTGTTATACGGTGTGGTCCCTTGATATATCTGATTTAAAGTAAAGTTTTAAATAACTGTTTTAGTTCTCACACCAGTCACATGACTGACCTCGGGTTTATTGTTTTAACCTAAACTCTGGGTGCCCCTATTTCCGCACGGGCAGCTTGTAGTTTTGGTTTTGCAGATTTATTTTGACAGGATCCTGATTTACAGCTGAAACGATACCCGGAAAGCTCTGTATCCGTGTATTACTTCTAGTTGTGTATTGTATTATTTTCCACTGCTATGTAATGTATTGTAAACTCTGATATTTTATATTGTGTAATATTTAATCATACTCTGTATATTCTTGTAATTTGATGAAATTGTTGTAATAAGCAATGAAATGTTCTTCTGTTTGCGTCCCGATGTGGCTTGTTCTCGAAGTATCCGGGCTTTCCTTACCGGGGAAGTTCAGGTCGTTTCACATTCTTTATTTTCTGTACTAAGAAAATACCTTCTATTTATAATTGGAAAACATTTCCAATTACTTATCCTTTCCACGAAACCATTCATCTCTATACTTAGGAAAATTTATTATTATATTTCCAAAATCACACTTACTTAGGTTAAAACAGATGTACTATAAAACATCGTTACAACAACCCAAAAGACTGCTTTTTAACTAACAATTTATAAATTTCATATTAAATCTTAATTGTTTCACTTTTGGGAATCATTTACTATAACAATAATCCATGCTTTTCTATTTTTCGTCTATTATAACACGTTAAATTTTATTAACCAATTTGGTTCCAAATTCTATATATAATCGATAAATCGATTTTAGTTATCAAATTTTCTTAACTTTTTCTATCCCCTTAAATTTCCGGAAAAATTTCATCTGTGTCTCCTTTGTACGGCTCAATCGGTACAACTACAAATTGCCTCACTATGCCCTTTCCATTCTAAAAGAAAATCAAAAATCTAAGAAGCTTGCAAAATAAGCACATAAAATCTCACATTAAATAAATTATGTACCTTTCCGATGAGCATTCGATTTAACACATCCATTCGCTTTATTCCATACTTGGTTAGCATATACTCATCCAATTCGAATTGATTCGAATCAACTTAACTTTTAAGTCCAACCTCATTCACTTTGCCCATTTATTTTCTAACTAGCTCTTTTCCTTAAATCCACTTTTAGTTTGAACATATCACGTTCAAATATATTTTTATTCACTTATATACAAGTCGACCTCAAACTACATGTTCAATTCCAAAATTTAATTCATGTTCCATATTCAAATTTCTAATTTCAATTCACATAACCAAAGTTAAATTCAATCCAAAACTCCATTAACTAATTACTTTTCTAATTAGTTAATTTCATTCAATAATTAAAAATCTAATTTTTGTTCCAAAAATCAATCCATTTACTCCATTTGAGTGCGTGTTTATTTTATAACTTAAGTTTGAATTTTACTAATGGAAATTCAAATTTTATTCCCCTAAAATCTTTTTATTTTGTTAAATAAATAATTATAGTTTATAAACGATCATACTACTGTTTTTCTAGAAAATTGAATTTTGACATAACTCACAATCTATAAAACGAAATCCATATTTTTCTCTTCCATTCGAAAACTATCATTCAATAGGTTCCGACGATTCTTATTTCAAAGAATTCCGACTTATATTGAGTTCTATTTCCTCAACTAAAGTTCGAAACGTCAAATTACAAACTATCACGCTGAGGCGAGTCCGTTTTAACTAAATTTAAACATAAACGTTTAAACTTCGTTTACTAATAAATTTCAGTCTCATCCTTTTATGTTTTAATATAAATACAACCAGTTTTTTAAATCCCACTTAGAATTTCCGATTATCCTAGATCGTCGATTATTTCATAACTTATTTATAAATTTATTTATAACTCAATCTTCTATACTAAATTCCAATTCTCTTGGAGATAAATTATTTAATAAAATTCAATATAATCGAATCCCAATTATAAATCCCTTGGATTTACCTCAATTCAATTTTCCAAATTCCGGAATAAAATTTATCATTCCCTTTTTGAAACTTTTCCTAATTCCTTTTTAAAATTCATACTTGAATTTAAACTTCCAAATTATCCTATAATAATTACTTATTATGTTTAAACATCTTTTATAAATTACTTTCCTTGTTTTATATATTAAAAAAAGCTTCCATTTCAAAATCCATTTGGAACCCAATTATTATTTTTGAATATTTTATTATTATAACTTATATATACAAGCATTGAATCTAATTTCATATAAAATTATAAATTTTAGTTTCTATTTAATGCAGTTCCATTATCTATTCTGGAAATAATTTATTTTTATAAATTTGACATAGTTGAATTCCAATCATAAATCCATATGCATTTTTTATAATTCAATTTATATTCCGAACATCGGAACATATTTCATCGTTTCCTTCTCTCCAAATGAATCCCCTTTCCCTTACATTCATGCTTGAATTTACATTCCCAAATTATCCAAAGATAACTTATTTCTCTTCATTTATAAACAATATTTATAAATTCAACTACTTGTTTTTATTACTAAACAAGTTTATAATTTCTAGCCCATTCGAAATTAAAATTTTGTTTTTGGAAAAATATATTTTCCTTTTCAATCTCAAATTCTTTTGCCTTCCATTCGAATATTTTATTTCGGTATTAAAATATCAATTATTTTAGCGTGAGTGCCATTCAAAACACCGAATAATCAATCACAAATTATTTATCACATCATATAACACTATATACAAAAACAACAATTCAATTGTTAAGAAATCCAGTTGGATCCCTCCAACCTGTTTTCCTGCAACCACAGATGTTAAACATATAAATAATACTAGTCTCGATTCGAGGCTGAATATCGTAGTATAGAAGGTCATCCGCTAAAAAATTATGGGAATATCCAACTACCAAACCTAAATATAACTTATATATATATACACACAGAAAAAGTTGATAATAATTCATCAATGCATTTAAACAGCCAACAAACAGCATATAAAAATTCATTTATAATAAATTATAAACGAACCAGAGAGTGAGTTTACTTACCTTGATTTTAATTCATCGAAATGGTGATTGTTGATTTAATTAAACAAGCATTTAATTTAATCAGAAATCCCAATGGCCTCCAAACGAACTCAATCCAATTTGTAGATGTAGCTACCGTCACTACGATTCAACGTACTTCGTTTTATCTGATTTTGTTCGCGTATGAAAATGGTATGATTTTTACAAGATTGAACATACATTATAAAATTAAAATTTTATCAATATTATTAATTTCCTTAATTACCCATTAATCCCCTCGTTATGTTCTTCTTCTCCAGTGGGCAAATTTGACTCTAGGAAACAACGGCATGCCGACTTCAATTGCAGCGTCGGCCATTGCCCTCAGCACCCCTCACAACATCACGACCAAAATCCTCCTTTCCCAGTTCCCGCTGCCCAAGAGCTCAACACAACATCAAGCAACTTCCTCCTTCTTACTTTGAAAACTTGCACAACCCCTATTTTGAAATCCATGTTCTTCTGCGCACTAGTGAACAAATGCACGACACCTTTTAGTGTTAATAACCCCTAAACTGAGCCACAACTTTCTCGTTGATGCCACTAACCCAAATGTGAAATCAAATTTATAAATCAATGTTTAAACTTCCGAAAGCATAAATCCATAACTCCACTGTCTTTGTGCTTCTCTCAAACCAATTGCATGCAAAAATAGGCTATAGGTTGGAAGGGCGAGAGGAGATAAACCCAAAGAATCCGATTTTGAATTTTTGTCAAATGGAAGAAGTCGCATCCTTTTTTTTTCCATTCATAAGCTTTTCAATTCTTTCTCAGTGAAAGAAAATGCTTAGGAAGAAGTTGGCTTCGAAAATTGGAATAAGGAAGTGATTATTTTTTGAAGCTTTTGATTTGAATTTTGCCGAAAAAATGAGGAAGGTGCATTGTTATATAGACGAAGAGGGAATGTTTTTCCAGCTTGAAGAGAAAATAAGCTGTGCGATTTTAAATGTATAGGCCAACTTGTCTGTACTTGTGTTGCTTTGCTTAGGAAGGAAGGAAGACAATTTGTACAACATTTATTTGATTTGATTTTTGAAATGACCTATTTAATTTTATAATCAAAATATCTTGTGGTTTCGAACTTCTATTTAAATGTAACAACTGGCATTTAGAGGGTTACACCACTATTCTAAACACACTAGAATATGCTCCAAAGCCTAATTCGATAGTATGAAGAAGATATCACTTTAAATCGATGATTTTAAATTAAGCTCAATTTAATTAATTCTAAGTGTTTTCTGATCGTACGATCAAACGATAAATCCAAACTTGTAAACTCCACACTTTTCTATGCCCAAATTTTGACAGAAACTAAGACTCAAACACATCCAAGCATGGAGCATATATCTGGTACGTGCAATAAATAATTGTGAGAAAAATCAGAGTACGATAAAATATCTCGTAGCTGAAACAAAATAGGATAAAATAGTATTAACTCAAGCAACTACCTTTTCAAAGTTAGTCACTTTGCCAATACCGAGCATGAGAGAGAACGACAACCGAATGCCAAACATAATCTTCTGTGAGAACACAACCTTCTCTATGAAACTTGGAGGTTGTAAGGAGGAGGGGGTCAGAACAACAAGTTCAGGTGACTAAGAAATGTACAACACAGACTATAACGCAGAATATCCCGTTTGGTTTGACCCAAGCTGTATGCCTAACCAGATTAGTGATTCTAGCCCAACCTAGTAATCGTTTACGCATGACTTTACTATTCGGCCCAAAGTAGTATTCCCAAATTATATTACCGAGATATGACACTTACATACATTTTTGTGAAGCCTTCACACCAAAACTTAACTAGTTAATTCTGTCGAGAGTGGGCCCCTAATTTACGGGTTGTCCTTCAATATCCTCATTCTCTATCCTTATTATTTAACGCCTCACTATCAATGATAGATAGGGCGGATTCTCCTTGATCACTTAAGATCCTAGGCGGACCAATTAATCACTTATTAACCCTTGATAATATATCAATGTTAACATAAAATTAGAGGGCACTAGCTACGGGCCCTACTAGTTAAGGCTTCCGTCATCCACGCATAAACCCATACCCCGCATAAGGTGAGAATAGGTATTTTATCGTTCATTATACCTTATAGCTAACGTTCTTAGTCACCTACTACTTCCCGTAGGATAAATGGCCATATATGGCCGTTTTAATTTCCAGGTTTGGGTAGGCCAACACATACATGCCATTTAAGACCCCTATACTGAAAAACCTAATCCCCGGTAGACTCTTTAACCCAAGTCACTTAGACTTTTAGGACCCAGGAAGCGGACTATACGCGAAGGTTATTCGTTTGTCCCCCATTTTCCTTTAACACCTTTCCCTTTTTGGGATAAAGTAGGCTGTTATTAAGTCATTCCCATTTAATTCCTTTATATAGAAATACTATACATACACCCTTTTATTTGCATCACGGGTTTATATGGTTAATAACATCTTTCATTATTAACCTACTAGATCCAACTATATTTTAACTATAAGTTTTATTGACGTAAACAAGGAAGGTTATTTTCCCTTTTCTCTAGGATGTTTATTTAGTTTCTTTCCTAAGTTGGACTTAGTATTTAAATGACAATCAATATCCAGAAATCCCCTTTTTGACACCCATTTCTTATTATTTCCTATTTATTGCCCTTTATGACTCTAACGGTCATATTTTCCTAAGAGAACTATTTATTAGTCCCAAGTTATCTATTTGTTGTACCCCAATGGACAAATCCTATACTTATTTATTTGTTGGTTGACTATTATATATTTACATACTACGCCTCTCACAATAAATTGACTACCTATGGATGCTGGATATGTCGGTCGGTTCCGGACAGGCTTCTACCTCAAGTGAACTTAACCTAATGCCTTAGTACGATTATATTTATGCATTAGACCCCTCACATTAAATTGACTACATGTGTTGCTGGATTTGTCAGTCGGTTTCGGGCAGGCTTACACCAAAAGTTGAGTTTAACCTCGTGTCCAAATGCAGTTATTATTTAGATTTTCTAATTGGGATCCACAACAATGATCCTAGTTTATTTTAGTAATTGTAACCATTTTCAATCACATTTATTTCCCCAATCAATATTGATTTCAATATTTATCCTCTAATTTACGATCTCATTTATGGAAATTAATTATATTTATCATTACAAATGGTCACCACAAATATATTAATTCAAAATGAATTATATTTACATATAATTCCATAATTGAACCTCATCCGACATTTTAACATTCCATACAATTTATATTTCACTGTTTTACGTTGGTTTGGACGGATAATATGTATGTATTCATTTTTATGTTTTCGTGTAGTCGACGTAGTTATTAATATTTATTTATTATTTATTATTTTGCAGTAATTATTTTTAAATCAATAATTTGGTATAATCGATTAACCAAACATTCTCTTTTTACATTCAATATTGCCAAAATGATTTCAAGTCTCACAAGGATCGTTAGCCAAAATCACTATAAATCATGCCTATTTTGTGGAATTGACACATTTCCAAATCATAAGAAATATATGTACTATATTTTTATTTTGGAATAATCAATTCAAATTACATACAAAACATGTATTTATTTTTATATGTGCCTTTGCACCACTTTTCCCTTTTTAATTCTTTTTGTCATACTTCTTGTGATTCTTAAATAATGCCTCTTTATTTAAAAATGAGGAAAACAACATAATTTACAAATGCTTAAGCCAAAAACCGAACAAGATTGAATGTAAACGAGGAATATTTCTTTTATTCTTACAATCACGTAGTGCACAAATTCATTTTTTTAGCCAAATTTACATATTTCATATTTCAGCACTGAACTAAAGATCTGGAACATAACTAGAACAAATTTATGTTTAATGGGACTAATTTTCAAATCTATAGTGCTATGCGGCATATACAACATATTTCATAATTCATGACATAACTTGTAGGAATATATGGGAATAAAAAAAAATCATACAATTCATGCTTATAAATAATCGCAAATTTATCATTTACCAATTTCAAACATATTCATAATCAGATCTGATGGTTGTCATAATTTACAATTATTTAAAGAATAGATCTGATAGGCATAAAACATAGATTGGATTCAGACAAAAGAGATAAATCATTATATCTGTATTAGTAAATTTCCCACTCACGTTATAGCTTCCAATTTCTGATTTTTGAACCTTTTTTGGCTTACAATCCCCAAATTCTTATAAATCTAAAGTTTATCTAGAAAGAAGAAAATTTTAGATCTACAGAAATGTAAGAAAAAGGGAAATGAGCGAAGAAATCTATCGTTGAGCACCCTCTTCCATTGGATCTATTATTCTTCCTAATTCCATATGAATTTAATTTAATTAGGTATATGTATGAATATATTTTATTTAGAAATTTGGTTAGAAGAGGAAGAAAAATGGCAGATCTTCACTGCCTTCATAGATTTGTATGGAAAAAAGAGTGAGGCTCTACCATTTATTTATACGGGTGGAAATGGCCTAGAACCATCGGATTCACTTTAAGTTATATCTGTCCATCTGTTATAATAATATAATAAAACAACACATCAAAACCTAGCTGTCACTGGGAAGTTTGACGCCCAGTAGGTCGACGTGGGCGGTCGACTGCCGGTCGAACCTCATTTCAACCTCATGGGCTTTAAACTGCCCAGGTCAGCTGGGTTATATTAGGTAAATTATAATTAAATATTCTGCTTATTTATTTTCGTCTATTTTTCGTATTTCATCCATAACTTTTTCATACAGACTCCATTCGCGAAACTCCAAACATGAAAGTTTACCAGAATTCCGAGACGAACGCAACGATTAAAGTTTCATGGTCAAATTCCATCTCTTTTATAAATTACAAATTTTGAGTTTCTAATTAAATAACTATTTACTGTCAAAATTCCGGGTTGTTGCATTCTTCCGCCCTTAAAAGGAATTTCATCCAAAAATTTTGACAACTAGTTATCTTATCCTACATAACCAATTTGTGGACATCCACTTAGCAACTTTGTGTATATGCGCATGATGTACATAATGCATTTCAACCATAAAATATGCATGCAAGATGGTTCTAAATTGGGCCCTCTATATGTATGCATTGAGATTTTTAAAACACTTTCAAAAACAAGATGCGAAACTTCCTAAATATACCAGCAGTTCTATACGAATGCAAAATTTGAAAATCCTTTTTCATCCATAACCTTCACACAATTACGAATAAAAGTGTGAAACGACCAATCTTGCATCTAAAGCCTACCATAAACAATCTAATCGTTTCCTAATTAATTTCACTCCCGAACCGAAAAAGGGAAATCAAAGCGAAGAATTTTAACATTTTTCCCACATACAACTTTCCCATTTCCAGCCCCATAGTGGAATTTTCACCTCAATTACCCAAAATACTCCAAAAATGACACGACCCAAACTCGCCCTTACGGGAAATCCTGGACTGGGTTGAGAACACGACAAATAAGAACATAAACAGAAGAAAATTCCATTGTTGATTACAACAATTACATCAGAGTCCAAGAATATACAGAATATGATTAAATAATATACATCAGAAGAATACCAGAGATTTAAATTACATGACATAGCAGCGGAAAATTAATACATAACACAACTGAAAGAAATACACGGATACAGAGCTTTTCAAATATTGCCTCAGCTGTAAACCAGGATACTGTAAAAATATATCTACAAATACCAAAACTATTAGCTTCCCGTGTGGAAAACAGGGGCACCCAGAGTTTAGGTTAAAACAAAAACTCCAGGTCAGTCATGTGACTGGTGTGAGAACTAAAACAGTAATTTAAAACTTTGCTTTAGAAATATGGTAAATCAAGGGACCATGTCGTATAACACGGAACGGGTTTCCTCCCAAGAATACCAGTGCATAAAACAAACAGCGCAATGCTTTTTGAAAAAATGAAGCTATTATAAGACCTAAGTCCCATCACACAATGCAACGTAAGCCTGAGGATAGGGTTTTCCCGTATAATAGCCAAACATGCTTGGTACGTTTAAAAACAAATCATTTGGTACTATTATAAGTGCATAGTGTTTAAAACGACTTCAAATATAAATGTATCAATCATAGGCGGCATGGGTACCATATATCATGTCGCCAATACTAGGCTCTACAATCAAAACCGAAATGTCATGTTTTGGAAGTTGGATTTCCCTCTGTGAACTAAGGCAAAGGGATCATCATGTGCAAATTCAAGACAATCTAGCCTACCTTGTATCAGAAACAGTCGCAACTGCACCTGGATCGTCAGGGTCGGTCCACATTTTAAGTGGATTAAAATCTCTGAACATGCGCTTCCCCGCCCTATGGGGCAAAATGGTCAGTATGTCGACCATATAATCCATCGGTCCCGTAGTGACCGATATAACCGAGGCGATTCGCTATCCATCATCCACATAAGTAAAATGTTTGGGCTCCATACCATGAAACCACTCCTAGCAAGAAGGAAACGCATGCCCTCCCTGAAGTCCCTCCTGTTTCTGGTTCACACTGGGGTGTGAGGCTCGCAAATTAACTCTATACAAAAAGCTATGCTATATTAAATCCGTGCTGTGATCATCATCCACAAGACTTTGCTTTTCAACCGAAGCCTTGATCATTAGCATCTCAGCATGCCACAAAGGCAATTCACATCATGCAACCGATGTCGATCGATATATAACCTCTGAGCTCATACTTCTCAGAGAACGGTGTTGAGCAAGAGAATAAATTCACCACCAAATAGATATATATTTAATAAAGATCAATCAACACAAAATAAAATCCAATGTCAAACACACATCCATTTACAAGTTCATTCCGGGTCTAAACGAAACCGGAGGCACCTTATTTCTCATCCCATATGTCCAATACAAGAGAGAGGTCCTCACATATCTGGTCGATCTCCAATTACGTTTGGACAATCACCACTTATTACCTTGTCTTGGGTGTACAACCCAATCAATACATCAGTAATCATCCAGACGACGTGAAGACCTCCGGTCTTCAACCACCGTCTTCATCATCGATTTATCATCGAATCAGTTATTCAGAATGGGTATAAACCCGGTCATTCCGAATAACTCACGTATATTACAAACAAATGTTGCAAAAACACATCGTACGCCTCGTTCCAATTCTGAATATTCTTTTATTTAAATATTCATATCCTTTGAGAAAGGTTCCCATTAATTTTATCAAAGATAAATTCTTTAAATTTATTCTTTAATCTTCCTTTGGATATCAAACCAAATTAAGGTTTACCCAAACTAGTCGAGATTAGCGCACCTTACCGAAGTAATCATTTATTATATTTCCCAATCACAACCTATTCATCCCATGGAGCAAAACTAGTAATACTCCATATCCAACACCACGTTGTTATCGGTAAATTTAATTACCATTTCACATTCAAATCTAATTAAATATTTAACTATCACTAGGAGCAAAACAGGTGATACTCCATTCTAGATCATTTCCCAAATTTGATAATTTAAATTATCACATTCACATTTCAATCTAATTAAAGATTCATAAAACTCCACTTAGTTTTAATCTTCCCAAAAATCAATATTAATGATCTTCTAACTTTGGAAACACAAACATGTAGCATCGAGAATCTACACCGTATTATTGGTTTCTGCCAATATATAACCTCTAAGCTCGTATGTCTCAAAGAAGGGTGTCAAGCAAGAGAATAAATTTTCCGCTACCAAACAGACATATATATTTAGCAGAGATCAACCATACAGTTTGAAATACAATGTTAGACATGTAATTCTGTCTTTAACTGGGTTAAACAACTAATGTCATTTAAAACATAGTTCACGATAAACCCAAATCACATTCCATTAATTATGGAATCTTCATGGAAAACAGATGAATATAAAATTGATACCAATTTTCGTATCCGAATAATAATATAAATGGAATAATGACAAAGCCTTTTAAATTCCATATATATTAACAGCCTTCCTCCATAGAAGCTCACTTCGATTATTATCAAATCGAATTCCATTCCATTCCAATTTAATATATTAAATTGGAAAACTTTACTTTGGAAAATTCCCGTTAAATCTTTATAAAAGATTTACAAATTCGAAATCACATTTCACTGTTAATCGGGTTAAAGAACAATGTTATTTAAAACACCGTTCACGATAAAACCAAGTATCCAATTCTTTCATCCAATCCTAATTTAATATTAATTAATTGGAAAACTTCTCTGAATCTTAATTAAAAGATTTATTCTTTTCTCAACTGGGTTTAAGAACAGTGTTACTGAAGACACCATTCACGACAAACCCAAAATCTCATTTGATATTAAATACAAGGCTCTGAATAGAAATTATATCGGCATATATTCAATATCAAACTCTGAAACCAAAAAATATTGTTTTGGGAATAACGATATATATATATCTTCCAAATTTCCATAACAATATCCGTATAATCACGGAATCCAATATCGAAATATTTCGAAGATGATTTTCATTCAAATCCACTCCAATTCATTTATTAGAAGTTCTGGTTATATTAAAACCCATCCTCAATTCAATTTATTTATTTAAAAATAATTGGATTATAATTCTAGTTAATAACTAGTTCAGTTCGATAAAAATATATTTTTATCTTTTCAAATGTGGAATTTTTCATCCCTATTCTTTCCAAATCATTTATTATGATTTTACAAAAATTATTAATATTTTTAATAGTTTTATTAAGGCCCTTTCAGTCGATTTCCATAAACAGTCATCGAACTGCACTTACAGCGACCTTTTCCAAATTTGATTTGAACATAATTCCAAATCAAACCATTAGATTTCAAATCTTTTATATTCTTTGGAAAGGTCTTTTCGATATGAACCCAACGGTTCCTGTTTTAGGAGAATCCAATGGTCGAATCTCCGATAATACCAATTCGAAGTCAATGGTCGAAATTCGTGAACGGTCGCAGCGTGGCGCGTTCTATTCAGGCCATTAAATATATATAATATATATATTTCGTCGATTTCCATTTAAATCGCATTTTATAAATCGTTTATAAATTCGTTTTAAAACGATTTTAACTTCATTTTCAATTTTAAATCAAAATTGAATATTCCCTACCATTATATTATTTAAATGATAATATTTTCAAAATATCTGATTTTGAAATAATTTCCTTTTCGATATTCATTATAAAAATGAATAAAATCGATATAAATACCGCTCGCTTCAAAATGGCGCATATCTAATCAACAGGGCTTCATATATTTCAATATTTTCGTGTCCATCCCAAATCGGACATCAAAATCAAATTTTGATCCATTACTGAATATTATTTTAAAATATTCCTTATTTTAAAATATTCGTTATTTTAAATATTTGTAGTTTCTGAATTGGAATCAGACACAGTCAACTACCATATAATGTTATTTATATGGATTTCATGCAACACATGTACATAACAATAATGGTATACAATCAACCATCATCCAAAGTGTAATTTATAACTGTGTAAGCCCAAAAAATAAATAATTAACGCTTACACCGTCTGTCAACTCATCGATCGACATACAACTAAACAATTGGGATTAGTGTACGTCAAATATCATATCAACAACCGTATGGGGTTTCAACCAATAAATACACATTTTATTTGTGCAGTTGGGCGATGTGTAAAATTTATCGTCTGAATCCACATCAGTTAAATGTGTGTACATAAACAAATCATCCTATTTGTAAATGAATATTTATTTTATTCATACTTGTTAAAAATTATTTTTTTAGCGATAAAATATTTTATTCAACTCATGAATATTTTATACGGTTCCTTAATAGAATAAAAATAATATTTTTATTGTCCTAACATATTTTATTTCACATTTCGTATATATATTTTATTCACACTTCATATATATATTTTTCACATTCCATATATATATAATTTTCATTTCATATATATATATATATATATATAATCCACATTTTATATATATACATATATAGACACAAATATATATACATATATATCTATATATATTTGTACATCACAATCACAATCACAACACAATCAAATAAATCGTCCATGGTCTGTGGACGACAGAGAGGTGATCTAGCAGAAAATAAATAATTGTACAAAAGTTTATCGTGAGAGAAGTTCTCACATTGGTCAGATAGAAAATCATTTAAATAACGATTTATTTCAGTCAAATTAAATTGGACATTTAATTTGACAAAAAACTGCAACTTGCTCCAAATCTGTTCCAGTCTGTTCCATTGCGTAGAATTTGATTTCACGGTTCCAATGCCACTGGTTTTGTTCGATTCCGTTTCTGTTTGAAAATGATATCAATTTTACAAGGTTTTTACTTTAATTAAATAATTAACTACTAATAAAAACCCTAATTACATTTGTGCCCCCATCTTCTTCGTTGATATCCTATAATCACAAAAACCCACCTCGACTAATTTTTTTCCACAACCGCACGCCACCTCAAAGCCTCTACCGCCCATCAGACCACGCCGCCTCATCCGGAATCGTGCCAACCCCCCACGCCAGGACCCACGTCCAACTCGGCTCCCCTTAGGCCAGAAAATCTCATGCAAACCAGTTCCCTTTGAGGCTAAACTTCTACCCCAACGTTGAACAAAACACCATCTCCACCGTTGAATCACAAGATCATCCCATGCTCTTCATTTTTTGTTTTATAACTTTCAAAATTTATTGATTGGATATGGAGGATTGGAGGGGCGATTTTTGGAGCTTTTTCACCGTTTAGGAGAGAGTAACAATGCAAAAGATTTTGATTAGGGTTTAGGGCAAATTCTTCTATTTATATATTTAATATTATTTAATTCTCAAAATATTTGTGTATGGTCGCGAACTCCAAATCGAACCCAATGACTGTCGCCCCTAACCAAATACCACCATTTCAAACACAATAGAATATGTTTCGCAAGCCAATTCAACTGTTTTGATTAGTTTTTATTTAAATTAAAATATAAATCAATATATATTGAATATAAACGTACATTTTAATTTATCGAGGCCACATACTGACTCCAAAAATTCCTAAAAATAAATCTAGCTACGTTTTAATGATATGGTCCCAACAAAACTAATTTCGTCGAATTTGGAGACCTTTTGTAAAACGGTCATTTTCCAGTTGATTAAATTCAAATTGAGATTACCAAACACGTTTAAATCTGCCATGCTCACATATTAATTCCAAAAATTATGAAAATTGGAATCTAGCAATAATTTGACATTCCGAATCGAACAAAAGTGGTTTCGTTAAAAATGGAGGTTGTTTGCAAAATGGTTATTTTTAAGGGTTATATATTATATTAAATTCCATAGCGACTATTCTGAATTTTCAATTGGACATAAATTTTTATTCCCATTATGAAATCTTGATTTTTCACATTCGTTGGAAAGATATTTTCAAACAAATCCAAATATTTCTGGTTTTACTGAAATCCGATTTATTTTGAATTTTGTACATTTATTTGAAATTTGAAATCGAATTTTCAAACTACCATGCCATTTCTAATTCCTTTTATAATTAAAATAAATATTTATATTCTAACTTCGATTTAAATAATTTTTTAGTTGTTATTATTTAAAATAAATCATTTTAAATATTCAAAATCTATTAAAATTACTAAAATAAAAATTTTAAATTGGTTCTGAAAATCCGGATTGTTACAATCTCCCCCACTTAAAATCTTTTCGTCCTCGAAAAGGAGTGGAGATGAAAGTTGTTTAACTAATCAACTCAACTTTCATTCTGGCTTTCATTCTTCAATTTTTCAGTTTCTAAGAATTTTATAATTCTTCAAAAATTTGGCTACACCTTAAATTTTTGAAAAATTTCGCCATAGCCTCCTTTGTATGGGGAGACATTTAAAACCGCAACTAGTCACGCAAGGCCCTCGTCATCCAAAAAGAAAAAGAAAAAACCAAGCGGCTAGCCAATCGGTTCATGAAATCATCCAAACCAAATAAATTAGGAAATATGTACCTATTTGTCGGGCATATAATTTTATTCCTCTTCATAGCTTCCATGTTATGACCTGTTCACACATATATATGTACATGTATGCAATTTCAAACAATTTTCAATTTAGTTCAAAATTTGATTCGATTTGGCTACTTTTACCTCTCATTGCCATATTGGTAAAACTAATTATCATTCCAATATGTTTATTAATTAAACTAATAATCAAACAACTCAACCAGCAATCAATTGGTTAATTAAAATTTCAAATTCATAATTTTGATATATATATTCAAAATCATGTATTTGATGCCAATTCACAATAAAATGAACCTATATAGTTTTTGTTCTCACACCAGTCAATTGAAATATATAGATATCACACTTTCGAAACTCGAAAATAAACGACCGATGCTACGTATTCATCAGTAGGATCATTCCCGGGCGACTAGAGTGTGATTCTATATCCATCCAGTATATTTGAGGATTTGTATACACGTGGATCAGACGTATATTCATAATCTCCATATACCTGATAGTCTAAATCAATTTAAAATATTTAAATACGTATTATATGGTTTAAATTTTCAAAACAAAATTTATTTTCATTTTCACTTTAAAAATAACAATCTTCGGACTCATTCTAGGATATTACTGATCCCATCTCTAACGAGTCATTCTCATTGGATATTACTAATCCAATCTCTGATGAATTCTTTCGTTTGATTCTAATGTGCCTTGTTCTCGAGCTCTTTAAACCAAAGCTCTGATACCATAGCTGAAACGACCCAAACTCACCCTTCCGGATTGAGTTGAGAAC
The DNA here is from genome assembly GCA_030737875.1 of Allium sativum. Lineage (NCBI taxonomy): Eukaryota > Viridiplantae > Streptophyta > Magnoliopsida > Asparagales > Amaryllidaceae > Allium > Allium sativum. The sequence continues at coordinate 683,417,960 of CM060913.1, forward strand.
ACGACAAATCGGAACACAAACAGAATAACATTTCATTGCTGATTACAACAATTACATCAGAGTCCAAGAATATACAGAATATGATTAAATAATATACATCAGAAAAATATCATAGATTTAAATTACATTACATAGCAACGGAAAATTAATACATAACAAAACTGAAAGAAATACACGGATACAGAGCTTTCTGAATATAGCCTCAGCTGTAAACCAGGATCCTATAAAAATATATCTGCAAAAACCAAAACTACTGCTGCCCGTATGGAAAATAGGGGCAACCAGAGTTTAGGTTAAAACAATAAACTCCAGGTCATTCATGTGACTGGTGTGAGAACAAAAATAGTAATTTAAAACATTGCTTTAGAAATATAGTAAATCAAGGGACCGCGCCGTATAACACGGAATGGGTTTCCTCCCAAATACCAGTGCATAAAACAAACACCGCAATGCTTTTCGGAAAAATGAAGTTATTATAAGACCCAAGTCCTATCAATCAATGCAACGCAAGCCGGAGGATAGGGTTTTCCCTTATAATAGCCAAACATGCTTGGTACGTTTAAAAACAAATGATTTGATACTATTATAAGTGCATAGTGTTTAAAAGAGCTTCAAATATAAATGTATCAATCATAGGTGGCATGGGTACCATATATCATGTCGCCAATACTAGGCTCTACAACCAAAACCGAAATGTCACATATTGGAAGTTGGATTTCCATCTGTGAACAAAAGCAAAGGGATCATCCTGTGCAAATTCGAGACAATCTAGCCTACCATGTATCAGGAATAGTCGCAAGTGCACCTGGATCATCAGGGCTGGTCCACATTTTAAGTGGATTAAAATCTCTGAACATGTGTTTCCCCGCCCAATTGGGCGAAATGGTCAGTACGTCGACCATATAATCCATCGGTCCCATAATGACCAATATAACCGAGGTGCCTTGCTATCCATCATCCACATAAGTAAAAAGTCTGGACTCAATACCATGACACCAGTCCAAGTTAGAAGGAAGTGCATGCCCCTTTGAAGTCCCTCCCGTTTCTGGTTCACACCGAGGTGTGAGGCTTGCAAATTAATGCTATACACAAAGTTATGCTATATTAAAGTCGTGCTTTGATCATCATCCATAAGACATAGCTTTTCAACAAAAGCCTGGATGATTAGCATCTTAGCATGCCACAGAGGTAATTCACGCCACGTGACTGATGTCTATCGATATATAACCTCCAAGCTTGTACGTCTTAGAGAAGGGTGTTAAGCCAGAGAATAAATTCTATGCCACCAAACGGATATATATACTTAATAGAGATCAATCAACATAGAATAAAGTCCTATGTCTGACATACATCCATTTATAAGTTCGTTCTGGGTCTGAATGAAAATGGAGGCAACTTATTCCTCATCCCATATGTCCAATACAAGAGAGAGGTCCTCGCATATTCGGTCGATCTCCAAGTACGTTTGGACGATCACCACTTATTACCTCGTCGTGGGTGTATAGCCCAATCAAGACATAAGTAATCATCCAAATGATATGAAGACCCCTGGTCTTCAACCACCATCTTCATCATTGACTTATCTTCGAATCGGTTATTCAGAATGGGAATAAACCCGGTCTTTCCGAATAACTCGCATATATTATAAACAAGTGTTACAAAAACACGACATAAGCCTCATTCCAATTCTAAATATTCTTTTATTTAAATATTCGTATCCTTTGGGAAAGGTTCCCATTAATTTTATCAAAGACAAATTCTTTAAATTTATTCTTTAATCTTCCTTTGGATATCAAACCAAATTAAGGTTTATCCAAACTAGTCGAGATTAGCGCACCTTATCGATGTAATCATTTGTTATATTTCCCAATCTCAACCTATTCATCCCATGAAGCAAAACTGGTAATACTCCATTTCTAACACCATGGTGTTATCGGTAAATTTAATTACTATTTCCCTTTCAAATCTAATTAAAGATTTAACTATTGCTAGGAGAAAAACTGGTGATACTCCATTCTCGATCGTTTCCCAAATTTGATAATTTAAATTATCACATTCACATTTCGATCTAATTAAAGATTCATTAAAACTCCACTTAGTTTTAATCTTCCCAAAAATAAATATTAACGATTATTTAACTTTGGAAACACAAACATGTCGCATCGACAGTCTACACCGTATTATTGATTCTGCCGATATATAACCTCTAAGCTCGTACGTCTCAGAGAAGGGTGTTAAACAAGAGAATAAATTCTCTGCCACTAAACAAATATATATTTAGCAGAGATTAACCATACAGTTCAAAATACAATGTTAGACATGTAATCCTGTCTTTAACTGGGTTAAGGAACTAATGTCATTTAAAACACAGTTCACGATAAACCCAAATCACATTCCATTAATCATGGAATATTCAAGGAAAACAGAACAATATATAGTCGATATCAATTCCGTATCCAACTAATAATATAAATGGAATAACGACAAAGCCTTTTAAATTCCATATATATATTAATAGTCTTCCTCCACAGAAGCTTACTTCGATTATTATCAAATCGAATTCCGTTCCATTCCAATTTAATATATTAAATTGCAACATTACTTTACTTTGGAAAATTCCTGTTAAATCTTAATAAAAGATTTATAAATTCCAAATCACATTTCACTGTTAATCGGGTTAAAGAACAAGTGTTATTTAAAACACCGTTCACGATAAACCCAAGTATCCAATTCTTTCATCCAATCCCAATTTAATATTAATTAACTGGAAAACTTCTCTGTATCTTGATTAAAAGATTTATTCTTTTCTCAATTGGGTTTAAGAACAGTGTTACTGAAGACACCATTCACGACAAACCCAAAATCTCATTTGATATTAAATACAGGGCTCTGAATAGAAATTATATCAGATTATATTCAATATCAAATTCTGAAACAAACAAATATCGTTTTGGGAATAACGATATATATATATATATATATATATCTTCCAAATTTCCATTAAAATATCCGTATAATCACGGAATCCAATTTCGAAATATTCCGAGGATGATTTCCATTCAAATCCACTCCAATTCATATATTGGAAGTTCTGGTTAGATTAAAACCCATCCTCAATTCAATTTATTTATTTAAAAATAATTGGATTATAATTCTAGTTAATAACTAGTTCATTTCGATAAAAAAATATTTTTATCTTTTCAAATATGGAATTTTTCATCCCAGTTCTTTCCAAATCATTTATTATGATTTTACACAAATTATTAATATTTTTAATAATTTTATTAAGGCCCTTTATTCGATTTCCATAAACGGTCGTCGAACTGCACTTACAACGACCTTTTCCAAATTTGATTTGAACATAATTCCAAATCCAATCGTTTAATTTCAAATCTCTTATATTCTTTGGAAAGCTCTTTTCGATACGAACCTAACGGTTCCTATTTTAGGAGAATCCGTCTGACGGGTCTCCCGTAATATCAATTCGAAGTCAATGGTCAAAATTCGCGAATGGTCGCAGCGCGGCACGTTCGATTCAGGCCATTAAATATATATATTATATATATTTCGTCGATTTCCATTTAAATCGTATTTTATAAATCGTTTATAAATTCATTTTAAAATGATTTCAACTTCATTTTCAATTTTAAATCAAAATTGAATATTCCCTATCATTATATTATTTAAATGATAATATTTTCAAATTATCCGCTTGTGAAATAATTTCCTTTTCAATATTCATTAAAAAAATGAATAAAATCGATATAAATACCGCTCGCGTCAAAATGGCGCATATCTAATCAACATGGCTTCATATATTTCAATATTTTCGTGTCCGTCCCAAAACGGACATCAAAATCATATGTTGATCCATTACTGAATATTATTTTAAAATATTCCTTATTTTAAAATATTCGTTATTTTAAATATTCGTTCTTTCCGAATTGGAATCAGACACAATCAATTACCATATAATGTTATTTATATGGATTTCATACAACACATGTACATAACAATAATGATACACAATCAACCATCATCCAGAGTGTAATTTACAACTGTATAAGCATTAAAAATAAATAATTAACGCTTACACCGTCTGTCAACCCATCGATCGACATACAACTAAACAATTGGGATTAGTGTACATCAAATATCATCCTAACACCCGTGTGGGGTTTCAACCAACAAATACACATTGTATTTGTGCAGTTAGGCGATGTGTAAAATTTATCGTCTCAATCCATATCAGTTAAATGTGTGTACATAAACAAATCGTTCGTCCGATTTGTAAACGAACATTTATTTTATTCATATACACGTTAAAAATTATATTTTTAACGATAAAACATTTTATTCAACTCATGAATATTTTATACGGTTTCTTTATACAATAAAAATGAAAATTTTATTATCCTAACATATTTTATTTCACACTCCGTATATATATTTTATTCACACTTCATATATATATATATATATTTTTCACATTTCATATATATATAATTTTCATTTCATATATATATATATTCTTTTCATATATATATATATATATATATATTATTTTCACTTCATATATATATTATTTTCACTTCATATATACATTATTTTCATTTCATATATATTTTTTCCACATTTTATAGATATATATGTATATATATGTATGTATGTATATGTAATATATACTTGTATATCACAATCACGATCACAACACTATCAAATAAATCGTCCATGGTCTGCGGACGATAGGTAAGTGATGTAGTAGAAAATAAATAACTGTACAAAAGTTTATAGTGAGAGAAGTTCTCACATTGGTCGGATAGAAAATCGTTTAAATAACGCTTTATTTCAGTAAAATTAAATTGGACATTTAATTTGACCGAAAAATGCAACTTGCTCCAAATCTGTTCCAGTCTGTTCCATTGCGTAAAATTTGATTTCACGGTTCCAACGCCATTGATTTTGTTTGAATCCGTCTCTGTTTGAAAAGGATATCAATTTTACAAGGTTTTTACATTAATTAAATAACTAATAAAACCCTAATTACATTTTTGCCCCCGTCTTCTTCGTTGATATCCTGTAATCACGAAAACCCACCCTCGACCAATTTTTTTCCACTGTCGCACGCCACCCCAAAGCCTCTTCCACCCATCAGACCACGCTACCTCGTCCGGCATCGCGCCAGTCCCCCGCGCCTATATCCACGGCCAACTCAGCCTCCCTCTAGGCCGGAAAATTTCATGCAAACTGGTGCCCTTTGAGGCCAAAATTATATCCCAACGTTGAACGAAACACCATCTCCACCATTGAATCACAAAATCATCCCATGCTCTTCATTTTCTGTTTTATAATTTTCGAAATTTATTGATTGGATATGGAGGATTGGAGGGGAGATTTTCAGAGTTTTTTCACCGTTTAGGGGAGAGTGATGGCGCAGGAGATTTTAATTAGGTTTAGGGCAAATTCTTCTATTTATATATTTATTTAACATTATTTATTTCTCGAAAATATTTATGTATGGCCATGAACTCCAAATCAAACCCAACAACTGTCGCCCTTAACGAAATACCCGTATTCCGAACACAATGGAATATGTTTCGTAAGTCAATTCAATTGTTTTGATTACTTTTTATTTAAATTAAAATATAAATTAATATATATTGAATTTAAACGTACATTTTAATTTACCGGGGCCATATACTGACTCCAAAATTCCCGAAAAATAAATCTAGCTATGTTTTGACGATACGGTCCTAACAAAACAAATTTTGTCGAATTTGGTGGTCGTTTAACAAACGGTCATTTTCCAGTCGAGGTAATTCAAACTGAAATTACCAAACACGTTTATATCCGCCATGCTTACATATTAATTCCAAAAATTTTGAAAATTGGAAATTAGCAATTATTTGACATTCTGAATCCAACAAAAGTGGATTCGTCGAAAATGGAGGTCGTTTGCAAAATGGTTATTTTAAGGGCTATATATTATATTAAATTCCATAGCGACTATTCTGTATTTTCAACTGGACATAACTTTTTATTCCCGTTATGAAATCTGGATTTTTCACATTCGTTGGAAAGATATTTTCAAACAGATACAAAAATTTCTGTTTTTACTGAAATCCGATTTATTTTGAATCATGTACATTCATTTGAAATTTAAAATCGAATTTTCAAACTGCCGCGCCATTTCCAATTCCTTTTATAATTAAAATAATTATTTATATCCTAACTTTGATTTATATAAATTTTTAGTTGTTATTATTTAAAATAAATCATTTTAAATATTCAAAATCCATTAAAATTGCTAAAATAAAAATTTTAAATTGGTCCTGAAAATTCGGGTTGTTACAAAAAATTTCCAACTATAGACTATAAAGGAGGCTTTAAACAAGCTCTAAAACATAAAATGAGTCAATTAATAGCTCAACGTATCATTGACAAGGTATGAAAATAGCATTTCCAAGGCTAAAACAGCGTTTTCCTTGTTACCATTATCGTTTTTATCTTGTTGTCGGTCCTATTGCACCGCTAAAACGCGCACATAAAGCATCCAAAAATCCTCCTTACACCGTTCATGTGACCAAAAATCAGTTTTTTATACAAAAATAAATTTTCGCTTGAAAACTTGTCACGTTTATTTTGAAAATTTCCTTTCAAAACCGTTTCATTTCCCTATAAAATAAGAAAATGATAGAAATGTTTATTTTCTCAAACAACATTTTCCAAAAACTTTCAAAAATGTATTTTATGGAAATTTAAACGATTCAAGTTACATGTTGGTGAAAAAGGAAGCCAGTCATGCCAAAAATGCGAAAACTGAAATTACACACAAAAAGACCAAAATAAACTTTAGCTTTATCAAGGAACGGTGATTTGCTTATATATGTAACATGAGAAAAATAATGCAAAACTGGTCCTTTGTTAAAATTTATCCAACACACATTTCTTTTCTTTCCAGCTCTAGGTGTAACATACCGTCATTCGTCCACTTCAAGCTGGTAATTAAACCAACTCGAACTATTCGAAATGACAGAATGTTATAAGCTTCTGAGATAAATAGAATAAATCACAGATCATAGACACAGAGCAATGATATCTCGTACCGGAAAATAAATAATACAATAGTAGTTCATGAAGCTATTAAACAGAAATCAAAATTCATAATATCAAAGTTACAAAATTTAATACACCGAAAGCCTAAACACAAAAATTTCTAATACAAAGGAGAATTAACCAGAATCAATAGATAGAGATGATATCTTCAACAGTCTCCAACTTCAAAAGGTGAAGTCTCAACACTGCAATACTCAATCTAACCCAAGCAATAATGCAAAACAAAACAACTCGGATCAGGACAAATATTCTTGTGGAAGTAAATCAACTCAAATGAAATATTCAATGAAATGCATCAGTGACTTAAAGGATATTTGGGATCAGCATCCTCTGAGGATTCGTTAAACTAATATCATATAATATAGTATGCTATTATAATAATGTCTATGTTTAAATTTACTATTGAAAATAGTGTAAGCGGGATTAACATTATTAATCTTACATCGTTATCGTATAGTTTGCATATAAAACACCAGTACGACAGTGGATAGGGATGTACCGTGATACAACAACATTAAATCAAAATCATAGGGGGCTCGATCAGGATAATATGGCAAGGCATCGAGGCAATACCTATCAGTAGTGATTCTACCGGATTGCGGACCTAGGCCGATGGTAACGCATAGCCACGACTACAGCCTACCCCAGACAATGCTCCCAAAAATCAAAGGTGCCAATCAATCAAAAAGTATTATATATGGTACCGAAGAAGCATGTCTACTATCTCACTTTAACCTGATGATGGCTCATGTTTTAGTCATTTTAATTATAACCCGAAGGTCAAGCCCATCCATCATCGTTCTCTTTCTTCAATTCCAGTAATCGCCTCCAAATCCATCCTACTTCATTTTGGAACTCCACCGCGTACACAGTTGTTAAAGTGGTTTTCGGTATTGGCAGAGAGTATGACAATATCCGATCCCGGTCTCTTTAACAACCAAACGTTTACATTTTTCACACTTGTCGTATTTACTTAAAATCATATCTTGAAATAAATTGATTTAAGAAATTACTTTAATTCAGACCAAACTGTTTATGAATCAATTCCATATATAAAATTATTTCAATTCATATTTAATCAACTTATAATCGAATACATATATTCACATCAATTATAAATTCAAATTCTAATCAATTACGCAATTTACGTTCATTTCTTATAAAGTTCAATACTTAAGTGAATTCAAAATTCGCATTTTGTTGATTTAAAATCATATTCATTTCATATCATTATAGGTTCAAATTCATTCCTTAAATTTGGAAATTAAAATTCAAAAAAACAATTTCACGATTCAAGTTCATCTCTTATAAGTTTATATCGATTCCAATTCATATTCTTAATATGAGTTCATTCGCTAAGTCAAGTATCATTACATAAATTTTGATCTTCAGCCTCGAATTCAAATAACGAATCTTAACCTATCCATTTTTGAGTTTATTATTAAAGTTTATAAAATATATAAAAATAAGCATTGAATATATATATATATAAGCTATAAATTTATATAAAAAATATCTTTATAAACATATATAAGTTTAAAATAATTTAGAAATAGTTTTTAAAAAGAATAATTTATTATAATATATTAATTTAAAGTTTAAAATACATATATCGTTAAATTATATGGTTTAAAATAAATAAATTATAAGTAAAAATCTTAAATAAATATTTAAATCCATATTTACTCATAAAATCATTTTAAAACATATAATTTAAAATTTACAAAAATTAAGTTTTAAAGTCTTTAAATTATAAAATCTTAAGTTATTATTTTAAAAATCAAATTCCAAATCATTTTACTACGAAACATGACCTACGGTGTCCGTATATAGTTTTCTACCCTATGGTCAAGTGATACAGATATTTATCATTTCCACCTGCAATTTATAACATTTCTATGGGTCTATCATTTCAACTCGCAATCCCAAATTAAATAAAATCATTCAGGTCTATCATTTCAACCCATAACGATTTTTCCCTAATATAATGTCCATTCGGTTATGTATCATTTCAACCCTTAGTGATTTTTTGTAAACTAAGGGAATCAACAACATAGATAAACAATATAGATTATTCATAGCATTAATATCATTACATCACATATCATATATTATCAGTGTGCCTACGTGTCATATGAATATCATTGTGTCATATATGAATTGTGTATACATATCAAATAAAACAATTTCTATCAGTAGTCTTAAGCATTTCATAACAATTCATTTATACTGATCTAACAACCATGAAACAATGTAGGTCAGGTGTGAGATAAACACACCTTTCGTGACATAGATTGGAGACAATAGATGAATTGACACTGAATAAAACGTAGATTTCCAGGCACGATTCAGAATGGATTTTAACTCAATGATCGCTCAATATTTTATTTTATTTTATAAGAGGAAGCTTGGGAATTTTCAATGGATCGGTACGATTATTTGGGCTTTGGAACGGTTCTCAAACTCAACACAAAACTTGACTCAAAATAAACCTAATAATTTTTTTACAATATACACACACAAACGCACAGAAAATTTTAATGTATATATATATATATATTTAAAATTCGATGTACAAACATATATTTTCTAAATTATACATTAAATAAAACACAACGCTAACGCAAATTAAATTATATACACTTATATATAATATATAATTTGAAACACACACATAAACCCATATACACACACTGTACACACAACAAAAATTATAACAGTTTATATATTATAAATTATACATAATCACACAACAAATCCTTTTTCAAAATAGTGTGCATATATATATTTAATATAAATGTATACACAGTCAAATTAATATATACCTATATATTTAAAATTCGACACATTCCAAATCACTTATATAAATATATAAATATATATTATATATTAATTTATATAGCACCAAACCATATATATTTTTAAATTACATACAACGTAAACACACCCAAATAAAACCATAAAAATGGTGTATATATATAAATAAATATTTAAAACAATTATATATATATATATACATATTTATTTTTTCAAAATTATTAAATTTCAAAAGCAACTCAACGCCACACATTCAACACCGAAATATATGTTTCTTTTATATATAATCATAGATTTATAAATGCACACAAACATTTATCACACAAAACCATATATAAATATTTTTTACAAATTGATGCACACAACCAAACTATATACATATATATCTTTATATATCTATACATATATATTTGTAAAATAATAAATTTTTAAACAAAAATATACACACTCGACAAAAGGGGACACACATAAAAATTACTCTCACGCACAAACAAGATTACTCACGCCACACAGTAACACAAACACACACTGTCAACACACCACACAAACAAAATAACACACAAACATGTTAAAACTCATACCTCGACACACGAACGCACATGTAAAAACATACCCCATAAACTTACACAACTCACCAAACTCATGCACCCATCAAATCAAGTTATTGCTAGGTTTCAAATTTCTTAATTTTTCGAATCAATGTGTGAGCGTGGCAAAGGAAGACGCGTTTGACCAGTTTCAGTTGATTTTAATCGACTGAAAAATGGCCATTTTTCTAACAGTCTCAGAACATGTGGAAACCTGAAGGGAGCCTTACGATTCACGGCACCAATAACTATTGCTATGCTGTATGGTTTTCATATCAAAATGATTTTAACCAAATTTTGTATACCAAAAGTTTTTCTTATTTTCATAAACCGATCATGTCTTACAAACGATACCCATTGTTCCAATTTACTGAAATGAAGTTGGAAACATTTCCAGTTTCAGTTCAAATTTCTGATTTAGACATGGAATTTCGGAGTTTTAATGCAATATCAATAACTGCCAATTACATTGGTAATCTTATCGGTCTGACACAATTACACAGCTGAAAGATTACAGCAATTAGCTAAATCTATGTTTAATTCTATTTAATCCATCCATCACATATACAGCAGAAAGTTAAAAACAGTTGTTACAAAATTTTGAAATAAAGATCTACAAAACAGCAGAAAGTAATGAAACATTAAGTAAAATGCTACCTATATCTTCGTTGAACTCTGCACTTATCCAACCGAAGTCCTCATTCTTCAAATTAATCGCTGCCGTTCGTCGCTTCTGTTCATCAGGCAATTGATGGAGCTTCACTGAAAACATAATTGAAGTCCTATAATTTGATTACGAAATTATAAAAGAATAAAATTATGATTTCCAGTACAAATTTATTAGCCTTTGATAAAATTAATAAGATACAAATGAACAAAATAAAACATGGGTTATGCTTTTTACTTCTGATTTTTTTATGTTGTACATATCAATTTCTATCTACTTTTCGTCCCTTAAACACTGCTGCACAATTATGTTTTACTGCTTAGCGCTTTTGTACTACAAGCTCAACCACATCCAAAACGAAAACTGACAACAGTTTTCGTATACGATTCTGACTTCTTATTTCTTTCTAGGTCATTTCTCCATTTCCTCACCAACGGCAATGTCATACGCAATTAACCACGTCGTGCCATCTGCTGTTGCCGCTTCTCAAGGTAATTTTCAGTAACTTTTATCTGTCTGTATACTGCTTGCCATGCCATGCGCACTATACTTTATTTTGTGCATAACTTTAGCATGATTCCACCTCTTTGTACTTCCTTTTCCATCATCCTGCACCTTCATACTTGCTTTTCACAAAATTATGTCATAAACTTTACATACCATTTTTGATCATTAATTCAGCCGTAATTATTTTTTTAGCTCACTTCACCATTACGTCAACAACAGCGATGTCAGACGCAATTAACCAAGCTGTACCTTCTGCTTCTGCCGCTGCAGGTAAAGTTGACCAACCTCCTGAACTTTGTCTGTTGCTTGCGTTTTACTGCGTACTACAAGTTTTTTTACCCACTTGCAGCATCAGTTACATCGCTACCGCAAACCGAACCAATTACTCGATCTCCCATTCGTACACGTTACAACTGCGGAAGAAATTTTACTGCCTCCTGCTACTTTTCGCGCCATATGCTCCCCAACCCCAGTTATTGTCCGCACTGCAACGCAAAATTATTTTATCACGAAACAAGTGGGAACTGTTGCTGCAATGGAAAAATTGTCAGTCAACACCCGCAACCACTTCCAGAATTGCTCAATTTATTCACCGGTGATGGAGAACGCGGTTCCCATTTTCGTACTAATATACGATCTTACAACAACTCTTTTGCTTTTACTTCTATCGGTGCTAACATTGACCAGAACTTAGCCAATGCACGCGATGGCGTATACTCTTATCGTGCGCAAGGTTCTATCTACCATTCCATTGGAAGTCTTTTGCCTATGCCTACAAACAGGCCAAGATATCTGCAATTATACATTTACGACACTGATCACGAGATTGAAAATCGACAGGAAGACAGTCCAGCGTTACGCCATGACATACTGCAACAACTTAAGGAAATTTTGGATACTTACAATCCTTATGCTCATGTATTAAGACATATGGGGCAAACCGCTAATGTGCAGGAATGTAAACTTCTAATAAAGGAAGTTACAATCAATCGACATCTTCATCTTTTGCCAACCGCATCTCAGGTTGCAGGTATCATTGTAGGAGACGATAATTCTGAAGATATAAATGAACGAGATATTATAGTTCAGACAAGATCTGGAAGTCTTCAACGCGTTCCTGATACTACAGGATTTTATGATCCGCTTCAATATCCACTTTTATTTCCACGTGGTGAGCAAGGATGGGACCTAAATTTCCATGTTGCCGGAGAAAAAGAAAGTAGCTGTAGAGCTTACTACTCTCATATGTTACAGGTAAATTATTCCTCGAACCACTACCAGTTTTTCCTTATACATACACCATTATTTATGCCACATTCCATACATGTTCTTCTACTTATTTTTTTTTCACACTCATATTTATCCCAACCAGCTACGACCTTCGGCTATACCTCTTCTACTGCATGGTGGTCGGTTGCTCCAACAATTTGTTGTTGATACATTTGTCAAAATTGAAACTATGCGACTGCGGTATATTCGAGACCATCAAAATACTATTCGAGCTGACCTATACCAAGGGCTACAGGACGCTCTTGCAACAGGAGAGACAACTGGCAGTAAGCACTTTCCTGCCTTATGCATCTCAGTTTATTCACTGTAAATTTCTGTATTTATTCCATTTTATCATTTTTTTGCTTATAGTAAATGTTGGGGTTCGAAAAGTTCTTCCTGCATCTCATATTGGTAGTCCTCGCGACATGCATCAACAATACCAAGACGCAATGGCTATAGTACGAAGGTATGGCAAACCCGACTTATTTATTACTATAACATGCAATCCAAACTGGGTGGAGATAACACAAGAATTGCTACCTTTCCAACAACCATTTGATCGTCCTGATTTAACCACTCGGGTTTTCCGTGCAAAGCTAGAACAACTTAAACAAGATTTATTTGAGAAGCACGTTTTAGGTAAACCCATCGCACATGTTCATGTAATTGAATTCCAAAAAAGGGGATTACCACACTCACATATGCTTATTATTCTACATGAAACTGACAAACTTAGTACCCCCGACGCTTACGATTCAATGGTTAGAGCAGAGATTCCAAACAAAGATTTAGAACCTGATTTATATAATGTCGTCACCAAACATATGATTCATCACCCTTGCGGTAGCTTCAACCGCAATGCTACTTGCATGCGCGATGGAATTTGTAAAAAAGGTTTTCCTAAACCATTCGCGCCTATAACTGTTAAAGGACGTGACTCCTACCCCATTTATAGAAGACGTGATATTCCTTTAGAAAATGAACCAAATAATACCGTAATTGACAATCGTTGGGTTGTTCCATACAATCCTTATTTAGTACTAAAATATGACTGTCATATTAATGTTGAGGTTTGCTCCAGTATTAAATCTGTCAAATATTTATACAAATACGTTTACAAAGGTTCAGATCGTGTCTCCGTAGGATTATCTTCTATATCGACCGAGAACGATGAAATTTCTCAATTTGTTGATGCTAGATGGATTTGTGCCCCTGAATCGATATGGAGGATTTTTAGGTTTCAACTTAGCAATATGTCTCCTTCTGTCATTGCATTACAAATACATCTTCCCAACCTGCAACAACTTCATTTTCAACCATCCGAAACCTTACAGTCCATCTTAACCGATGAAGCCAGATCTAAAACTATGCTCACTGAATTCTTCAAACATAACTTACATCATAACGAAGCACGTCAATATCTGTACCACGAATTCCCAGAACATTATTGGTGGGAATCAACGCGAAAAGAATGGGTACTTAGGCAAATTAATCGTAAAGTAATTGGTCGTATTTATACCGTATCTCCCACCGAAGGTGATCGCTACTACTGACGTTTACTTCTAAACCATGTGCGAGGACCCCTTTCTTTTGAAAACTTACACACTGTTAACGGAACACTTTATGACACATTTAAACAAGCAGCAGAGAGTAGAGGACTACTTGAAAATGATAATAGTATTATCGATTGTTTGGCTGATGCTTCAACTACCCATATGCCCGTTGCACTACGACGTTTATTTGTTACTATTTTAGTTTACTGCGAGCCAACCTCTGTTCGATATTTATGGGATAAGTTTTGGTCTTTTTTAACAAAAGATTATCCATCTACCTTTTCTACCTCCCTTCCAACTTCATTTATAACTTCCAAATGTCTTACTGATCTTAATAATCTTCTTAAACAATATAACAAATCCATTTTCGATTACGATTTACCACATCCCTCCCAACTTTCTTCACACGACGACAATATTTCAACACTAATTTTAGAGGAGCAATCCATACATATATCTGCTCACGATTTACAATCTGTACACAATTTAAACATCGAGCAAAAGAAAGCATTTGATGCGATTATGCACTCTGTTAATTCTGCTACCTCCTCCATTTTCTTCATCGACGGTCCAGGAGGCACAGGGAAAACTTTTTTATACAAAGCACTCCTTGCTCATCTACGAAATCAAGGTCTTCTTGCAATTGCAACAGCCACTTCATGAATAGCTGCTATCGCTTTACCTGGCGGTAGGACTGCTCATTCCCGTTTTAAGATTCCTATTAACTTAGACTCCACATCCACCTGTCATATTTCTAAACAGTCTGATACCGCGACGCTATTACGCGCATCTTCTGTTTTGCTATGGGATGAAGCAACGATGGCACACCGACACGCATTCGAGGCTTTGGATAGAACACTAAGAGATTTGACTACCAATGATGTTCCATTTGGAGGTAAAATCTTTATCTTAGGTGGAGATTTCCGACAGGTTTTGCCCGTTGTGCAGGGAGCAACCAGAGCTCAAACTACAGATGCATGCATACTCCGCTCTTATTTGTGGTCATCTGTTCAGGTTTTCCATCTAACTGAAAATATGAGAGCACGAAATGATAAATCATACGCTGATTTTGTTCTACGCATCGGTAATGGAACTGAAAAAACCGTACACGATGATATGATTAGGTTGCCAGACGATATTGTCCAGCAATGGACTGATACAAATTCTTTGTATTCTCTGATTCACCATGTGTACCCCTCCTTAGCTGACAATATTACTTCCACTGACTATATCTTAAACAGAGCAATAATAGCGCCTAAAAGTGAATCAACAGATCTAATTAATACCATGATAATCAAAGAGTTCCCAGGCGACAAACACATTTACTACTCTTTTGACAGAGTTGAGGATGATGCAAATAACTTATACCAACCGGAGTTTTTAAACTCTCTTACTCCAGGTGGTATGCCCCCGCATCAATTAGTTCTTAAAAATGGTTCTCCGATTATGTTACTACGAAATTTAGATCCCAGAATTGGATTATGTAATGGTATGAGATTAATTTGTCGATCGTTCTACAATAATCTAATTGACGCAGAAATTTCTTTGGGTCATTTTCAAGGTACACGAGTCTTTATTCCACGAATACCTTTGAAACCTTCTGAAAACTTAAATCTGCCTTTCAACCTCATCCGTAAACAATTCCCAATATGACTTGCTTTCGCTCTCACTATTAATAAATCTCAAGGCCAAACCATTCCCCACGTAGGCATTTACCTTCCCGAGCATGTTTTCACTCACGGCCAGCTTTATGTCGCTTTATCTAGAGGGGTTTCTCGAAACACAACTAAAGTTTTGGTAAAAAACGGAAATCTTCCGCGAAGACCAGGAACGCATACAAGAAATGTCGTCTACACAGACGTTTTGTCAACATGTTCTCAAATTGTTAACTAATCTTACACTAACTGAACCAACAACAACTAATCTTCCACTAACTGCACCACCAACCAAGGGATTTTTTGACCTTTAACTAACCAAATAAGCTAAACGTTACCTCATCCAATCTTCACAAATAAACAGATGAAACAAATTACCAATAATAACAACATCATCTACACAACATACGGATGGCAATTATACATCTACTCTCTGACTTCATAATAATACCTTCCTCAACCTCTGCCCCCACCTAGCACATATTCTACGTATTCTATCATACCACATTGCCATCCTACCTACAGGTCTTAAAATCCCATACCAAGTTTTTAACTCCGCCATCTACAATCATTTAATTCTGTAGATGTTGGTCTCCAGCCCGGATAAAGGAGGAGAGAAAACTATATGCACTAATTTCTTTTTTAAATCGCGTTTAACTTAACTTATACCAATGATATACATTTATGTTTCAGCTTACGACAATCGCTTAACTTCTACGGATTTCTCTTTTCTACCTTTTCATCCACGATACATCCAGCTTATACAATCAACTGGAAAGACATTCAACGATCTTTAAGTAAATCATCACACGTGAACAAATCACATTCACCTATATTTCATTCTCAGTGGCCTCACTGACGTTCAGCAGTTACCTGAGAATAATAGAAGCAGATAAAGCATTCAAGAAACCAAGTCAATTGAAAGGTATGAACTGATTAATTTGCATTGTTCTAATTTGATATATTCTTATATTCTGATTGTCAGTATGGTAATAATTTTTATTTATTTGTTCTACATATTGTCAGTGGTATTTAAACTGAATTGACGATAGTCTATACGTGATATTACGTAAAGGTAATAATTTTAACCATAATGTTCGAATATTTTTTTTGTTTGTAAATTAACAATGAAAAGAGATATGACCATGACAGATTTCATTACTGCAGCCACTTTCAGCTCATGCCTGAATAGCCATCTCCCCGGAAGACGCCTCCCACAGGACAAGGTATCAAATTTTTTATTTCAATGATTATTCTGTGTTACCACATTTACCATGTGACCGCCAAACTTCGAACTGAAAACATTTAAATATTGTGTTTTCAATATAATTTTTCCATTACTGATCCACAGAAATGCGGAATTGCTCAATCAACTTTTCTTCTTTTTTTACTTACTTTACATTAACAAAATTATCAAATGCAACAAAAATTTTCGCTAAGTTACTCTCTTCATTTAAATACAATAATTAAATATCAAGTACATAAATCTGGGATTTGCGACTAAACTAATTTAAAAGTCTTCAACTCCAGATTCTTCAACTGATCATCGTCAACGATTAAATTCAAGGTGGCTGACGGACTATATGACATACCATATTTATTGTTTTTCTCACAGCTCGCTTTGACTATTACGACATGGCTTGCTTCTATTACTATCGTGTTCGCTTCCTTTATGTTTTTTAACCTCTAATCCGTTTGCTGGATTTGGTTTGTCCAAAATACCTTCTTTTTTCAACAACTTAATATATACTCACCAATATTGATTTCGATACTCAGACCCGTGGCATATACGGTACACATTTACAAAAAACGAGCAAGTTAATGTTAACTAAAAATAGTACACAATATCAATTGCTGTCTTCAATACTGACAAATTTACAACTTTTCTTCTGCAGGCCTTGCAATACAGCTCCCCGAGTTCACAACTACAAGTTAAAAAATATACACTCCGTCAGCATAACAACGCAACACAGATGAAGAAGCGGAAAATATAAGAGCAAATCTCATGTTATGGTATATGCTTATCTAATTTTTTCATTTACAATTAATGGAATCATTTTGATTAAATTCTCAAATTCTATTAATATACTGCTTCTTGATGAACAGCAAAATTTATAATGCTTGCTTCATATGAAGTTGACAGAGAATCGTTCCACTGTTCACCTATACAAATGGTCCTCATCTGACATCCATTCCTACTCACCACATAACCCAACTGTTGACTAAACTACAGAAATAAGCACATAAACAGGTGACGTTCATTCCTCTCTTCTCTCCACCTTTTACCATTTCAGAATATCATTCCTTAACCATCTCCATTTTTCCCTCCTTTCTATTGGCCATTTCCCAAACACCTGTTCACTACGCATTCCACTTTACTACTCTACTGATATATATATATCTCCCCAACTCCGCTACTTTTATCCTACCTTCATAACTCTTCTTCACTATCGATCCATACAAGTGCGAATTTTCATACCCAACAAATGACAAAGGTACTACATCCATTTCACTTCCATTTTTACTGTACTGTTTTGTTTTCTCCATTTTTACATCTCTCTTTTTTCCTTGCTCACTACACATACTGCCGGCTTATATCATTTACCACAGCCCAAAAGTTCAGCTAACGGTACACACTTGCGGATGCCTGATGTTGACAAACGGACACGAAAAAGCTCCCGTACTTCAAAAATTGATACACCTACGACCTCTGCAACGCCTGTTGAAGTCCCCGACCAGTTCGAGCGCAACATCACTCTATTTCAGACACCTAACCAGAACCAACTTACCCACAATGATGCCACATCGCACACTTCTCCTCACATTCACGAACTTGACATTGAGACTGATGAGTACTGGAACAATCCACAATTGGTGAGCTTTTTTTTTAACTGCATATAATTTAACATATTCTACCATACTGCCATTTTACAAACAAACTTACGACTCCATTTTTTGAAACTCTTCAGATCGCAGAAATTGATAGGGTTTTTGCCGACCTTGAAAGCCGCTCACGTTCACGATCACGTTAATGCTTCTGCTGCTCCTGTGTTTTGTTGACATCCAGTTATTATTTTTTCTTCTTCAAATTTTATGCATTTTGTACTTTCTGCTGCCAAATAAGCATTGCTATCTGATGCAAACTATGTACTACACTCTTATTGCATGTAATAAACTCTCCGCATGTACGTTTCCATTTTCGTGCACTGTTTGTTCTCCTCTTCTCTTTACAAGCTGCGACCAGGAAAAGAAAAAAAAAACGGCTGTAGCAATTTCTGGATTCTCCACTTTTCCTAATTACGTCCTACTTTATTCGTTATTTATTCATGGCATACTGTACTGCATCTTCGAATACTGTGCCATGCGAAGTTATACTGCGCTTTACGTACACGACTACATAACGTCGCAGTAAACAATTAGTGAAATACATAGCTCAGCAAAAGATCATTTGCAGAAAATTAAACCGGACAACTTTGGTCAAAAACATCTATGCACACGCCCATCGGGCGTGCATGCGTACTGGTAATATATAATTTGAAACACACACATAAACTCATATACACACACTGTACACACAACAAAAATTATAACAGTTTATATATTATAAATTATACATAATCACACAACAAATCCTTTTTCAAAATAGTGTGCATATATATATTTAATATAAATGTATACATAGTCAAATTAATATATACCTATATATTTAAAATTCGACACATTCCAAATCACTTATATAAATATATCAATATATATTATATATTAATTTATATAGCACCAAACCATATATATTTTTAAATTACATACAACGTAAACACACCCAAATAAAACCATAAAAATGGTGTATATATATAAATAAATATTTAAAACAATTATATATATATATACATATTTATTTTTTCAAAATTATTAAATTTCAAAAGCAACTCAACGCCACGCATTCAACACCGAAATATATGTTTCTTTTATATATAATCATAGATTTATAAATGCACACAAACATTTATCACACAAAACCATATATAAATATTTTTTACAAATTGATGCACACAACCAAACTATATACATATATATCTTTATATATCTATACATATATATTTGTAAAATAATAAATTTTTAAACAAAAATATACACACTCGACAAAAGGGGACACACATAAAAATTACTCTCACGCACAAACAAGATTACTCACGCCACACAGTAACACAAACACACACTGTCAACACACCACACAAACAAAATAACACACAAACATGTTAAAACTCATACCTCGACACACGAACGCACATGTAAAAACATACCCCATAAACTTACACAACTCACCAAACTCATGCACCCATCAAATCACGCACACACACTCACACCGGACACAAGCACGCAAGGGTGAATTCAGTGCGAAGCGGGTGACATTGGTAGGCCAGAGGACGTGGGGAAGTTATGGAGATGGGTTCGAAAAAGTGAAGCATGGGGAGATTAGTAGGCTTGAATGGTTTTCAGTGAGGCAAAATGGGGTCGGCAAGCTTCAACGGGTTCGGGGAGGAGGAGAATGGTTTCAATGGGGAGAAATGGTGGCGGATTCAGTTGGCGTGGAAAAATGGGGAGGGAAAAAATGAACAAGGCGATGGGATAAAAAAAGGAAAGATGAAAATGTGTAGATGGGAAAATATGTAACGATGGGAAACAAAAGAAATTGGTCTGGGAGATGAGAAGACGGTGGGAAGCTCAAAGTTGGGAAGAAAGAATTGGGAAGCTGCTGATGGAAAGAGAAAAGAATA
Organism: Allium sativum; assembly: GCA_030737875.1. Classification (NCBI taxonomy): domain Eukaryota; kingdom Viridiplantae; phylum Streptophyta; class Magnoliopsida; order Asparagales; family Amaryllidaceae; genus Allium; species Allium sativum. Next base: position 683,438,909 of record CM060913.1, read on the forward strand.
CGGATAGTAGCTGTGTCATTTTATATTTCCGTGAAGAGAACGTAGTAACGTATCGAATTGGAAAAAAAAATGGAGCAGATTTGATTCTTGTAGGGAAAGAAATAAATGAGCTGGTGCATTTATTTTTCTTGGGACCACGCGTGTTTTGGAAAGAATTAAATGGTTTGTATAATTAAAAAGCAAGAGGCCAATAGAAATGAATGGTTAGAAAGGCACTGTTTTGGGAAATATAAAGAATGGAGATAAATAAATTTTCAAATGAATGAACAGTTATTGGCGAAATTAAAGGTGCATCATAAACATAAATTTTGCAACTTCCATGTGACTCTTAAGCAAACAAACGTTTGATTTCAAAAATAAAAAACGGACGCGTTTACTAATGGAAACAAAATGATTTTTTTTAGGAAACGAAATAAAATATATTTTCACAAATCGTGGGAACAAAAGGGAAATGAATGAAGGGAGATGAATGGTTTAAATTTTCAAAATAACAAATGTATAAAGAAATGAACAATACTAATAAATGGACATTGAAATTTTAAAAAGGTAAACATTGATTGCAATTAAAAGAAAATATAAATATTAAATTGAAAGGAACGAATGGTTTTGGTAATATATAATTAACTAAAAATTTGCAATCAATAGTTGACAATATCAAAGGAAAAAGAATCTGACACTTAACTTTTTGCAATGTTCACATCAAAAACAATCAATATGAATGAGAAATAATTTAAATTACATCAATATATAATTCCATAAATATTGAAAACGGATTATATAATTATATGAGTTTTAAATATTAAATAAAATCCAAGAATGGATTCAAACTCAAATAAATAACTCAATTAAAATTTACCATAAACAAGGTTCTAACATAGCAAGTATTGATTTGTATTATTAAATCATATTCATATCAAAACAAAATTCATTTATTTTATAAAACTGAAAAAAAATCAATCTAGTTTTAAATCAAAATAAATATTATTTTAATAAAACCAGAACAAGTAAAATAAATAAAACCAAAATTTAAATTAAATCATTAAATAAAATATACTTAAAATTGAGGTTGTTATAATCTCCCCTACTCAAACCTTTTGCTCCCCAAGAAGGAACGAGGTAGGAAAAGAGTAATTAAATAATTGATATATTTAAACCAAATGGTTCATATTTATCTTCATACCTATATATATATATATATATAATTAGATATGTATATATATAAATCAATAATTTTTCAAACATTTCAAAATAGTTTTAAGTATTTACTTGACGTCTCGATTGGCTAAATATTTTTATCCCACTTTCAAAACCTGAAAATAGATATCGATGATGCCGCGGTAATCATCAGAATCATTTTCAAGTGACTAGAGTGTGACTCTATATCTATCTAATAGACATAGGAATTAAAATATATGTTGATTAGACGTATACCCGAATCACTAAGTACTCGATAGGCCAATTTTAATGTCAAATAAATACTCAAAACATCTTTCTATATTTAAACATAATATGTACAAAATTTCAAAATCATATATTATAAATAATATATTTTAAGTCATAAATTAAAAAAATTTAAGTAGGCAAAATTTATATCTCTTCCTACTCATTTATTTATTAAAAATTCAACCTCAATCCTTGATAAATATACAAACAATATTATTATTAAATCAAATACAAAATAATATTATTCAATCAAGATAAAATCAACTTCTTACAAAATCTACATCTTTAAATTTTATTCAAAATATATTGTTTATAAAATCTTAAAGTTTAAACATCAAATCTTTTCAAAATGTTGGTATTACCGAAACATAATATTATTTATGAAAATGTATATCAAAATTTCAATAATGTATCAAGAAATCATATATTGTAATACCTTTCAAAATAACAATTCCAAATCAATATTAAATAAGAATGGACTTGCTAGAAGTCTTATACTCTTCTTCTACTTCTTACCTTGTTATAGACAAGAATAAGTTATAGAATTCGAGTTAAAAGTTGAATGAATGAAAGAACCAAATCAGAGTGGATCTATAAAGGAAAATGGATTTGAATGAATGGGGAATTTCAGAAAAAGATTTAAATATTAAACAAAATTTATATTTGGAAATATTTGTTTAAAAATATTTTAAACCATTTTAAAAACAATTCATACTTCAAAATATGCTCTCCCTAGAAGGATTATGCGACTGATTCCACTCATTCTAGGGTATCGTTACCCTATTTCTAGTGAGCGTTTACCCCATGAGCTAAGCTTTGATAAAACCAAAGCTCTGATACCAAATGTAACATACCGTCTTTCGTCAACTTCAAGCTGGTAATTAAACCAACTCGAACTGTTCGAAATGACAAAATGTTATTAGCTTCTGAGGTAAATAGAATAAATCACAGATCATAGACACAGAGCAACGATATCTCGAAGTGGATAATAAATAAAACAATAGTAGTTCATGAAGCTATTAAACAAAAATCAAAATTTATACATAATATTAGAGTTACAAAATTTAATACAACTGAAGCCTAAATTAAAGAATTTCTAATACAAAGGAGAATTAACCTGAATCAATAGATAGAGGTGATATCTTCAACAGTCTCCAACTTCAAAAGGTGAAGTCTCAACACTATAATACTCGATATGGCCGAGCAATAATGCAAAACAAAACAACTCAGATCAGGACTAACATTCTCATGGAAGTAAATCAACTCAAATTAAATGTTCAATGAAATGCATCAGTAACTTACAGGATATTTGGGATGATCAACCTCTAAGGATCTGTTAAACTAATATCATATAATATAATATGCTATTATAATAGTGTCTATGTTTAAATATACTATTGAAAATAGTGTAAGTGGGATTAAAGTTATTTCCCTTACACCGTTTATACCGTTATCGTACAGTTTGCATATAAAGCACCAGTACATCGGTGGATAGGGATGCGCCATGATACAACAACGTTAAATCAAAATGGAAGGGCTCGATCAGGATAAATATGACAAGGCATCGAGGCAATACCCATCAGTAGTGATTGTACCGGATTGCGAACCCAGGCCAGTGGTAACGCATATCCGCGACTACCGCCCAACCCAAACAATGCTCCCAAAAATCAAAAACGCCAATCAATCACAAAGTAATATATATGGTATCTAAGAAGCATGTCTGCTAAGAGGAGCTAGCTCACATTAACTTGGGTATGGCTCCTGTTTAAGTCATTTTAATTATGACCCGAATGTCAAGGCTATCCATCATCGTTCTCTTTCTTCAAATCCAGTAATGAGATGACCCCAAACCCCGTACTGACGGTGGCAAGGGTAATCCGTGGAATATAACACAGAAATAGATAATAGCAGAACAGAAATAAATAAATACACCAGATAATGAACAATAGAATATACTGGATAAAAGTAATCATCGGAGTTACACAGTATACAGGATCTTACTTAGTACAAATACAGTTCAGCTATACATAAATGTCTACAGCGGAAAACAAACAAAATATGTACAATGGGAGCTGAACAGCATAAAAAGAGATAAATGATAGAATCCATCTTCAGCTCCAGCTATCCAGAGAAAGCCAGCTAAACCTGAATACAAGGCTGCCCGTGTAGAAAAAGGGGCACCCGAGTTTGAAAGTGAAACAAACTACGAGTCAGTCATGGGACTGGTATGAGAAATCTACTCAACACATATATAATATGGCTAATCACAGGACCACACCACTTTCGTTGAACAGGTTTACTCCATTGGATTGCCAGTGCTTTAAAACAAATCATTCTTTTAACCATGGCAATGCTTTTTATCAAAATGAAACCATTATAAGACTCAGTTCCCATCACACAATGCAATGCAAACCGGAGGATAGAGTTTTTACCTTATAACGGCCAAAATATGCTTGATACGAATAAAACAAAGGCATTTGATATTATTGCTAGTGTTTATATGTTTTGAAAACAATTTCAAATCATAACTATCAATCATAGACGGCATTAATGCCCCATACCACTATGTCGCTATATATAGGTATACAATCAAAACCGCACAGTCACGTATTTGGAAATTGGATTTCCGTCATGAACCAAGGCAAAAGATAGTCCTTACCGAATTCGAGACTGCCTAGCCCGAGTCTCAGGCAAGCGTGCAGGCAAGCCTTGGATCATCAGGGCCGGTCCACCGATGTGGATTATTATGCCTGAACACTGTGTCTCCCTGCCCTTTGGGGCGTAAACAAGCCAACGAATGACTCCATCGGACCCGGATCGTCCAAACAAACCGAGGCGCCTCACAACAGCAACAACCGCACAGGTGAAAAGTATATAAATGTCAAGGCTGGTAGGTCACTGACACCACCCTAGCTAGGAAGAAACGCAGGCCCTACCTGATGTCCTCTCCCGTTTCTGTTTCATACCGGGGTGTGAGGCTCGCGAATTCACGTTATACACAAAGCTACGCCACACAGGCGGTGCCTTGATCATCACCACAAGACTTTGCTTTTCAACAGAAGCCCTGATCACTGCATCTTAGCATGCCACACAGGCAATTCATGCCATGCGACTGATGTCCATCGATATACAACCTCTGAGCTCGTGCGTTTCAGAGAAGGGCGTTAAGCAAAAGAATAAATTCTCCGCCGCCAAACAGATGTATATTTAATAGAGATCAATCAACACAGAATAAAATCCAATGTCAGACACACAGTCCATTTACAAGTCCGTTCTGGGTCTGAACGAAACCGGAGGCACTAAATACCTCGCAAACCCATCGATCACCACGTACGTCTGGACGATCACCACTCATTATCCATATTTCGGGATGCCTCCTAATCAGGACCTCGGTTACCATCCAAACGAGGTGAAGACCTCCGGTCTTCGACCATCGTCTTCATCTTCGATTTTCAATCGTCGGTCAATTATTTGAAATGAGAATTAACTCGGCCTTTTCAAATAATTCACGTATTTTTAGAATTTCAAATCAATTTATTTCAATGGTTAAATCATTCGACAACACCAATTTTGTTCTTTAATGTAATTTTCACACTAAACACATTCAACCATCAAATACCACATAAATCGAGCAAATTCAATTTATTTCCATTCCATATCGTTTATGATATTTTATAATGATTTATCGCTATTTTTATTTATTTTAAAATAGCCAATTTATTCAAAACGACGCTTCGGGCCATAACGCGGCCGTGGCGCTGTTTTTCTTCAGATTTGATTTACACATATTTAAAAATCTAACCGGTGGATCTTCACACAATTTACAACATTAGAAAGGTCTTTTCAAAACGAATCCAACGGTTCCAGTTTCGGGAAATTCCGACGGTCGGATCTCCCGGTACAATCGTTTGAAGTTTCGATTTCAAAATACGAACTACAGCGTCGTTATTCGATTAAATATAATTATATATATATATATATATATAATCGTTTCTGGCGCTGTTTTTCTTCAGATTTGAATTAAACATTCCAGACAATCCAACCGTTGGATTTTTACAAAGTTGGTGCCGTTGGAAAGATATTTCCAAGGCGAACCCAACGGTTGCGGTTTCGGGAAAATCAAATGGTCGGATTTCCCGCACTAGTTGTTTGAAATCACGGTTTCAAAACACGAACTGCACGGCCACGTTTCATTTTAATTTTATTTATATTTATATAAATATAGTTCATTCAACAATTTCAATATCGTTTTCACTTCAAATATTTCACCAACGCCTTTAAATTTTGGAAAATTTCGCCATAACCTCCTTTGTACGAGAGGGGCTGGGAAAATTCCCAAATAGCCACACGGGCGTCTCATGTCAAAAAGAAAAAGGAAAAGCCAAGCAGCTAGCCAACAGGCTCATAAAATCATCACCCAAACAAAATAGTAAATGTGTACCTATTTGTGTGACGATCGGGAATTTCGCTCTGTCCGAACCAGTCGCTAAACCGACCCAGACCGTTCGAAACGCCCTATCGTTTGAGAACACGACAAAATAGAACGCATACAAAAGAACATTTCATTTTATATTACAACAATGCATCAGATTACAAGAATATGCAGAGTATAAACAAATAAATATTACACAGAAATATCAGAGATTTAAATTACATTTAAATACATCGCAGCGGAAAATAATACAATACACAACTAGAAGGAGATATACGGGTACAAAGCTTTCCGGATATCGTTCCAGCTGTAAACCAGGATCCTGTGAATATAAATCTGCAAAACCAAAACTACTAGCTGCCCGTGTCAAAATAAGGGCACCCAGAGTTTAGGTTAAAACAATAAACTCCAGGTCAGTCATGGGACTGGTGTGAGAACTAAAAACAGTTATTTATCTTTATTTTTAAAGTTAGGTAAATCAAGGGACCACGCTGTATAACACGGAACGGGTTTCCTCCCAAGAATACCAGTGCATAAAACAAACAACGCAATGCTAAATAAAGAAAAATGAAGCTGTTATAAGACCCAGGTCCTATCACACAATGCAACGCAAGCCGGGGGATAGGGTTTTTCCCTTATAACAGTCAAAGAATGCTTGATACGTTTAAAACAAATCATTTGATACTATTATAAGTGCATAGTGTATAAAACGACTTCAAATCATAAGTATCAATCATAGGCGACATGAGCGTCCCATGCCACTATGTCGCCATATATAGGTTTACAATCAAAATCGCAAAGTCTCGTATTTGGAAATTGGGTTTCCATCTATGAACCGAGGCCAGGGATCGTCCTCTACCGATTTTAGACAATCTAGCCCATGTCTAGGAACAGCCGCAACTGCCCCTTGGATCGTCAGGGCCGGTCCACCGATGTGGATTATTATGCCTGAACACTACGTTTCCCCGCCCTTTGGGGCGTAAATGAGCCAACGAATGACTCCATCGGACCCGGATCGTCCGATCAAACCGAGGCGCCTCGCAACAGCAACAACCACACAGGTGAAAAGTATATAAATGTCAGGGCTGGTAGGTCACTGACACCACCCTAGCTAGAAGGAAACGCATGCCCTCCCTAATGTCCTCTCCCGTTTCTGGTTCACAACCGGGATGCGAGGCTCGCGAATTCACGTTACACAAAGCTGTGCCACACAGGCTGTGCTTTGATCATCACCACAAGACTTTGCTTTTCAACAGAAGCCTCGATCAATTGCCACTTAGGCATGCCACACAGGCAATTCACTCCATGCGTTTGATATCCATCAATATATAACCCCTGAGCTCGTACATCTCAGAGAAGGGCGTTAAGCAAGAGAATAAATTCTCCGCCGCCAAACAGATATATATTTAATAGAGATCAATCACACGGACTAAAATCCAATGTCAGACACACAGTCCATTTACAAGTCCGTTCTAGGTCTGAACGAAACCAGAGGCACCTAGTACCCCGCATATCCATCGATCTACAAGCACGTCTGGACGATCACTAACTGTTTCCATCTTCTTGGGTGTACAGCCCAATCAAGATCATCAGTAATCACCCAAACGACGTGAAGACTTCCAGTCTTCGACCACCGTCTTCATCTTCGACTTATCGTCGTATCAATTATTCAGAATGGGATAAACCCGGTCTTTCCGAATAACTCGCGTATATTTTAAATAAGTGTTACACAAACACAACATACGCCTCATTCCAATTCATCAGTCACTAACCGTAAATTAATCAAGAGAATAATTCCCCAAATATTAACCCCGAAGGCCGAAACCAACATCAGATCAATATCCAGAAAACCATTCTGCTTAGCTAACCGGCAGTTAGTTTCTAGATTTCACATTCATAGGGAAAGGTTCCCATTAATTTTATCAAAGATAAATCATTAAAATTTATTCTTTAATCTATTTTTGAATATAAATTCAAACTAGTCGGGATTAGCGAACTTTACCGAGGTAATCATTTATTTTAATTTCCCAATTTCAACCTATTCATTCCATGAAGTAAAACGGGTCTTACTTCATATCTAACACCACGGTGTTATCGGTAAATTCAATTACCATTTCACGTTCAAATCTACTTAAAGATTTAACTATCGCCTGGAGCAAAACTGGTGATACTCCATTCTCGATTATTTCAATCTAATTAAAGATTCATTAAAACTCCACTTAGTTTTAATCTTTAACGGGGTTAAAGAATCAGTGTCATTTAAAACACGGTTCACGATAAACCCAAAACCACATTCCATTAATTATCGGGTTAAAGAACGAGTGTTATTTAAAACACTGTCCACGGTAAACCCAAAAATCAATATCAATTCAATTAAATATTATTTAATTGGTACACTTCATTAAATCCAAATAAAAAGATTTAATCTTTTCTCTACTGGGTTCAAGAACAGTGTTAATGAAGACACCATTCACGACAAACCCAAATCACATTTGATATTCAATACAAGGCTCTGAATAGAAAATATATCGGCTTATATTCAATATCAAATTCTACGATTAATAAATGTCGTATTGGAAATAAAGATATAAATATATATCTTTCAAATTTCCATAACAACATCCGTATAATCACGAATTCCAACATCGAAATATTCCGAAGACAATTTCGATTCAAATCCACTCCAATGCAATCATTGGAAATTCTGGTATATTTTAAAACCCTTTTCAAATTCAATTTATTTATTTAAAAATAAATAGAATTATAATTCTAGTTCAAAACTAGTTCGTTTCGATAAAAATCTATTTTTATCTTTTCAAATATGGAATTTTTCATACCTATATTTTCCCAAATCATTTCTTCTGATTTTACACAAATTATTACTATTTTTAATAATTTTATCAAGGCCCGTACAGTCGATTTCCATAAGCGGCCATCGAACTGCACTTACAACGACCTTTTTCAAATTTGATTTGGACATAATTCCAAATCCAACCGTTAGATTTCTAATTTCTAATATTCGTTAGAAAGCTCTTTTCGATACGAACCCAACGGTTCCGGTTTTAGGAGAATCGGACGGTCGGATCTCTCGTAATATCCGTTTGAAATAAATGGTCGAAATTCACGAACTGTCGCGGCGCGGCGCGTTCTATTCAGGCCATTATATTATATATATAATATATATAATATATACTTCGTCGATTTCAATTCAAAACGTGCTTTATAAATCGTTTTAAATTTATTTTCAAAACGGTTTGAACTTGATATTCAATTTCAAATCGAAATTGAATATTCCAATATAAATTTGTTTTAAATTCTTTTCAAATCGATTTCAATTCGAATTCATTTATATTCAATTTCAATTCGAATTCATTCAATTTCAATTCGAATTTATATTCAGTTCTTTTTCAATTCGAATTCGTTTATGTTCAATTTCCATTCGAATTCATTCATGTTCAATTCGAATTTATATTCAATTCTTTTTCAATTCGAATTCGTTTATATTCAATTTCAATTCGAATTTATTCATGTTCAATTCTATTCAAAATATCAGATTTTGAAATCACTTTCGATATTCATTATAAAATGAATAAAATCGATATAAATATCGTTCACGTCAAAATGGCGTCAATCTAACCAACACGGCTTCATATGTTTCTATCTTCAAATATTCTATTTCAAATATTTCTATTTCAAATATTTCTTTTTCGAAACTGGAATGAGACCCAATCAATTACCATATAATGTAAATTATATGGATTTTCTACAACACATGTATATATCAACAACGATGAATAATCAACCATCATCCAAAGTGCATTCTACACTGTATAAGCATCAAATATAAATATTCAACGCTTATAACAGCCTGTCATTCAATCGATTGACATAAAACTAAACAATCGGGATTAGTGTACGTCAAATATCATCCCAATACCCGTGTGGGGTTTCAAGCAATCAAACACAGATTTTTATTTGTGCAGTTGGGCGATGTGTAAAATTTATCGTCCCAATCAATGTCCTTCAAATAGGTGTACATAAACAAACCGTCCGGTTTGTAAATGAATATTTATTTATTCACATTCACGTTAAAAATTATATTTTTAACGATCAAACTATTTTATTCAACTTATGAATATTCTATTCCGTTCATTTATTCAATAAAATGATATTTTTATTTTTCTAACATATTTTAGAAAATTTCGGCGGCATAACGGCACGATACTAGAAACGGGACGAGGCCTAGCCTTATCCCCGGTCTAGTGAAGGCCCACGCCATTCACACATCAATCAAATCAATTCATTTCACCAAACAATTCAATTCAAACCAAATAATCTAATCAACTACACAACCAAACAATTTAGACAAACAAGCCATCCATGGTCTGTGGATGACGGGTGTCAGGTGCTACTAAACACCGTCTGCATCCTAGTATATATTTATAACTAGAAAAATTAAATTGATAGGTGAGAAGTTCTCACCAATAGCTATCCAATCATCTTGACTCTTCTTAGGTAGAAATCTTCGTCGTTCTTCCTTTTTGTTACTTCCGTTGCTCGTATTCACTACATATGTAAAAATCGAATTTTTACATCGCTATTCAATATATAAAAATAACATTTTTACTTTGATGTTCAATATATAAAAATCACATTTTTGCTTTGATGTTCAATATATAAAAATCACATTTTTTCTTTGATGTTCAATATATAAAAATCACATTTTTGCTTCGATGTTCAATATATAAAAATCACATTTTTACTTCGCTATTCGATATAGAAAAATCTAATTTTTACATGAATAAAAGTCCTATATTTTCAGTTTTTAAAATCGTATATTTTATCATATAAAAATCCTCACTTTTTATTTTAAAAAATCATTGCTTTTTAATACTATAATATTTATAAAAACTGATTTTAAATTTATGCTAAAAACAAATCAATTACATTATATAAAAATGAACAAAAATAAAATACAAAAACTTACAGTATTTAATTGGGAAATGGGGGACTTGTGCTGTGCTTGGCGGCGTTGGGGAGGTCGGTGGGGTTTGGGCGCGTTTGGGTTTTGGGGGGGGGAAGCTCGAACGCAGGCCGGAGATGGGGGAAGAGGAGCGCGTCGGAGAGGGTTCGAGGAGGGGGAGGCGGTGGTGCCAGGGCATCCGAGGTGGGCTAGGGGATTTAGGGGAAATCGGTTTGGGGAAGAAGAGGGAGGACGATAGGGGTGAGCATTATTTGGTTAAACCGAATAAACCAACCAAACCAATTGAATTTGGTCGGTTTGGTTTTGAAATTAGAACGGTTTGTAATCGGTTTGGAAAAATATTTAGTTTGGTTATCGGTTTAACCGAATTAACCGAACTTTTGTTATATTTTCAAAATTATCGGTATTATAGTAAATATTTTAAGTTAATTTAGTTATCTAAATTAATTTTAATCATCACATATTTAACATAATTACTTTTAAGAAGCATAAAACTCATAAATAATAATACTTTAATCATATATCTATAATTTATTTCAAACTATAGTTAATATTACGAGCATAAAGTCTAAAATAGTTTAAGTTCGGTTAAATCGGATAACCAACCGAACCAACCAATCTTAATTTGGTCGGTTTGGTTTGGTTTTCATTTTTATCGGTTTTAGTTTGGTTTGACAATTTCCATTATCGGATTAACCAAACCAACCAAACGCTCACCCCTAGAGGACGAGACGCGAGATCGCGGGAGAGAAGCAGGGCGTCGGCAGCGTGGTGGGGGTCCTCCGGTGATGGCGCGGAGGTGGTTGGAGGCGGCTCCGCCGAGGGTTGCTTCGTTTTTTTCTTTTTTTTCTTTTTGTTTGAAATCGAAATGAACTGGGGGGGGGGGGGGGCAGAGGAGATAAAGGGGAGAGGAGAGAGAATGATTTTTTTTTATTATTTATTTTAATTCCTAAATGTTGACTTTTACATACGACCTCTATACGAGGCGCAATGACTGTCGCCCCTAGCGTTATACCCCCATTCTGAACACAATGGGATGTGTATCGTAGGCTGATTCGATAGTTACAATCAGTTTCCGTCAAAATCAACATATAACTCTATATATTGAATTTGAACGCACATTTCAAATTACCGGGGTCACATACTAACTAGAAAAATTCCAGAAAAATATTTTCTAGCTTCGTATTGACGATACGGTCCTAACAAAACTAGTTTCGTCGAATTCTGAGACCGTTAGAAAAATGGCCATTTTCCAGTCGATTAAAATCAACTAAAACTGGTCAAACGCGTTTTCCTTTGCCACGCTCACATATTGATTCAGAAAATTATGAAATTTGGAATCTAACAATAACTTTACACTGCGGATACAACAAAAGTGGTTTCGACGAAATCCGAGGTCATTTGCAAAATGTCCATTTTTAAGGGCCTGAATTCCATAGCGACTATTCAGAATTTTCAACTAGACATACCTTTTGATTCCCACTATGAAATTTTGGTTTTTCGGATTCGTTGGAAAGATATTATCAATTAGATCCTAATGTTTTTGGTTTCACTAAAATCCGGATTGTTTTGCACCCGGTACATTCAATTGAAGTTTGAAATCGAATTATCGAACGACAGCGCCATTTTCAATTCCTTTTATATATATATAAATAATTATTTATATTCTATCGTCAATCTATATAACCATATACGATTGGATTTTATTCAAAAGAAATTTTCTCGTCGATATTATTTAAAATAATTCATTTTAAATGTTCAAACTTCGCTAAAATTGCCAAAAAAAATAAAAGTTTTAAACTGGCCCAGATTTTCGGGTTGTTACAATCTCCCCCACTTAAAACTTTTCGTCCCCGAAAAGGAACAAAGTCGAAAGCGGTTTGATTAATCAACTCTACGTTCGATCTGGCTTCCATTCCCCAACTTTTCAGTTTCTGAGAATTTTCAAATTCTTCAAAAATTTGGCTAACACCCTAAATTTTCGAAAAATTTCGCCATAACCTCCCCTGCACCGGGAGCCACGGGAAAATCCCGAAATTGCCATATAGGCCTTCTGATCTCAAAAAGAAAAAGAAAAAGCCAAGCGGCTAGCCAATAGGCTCATAAAATCATCATCACCCAAACAAAACAGTAAATTATGTAGTAAACATGTACCTATTTGTCGGGCAAACAAATTTTATTCTTCGGCTCTAGCCTCCTTGCTATGACCTGTTCAATGTAAGCACATGTATATGCAAGCAAATGCAACCAATTTTCAATACAGTTCAATATTTGGTACAATTAGGCATAATGGTTCAAAATTTAATTAATCAACCAATAATCAACAACACAACCATCAATCCATTAGTTGATTAGTTTTTGAAATTCATAATTTTGATACATATACAAAAATCAAATTTTTGATACCAAAACACAACAATAGGCCCTATCTAATTTTTGGTTCTCACACCAGTCAATAGGAGATATATAGATATTACACGTTCGTCACTCGAATATAAATTCTAATGATGGAGCTCCATCATCAAAATCATCTCCGGGCGATTAGAGTGTAATTCTATATCTATCCAGTATATTAAAACTTCAAATACACGTTTGCAAGGCGTATATGCAAAATCTTTATATACTGGACTGTCCTAATCAATATAAAATAAATATTCAAATACGTATACAACGGTTTAAATTTTCAAAACAAAATTCGTTTCATTTTAAAAATATACTCTTCACACTCGTTCTAGGATACTACTGATCCCATCTCTAACGAGTCATTCTAATTGGATATTACTAATCCAATATCTGATGAATTCTTTCGTATGGTTCTAATGTGTCTTGTTCTCTAAGCTTTGTAAACTAAAGCTCTGATACCAAATGTGACGATCGGGAATTTCGCTCGGTCCGAACCAGTCGCTAAACCGACCCAGACCGTTCGAAACGCCCTATCGTTTGAGAACACGACAAAATAGAACGCATACAAAAGAACATTTCATTTTATATTACAACAATGCATCAGATTACAAGAATATGCAGAGTATAAACAAATAAATATTACACAGAAATATCAGAGATTTAAATTGCATTTAAATACATCGCAGCGGAAAATAATACAATACACAACTAGAAGGAGATATACGGGTACAAAGCTTTCCGGATATCGTTCTAGCTGTAAACCAGGATCCTGTGAATATAAATCTGCAAAACCAAACCTACTAGCTGCCCGTGTCAAAATAAGGGCATCCAGAGTTTAGGTTAAAACAATAAACTTCAGGTCAGTCATGGGGCTGGTGTGAGAACTAAAAACAGTTATTTATCTTTATTTTTAAAGTTAGGTAAGTCAAGGGACCACGCCGTATAACACGGAACGGGTTTCCTCCCAAGAATACCAGTGCATAAAACAAACAACGCAATGCTAAATAAAGAAAAATGAAGCTGTTATAAGACCCAGGTCCTATCACACAATGCAACGCAAGCCGGGGGATAGGGTTTTTCCCTTATAACAGCCAAAGAATGCTTGATACGTTTAAAACAAATCATTTGATACTATTATAAGTGCATAGTGTATAAAACGACTTCAAATCATAAGTATCAATCATAGGCGACATGAGCGTCCCATGCCACTATGTCGCCATATATAGGTTTACAATCAAAATCGCAAAGTCTCGTATTTGGAAATTGGGTTTCCATCTATGAACCGAGGCCAGGGATCGTCCTCTACAGATTTTAGACAATCTAGCCCATGTCTAGGAACAGCCGCAACTGCCCCTTGGATCGTCAGGGCCGGTCCACCGATGTGGATTATTATGCCTGAACACTACGTTTCCCCGCCCTTTGGGGCGTAAATGAGCCAACGAATGACTCCATCGGACCCGGATCGTCCGATCAAACCGAGGCGCCTCGCAACAGCAACAACCACACAGGTGAAAAGTATATAAATGTCAGGGCTGGTAGGTCACTGACACCACCCTAGATAGAAGGAAACACATGCCATCCCTGATGTCCTCTCCCGTTTCTGGTTCACAACCGGGATGCGAGGCTCGCGAATTCACGTTACACAAAGTTGTGCCACACAGGCTGTGCTTTGATCATCACCACAAGACTTTGCTTTTCAACAGAAGCCTCGATCAATTGCCACTTAGGCATGCCACACAGGCAATTCACTCCATGCGTTTGATATCCATCAATATATAACCCCTGAGCTCGTACGTCTCAGAGAAGGGCGTTAAGCAAGAGAATAAATTCTCCGCCGCCAAACAGATATATATTTAATAGAGATCAATCACACGGACTAAAATCCAATGTCAGACACACAGTCCATTTACAAGTCCGTTCTAGGTCTGAACGAAACCGGAGGCACCTAGTACCCCGCATATCCATCGATCTCCAAGCACGTCTGGACGATCACTAACTGTTTCCATCTTCTTGGGTGTACAGCCCAATCAAGATCATCAGTAATCACCGAAACGACGTGAAGACTTCCGGTCTTCGACCACCGTCTTCATCTTCGACTTATCGTCGTATCAATTATTCAGAATGGGATAAACTCGGTCTTTCCGAATAACTCGCGTATATTTTAAATAAGTGTTACACAAACACAACATACGCCTCATTCCAATTCATCAGTCACTAACCGTAATTTAATCAAGAGAATAATTCCCCAAATATTAACCCCGAAGGCCGAAACCAACATCAGATCAATATCCAGAAAACCATTCTGCTTAGCTAACCGGCAGTTAGTTTCTAGATTTCACATTCATAAGGGAAAGGTTCCCATTAATTTTATCAAAGATAAATCCTTTAAATTTATTCTTTAATCTATTTTTGAATATAAATTCAAACTAGTCGGGATTAGCGAACTTTACCGAGGTAATCATTTATTTTAATTTCCCAATTTCAACCTATTCATTCCATGAAGTAAAACGGGTCTTACTTCATATCTAACACCACGGTGTTATCGGTAAATTCAATTAGCATTTCACGTTCAAATCTACTTAAAGATTTAACTATCGCCTGGAGCAAAACTGGTGATACTCCATTCTCGATTATTTCAATCTAATTAAAATTCATTAAAACTCCACTTAGTTTTAATCTTTAACGGGGTTAAAGAATCAGTGTCATTTAAAACACGGTTCACGATAAACCCAAAACCACATTCCATTATTTATCGGGTTAAAGAACGAGTGTTATTTAAAACACTGTCCACGGTAAACCCAAAAATCAATATCAATTCAATTAAATATTATTTAATTGGTACACTTCATTAAATCCAAATAAAAAGATTTAATCTTTTCTCTACTGGGTTCAAGAACAGTGTTAATGAAGACACCATTCACGACAAACCCAAATCACATTTGATATTCAATACAAGGCTCTGAATAGAAAATATATCGACTTATATTCAATATCAAATTCTACGATTAATAAATGTCGTATTGGAAATTACGATATAAATATATATCTTTCAAATTTCCATAACAACATCCGTATAATCATGAATTCCAACATCGAAATATTCCGAAGACAATTTCGATTCAAATCCACTCCAATGCAATCATTGGAAATTCTGGTATATTTTAAAACCCTTTTCAAATTTAATTTATTTATTTAAAAATAAATAGAATTATAATTCTAGTTCAAAACTAGTTCGTTTCGATAAAAATCTATTTTTATCTTTTCAAATATGGAATTTTTCATCCCTATATTTTCCCAAATCATTTCTTCTGGTTTTACACAAATTATTACTATTTTTAATAATTTTATCAAGGCCCGTACAGTCGATTTCCATAAGCGGCCATCGAACTGCACTTACAGCGACCTTTTTCAAATTTGATTTGGTCATAATTCCAAATCCAACCGTTAGATTTCTAATTTCTAATATTCGTTAGAAAGCTCTTTTCGATACGAACCCAACGGTTCGGGTTTTAGGAGAATCCGACGGCCGGATCTCCCGTAATATCCATTTGAAATAAATGGTCGAAATTCAAGAACTGCCGCGGCGCGGCGCGTTCTATTCAGGCCATTATATTATATATATAATATATATAATATATACTTCGTCGATTTCAATTCAAAACGTGCTTTATAAATCGTTTTAAATTCATTTTCAAAACGGTTTTAACTTCATATTCAATTTCAAATCGAAATTGAATATTCCAATATAAATTCGTTTTAAATTCTTTTCAAATCGATTTCAATTCGAATTCATTTATATTCAATTTCAATTCGAATTCATTCAATTTCAATTCGAATTTATATTCAATTCTTTTTCAATTCGAATTCGTTTATGTTCAATTTCCATTCGAATTCATTCATGTTCAATTCGAATTTATATTCAATTCTTTTTCAATTCGAATTCGTTTATATTCAATTTCAATTCGAATTTATTCATGTTCAATTCTATTCAAAATATCAGATTTTGAAATCACTTTCGATATTCATTATAAATGAATAAAATCGATATAAATATCGTTCACGTCAAAATGGCGTCAATCTAACAAACACGGCTTCATATGTTTCTATCTTCAAATATTCTATTTCAAATATTTCTATTTCAAATATTTCTATTTCAAATATTTCTTTTTCGAAACTGGAATGAGGCCCAATCAATTACCATATAATGTAAATTATATGGATTTTCTACAACACATGTATATATCAACAACGATGAATAATCAACCATCATCCAAAGTGCATTCTACACTGTATAAGCATCAAATATAAATATTCAACGCTTATAACAGCCTGTCAATCAATCGATTGACATAAAACTAAATAATCAGGATTAGTGTACGTCAAATATCATCCCAATACCCGTGTGGGGTTTCAAGCAATCAAACACAGATTTTTATTTGTGCAGTTGGGCAATGTGTAAAATTTATCGTCCCAATCAATGTCCTTCAAATAGGTGTACATAAACAAACCGTCCGGTTTGTAAATGAATATTTATTTATTCACATTCACGTTAAAAATTATATTTTTAACGATCAAACTATTTTATTCAACTGATGAATATTCTACTCGGTTCATTTATTCAATAAAATGATATTTTTATTTCTCTAACATATTTTAGAAAATTTCGGCGGCATAACGGCACGATACTAGAAACGGGACGAGGCCTAGCCTTATCCCCGGTCTAGTGAAGGCCCACGCCATTCACACATCAATCAAATCAATTCATTTCACCAAACAATTCAATTCAAACCAAATAATCTAATCAACTACACAACCAAACAATTTAGACAAACAAGCCATCCATGGTCTGTGGATGACGGGTGTCGGGTGCTACTAAACACCGTCTGCATCCTAGTATATATTTATAACTAGAAAAATTAAATTGAAAGGTGAGAAGTTCTCACCAATAGCTATCCAATCATCTTGACTCTTCTTAGGTAGAAATCTTCGCCGTTCTTCCTTTTTGTTACTTCCGTTGCTCGTATTCACTACATATGTAAAAATCGAATTTTTACATCGCTATTCAATATATAAAAATCACAATTTTACTTTGATAATCAATATATAAAAATCACATTTTTGCTTTGATGTTCAATATATAAAAATCACATTTTTACTTTGATGTTCAATATATAAAAATCACATTTTTACTTTGATGTTCAATATATAAAAATCACATTTTTGCTTCGATGTTCAATATATAAAAATCACATTTTTACTTCGCTATTCGATATAGAAAAATCTAATTTTTACATGAATAAAAGTCCTATATTTTCAGTTTTTAAAATCGTATATTTTATCATATAAAAATCCTCACTTTTTATTTTTAAAAATCATTGCTTTTTAATACTATAATATTTATAAAAACTGATTTTAAATTTATGCTAAAAAAAATCAATTACATTATATAAAAATGAATAAAAATAAAATACAAAAACTTACAGTATTTAATTGGGAAAGGGGGGACTGGTGCTGTGCTTGGCGGCGTCGGGGAGGTCGGTGGGGTTTGGGCGCGTCTGGGTTTTGGGGGGGGGGGGGGGGAAGCTCGAACCGAGGCCGGAGATGGGGGAAGAGGAGGGCGTCGGAGAGGGTTCCAGGAGGGGGAGGCGGTGGTGCCAGGGCGTCCGAGGTGGGCTAGGGGATTTAGGGGAAATCGGTTTGGGGAAGAAGAGGGAGGACGAGACGCGAGATGGCGGGAGAGAAGCAGGGCGTCGGCAGCGTGGTGGGGGTCCTCCGGTGATGGCGCGGAGGTGGTTGGAGGCGGCTCCGCCGAGGGTTGCTTCGTTTTTTTTCTTTTTTTTCTTTTTGTTTGAAATCGAAATGAACGGGGGGGGGGGGGGGGGGGCAGAGGAGATAAAGGGGAGAGGAGAGAGAATGATTTTTTTTATTATTATTTATTTTAATTCCTAAATGTTGACTTTTACATACGACCTCTATACGAGGCCCAACGACTGTCGCCCCTAGCGTTATACCCCCATTCTGAACACAATGGGATGTGTATCGTAGGCTGATTCGATAGTTACAATCAGTTTCCGTCAAAATCAACATATAACTCTATATATTGAATTTGAACGCACATTTCAAATTACCGGGGTCACATACTAACTAGAAAAATTCCAGAAAAATATTTTCTAGCTTCGTATTGACGATACGGTCCTAACAAAACTAGTTTCGTCGAATTCTGAGACCGTTAGAAAAATGGCCATTTTCCAGTCGATTAAAATCAACTAAAACTGGTCAAACGCGTTTTCCTTTGCCACGCTCACATATTGATTCAGAAAATTATGAAATTTGGAATCTAGCAATAACTTTACACTGCGGATCCAACAAAAGTGGTTTCGTCGAAATCCGAGGTCGTTTGCAAAATGTCCATTTTTAAGGGCCTGAATTCCATAGCGACTATTCAGAATTTTCAACTGGACATACCTTTTGATTCCCGCTATGAAATTTTGATTTTTCGGATTCGTTGGAAAGATATTATCAATTAGATCCTAATGTTTTTGGTTTCACTAAAATCCGGATTGATTTGCACCCGGTACATTCAATTGAAGTTTGAAATCGAATTATCGAACGACCGCGCCATTTTCAATTCCTTTTATATATATAAATAATTATTTATATTCTATCGTCAATCTATATAACCATATACGATTGGATTTTATTCAAAAGAAATTTTCTCGTCGATATTATTTAAAATAATTCATTTTAAATGTTCAAACTTCGCTAAAATTGCCAAAAAAAAATAAATTTTTTAAACTGGCCCAGATTTTCGGGTTGTTACAATTTGTCGGGCACAAAAATTTTATTCCTCTTCTCTAGCCCCTTTGTTATAACCTGTTCAAATAAATATGCATGTACATATATACAGTTCTTATCACTTATCATTTTCCATTTAACTTCATGTTTGATTCCATTTGGTTTAAAAACACCATTCATTCTAATGTTGCATGCATAGGCAAAAATCATATCATTAGCTAATTAATGAATATTTCAACTCATGCATATTTATTTGAACGAGTTGCTATTTTTAACACTTCACATTTCAACAATTCATGTATATAATAAAAATGTGATTTTTTTATTGTAAAACAATTCATTTCAAAACACTATTATTTTATATAGTTTATATAGGTGATTAAATAGGATTTTTATTATAAAACAATTTCTTTTAAAACGAGACTACTTTACATAGTCCATATAGTTGATAAAAGGTGATTTTTATTATAAAACAATTTATTTCAAAATATGAATACCATTCAACACATGAATTTCAATTCAACGAATGAATATCGATTCAACACATGAAGGTTTTCTATAGTTTCTATATACAGATGAAAATGTGATTTTTATATTTAAAACACGAATACCATTCAACACATGAATTTCTAATCAACGAATGAATATCGATTCAACACATGAAGGTTTTCTATACAATGAATAAATATGGTTTCGGCAAATGAAAATAATTCAAACACATGAATATTATTCAAAATTTCGGCAGCATAACGGCAGGGTAGTTAAAACCAGGACCGTCCCTAGTACGGCTCCTCGCTCTACCTTAAAACCTCGCGGTTTTTGACAATGGGGATCATGCATCTAGTTCGCACGTAGGCGGCATGTTTTATTTATTTCATTTCCACAAACTAATCCTATGTGGTTTCAACCAAATATTCTCAACCACAAACGAGTATTTTTCAACCACAATCAATCAATATCAACCAAAAACAATCCCAAACAACCATTCGCTATCAATCAATTTTCACACCAAACACAACCAATAAATATCGTCCATGGTTTGTGGACGAGGGGCGTATATATATATATATATATATATATATATATATATATATATATATATATATATATATATATAGAAATTCACTTCTATTTCAACACATATATAATTTTTACAATGCATATATAACTTATACATCGAACGTACAACTTATACAACGCTTATACAAGAGATGTACAACGCTTATATAACTCATACATCGACTATATAATTTATACATCGTCGTTTTCCATATCGTTTATAAATTAGAAATCTCACATTGGGCTCCACTCCACCAAAAATAGCAGAAGGCTCAGAAAAATATGTGGTCTCTTCTAGAATGTAGAAGACGTCCCCACGGTCACGATGTTTCCTGTTTCAACGAATTTCTTTACCGAATGAAAAAGATACGATTTTTAAAAGGTTTGTAACACTAAAAAGTGTTTAAACAATATAAAGGAATTACCTTTATATGCTGTTCAAAACTAGGTTGAAGAAATTCGCGAAATCCGGGAAGAACTGGGATGATCGGTGGCTGCAGCGTCGTAGAGGGAGGTGAGGGCTGTTGATCGACGGTGGTTTGAGGGGGTACGGTGGTGGGATCTGTCGTCGGTGGCGTCAGGAAGGTCGGAGCTTTGGAAGGCCTTTTCTGGCGATGGGGGCGTCGATGGAGGCGGAGCTTGTGTCGGATTTGAAGAGGAGAGGGAGGCGGTTCGAGTGGATGTGGTGGCGGCGGCTCTGGTGGCCTGTAGCGGCGGCGGCGGAGGAGAGAAGGAGGGAGCCTTTATCGCCATCGATCGCAGCTGTTACAGGGGGGTCTGAGGATTTTTTTTTAATTTAAATTCTGATTGGTCGGTGGGTCTTTAAAGGGGTTTTCTGACGCGACCACCAATCTAAACCCAACGACTGTCGTCCCTAGCGTTTTACCCCCATTCCGAACACAATGGGATATGTTTCGAAGGCCCATTCGAATGTTTCAGTCAGTTTTCCTTCAAATTAAAATATAAAACATTCAATATTTAATTTGAACGTACATTTCAATTTGCCACACCAACAAACTGATTCGAAAAATTCCAGAAAAATAAATCTGGCTATGTTTTGACGATACGGTCCCAACAAAACAAGTTTCGTCGAATTCTAAGATCATTTGCAAAAAGGCCCATTTCTGGTCGATCCAATTTAACTGTAATTGACCAAAACACGTTTTCCTTTGCCACGCTCACATATTAGCCTAAAAAATTATGAAATTTGAAACCCAGCAATAACTTCACATCCCGGATCCAACAAAAGTGGTTTCGTCCCGAGGTCATATGCAAAATGGCCAATTTCACGAGCTATATAAATTCCATAGTGACCTTTCTGAAAATTCATTCGGCCATAACTTTTGCTTTCCGCTATGAAAATTCGATTTTTCAGATTCGTTAGAAAGGCATTCACTAACAGATTTAAATATTTTTGGTTTCACTAAAATCCGTTTTGTTTTGCACTCGGTACAGTCCGACAAAGTTTGAATTCAATTTTTTGAAACTACAGCGCCCTTTCAGGCCTTGTTTATAATTATAATTAATTATATTCGTTTTCAATTGTCGATTCAAACTCAGTTTTCATCTCTATTATTTAAAATATTTATTTTAAATATTTAAAATCCGTTATTTTAGCCAATTAAAAAAAAATTAAAATTGGTTCAGATTTTCTGGGTTGTTACAATCTCCCCCACTTAAAACTTTTCGTCCCCGAAAAGGAACAAAGTCGAAAGTGGTTTGATAAATCTACAATCACACAACACAACCAACAATCAAATTGTTTTAACTTCTCAAAAATATACCGATCCACTTCTATACTCTTTTAAAATCATTCAGACTATAGAATTTAAAAGTGCACATCCATGGAAAGAAAATAACAACAGAGTAGAGAATTAAATGGTAATGCAAAGTAGGGTAAATGTACCTTGCACCAGAGTCAATTAGAGATATCCACTCGGCATCTAGGATAAGCTTTCTGAATGCTCTCCTCAGTTTCCCAAGTACAATCTCGCGGATCTCCACTCCATTGCACTTTGACTAAGTGAACCTTCTTGTTCCTCAGCTCTTTGGTTTCTTTGCCGATAATCTTTAGCGGCTCTCTTCTCACAGCTAATTCTGGAGTAATTTCAATGTCCTGCTGAGCTGCTTCTTCCACGATCAAGTCTGGATCATGAGCGTGCTTTCGAAGTTGGGATATGTGAAATACATCATGAACTCCAGGCAACCAATCAGGCAATTTGACCCTGTAAGCGAGAGTCCCGATCCGTTCCAGAATAGGAAACAGACCAATGAATTTGGGCGCCAACTTTCCTGTTTTACCGAACCGGATTACTCCTCTCATCGGCGATACTTTCAAATATACATAGTCGCCAACAGCAAAGGATATATCTCTTCTTCTTCTATCGGCATAGCTCTTTTGTCGGCTTTGAGCGGCAAGTAATCGCTTCTTGATAAAATCGACTTTGTCGGCAGCTTCTCAAATCACGTCTGGCCCTAACACAAGTCTATTTCCAGGTTCGACCCAACAAGCAGGAGATCGGCACAGTCTACCATACAACGCTTCGAATGGCGACATTGTCAGGCTCGCCTGGTAGCGTTGTTGTATGAGAATTCAGCCAAATGCAGATGGTCTTCCCATGATCCATCGAAATCTATAACACAAGCCCGCAATAGATCTTCTAAAATACGATTCACCCTCTCAGTCTGACCATCTGTCTGAGGATGATAAGCGGTGCTCAAGTTCAACTTCGTTCCCAGCTCGACTTGAAATGCTTCCCAGAATTTGCTAGTGAATATTGTATCTCTATCACTGACTATACTGAGCGGCACTCCATGCAGTCTAACTATTTCCATGAAGTATATCTGCGCCAGACTCTGAGCAGTTTTGTTTGATCTGACAGGTATGAAATGGGCGGTCTTCGTGAAGCGATCTACGATCACCCAAATATTGTCATTCCCTTTTCTGGTTCTGGGCAGACCATCAATAAAATCCATAGAAATATGTTCCCACTTCCATCCAGGAACTTCTAGTGGTTGTAACAATCCAGCCAATTTCTGTTGGTCGCTTTTGACTAGCTGGCAAGTAGGGCATCGACTAACATATATCGAAACGTCCCTTTTCATAGCCTTCCACCAGAATGTTCGTTTGAGATCATTATACATTTTGGCTACACCAGGATGGATACTCAGCTTGGACTAGTGACACTCGTCTAACACTTTCCTTTTTAACTCTGGGATGTCAGGAACACAAATCCTTCCTTTCTGTCTCAAGGTCTCGTCGTTATCTATTTGAAAACACGAGGGTTCGCCTTTCTGAATCCTTTTGATCATATCCTTAATAATGTTATCCCCCTTCTGAAGAATAGATATTTTGTCAATCAAGGAAGTCGTGATAATAAAGCTGGCGATCATTTCATTCTTTCGGCTTAACGCATCGGCCACGACATTGGCTTTCCCTGGAGTGTATATAATTTCAAAATCGTATGCTGCAAGGAACTCTAGCCAACGTTGCTGCCTCAGATTCAGGTCTTTCTGTGTGAACAGATACTTTAACGACTAGTGATCTGTAAACAGTTCAAATCTCTCACCCAGAAGATAGTGTCTCCAGATTTTCAAGGTGAATACTATAGCCAATAACTCAAGATCATGAGTGACATAGTTTTTCTCGTGCGGCTTCAGTTGACGGCTAGCGTAAGAAATCACTTGGCCCCTTTGCATTAACACTGCGCCAAGGCCTTCTCTAGAAGCATCAGTCCAGACTTTTAAATCCTCGTTGCCATCGATGATGGTTAGCACTGAAGCAGTTGTTAATCTCAACTTTAGCTCTTCAAAAGCCTCCTCACTTTCTGGAGTCTATTTGAATTTAGAGTGCTTCTTTGTAAGCTTCGTTAAGTGACCAAATATCTTCGAAAAGTTTTTAACGAACTTCCGGTAATAGCTAGCCAATCCGAGAAAACTGCGGACTTCAGTGGGGGTGCTAGGCTGCTTCCAGTTTTGAATAGCTGTGATTTTGCTTGGATCCACAACAATTCCTTCTTTCGATACGACGTGGCCTAGAAATTTTACTTCATCCTGCCAGAATATACATTTGGAAAACTTTGCTTTCAATACATTCCTTCGGAGGATTTCTAACACTTGTTCCAAATGCTTTTCATGTTCGGCCTTTGACTTAGAGAAGATTAGAATATCGTCAATAAAAACCAGAACAAATTTATTCAAAACCCCTCTGAACACTCTATTCATCAGATCGACGAAGTAAGCAGGAGCGTTACATAAGCCGAACGGCATTACTAACCAATCGTAGAATAAGTCGGGACCTCTGAATGCTGTCATTGGAACACACTCTTCGGCAATTCGAAGTTGATGGAAACCTGTATCTAGGTCCATTCTTGAGAATACTTGTGCGCCATTTAATCGATCCAACAAATCATCAATCCGCGGCAATGGATATTTGTTCTTTATTGTCTGTTTGTTTAGATCACGATAATCCACGCATAGACGTAGAGTACCATCAGATTTTGGGACAAACACCACTGCTACACCCCAATCAGAGAAACTAGGCCTGATCAGACCCTTCCATACTAGCTGTCGTGTTTGATTGTCAAGTTCTTCTTTTTCTTTCAAGGACATTCTTCGAATAGCGTGAACTACCGGCCTTGCATTGGGAATCAAAGCGATCTTGAAATCTATTTCTCTCTGCGGAGGTAAGAGAACAACTTCCTCGAACACATCCGCATAGTTCTTGACGACAGGAATGTCTTTCACTAGGTCGGGAATATTCTCTGTGACTTCAGGGACATTTTCCATTTGGGCTGGGGATACATCGAGAGCTGCCCAGAAGTCTTTTCTATTAGATTTCTGACTTTCATACGGTATGGTTATATAACTTCCTGATTTAATCCTAGCCCTAGCAACTCTCTCGGCGCATCTAACCTCTGCTTCATATTTGGTTAGCCAATCCAATCCCACAATAATATCGAATTCATGACGATAGAGATAATAGGGAATTTATAGCAAGAAAAGGAGACATGTACTGCACAAATCCAACTGAGATTGATAGAACCCACGACCGGATTCTGGACAGTCATTGGTTCCTTGAGCTTCCTCAAATTCAAATCTAGCTTCTTAGCTGCACTCTTGGCAATAAAGCTTCGTGATGCGCCCGAGTCAAACAGTACTTTGATTGGAATGTTTTTGACCGTAAGCGTTCCTTCTAAGACATCAACCCTTTCCTGAGAAGACGAAGATGCAGGCACTTCGGCCACTTCATTTACCTGAGCCTCTTTGGTCTTTTTTAATAGCCAGCAATCTCGCTTTATATGACCGGCCTGATGACAAAGATTGCACTCCCGAGTCACAGGAAACTTGCTCTTGGATTTAGACCCACCCTCCTTTCGCTTCTTCGAGGATTTACAACTTCTGGTCAAATGCCCTGGTTTCTTGTAGTTAGAGCAGGTGGCCGTCGTGGCTGGTTCCTTTTCAGATCTGGCCCTTTTCCTCTTGACACTGGGCTTCTTACTTCCCTCAGACCTCATACTGGCTTCAGGAATATCAGTTTCCTACTCTGCTTTGTCACTAGAACAGACTTCTTCTTCGTCGCGTAACATTCCTTTCTTATGAAGATCCTCGTACTAATAGGCCATATAAATCATTTCAGAAAAAGGAAGTTTTACATTCCTCGGTACACTATTCTGATATCTCCTTTGCAGGCCATGAATAAATCTCAAATTTTACCTCTTTGGATCTTGAATCAGATAAGGAGCAAAGTGAGCAAGTTCGTTGAATTTCTTATGATATTCTGGGATGGTCATATCACCTTGTATTAGATAAGAAAATTCATCACATAACCGTTCAATTGCTTCTGGAGGAGTAAATCTTTCTAAGAAAATCACTTTGAATCTGTCCCAGGTGATATCACCTTCTGGATTATCTTTAATAATTGAATCCCACCAAAACAAAGTTCTTCTTTGAGTGCCCAAGACGCCAGTAATCTTTTCTAATCGTCTCTCAGCTTTAAACCCTCAAAGATTTTCTCTACAGAACGAATCCAAGCTTGTGTTTCCATAATGGATTCCTTGCCTAAGAATGGCGATCCGCCCAGATTTCGAAATCTCTTGAGCAGAACTTCTATATCGGATTCTGGCTGCGGGAGCACAACTGGCTCATTAGTTGGTCGAGCCATACGATTATTTCTTCTGTTCTTGTCACTCATTTTCTAGTGCGTCTGCAATTAGCAGACAAAGTGTCAGGTCACCAGAAAAGATATTTCAAAATATAGAGACAAATACTTCAATGTAAATGTGTCTACTGGGGTGCATTCCATTCTGCTTTACTTATACTAGGATATTACTGATCCTATCTGTAGAGAGTTACCCGTCTTAGAACACTACTGGTTCTATTTCTGACGAGTTCGGTCAAATGTTATATTCCAGAACTAAGCTTAACCAAAGCTCTGATTCCAAAATGAGATGACCCCAAACCCCGTACTGACGGTGGCAAGGGTAATCCGTGGAATATAACACAGAAACAGATAATAGCAGAACAGAAATAAATAAATACACCAGATAATGAACAATAGAATATATTGGATAAAAGTAATCATCAGAGTTACACAGTATACAGGATCTTACTTAGTACAAATACAGTTCAGCTATACATAAATGTCTATAGCGGAAAACAAACAAAATATGTACAATGGGAGCTGAACAGCATAAAAAGAGATAAATGATAGAATCCATCTTCAGCTCCAGCTATCCAGAGAAAGCCAGCTAAACCTGAATACAAGGCTGCCCGTGTAGAAAAAGGGGCACCCGAGTTTGAAAGTGAAACAAACTACGAGTCAGTCATGGGACTGGTATGAGAAATCAACTCAACACATATATAATATGGCTAATCACAGGACCACGCCACTTTCGTGGAACGGGTTTACTCCATTGGATTGCCAGTGCTTTAAAACAAATCATTTTTTTAACCATCGCAATGCTTTTTATCAAAATGAAACCATTATAAGACTCAGTTCCCATCACACAATGCAACGCAAACCGGAGGATAGAGTTTTTACCTTATAACGGCCAAAATATGCTTGATATGAATAAAACAAAGGCATTTGATATTATTGCTATGTTTTGAAAACAATTTCAAATCATAACTATCAATCATAGACGGCATTAATGCCCCATACCACTATGTCGCCATATATAGGTATACAATCAAAACCGCACAGTCACGTATTTGGAAATTGGATTTCCGTCATGAACCAAGGCAAAAGATAGTCCTTACCGAATTCGAGACTGCCTAGCCCGAGTCTCAGGCAAGCGCGCAGGCAAGCCTTGGATCGTCAGGGCCGGTCCACCGATGTGGATTATTATGCCTGAACACTGTGTCACCCCGCCCTTTGGGGGCGTAAACGAGCCAACGAATGACTCCATCGGACCCGGATCGTCCGATCAAACCGAGGCACCTCGCAACAGCAACAACCGCACAGGTGAAAAGTATATAAATGTCAGGGCTGGTAGGTCACTGACACCACCCTAGCTAGGAAGAAACGCAGGTCCTCCCTGATGTCTTCTCCCGTTTCTGGTTCATACCAGGGTGTGAGGCTCGCGAATTCACGTTATACACAAAGCTACGCCACACAGGCGGTGCTTTGATCATCACCACAAGACTTTGCTTTTCAACAGAAGCCCTGATCACTGCATCTTATTATGCCACACAGGAAATTCATGCCATGCGACTGATGTCCATCGATATACAACCTCTGAGCTCGTGCGTTTCAGAGAAAGGCATTAAGAAAAAGAATAAATTCTCCACCGCCAAACAGATGTATATTTAATAGAGATCAATCAACACAGAATAAAATCCAATGTCAGACACACAGTCCATTTACAAGTCCGTTGTGGGTCTGAACGAAACCGGAGGCCAAAAATACCTCGCAAACCCATCGATCACCACGTACGTCTGGACGATCACCACTCGTTATCCATATTTCGGGATGCCTCCCAATCAGGACCTCGGTTACCATCCAAACGAGGTGAAGACCTCCGGTTTTCGACCATCGTCTTCATCTTCGATTTTCAATCGTCGGTCAATTATTTGAAATGAGAATTAACTCGGCCTTTTCAAATAATTCACGTATTTTTAGAATTTCAAATCAATTTATTTCAATGGTTAAATCATTCGACAACACCAATTTTGTTCTTTAATGTAATTTTCACACCAAAAACATTCAACCATCAAATACCACATAAATCGAGCAAATTCAGTTTATTTCCATTCCATACCGTTTATGATATTTTATAACGATTTATCGCAATTTTTATTTATTTTAAAATAGCCAATTTATTCAAAATGACGCTTCGGGCCATAACGCGGCAGTGGCGCTTTTTTTCTTCAGATTTGATTTACACATATCTAAAAATCTAACCGTTGGATCTTCACACAATTTACATCATTAGAAAGGTCTTTTCAAAACGAATCCAACGGTTCCAGTTTCGGGAAATTCCGACGGTCGGATCTCCCGGTACAATCGTTTGAAGTTTTGATTTCAAAATACGAACTGCAGCGTCGTTATTCGATTAAATATAATTATATATATATATATATATATATATATAAATATAATCGTTTCTGGCGCTGTTTTTCTTCAGATTTGAATTAAACATTCCAGACAATCCAACCGTTGGATTTTTACAAAGTTGGTGCCGTTGGAAAGATATTTCCAAGGCGAACCCAACGGTTGCGGTTTCGGGAAAATCCAATGGTCGGATTTCCCGCACTAGTTGTTTGAAATCACGGTTTCAAAACATGAACTGCACGGCCACGTTTCGTTTTAATTTTATTTATATTTATATATTTATATAAATATAGTTCATTCAACAATTTCAATATCGTTTTCACTTCAAATATTTCACTAACGCCTTTAAATTTTGGAAAATTTCGCCATAACCTCCTTTGTACGGGAGGGGCGGGGAAAATTCCCAAATAGCCACACGGGCGTCTCATGTCAAAAAGAAAAAGAAAAAGCCAAGCGGCTAGCCAACAGGCTCATAAAATCATCACCCAAACAAAACAGTAAATGTGTACCTAATTGTCGGGCACAAAAATTTTATTCCTCTTCTCTAGCCCCTTTGCTATAACCTGTTCAAATAAATATGCTTGTACAGATATACAGTTCTTATCACTTATCATTTTCCATTCAACTTCATGTTTGATTCCATTTGGTTTAAAAACACCATTCATTCTAATGTTGCATGCATAGGCAAAAATCATATCATTAGCTAATTAATGAATATTTCAACTCATGCATATTTATTTAAACGAGTTGCTATTTTTAACACTTCACATTTCAACAATTCATGTATATAATAAAAATGTGATTTTTTTATTGTAAAACAATTCATTTCAAAACACTATTATTTTATATAGTTTATATAGGTGATTAAAATAGGATTTTTATTATAAAACAATTTCTTTTAAAACGAGACTACTTTACATAGTCCATATAGTTGATAAAAGGTGATTTTTATTATGAAACAATTTATTTCAAAATATGAATATCATTCAACACATGAATTTCAATTCAACGAATGAATATCGATTCAACACATGAAGGTTTTCTATAGTTTCTATATATAGATGAAAATGTGATTTTTATATTTAAAACACGAATACCATTCAACACATGAATTTCTAATCAATGAATGAATATCGATTCAACACATGAAGGTTTTCTATACAATGAATAAATATGGTTTCGGCAAATGAAAATAATTCAAACACATGAATATTATTCAAAATTTCGGCAGCATAACGGCAGGGTAGTTAAAACC
This sequence comes from Allium sativum, assembly GCA_030737875.1. Taxonomy (NCBI): domain Eukaryota; kingdom Viridiplantae; phylum Streptophyta; class Magnoliopsida; order Asparagales; family Amaryllidaceae; genus Allium; species Allium sativum. The sequence continues at coordinate 683,469,834 of CM060913.1, forward strand.
GGGACCGTCCCTAGTACGGCTCCTCGCTCTACCTTAAAACCTCACGGTTTTTGACAATGGGGATCATGCATCTAGTTCGCACGCAGGCGGCATGTTTTATTTATTTCGTTTCCACAAACTAATCCTATGTGGTTTCAACCAAATATTCTCAACCACAAATGGGTATTTTTCAACCACAATCAATCAATATCAACCACAAACAATCCCAAACAACCATTCGCTATCAATCAATTTTCACACCAAACACAACCAATAAATATCGTCCATGGTTTGTGGACGAGGGGCGTATATATATATATATATATATATATATATATATATATATATATATATATATATATAGCAATTCACTTTTATTTCAACACATATATAATTTTTACAACGCATATATAACTTATACATCGAACGTACAACTTATACAACGCTTATACAAGAGATGTACAACGCTTATATAACTCATACATCGACTATATAAATTATACATCGTCGTTTTCCATATCGTTTATAAATTAGAAATCTCACATTGGGTTCCACTCCACCAAAAATAGCAGAAGGCTCAGAAAAATATGTGGTCTCTTCTAGAATGTAGAAGACGTCCTCACGGTCACGATGTTTCCTGTTTCATCGAATTTCGTTAATGAATGAAAAAGATACGATTTTTAAAAGGTTTGCAACACTAAAAAGTGTTTAAATAATATAAAGGAATTACCTTTATATGCTGTTCAAAACTAGGTCGAAGAAATTCGCGAAATTCGGGAAGAACTGGGATGATCGGTGGCTGCAGCGTCGTAGAGGGAGGTGAGGGTTGTCGATCGATGGTGGTTTGAGGGGGTACGGTGGTCGGATCTGTCGTCGGCGGCGTCAGGAAGTCGGAGCTTTGGAAGGCCTTTTCTGGCGATGGGGGCGTCGATAGAGGCAGAGCTTGTGTCGGATTTGAAGAGGAGAGGGAGGCGGTTCGAGTGGATGTGGTGGCGGCGGCTCTGGTGGCCTGTAGCGGCGGCGGCGGAGGAGAGAAGGGGGGAGCCTTTATCGCCGTCGATCGCAGCTGTTACGGGAGGGGGGTCTGAGGATTTTTTTTATTTAAATTCTGATTGGTCGGTGGGTCTTTAAAGGGGTTTTCTGACGCGACCACCAATCTAAACCCAACGACTGTCGTCCCTAGCATTTTACCCTCATTCCGAACACAATGGGATATGTTTCGAAGGCCCATTCGAATGTTTCAGTAAGTTTTCCTTCAAATTAAAATATAAAACATTCAATATTTAATTTGAACGTACATTTCAATTTGCCAAAGCTACAAACTGATTCGAAAAATTCCAGAAAAATAAATCTGGCTATATTTTGACGATACGGTCCCAACAAAACCAGCTTCGTCGAATTCTGAGACCGTTTGCAAAAAGGCCCATTTCTGGTCGATCCAATTTAACTGTAATTGACCAAAACACATTTTCCTTTGCCACGCTCACATATTAGCCTCAAAAATTATGAAATTTGAAACCCCGCAATAACTTCACATCCCGGATCCAACAAAAGTGGTTTCTTCGAATTCCGAGGTCGTATACAAAATGGCCAATTTCACGGGCTATATAAATTCCTTAGCGACCTTTCTGAAAATTCATTCGGCCATAACTTTTGCATTCCGCTATGAAAATTCGATTTTTCAGATTCGTTAGAAAGATATTCACTAACAGATTTAAATATTTTTGGTTTCACTAAAATCCGTTTTGTTTTGCACCCGGTATAGTCCGACAAAGTTTGAATTCAATTTTTTGAAACTGCGGCGCCCTTTCAGGCCTTGTTTATAATTATAATTAATTATATTCGTTTTCAATTGTCGATTCAAACTCAGTTTTCATCTCTATTATTTAAAATATTTATTTTAAATATTTAAAATCCATTATTTTAGCCAATTTAATTTTTTTTAAATTGGTTCAGATTTTCTGGGTCGTTACAAGTAATCGCCTCAAATCCATCCTACTTCATTCTAGAACTCCACCACTATAGTTGTTAAAGTGATTTTCGGTATTAGCAGAGAGTATGACAATATCCGATCCCGGTCTCTTTGACAACCAAACGTTTACATTTTTCACACCGGTTGTATTTACATAAAATCATTTCCTGAAATAAAATGATTTAAGAAATTTCTTTAGTTCAAACCAAACAGTTTATGAATCAATTCTATATATAAATTATTTCAATTCATATTCAATCAATTTATAATCGAATACATATATTCATATCAGTTATAAATTCAAATTCAAATCAATTACGCAACTCACGTTCATTTCTTATAAAGTTCAATATTTAAGTCAATTCAAAATTCGCATTTAGTTGATTTAAAATCAAATTCATTTCATATCAATTATAGGTTCAAATTCATTCCTCAAATTTAGAAATTCAAATTCAGAAAATTAATTTCACGATTCAAGTTCATTTCTTATAAGTTTATATCGATTCCAATTCATTTTCTTAATATGATTTCGTTCACCAAGTCAAGTATCATTATATAAATTTTGATCTTCAACCTCGAATTCAAATAACGAATCTTAACCTATCCATTTTTGAGTTTATTATGAAATATATAAAATATATAAAAATAAGCATTGAAAGTGTATATATATAAGTTATAAATTTATATAGTAAATAGCTTTATAAACATATATAAGTTTAAAATAATTTAGAAATAGGTTTTAAAAAGAATAATTTATTATAATATATTAATTTAAAGTTTAAAATACATATATGGTTAAATTATATGGTTAAAAATAAATAAATTATAAGTAAAAATCTTAAATAAATATTTAAATCCATATTTACTCATAAAATAATTTTTAAACATATAATTTAAAATTTACAAAAATTAAGTTTCAAAATCTTTAAATTATAAAATCTTAAGTTATTATCTTAAAAATCAAATTCCAAATCATTTTACTACGAAACATGACCAACATTGTCCGTATATAGTTTTCTACCTTATGATCAAGTGATATGGATATTTATCATTTCAACCTGCAATTTATAACATTTCTATGGGTCTATCATTTCAACCCGCAATCCCAAATTCAATAAAATCATTCAGGTCTATCATTTCAACACATAATGATTTTTTCCTTAATCTAATGTCCATACGGGTCTGCATCATTTCAACCCTTAGTGAGTTTTCCTGAAATAGGGGAATCAACAGCATAGATAAAACATATAGATTATTCATAGCATTAATATCATTACACCACAAGTCATATATTATCAGCGTGCCTACATGTCATATGAATATCATTGTGTCATATATGAATTGTGTATACATATCAAATAAAACAATTTCTATCAGCAATCCTATACATTTCATAACAATTCATTTATGCTGATCTAACAACCATGAAACAATGTAGGTCAGGTGCGAGATAAACTCACATTTCGTGACATAGATTGGAGATAGCAGACGAATTGACACTGAATAAAATGACGACTTCCAGACACGATTCAGAATGGATTTTAACTCAATGATTGCTCAATATTTTATTTTATTTTATAAGAGGAGGCTAGGGAATTTTCAATGGATCGGTACGGTTATTTGGGTTTTGGAACAGTTCTCAAACTCAACACCAAACTTGACTCTAATAAACCCAATAAATTCTCTACACAAAATATATATTTTTATATGTACAAACACAGAAAATTTTAACATATATATGTATATATTTAAATTTTGACGCACAAAAATATATTTTATAAATTATACATTAAATAAAACACAACGCTAACGCATACTAAATCATATACACTTATATATAATATATAATTTGAAACGCACACATAAGCTCATACACACGCACACACCGTACACATAACACAAATTATAACAGTGTATATATTATAAATTATATGTAAACACACAACAAATCCTTTTTCAAAATAGTATATATATATATAATATAAACGTATACATAGTAAAATTAATATATACCTATATATTTAAAATTCGACACATTCCAAATCACTTATATAAATATATATATATATATATTAAATTATATAGCAACAAACCATATATATTTTCAAATTACATACAATGAAAACACACCCAAATAAAAACATAAAAAGGTATATATATAAAGAAATATTTAAAACAAATATATATATATATATTCCTTTTTTATAAAATAATTAAATTTCCAAAGTGACTCAACGCCACGCATTCAACACCGAAATATATGTTTCTTTTATGTATAATCATAGATTTATAAACGCAAACAAACATTTACCACACAAAACCATATATAAATATTTTATACATATTGATGCACACAACCAAACTATATATATCTCTATATATCTATACATATATATTTCTAAAATAATAAAGTTTTGAACAAAAATATACACAATCAAAAAAGGGGACACACACAAAATCACTCTCACGCACAAACAAGATCACTCATGCCACATAGTACACAATCAAAATAATACGTAGACATGTTAAAACTCATACCTCAACACATGAATGCACACGTAAAAACATACCCCATAAACTACACAGCTCACCAAACTCACGCACACACACTCACGCTGGACACAAGCATGCAAGGGTGAGTTCAATGCGGAGCGGGTGATGCAGGTAGGCTAGAGGACGTGGAAAAGGTATAGAGATGGGTTCGGAAAAGTGAAGCATAGGGAGACTAGCAGGCTAGAATGGTTTTTAGTGAGGCAAAAGGGGTCGGCAAGCTTTAGTGGGTTCGCGAAGGAGGAGAATGGTTTCGGTGAGGAGAAATGGTGGCGACTTCAGCTGGCGTGGAAAAATGGGGAGGGGAAAAATGAACAAGGCGATGGGAAAAAAAATGGAAAGAAGAAAATGGGTAGGTGGGAAAATATGTAACGACGGGAAACATAAGAAATGGGTCTAGGAGAAGAGAAGGCGGTGGGAAGCTCGAAGATGGGAAGAAAGAATTGGGAAGCTGCTGATGGAAGGAGAAAAGAAAACAGATAGCAACTGTGTCATTTTATATTTGCGTGAAGAGAACGTAATAATGTATGGAATTGGAAAAAAATACGGAGCGGATTTTATTCATGTAAGCGAAAGAAATAAATGAGCTGGTGCATTTTTTTCTTTGGACCAAGCGTGTTTTGGAAAGAATTGAACAGTTTGTATAATTAAAAGGCAAGAGGCCAATAGCAATGAATGGTTCGAAAGACACTATTTTGTGAAATATAAACGATGTAGATAAATAAATTTTCAAATGAAGAGCAGTTATTGACGAAATAAAAGGAGCATCATAAATATAAGTGTAACACCCCGGATTTTCAGAACCAATTTAAGTTTTTTATTTTAGCTATTTTAATGTGGATATTTAAAATGATTTATTTTAAATAATAGCGAGTAAATATTTATTTAAATCAAAGTTAGAATGTATAAATTTATTTTAATTATAAAATTAGCCTGAAATGGCGCGGTAGTTGGCAAATTTGATTTTAAATTTCAACTGAATGTATAGGATTCAAAATAAATCGGATTTTAGTAAAAAAAGAATCTGTTTAATAATATCTTTCTAACAAATGTGAGAAATCCAAATTTCACAATTTTAATTGAAAGTTATGTCCAGTTTAAAATTTAAAATAGTCGCTATGGAATTTATATGTATATTTTAATACAATATATAGCCCTTAAAAATAGCCATTTTGCAAACGACCTCCGTTTTCGACGAAACCACTTTTGTTGGATTCAGAATGTCAAATTATTGCTATATTCTAATTTTCATAATTTTTGGAATTAATATGTGAGCGTGGTGAATTTAAACGCGTTTGTACTTTTAGTTTGAATTTAATCAAATGGAAAATAACCATTTTTCAAACGGTCTCCAAAGTCGATGAAATTAGTTTTGTTAGGACCGTATCATCAGGAATTTTTGGAGTCGGTATGTAGCCTCGGTAAATTAAAATGTACGTCGAAATCAATTTTGAACGTTATATTAATTTATATTTTAATTTTTATAAAAACTGATAAAAACGGTCGAGTAAACTTACGGGACATATCCCATTATGTCCGGAATAGGGGTATCTGGCTAGGGGTGACAGTCATTGGGTTCGAATAAAATATAACTTTTTTAGAAATAAAAAAAATAATTAAATTATATACCCCCCTTTGTTCCTCTCTCCCCGATCATTTGAGAAAAAACGAAAAAACGAAAAAAAACCGAACCCTAGCTGTCGTCATAACGCTCCAGCCGCCCCCTCCTCTGCCGCGATGCCGCCGCCGTGGCCCCTAAGCTCTGCCGCATCTCTCCTCTTCCTCCCCCTTCTCTCTCCTCCCTCTCCTCTTCAATCGAACGCCCAAAACCCGCCGCCCCCGACCACCATACCGCCGCCGGTCAGGCACATCCCCTCACCATCCTCCCCAACCTTCCAGTCACCTCCCCGCCACCAACAGCCACCTGTGGGCCTCTCCATTTAAAAATCCATTTTTTATTATTTTCAGTGTTTGCAAGTAACACCCTAAGCTTCCACAGTCTACATCTCTCCAACCGTGTGCTTCTGGCCAAAACTCCACAATGCCAAATCGAAGAGCGTGATTTTCTCTTTGATTTGAGTATACGGAGGTTGTATTTTGGAATACGGAGCCGTCCGAAAAATGCATCCAAAGTCTGTTGTACAAATACTGTCTTTTCGCAAATTCTGGCGAAATGGAGCATTTTCGGAAGAAATGCCACTAGGAGAAAGTTGTCCAGAATGATGTATTTAATCTAGAAAAAAATATGGTGTGAAGATTGGAGCTAGTTTGCAAATCCTGGAACCAGAATAATAAATCAGAACGTTAGAAAATAACGACGGAGTGGATCCCAATGTGAGAACACCTTCTCAATCAAATTATTTTGTAGTTAATTATATATTAGGTTGTAGACGGGGCTTAGTAGCCCCCGACACTATTTATTGTACAAACCATAGTTGTTTATTTGAATTGAATTGTGGTGAATTGACTGTATTATGGTAAGATGATTGTACTGGGGGTTTTGTTATTTGGATTGATTATTGTGTATGGCGCGAGCCAGTATTAGGAGAGGGGTAATGCTAAACTTTACTCTAGTTCTAATATCGCGCCGTTATAATGCCGAAATTTTCTGAAATAAACATTTATTCATTTAAAATATCATTTTCAATCTGTATAATGACCGTATAAAATATTCATGTGTTGAATAAAATGTTTGAACAATAAAAATATCATTTTTATTGAATGTATGAACTATATAAAATATTCAAATGTTGAAATAAATATTTTATCGTTAAAAATATAATTCTTAACGTATATGTGAATGGCATAAAATTCTCCTGAAACGAAAATAAATATTCGTTTACAAATCGGACGATTTGTTTATATACACCCATTTAACTGACATGGATTGGGACGTTAAATTTTACACACGCCTAACTGCACAAATAATATTCAGTATTTGTTGATTGAAACCCCACATGGGTATTGGGATGATATTTTTCGTACACTAATCCCAATTGTTTAGTTGTATATCAATCGATTAGTTGACAGACTGTTGTAAGCGTTAATTATTTATATTTAATGCTTATGAAGTTGTGTAATGCACTCTGGATGATGGATTATTGTTTATCATTGTTGTTATATACTTGTGTCGTATGAAATCCATATAAATAACAATATATGGTAATCGATTATGTCTGATTCCAATTCTGGAATAACGAATATTTTAAAATAGAGAATATTTTAAAATAATGAATATTTAAAAATAATATTCAGTAAAGGACAAAAATGTGAATTTGATATCCAATTTTGGATGGACACAAAAGTATTGAAGTATGTGAAGCCATGTTGATTAGGTTCGCGCCATTTTAATGCGAACGATATTTATATCGATTTTATTCATTTTTAAAATGAATATCGAAAAGGAAATTTTTTTAAATTCTGATATTTTGAAAATATTATTATTTAAATATTACAATGATAAGGAGTATTCAATTTTGATTTAAAATTGAAATGAAAGTGAGAATCATTTTTAAAATGAATTTATAAAATACATTTTGAACGAAATATATATTATATATATATATCACACACACACACACAGATATATATATATATATATATATTAATGGCTTGAATATAAAACGTCGCGCTGCGACCATTCGCGAATTTCAACCATTGGCTTCGAATTGACATTACGAGAGATCCGACCGGTGGATTCTCCTAAAACCGAAGTTATTGTGTTCATATCGGAAAGAGCTTTCCAATGAATATAAGAGATTTGAAATCTAACGGTTGGATTTGGAATTATGTCTAAATCAAATTTGGAAAAGGTCGCTACGGATGCAGTTCGGTGGCCATTATTGGAAACCAATTGTACGTCCCTTAATGAAATTATTAAAAATATTAATAATTTGCGTAAAATCATAATAAATGATTTGGAAAGAGTTGGGATAAAAAAATCCATATTTGAAAAGATAAAAATATATTTTTGTCAAACTGAACTCGTTATTAACTAGAATGTCAATCCAATGTTTTTAAATAAATAAATTGGATTTGAAATGGTTTTGATATAACAAGATTTTCCGATGTATGAATTGGAATGGATTTGAATAGAAATCATCTTCGGGATATTTCGATATTGGATTCCGTTACTACACGGATATTGTGGAGGAATTTGGAAGATAGATATATATATACATATATCGTTATTCTCCATACGATATGTGTTGGTTTCAGAATTTGATATTGAATATAAGCTGATATAAATTCTGCTTAGAGCCTTATATTTAATATCTAATTGGATTTTGGGTTTGTCATGAATGGTGTCTTCAGTAATACTGTTCTTAAACCCCGTGTGAAATGAATAAATCTTTTAATTAAGATTATTAGAGTTCCATTTATATTTGGTAATGGGAATAAAATTGAGTATGAATTCGGGTTTATTGTGAACTGCATTTTAAACGACATTTGTTCTTTAACCCGATTAACAATGAAATGTGACTTGGAATATATAAATCTTTTATTAAGATTTGATGGAAATTTTCCAAAGTAAAATTTTCCAATTTAATATATTAAATTGGAATTGAATGAAATTTGATTCGGTAATAATCGAAATGAGCTTCTGTGGAGGAAGGCTATTAATATATATGGAATTTAAAAGGCTTCGTCGTTATTCCATTTGCATTGTTGGTTGGATACAGAAATTGGTATCGATTATATATTGATCCATTCTTCGTGAAAATTCCATGGTTAATGGAATGTGATTTTGGTTTTATCATGAACTATGTTTTAAACGACATTGGTTCTTTAACCTAGTTAAAGACAGGTTTACATGTCTAACTGTAACAACCCAGAATTTTGGGGCCAATTTAAAATTTTTATTTTAGAAATTATAATGGATTTTAATATTTAAAATAATTTATTTTAAATAAGAACGACTAAAAATTTATTTTTAAAACAAATAGATTCAATTTAATTATAAAAGGAGTTAAAACAGCGCTGCAGTTTGGAAATTTGAATTTGAACTTTGACTGACTGTACAGGATTCAAAACAAATCGGATTTCAATAAAACCAAAAATATTTAAATCTGTTTAATCATATCTTTCCAACGAATCTGAAAAACTGAAATTTCATCGCAGGAATAAAAAGTTATGTCCAATTTAGAATTCGGAAAAGTCGCTATAGAATTTATATATATTTTAATTAAATATATTGGCCTTAAAAATAGTCATTTTTCAAACGACCTCTGTTTTCGAAGAAACCACTTTTGTGGGAACCAAAATGTCAAATTATTGCTAGGTCTCAATTTTCATAATTTTTCGAATTAATATGGGAGCGTGGCAGAAGAAAATGTGTTTTGTCAGTTTCAGTCAAATTTAAACGACTTAAAAATAGCCATTTTTCAAACGGTCTCAGAATTCGACGAAATTAGTCTTGTTAGGACCGTATCGGCAAAACATAAGTAGAAATAATTTTTCTGTAATTTTTAGAGTCCGTATGTGGCCTCGGTAATCTAAAATGTACGTTTAAATTAAATATAAATTGATTTATATTTTAATTTAAAGAAAAACATATCGTAACAGCCGAATTGGGTTACGAAACATGTTCCATTGTGTCCGGGACGGGGGTTATTAGCCCGGGGCGACACTCGTTGGGTTTGATTTGAAGTTCGTATGGATAAACATGATTTTTCTTGAATTAAAATAATTAAATAGTATAAAATACGGTATAAAATACAGTATAAATACAGGGAAAATAACCAAACCCTATTCCACTATGAACAGCCATCGCTTATTGAAACCAGTGGCCAAGTTCATCCCAAATTAAATCCCCAAATACTCCCAAACCAAATCGAATTAAATCATGAACCAAAAAGCAAATCGAAGAGAAGACTGAGAGCTGCTGATTCAACGGAGATGATCGGGTTCTGGGTAGTGGCGTGGCCGGAATTGCACTGCAAAACACCGCCGTTTGGACGCTGACCGAGGCCAGAGGGGGGCGCGAGCTGCTCGCGGGTGGAGGTGGTGGCTCGCTCGAAGGGCTTCGACGTCGGGAGATTGGATCGGCTTCTGGTGGCAGCGCGCAGGGGATGTTCAATGGAGCTGTTTGGTTCGGCTAAACAGGGAATGATAGAAGAAGAAGGGTAAAGGAGAACGGCAACGATTGGTCAAACTTGATTAAGGTTATTTAAAAGTGTTATTATTTTAGTTAACTATTTATTAAACTGTTAAAGTTAAAATGCCGTAACTTATTCAAATTTAATCGGAATTCAGCGATTCTCATTGCGTTGGAATCGTAAAGAGGAGATCTACGACATGGTGCTGACTAGAGTTGAAACCAAACATGTTGAAAATTCAGGAAATTTCAGTTCAGAATCAAAACACACTGTGAGAATTCTGATTTAATAATTAAATTAAAGTTTAATTATTATTATTATTATTATTATTATTATTTTCGCTTTTAAAATCATTGTGTGTGATGTATAAAATCAGATTTGTGTTTTTCTGTTTGTTGTTTGTGATGAATTGTAATGTTCTTCTTTTGTGAAATTAGTTTGAAAAAACCACTTTGGTTAGAAATGGTGATTAGATTAAAAATAATATTCCTCGTTAGAAAACAAGTTATGATAATAAAAATAATCTTTTTGTCAGAAGTATGTTAGGATAATAAAAGAAAATAACAATTTTGTTTAAATGTTATTATGGTATAAAATGTTGCATTAGAGAATAAAATAACATTTTTGTATGAAATGTTCGATTAGAATAAAATCACATTTTATATAAAATGTTTGAGTAGAATTTAAATGTCATTTTTATACATAATGTCGTGTTAAGATAATAAGGTCATTTTGTATAAATATTTCAATTTCGTTAAGAAATGTTTAATATGATAAAAAGAACGTTTTGTTAACAAAAGTGTACGTTAGGATAAAATAAATATTTTATGTCATTTAGTTAAGAATACATATTTTATGTCATTCAGTTAAGAATACATATTTTATGTCGTTCAGTTAGAATACATATTTTATGTCGTTCAGTTAGAAAACATATTTTATGTCATTTAGTGAAGAAAACATATTTTATGACGTTTAGTTAGAGAATAAATATTTTGTGCATAAGAAAAGAGATTAAAACAAAAATATGCATTTTTGTCTACATTAAAAGGATTTGTTAAAACATGATTATGAAAGGAAAATTAACATTTTTGTTTACAGTAAGAGAATGAAAACAAAATTAACTTTTTGTCAAACTATGATTAGTGAATAGAAATTAAAATCTTTATGTTAAACTTGATTAGTGAATTGAAATTAACATCTTTATGTTAAACTTGATTAGTGAATAGAAATTAACATCTTTATGTTAAACTTGATTAGTGAATAGAAATTAACATTTCTGTGTTAATCTAGATTAGTGAATAAAACGACATTTTTGTTAAAAGAAAGATTAGCGAACAGAAATAACATTTTTTGTCAAAAGAAAAATTAAATTTTTTTTTTTCAAATGTAAAAGGATAAGAAAAATTTACATTTTAGCATATTTAGAAGAATGAATATGAAATGCACAATTTTATCATATTTAGAAGAATGAATAAAAAGCACAATTTTATCATATTTACAAGAATGAATAAAATGACCATTTTTATCATATTCAGAAGAAGGAAGAAAATGTATATTTATATACATTAAAGTAGTTTGAAAGGAAAATGTATATTTTTATATATTAAAGGAAATGAATTGAAAATGCATATTTTTGTATGTTTAAAAGGATTAAAGAAAAATGAACATTTTTGTATGAAAGGATTAAACAAAAATGGTCATTTTTGTGCATTAGAAAGTGATTAATTAAAATAAACATTTTTGTGCATTAAAAGAGATTAAAGCAAAAATTGGCATTTTTGTTTATTTAAAAGGATTAAGACAAGATTATCATTTTCGTTTATTTAAAAGAATTAGAAAAAACTTACATTTTGGTTAGTTCAAAATAATTAAACCAGAATGCCATCTTTATGTAAATATATATGTCAGAACTTATATATAATACCCTTTTTAATGTAAATGTATACATTAGGATTATATTCAAAAGTGAACATATCATTCTAATGTAGATGCATACATTAGAATTTGTATGCAAACTACAATGACACATATGATGATTATAAGATGCCATTTAGGTTAGTTATTAAACGTCATGCATGTTAATTTTAAATGTGACCTTAGATTTAAAATAGCACTTTGTTGTAAACTATGTCATTGGAATAAAATAACATTTTAATATAAAATGCTTCATTGAAAAGAATTGAAATTATAGATTTTTATTGTAATGTGTTCACAATAAAAAGAATGGAGATGTTTGTCTGTGATGTTGTATGTTTGATGTGTTAAATACAATGTTGAGTATATTCAAATTGAATATTACACTTCCATTTACAAGTTACCCGACTAGTTTATGTGATTGGGACGACTATTTTCACACATCGCCCAAACGCACAAATAATTTACTATTTGTTTGATGGATGAAACCACACCCGGGTATTGGGATGATATTGGATACACACTAATCCCAATATTTAGTTATCTGTCAATCGATGGATTGACAGTCTTTGATGAGCGTTATTTATTTACTTTAATGCTCACACAGTTATAAATTCCACTCTGGTTGTTATTTGGATGTTTGATAATTATTTATCATGGTTGTTGATTTCACGCAATATATGGTTATTGATTGAGTCACATTCAAATAAAGAATATTCTAGAAAAAGAATATTTTAGAAATGTTTTAGAAAAAGAATATTTTAAAAAAAGGAATATATTTTAGAAAAATATATTTTTATTTGAAATGAACTAGTTATTAACTAGAATAAATCATTAAATTTATATTTAATGATGTTTTCCAATTTGTAAATATTTAATTGTAATTAAATTGAATAAATTGGATTTGGGTTTGTCGTGAATAGTGTCTTAAATAACACTGTTCTTAAACCCCGTACGAAAAGAATAATCTTTTAATTTAGATTGTTAAATTTTCAATTATATTTAGTAATTGAAATAAGACGAAATGGGAGTTGGGTTTATTGTGAACTGTGTTTCTAAGCGACATTTGTTCTTTAACCCAACTGACAATGAAAATATGATTTGGAATTTATAAATCTTTTATTAAGGTTTAAAATGGAAATTTCCAAAAGTAAAGTTTTCTAATTTAATATATTAATTTGGAATTGAATGGAATTCGAATTAACATTAACCGAGATAATCTTCTGTAAAAGAAGACTGATACTAAATATGGAATTTAAGAGGCTTTGCCGTTATTCCATTTATATTATTGGTCGGGTACAGAAATTTATAACGATTGTATATTGATTTGATTTCTGTGAAGATTCCATATTTTATTGAAGATGATTTGGAGTTTACCGTGAACTAGGTTTTAAATGACATTAGTTCTTTAACCTAGTTAAAGATAAGGTTAATTTCTTAAATTCAAATAATCATTGAATAATGATTTGTGTGATATTTAAAACCAAATTGTGTTTTAATAAATCTTTAAAGAATGATTTAAGTATAAAGTTAAAGAATTTATCTTTGATAGAATAATTTGAATATTTTATTTAAAAGAATATTCTGATTTGGAATGAGGCGTTGGATGTGTTTCTATAGTACTTGATTTTTAATTATAAAATACGTCAGTTATTCGGGGGACCGGGTTTAACCCATTCCGAATAATTACTACGACGATGAAGAGTCGAAGATGAAGACGGTGGTTGAAGACCGACGATCTTTACATCGAATGGATGTGTTGCTACAGAGACCCTTGATGGGAGTAGCTACCTTGAAGGGGCTTCAGTGGTGGCCGTCCGGACTATTGTTGATTGTTCGGATTTGGTTTTCGCTCAGACCCAGAGCATAAGCTTGTAAATGGATGTGTCTCTGACTTTGGATTTCGTTCCATGTGAATTAAATCGATTTCTAATAATGTATGTCTATTTGGTGGTGGAGAATTTATCCTTTACTTAACACCCTGGTATATATTAATAGTGATTGATCGCATGGCGTGAATTGTCAATGTGGCACGCCAAGATGCAAATGATCAAGGCTTTTGTTGAAAAGCAAGGCCTTGTGGGATGATCAAACTATAGCCTATTACGGCATAACTTTGTGTATATCGTGACTTCGCGAGCCTCACACCCCGGTATGAGTCAAAAAGGGGATATGGACCGTAGGGAGTGCACACGTTTCTTTCTAGCTAGTGGTAGTGTCAGTGCTTAAACTGGCTGGCATATTACTTATGTGGATAATGGATTTTGAGGCGCCTCGGATTTTTATAGGCCATTAGTGATCATACTATAGGTCCAAAGGGACCGAGAAACGTGTGTTCAGGCATAACCAATCCACTGCCGATAGGCGAGGACCGGCCCTACCGCTCCAAGGGTTGCCCATAGGTGTGATCTTGAGGCACCTGCTAGAGTGTCTCGAATCGGAGAGGAGCTTTCCCCTAGCCTCGACTCATGATGGAAATCCAATTTCCAATACGTCCTTGTGGTTTTGATTGTAGAACTTGTATGGCGACATAGTAGGATGGGGTACTATGCCGTCTATGATTAATACATTATGATTGAAATTGTTTTTGAAATATATATACCCATAGATATACACACTAATATTAAATCTGTTTTACCGTATCAAGCATCTTTGACCATTATAAGGTAAAACCCTATCCTCCGGTTTGCGTTGCATTGTGTGATGGGACTTGGGTCTTATAATAGTTTCATTTTTCTAAAAAGCATTGCGTTGCTTAACGATTTACTTTAATTTATGCACTGGCAATCTGTAACGACCTGAAAATACGAACCAATTTGAAAAGGTCATTTTGGCTAATTCGAAGAATTTTGAATATTTAAAGTGTTTTATTTTAAATAATAACGACGGAAAAATTATTTAATCGAAGTAAGAATGAATAATTTTATTTTAATTATATAACGAGCCTGAGATGGCGCGGCAGTTTGAGAATTCGATTTTAAATTTCAATTGAATGTATAGAATTCGTTTTAAATCAGAATGGGGACGACCTAGAGAAATATAACTCTGTTTGACGATATCTTCCCAATGAATGTGAAAAATTGAAATTTCGCCGGATAAATTGCGAGTTATGAGTAAATCAAAATTTCAAAAGGTCGCTATGGAATTTATATAATTATTTATATAGCCCTGCAGTTTGAAAATTTAATTTCAAAGTTCAATCGACTGTACAGGATTCAAAACAAATCGGATTTTAGCGAAACAAGAAATATTTAAATCTGTTTGATAATATCTTTCCAACGAATCTGAAAAATCGAAATTTCGTAATGGAAATCAAAAGTTATGATCAAATGAATATTCAGAATAGTCGCTGCAGAAAATATAAGGGCCTGTAAAATAGCCATTTTTCAAACGACCTCTGTTTTCGATGAAACTGGCGCCATTGGATCCGGAATGTCGAATTATTGCTAGGTTTCAATTTTCAGAATTTTTCAAATTAATATGTAAGCGTGGTAAGAGAAAACGCGTTTTACCAGTTGATAGTTAAATTGGATCGACCCGAAAAAGGCCATTTTTCAAACGGCCTCAGAATTCGACGAAATCAGTTTTGTTGGGATCGTATCATCAAAACAAAGACAGAAATAATTTTTTTGGATTTTTCGGGGTCAGTATGTGGCCCCGGTAATGTAAAATGTACGTTCGAATTGATATACGATAACTGTGTGTGTTAATCAGTTTGGACCTTATATTTATATATATATTAGGGCCACTAACACCAAATCAGCTCATTTCCACCTCTCCATCAGATTTTCCTCTTTAATGGCTGACCAAAAATTTCAAAACCCTAGATCTAAAATAAAACTTCTCCGAATCATAGCTTATTATATGTCATTTCGAAGCTCTCGATGAGTAGATCGTAGATCTGCAATTTGTTTCAACATGCAGTGAGCGGTTGCGCCGGAAATCGCGGTCAAAGGTAGCAGTTTTCGTAACCCTAAGTACAAATTTGGGGCTTTTTGATTCGAGCTTCAATCGAAGAAATTAACTTATGGGTTTTGTAGAGGGGAGTCATACGAGTTCGGGGATGGTGTCCGTTGGTCGAAATTTGGTCGGAGGTGAAAGAATTTGGTGTCTAAAGGTTCAAATTTGCGGTTTTTGGAGGAGACGGTGCGGTCAACGTAGATGACCGGAAGTGGCGGGACTGGTCTTGGCAGGCGCGCCTCGGGGTGAGCGTCGAGGTGGTGGTGGTCGCTGGCCTTAAGGTGGCCGGAGTTGATGGTATTGGGCGGTCAAAGTACGGCCTCGAATTGGGTTTCCGCGATGAAGCCCTGTAGCGAATTGGAAAGGGGAGCGGGAAGATGTTGGGGGCCTGATGACGTGGCAAAGTTTAGTGGGTGAGAGAGTTATATATTAATTTATATATATATATAGATTTCAAACGGTAAAATGTTGATAACTTTTGCATATGAACTCGGATTCGAGCGCGGTTTGTTGCGTTGGGATCGTGGTGGAGATGCGGACGTTTTGACACTAACCAGGCTACGTTCTGAGACTGTCAAATTTTGGGCCTTTTCTGGACGTTCGATTCGAATTGAAATCCAAAGGTGAGTGTTCCTTCACTCACGAAATTCTGAATCCATCCCATATTTATCAAATTAATGTATGAAATGAATTGGATGTATGGTTGTGATTGATTTGGCGAATGATTGCTTGAAATTTGACATGCAAGTGTTAACATGCATTGAAAAATCGATAAATTAGTTATTTAAATTTAATTTAAATTTTTAGTTAGAATTCCGACACTTGATAACTAGTAAAATGATTCAATTTACTGTTGAATAAACGATGTGATAGCTGCCTTGATTGATTTGATTTCTGGATGAATATTGCTCGGACTGTTCTGTTATGCAGTATATGATGTTGTGTGCCCATGTGACGATAAATCCCAATTTACCCTTGATGTTACGGGCATCGAATGAACCCGGGATTTATCGATAAAATGAATTAAGAACACAGAGTGAAATGATAAATCTCTGTGACCCCGATTTGGATTGAAATGATAGATCCATCCCGAATATCGAGAAATTAAATATAAAATCACTTGGCCGTAGGATAGCAAATTATATACGGACACCGGTCGGTTAAATAAAAATCTTGTTTAACCATGGACTTTGAAATTATTGTTAACAACAATATAAGTGATGTTTTAAAGTTTATTTCCTTTGAATTTAAATTTGGAATTTTAAGTAAAAAGGGAAATAAATCTGTGTCGAAATGATAGCAAATAAAGGGGTATAATTGTATTTAATCGAATTCATCGAGATTGAATTGTTGTGCCTGCAGTTGAAATTTTCTGTAAGTCGGTCTTGATTTTGAATTAAAATATGAATTTGAATTCGACACTCGTTATACATGTGAAAATCCTTGAAACAATGAAATGAATTTGTAATTTCGATATATGTTATAAATCGAATCTTGAATGGGAATATGGATTGAAATCGAATTCGGTTTATTTGTAATAAATTGAAATTGTTGGAATGGGAACACGGGTTAGAGTTAACCATCTGAATTGAATTGGCGAATTTGAAATGAATGTAAATTTGAAATGAAGTCGATCGAAATTGTGAATTTGAATTTATGTACTTGAAGTTGAAATGGAATTTCAAGTGTAATCGAAATCGAGCGAACGATTCTAATTCCAACAATAGTATGTCAAACCATTTTTCAAACTATTTATTTATATATTATTTCCTTTATAACTATTTATTTTATAAATTATTTTGAATAAGTAATTCCTTTATAATAAATTATTTATTTTATGAATTATTTTGTTGTTTAATTATATATTTTAATAAATTCGTCAAACTCTACTTTTATTACAAACTATTATTTCAAACCATTTTAATTATGCATTTGAACTATTCAAATATATTGTTAACTATTTTGATATTCAAAAATTATTTAAGTTGGAATGAGTTCGAGATGTTGTGCGTAAATGGAAAATCCCATTTGAACAATATTCTATTTAGAATATGAAAATGATTTCGAAACATGATATTTCGATATGAAACACGAACTTCTTTGAAAAGTAAAAGCACTGACCGGTGTGAAAAATGTAAACGTTTGGTTGTCAAGGAGACCGGAGTCGACATAAGGCATACTCTCTGTCAGGGTCGATACCACTTTGACAACTGTGTACGCGGTGGAAGTTCCAGAACCGGAGTAGGCTGGTATGGAGGCGATTACTGGATTTGAAGAAAGAGAACGATGATGGATTAGCCTTGACCTTCGGGTCATAATTGAAATGACTAAAACAGGAGCCATCCCCGGGTTAATGAGATCGCATCTCTGATCGAACGCGCTCCTTCGAAACCATCTCTATTACTGTTGTGATCGATTTGGGTGCACCCCTTTGAATATGGGAATGTCGTTCGAGGTGGGCGGTAGTTTCGGCTATGCGTTACCACCGGCCTAGGGCCCGCGAATTCGGTAGAATCCTACCGGGGTATTCCTCAGTGCCTTGTCATACTATCCTGATCGAGCCCCTACGGTTTTGATTTAACGTTGTCGTATCACGGCGCATCCCTATCCACCGACGTACTGGTGTGTTATATGCAAACTGTACGGCAATGGTATAAACGGCGTAAGGGTAACATGTAATCCCGCTTACGCTAATTTCGATATTATACTTTACCGAATAAACACTATTGTAATAGCGTATTATACTATGTATGTATTAGTTTAACGGATCCTTGAGAGATGTAAAAAATCCCGTAACATCTCTTGAGTTACTGCACCATGACACCGATATTATTCTGTATTTAAATTTGACTAATATGAGATGATTTAGTGCTGATCCGAGTGTTTGTTGTGTTTTCTTTTTATGCAATACGCTCGGGTCAGCAGATGTTGCAGTTAATGAAGATTGTTTGGCCTTGAAGATCGAAGACGGAGTTCGGTATATGTATCCACTACATTATATTTCCGCTGCATTACTGTATGTAAGTGTATAACTCTGATGATGTAAATGTTGTAACTCAAATGTATATGTTTAAATGCTTTTGAATATTTATTTGTCTATTATAAGTGATCCTTCCGCCGTGAGATTCTGTGATTGTTTTTCCTTTCTGTCTTCTTTTTCTTCTCTTTTCCCAATAACTATCTGGATTAGTGATTTGTTTGGGTCGACATGTGTGGTTTATTGTCGATTTAAACGGTCAAAAATCTGGGTCGTTACAGCTGGTATCAGAGCGATGGTTATCGATAACCTTGGCTCTGTTGGGAATTAACTCATTAGAGATGGGGTTAGTAACGCCCTAGAATGAGATTGAGTGATATGAGAGAGCGTACTTGTATTTTTGATAAAATGGTTTCTATTGTGTTGATTGGTTCTGTTGAATATTTATGGGTTCTGGTCGGTATATGGGACGCCATAGAATCGATAGGAATTCCTAAATAATCGAATGGAATGAATTGACATAATATGGTTTCGATTATATCTTAAATTATATAAAATATATATGGTATGGATCTAAATATGTATGTGTTCATTTTAGCGGGTAATAATATTAAGTAATTACCCATTTTGGTTGATTAAATAAGGAAAAATTAATGAATTTAGAATTATTTGAAATTGAAACAATGCCAGTGAATATAATTGGTTGCAAAACAGTTTTTGATAAGGTAGAAATGAATTTGAGATTGATTCCAGGCTTTGATAATATTTTACCAAAATTTTTAAATACTATGATTTTATAGAATAGTTTTGAAAATAATTTTGGAAAAAGTTTTAAGACGAAATGAGTGAAATCCCTTTTTGGACCTTCAAATTGATTTCGGTAATGAGTGCACGCATTATCGACGTTATTCTGAAGCGTCTAAGTGGGGGAGACCACTCCGTACTTTCATAACTGGTTGGTAAAGATTTTTGATTTAAATTCCATATGGTATAAAATTTATATAAAGGTATTAGCATATATACTATTTAAAGGTTGAATTTAAATTAAACTAGAATCGAAATGCTATGTTTGGCTAATTAAGGTTTGGATTTAAAAAATTTTATGACATGATTTTTCTATAAATAGTACAAGTATATGCATTGATTTTAAAACCTAGTTTATAAACCTGGAATCAAGCACCTTGAGTTGTTTTAACTAGTGATAATGATTTGAGAGTAGAATAAATGAATTAAGTTATGGGAATAAAATTTGATTTAAGATGGAAATAAAAACAAATGAATGTTAAAATGGTTAAGGAATGAATAGAATGAACAAAACAAGGGAACGAAGATTTGCCGGGAAAGAATATATATATATATATATATATATAAATGGTTTGAATATAACGCACCGCGCAGCGACCGTTCGCGAAATTCGATCATTGACTTTGAATGGACGTAGCGGGAGATCCGACCATCGGATTCTCCAAAAATCGGAACCGTTGGGTTCGTATCGAAAAGAGCTTCCCAACGAATATGAGAGATTTGAAATCTAACGGTTGAATTTGGAGATATGTCCAAATCAAATTTGGAAAAGGTCGCTATGGCCGCAGTTCGGTGGCCGTTATTGGAAACCGACTGAAATATCGATAATAAAATTTTTAAAAATATTAAAAATTTGTGTAAAATCATAATAAGTGATTTGGGAAGAATTGGGATGAAAATATAAAACTCTAGATGGGTTAAAACTCAATTGGATGGTACATCGAATATGAACATAAGTATGAACAATGAAATGGAATGTAAATCATATTGTCGAATGGTGTATACCCTAAATTTAGTAGAGGAATCGAGTCAAATGGAGTTTAACTCAGGAAATTGAATAAAATGATTTGAGAACTAAAATT
This sequence comes from Allium sativum, assembly GCA_030737875.1. NCBI lineage: Eukaryota > Viridiplantae > Streptophyta > Magnoliopsida > Asparagales > Amaryllidaceae > Allium > Allium sativum. The sequence goes on from CM060913.1 coordinate 683,491,170, forward strand.
TGGAAAAATTTCGAGGGTGAACATTTCCTTAATTCCAATCATGAGAGGGTGAGCCGAGTAAATAAGCATGTTAATGGAATAATATTTCATGTAACTTGAATGGGAAATATATAGAAAATGTATCGGAATTGAGTAAACAAATTTAATTCGAATCCATTTTCCGAGTAAAGAGATAATAACGACTGAAATAAATAAGTTGAAATGAACTTGAGTAAGATAGACGATGGCATAATATGAATAGATAAAATAAAATTTGCTTAATACAAGTGAAATGAACGGGAGTATACTTAAGCGATAAAGGATAAACTTCATTTGGGTTGCTGGCTTGACATAAAAATATTGGTTTTGGGGTTAAATGATTAATGTATGTTAGGTAAGTTGCTATATATTGTATATATGTTGATTTTCATGTATATGTAAGTTTTGGCAGGTGTAAGAAGTCGCATTTCGTTTTGAAGCTCGCTTGCGCTAAATACTAAATGCAAAGGTAAATAAAAACCGCAAAATAAACGCTAAACGAGGTACGTACTTGTGGTATATGGTTTTGTGGTTTTATATTTTGTTTTTCCCCATTTTGGGATGCCTCATCGTTGGATGAGATGTATATTGAGTCATATGTATTTTGGGATTCTCCCCAGACCTCTCCGTACAAAGGAGATGCTGTCGAAATTTTCCGTGATTTCGGGAGTTAGAAAAATTTACGAGTTTTACAACCATACTTATTTTGGAAAATATTATTTTAAAATATGGTTTTGAAATAAATATGCACTTAATATCGGTTCGTTCCCTTTTCGAGGACGAAAAGACTTTAAGTGGGGGAGAATGTAACGACCTGAAAATACGAACCAATTTGAAAAGGTCATTTTGGCTAATTCGAAGAATTTTGAATATTTAAAGTGTTTTATTTTAAATAATAACGACGGAAAAATTATTTAATCGAAGTAAGAACGAATAATTTTATTTTAATTATATAACGAGCCTGAGATGGCGCGGCAGTTTGAGAATTCGATTTTAAATTTCAATTGAATGTATAGAATTCGTTTTAAATCAGAATGGGGACGACCTAGAGAAATATAACTCTGTTTGACGATATCTTCCCAATGAATGTGAAAAATTGAAATTTCGCCGGATAAATTGCGAGTTATGAGTAAATCAAAATTTCAAAAGGTCGCTATGGAATTTATATAATTATTTATATAGCCCTGCAGTTTGAAAATTTAATTTCAAAGTTCAATCGACTGTACAGGATTCAAAACAAATCGGATTTTAGCGAAACAAGAAATATTTAAATCTGTTTGATAATATCTTTCCAACGAATCTGAAAAATCGAAATTTCGTAATGGAAATCAAAAGTTATGATCAAATGAATATTCAGAATAGTCGCTGCAGAAAATATAAGGGCCTGTAAAATAGCCATTTTTCAAACGACCTCTGTTTTCGATGAAACTGGCGCCATTGGATCCGGAATATCGAATTATTGCTAGGTTTCAATTTTCATAATTTTTCAAATTAATATGTAAGCGTGGTAAGAGAAAACGCGTTTTACCAGTTGATAGTTAAATTGGATCGACCCGAAAAAGGCCATTTTTCAAATGACCTCAGAATTCGACGAAATCAGTTTTGTTGGGATCGTATCATCAAAACAAAGACAGAAATAATTTTTCTGGATTTTTCGGGGTCAGTATGTGGCCCCGGTAATGTAAAATGTACGTTCGAATTGATATACGATAATTGTGTGTGTGTTAATCAGTTTGGACCTTATATTTATATATATTAGGGCCACTAACACCAAATCAGCTCATTTCCACCTCTCCATCAGATTTTCCTCTTTAATGGCTGACCAAAAATTTCAAAACCCTAGATCTAAAATAAAATCCAACTCAAAAATAAAACTTCTCCGAATCATAGCTTATTATATGTCATTTCGAAGCTCTCGATGAGTAGATCGTAGATCTGCAATTTGTTTCAACATGCAGTGAGCGGTTGCGCCGGAAATCGCGGTCAAAGGTAGCAGTTTTCGTAACCCTAAGTACAAATTTGGGGCTTTTTGATTCGAGCTTCAATCGAAGAAATTAACTTATGGGTTTTGTAGAGGGGAGTCATACGAGTTCGGGGATGGTGTCCGTTGGTCGAAATTTGGTCGGAGGTGAAAGAATTTGGTGTCTAAAGGTTCGAATTTGCGGTTTTTGGAGGAGACGGTGCGGTCAACGTAGATGACCGGAAGTGGCGGGACTGGTCTTGGCAGGCGCGCCTCGGGGTGAGCGTCGAGGTGGTGGTGGTCGCTGGCCTTAAGGTGGCCGGAGTTGATGGTATTGGGCGGTCAAAGTATGGCCTCGAATTGGGTTTCCGCGATGAAGCCCTGTAGCGAATTGGAAAGGGGAGCGGGAATATGTTGGGGGCCTGATGACATGGCAAAGTTTAGTGGGTGAGAGAGTTATATATTAATTTATATATATATTTAGATTTCAAACGGTAAAATGTTGATAACTTTTGCATATGAACTCGGATTCGAGCGCGGTTTGTTGCGTTGGGATCGTGGTGGAGATGCGGACGTTTTGACACTAACCAGGCTACGTTCTGAGACTGTCAAATTTTGGGCCTTTTCTGGACGTTCGATTCGAATTGAAATCCAAAGGTGAGTGTTCCTTCACTCACGAAATTCTGAATCCATCCCATATTTATCAAATTAATGTATGAAATGAATTGGATGTATGGTTGTGATTGATTTGGCGAATGATTGCTTGAAATTTGACATGCAAGTGTTAACATGCATTGAAAAATCGATAAATTAGTTATTTAAATTTAATTTAAATTTTTAGTTAGAATTCCGACACTTGATAACTAGTAACATGATTCAATTTACTGTTGAATAAACGATGTGATAGCTGCCTTGATTGATTTGATTTCTGGATGAATATTGCTCGGACTGTTCTGTTATGCAGTATATGATGTTGTGTGCCCATGTGACGATAAATCCCAATTTACCCTTGATGTTACGGGCATCGAATGAACCCGGGATTTATCGATAAAATGAATTAAGAACACAGAGTGAAATGATAAATCTCTGTGACCCCGATTTGGATTGAAATGATAGATCCATCCCGAATATCGAGAAATTAAATATAAAATCACTTGGCCGTAGGATAGCAAATTATATACGGACACCGGTCGGTTAAATAAAAATCTTGTTTAACCATGGACTTTGAAATTATTGTTAACAACAATATAAGTGATGTTTTAAAGTTTATTTCCTTTGAATTTGAATTTGGAATTTTAAGTAAAAAGGGAAATAAATCTGTGTCGAAATGATAGCAAATAAAGGGGTATAATTGTATTTAATCGAATTCATCGAGATTGAATTGTTGTGCCTGCAGTTGAAATTTTCTGTAAGTCGGTCTTGATTTTGAATTAAAATATGAATTTGAATTCGACACTCGTTATACATGTGAAAATCCTTGAAACAATGAAATGAATTTGTAATTTCGATATATGTTATAAATCGAATCTTGAATGGGAATATGGATTGAAATCGAATTCGGTTTATTTGTAATAAATTGAAATTGTTGGAATGGGAACACGGGTTAGAGTTAACCATCTGAATTGAATTGGCGAATTTGAAATGAATGTAAATTTGAAATGAAGTCGATCGAAATTGTGAATTTGAATTTATGTACTTGAAGTTGAAATGGAATTTCAAGTGTAATCGAAATCGAGCGAACGATTCTAATTCCAACAATAGTATGTCAAACCATTTTTCAAACTATTTATTTATATATTATTTCCTTTATAACTATTTATTTTATAAATTATTTTGAATAAGTAATTCCTTTATAATAAATTATTTATTTTATGAATTATTTTGTTGTTTAATTATATATTTTAATAAATTCGTCAAACTCTACTTTTATTACAAACTATTATTTCAAACCATTTTAATTATGCATTTGAACTATTCAAATATATTGTTAACTATTTTGATATTCAAAAATTATTTAAGTTGGAATGAGTTCGAGATGTTGTGCGTAAATGGAAAATCCCATTTGAACAATATTCTATTTAGAATATGAAAATGATTTCGAAACATGATATTTCGATATGAAACACGAACTTCTTTGAAAAGTAAAAGCACTGACCGGTGTGAAAAATGTAAATGTTTGGTTGTCAAGGAGACCGGAGTCGACATAAGGCATACTCTCTGTCAGGGTCGATACCACTTTGACAACTGTGTACGCGGTGGAAGTTCCAGAACCGGAGTAGGCTGGTATGGAGGCGATTACTGGATTTGAAGAAAGAGAACGATGATGGATTAGCCTTGACCTTCGGGTCATAATTGAAATGACTAAAACAGGAGCCATCCCCGGGTTAATGAGATCGCATCTCTGATCGAACGCGCTCCTTCGAAACCATCTCTATTACTGTTGTGATCGATTTGGGTGCACCCCTTTGAATATGGGAATGTCGTTCGAGGTGGGCGGTAGTTGCGGCTATGCGTTACCACCGGCCTGGGGCCCGCGAATTCGGTAGAATCCTACCGGGGTATTCCTCAGTGCCTTGTCATACTATCCTGATCGAGCCCCTATGATTTTGATTTAACGTTGTCGTATCACGGCGCATCCCTATCCACCGACGTACTGGTGTGTTATATGCAAACTGTACGGCAATGGTATAAACGGCGTAAGGGTAACATGTAATCCCGCTTACGCTAATTTCGATATTATACTTTACTGAATAAACACTATTGTAATAGCGTATTATACTATGTATGTATTAGTTTAATGGATCCTTGAGAGATGGAAAAAAATCCCGTAACATCTCTTGAGTTACTGCACCATGACACCGATATTATTCTGTATTTTAATTTGACTAATATGAGATGATTTAGTGCTGATCCGAGTGTTTGTTGTGTTTTCTTTTTATGCAATACGCTCGGGTCAGCAGATGTTGCAGTTAATGAAGATTGTTTGGCCTTGAAGATCGAAGACGGAGTTCGGTATATGTATCCACTACATTATATTTCCGCTGCATTACTGTATGTAAGTGTATAACTCTGATGATGTAAATGTTGTAACTCAAATGTATATGTTTAAATGCTTTTGAATATTTATTTGTCTATTATAAGTGATCCTTCCGCCGTGAGATTCTGTGATTGTTTTTCCTTTCTGTCTTCTTTTTCTTCTCTTTTCCCAATAACTATCTGGATTAGTGATTTGTTTGGGTCGACATGTGTGGTTTATTGTCGATTTAAACGGTCAAAAATCTGGGTCGTTACACAATCCAATGGAGTAAACCCGTTCCGCGTTAGCGGCGTGGTCCGGTGATTAGCCTTATTAGTAGATAAGTTAAGTTAAGATTTCTCATACCAGTCCCATGACTGACCTGTAGTTTGTTTCACTGGCAAACTCGGGTGCCCATATTTTCCACACGGGCAGTCGAGTATCTTTTTGCAGATATATTTACAGGATCCTGGTTTACAGCTGAAGCGGTATTCGGAAAGCTCCGCATCCGTGTATTCCTTTCAGTTGTATATTTGCATTATGTTCCGCTGTTATTTAAATGTAATTTAAAACTCTGATATTATTGTATTCCTATTATGTAATAAGTATTCATACTCTGTTACATTCTTGTACTCTGATGTAATTGTTGTAATCAGCAATAAAATGTTCTTCAGTTTGTGTTCTGATGTGTGTTGTTCTCAAAGCACTCCAGCCTTTCCTTTACGGGGAAGTTTGGGTCGTTTCATTTGGTATCAGAGCTTTGGTTACAGAGCTCGAGAACAAGACACGTTAGAACCGAATGAAGGAATTCATCAGAGATTGGATTAGTAATATCCAATAAGAATAACTCGTTAGAGATAGGATTAGTAGTATCCTAGAACGAGTGTGAAGAGTATTATTTTTTTAAAATAAAAATGGAAACAAATTCAGTTTTGAAAATTTTATCTTAAAATACGTATTTGAGAATATTATTATATTTTAATGTGGACAATCGAGTATATAAAGATTTTGAATATACGAGTAATTAACAGATATTCGAAGTTTTAATATACTGGATAGATATAGAATCCCACTCTAGTCGCCCGGAGATAATTCTGATGATGGGGCCCCATCACCAGTATTTATGTTCGAGTTTCGAAAGTGGGATTTCTATATATTTCCATTGACTGGTATGAGAATCAACACTTAGTTTGGACACATTGCTGTGATTTGCACTAAGAATATGATTTTTGGCTATATATAAAAGTTATATATATTTGGAAAGTTAATCACCTAATTGATTGCTGGTTGTGATGTTTGATTGTTAATTTAACTAATAAAAGTATAGAAATGATAATTACTTTAACTAACAAAAATTATGGAAACCAATAAATAAAAATTTAAAGTTGAGTTAGTTAACTGAACAACTTTTAGATACGTTCCTTTTCGAGGACGAAAAGATTTTAAGTGGGGGCGATTGTAACGACCCGGAATTTTGGGGCCAATTTAAAATTTTTATTTTAGAAATTTTGATGGATTTTAATATTTAAAATAATTTATAATAAATAAGAACGACTAAAAAATTATTTTTAAAACGAATAAATTCAATTTAATTATAAAAGGAGTTAAAACAGCGCTGCAGTTTGGAAATTTGAATTTGAACTTTGACTGACTTTACTGGATTCAAAACAAATCGGATTTCAATAAAACCAATAATATTTAAATCTGTTTAATCATATCTTTCCTACGAATCTGAAAAACTGAAATTTCATCGCAGGAATAAAAAGTTATGTCCAGTTTAGAATTTGAAAAAGTCGCTATAGAATTTATATATTTTTTAATTAAATATATTGGCCTTAAATATAGTCATTTTTCAAACGACCTCTGTTTTCGACGAAACCACTTTTGTTGGAACCGGAATGTCAAATTATTGCTAGGTCTCAATTTTCATAATTTTTCGAATTAATATGGGAGCGTGGCAGAAGAAAATGTGTTTTGTCAGTTTCAGTCAAATTTAAACAACTTAAAAATAGCCATTTTTCAAACGGTCTCCGAATTCGACGAAATTAGTCTTGTTAGGACCGTATCGGCAAAACATAACTAGAAATAATTTTTCTGTAATTTTTAGAGTCCGTATGTGGCCTCGGTAATTTAAAATGTACGTTTAAATTAAATATAAATTGATTTATATTTTAATTTAAAGAAAAACATATCGTAATAGCCGAATTGGGTTACGAAACATGTTCCATTGTGTCCGGGACGTGGGTTGTTAGCTAGGGGTAACACTCGTTGGGTTTGATTTGAAGTTCGTATGGATAAACATGATTTTTCTTGAATTAAAATAATTAAATAATATAAAATACGGTATAAAATAAAGTATAAATACAGGGAAAATAACCAAACCCTATTCCACTATGAACAGCCGCCGCTTATTGAAACCAATGGCCAAGTTCATCCCAAATTAAATCCCCAAATATTCCCAAACCAAATCGAATTAAATCATGAACCAAAAAGCAAATCGAAGAGAAGACTGAGAGCTGTTGATTCAACGGAGATGATCGGGTTCTGGGTAGTGGCGTGGCCGGAATTCCACACCAAAACACCGTCGTTTGCACGCTGACTGAGGCCAGAGGGGGGCGCGAGCTGCTCGCGGGTGGAGGAGGTGGCGGCTCGCTCGAAGGGCTTCGACGTCGGGAGATTGGATCGGCTTCTCGTGGCTTCTGGTGGCAGCGCGCAGGGGATGTTCCATGGAGCTGTTGGGTTTGGCTGAACAGGGAACGATAGAAGAAGAAGGGTAAAGGAGAACGGCAATGATTGGTCAAACTTGATTAAGGTTATTTAAAAGTGTTATTATTTTTGTTAACAATTTATTAAACTGTTAAAGTTAAAATGTCGTAACTTATTCAAATTTAATCGGAATTCAGCGATTCTCGTTGCGTTGGAATCATAAAGAGGAGATCTACGACATGGTGCTGACTCGAGTTGAAACCAAGCATGTTGAAAATTCAGGAAATTTCAGTTCAGAATCAAAACACACTGTGAGAATTCTGATTTAATAATTAAATTAAAGTTTAATTATTATTATTCGCTTTTAAAATCATTGTGTGTGATGTATAAAATCAGATCTGTGTTTTTCTGTTTGTTGTTTGTGATGAATTGTAATGTTCATCTTTTGTGAAATTAGATTGAAAAACCACTTTGGTTAGAAATGGTGATTAGATTAAAAATAATATTCCTTGTTAGAAAACAAGTTATGATAATAAAAATAATCTTTTTGTCAGAAGTATGTTAGGATAATAAAAGAAAATAACAATTTTGTTTAAATGTTATTATGGTATAAAATGTTGCATTAGAGAATAAAATAACATTTTTGTATGAAATGTTCGATTAGAATAAAATCACATTTTATGTAAAATGTTTGAGTAGAATTTAAAGGTCATTTTTACACATAATGTCATGTTAAGATAATAAGGTCATTTTGTATAAATATTTCAATTTCGTTAAGAAATGTTTAATATGATAAAAAGAACGTTTTGTTAACAAAAGTGTACGTTAGGATAAAATAAATATTTTATGTCATGTAGTTAAGAATACATATTTTATGTCATTCAGTTAAGAATACATATTTTATGTCGTTCAGTTAGAATACATATTTTATGTCATTCAGTTAGAAAACATATTTTATGTCATCTAGTGAAGAAAACATATTTTATAATGTTTAGTTAGAGAATAAACATTTTGTGCATAAGCAAAAAGAGATTAAAACAAAAATATGCATTTTTGTCTACATTAAAAGGATTTGTCAAAACATGATTATAAAAGGAAAATTAACATTTTTGTTTACAGTAAGAGAATGAAAACAAAATTAACTTTTTGTCAAACTATGATTAGTGAATAGAAATTAACATCTTTATGTTAAACTTGATTAGTGAATAGAAATTAACATCTTTATGTTAAACTTGATTAGTGAATAGAAATTAACAGCTTTATGTTAAACTTGATTAGTGCATAAAATTAACATTTTTGTGTTAAACTAGATTAGTGAATAAAACGACATTTTTGTCAAAAGAAAGATTTGCGAACAGAAATAACATTTTTGGTCAAAAGAAAAATTTACATTTTTTTTTCAAGTGTAAAAGAATAAGAAAAACTTACATTCTAGCATATTTAGAAGAATGAATATGAAATGCACAATTTTATCATATTTAGAAGAATGAATAAAAAGCACAATTTTATCATATTTACAAGAATGAATAAAATGACCATTTTTATCATATTTAGAAGAAGGAAGAAAATGTATATTTATATACATTAAAATAGTTATGAAAGGAAAATGTATATTTTTATACATTAAAGGAAATGAATTGAAAATGCATATTTTTGTATGTTTAAAAGGATTAAAGAAAAATGAACATTTTTGTATGAAAGGATTAAACAAAAATGGTCATTTTTGTGCATTAGAAAGGGATTAATTAAAATAAACATTTTTGTGCATTAAAAGAGATTAAAGCAAAAATTGGCATTTTTGTTTATTTAAAAGGATTAAGACAAGATTATCATTTTCGTTTATTTAAAAGAATTAGAAAAAACTTACATTTTGGTTAGTTCAAAATAATTAAACCAGAATGCCATCTTTATGTAAATATATATGTCAGAACTTATATATAATACCCTTTTTAATGTAAATGTATACATTAGGATTATATTCAAAAGTGAACATATCATTCTAATGTAGATGCATACATTAGAATTTGTATGCAAACTACAATGACACATATGATGATTATAAGATGCCATTTAGGTTAGTTATTAAATGTCATGCATGTTAATTTTAAATGTGACCTTAGATTTAAAATAGCACTTTGTTGTAAACTATGTCATTGGAATAAAATAACATTTTAATATAAAATGCTTCATTGAAAAGAATTGAAATTATAGATTTTTATTGTAATGTGTTCACAAAAAAAAGAATGGAGATGTTTGTCTGTGATGTTGTATGTTTGATGTGTTAAATACAATGTTGAGTATATTCAAATTGATTATTACACTTCCATTTACAAGTTACCCAACTTGTTTATGTGATTGGGACGAATATTTTCACACATCGCCCAAGCGCACAAATAATTTACTATTTGTTTGATGGATGAAACCCCACACAGGTATTGGGATGATATTGGATACACATTAATCCCAATATTTAGTTATTTGTCAATCGATGGATTGACAGTCTGTGATGAGCGTTATTTATTTACTTTAATGCTCACACAGTTATAAATTCCACACTGATTGTTATTTGGATGTTTGATAATTATTTATCATGGTTGTTGATTTCACGCAATATATGGTTGTTGATTGAGTCACATTCCAATAAAGAATATTCTAGAAAAAGAATATTTTAGAAAAGTTTTAGAAAAAGAATATTTAAAAAAAAGGAATGTATTTTAGAAAAATATATTTTTATTTGAAATGAACTAATTATTAACTAGAATAAATCATTAAATTTATATTTAATGAAGTTTTCCAATTTGTAAATATTTAATTGTAATCAAATTGAATAAATTGGATTTGGGTTTGTCGTGAATAGTGTCTTAAATAACACTGTTTTTAAACCCTATACGAAAAGAATAATCTTTTAATTTAGATTATTAAAATTTCAGTTATATTTAGTAATTGAAATAAGATGAAATGGAAGTTGGGTTTATTGTGAACTGTGTTTCTAACCGACATTTGTTCTTTAACCCAACTGACAATGAAAATATGATTTGGAATTTATAAATCTTTTATTAAGGTTTAAAATGGAAATTTCCAAAAGTAAAGTTTTCTAATTTAATATATTAAATTGGAATTGAATGGAATTCGAATTAACATTAACCGAGATAAACTTCTATAAAAGAAGACCGATACTACATATGGAATTTAAGAGGCTTTGCCGTTATTCCATTTATATTATTGGTCGGATACAGAAATTTATAACGATTATATATTGATTTTATTTCGGTGAAGATTCCATATTTTATTGAAGACGATTTTGAGTTTACCGTGAACTAGGTTTTAAATGACATTAGTTCTTTAACCCAGTTAAAGATAAGGTTAATTTCTTAAATTCAAATAATCATTGAATAATGATTTGTGTGATATTTAAAACCAAATTGTGTTTTAATAAATCTTTAAAGAAAGATTTAAGTATAAAGTTAAAGAATTTATCTTTGATAGAATAATTAGAATATTTTATTTAAAAGAATATTCTGATTTGGAATGAGGCGTTGGATGTGTTTCTATAGTACTTGGTTTTTAATTATAAAATACGTGAGTTATTCGGGAAGACCGGTTTGAACCCATTATGAATGATTACTACGACGATAAAGAGTCGAAGATGAAGACGGTGGTTGAAGACCGACGATCTTCACATCGAATGGATGTGTTGCTACAGAGACCCTTGATGGGAGTAGCTACCTTGAAGGGGCTTCAGTGGTGGCCGTCCGGACTATTGTTGATTGTTCGGATTTGGTTTTCGCTCAGACCCAGAGCATAAGCTTGTAAATGGATGCATGTCTGACATTGGATTTCGTTCCATGTGAATTAAATCGATTTCTATTAATGTATGTCTATTTGGTGGTGGAGGATTTATCCTCTACTTAACACCCTAGTATATATTAATAGTGATTGATCGCATGGCGTGAATTGTCAATGTGGCACGCTAAGATGAAAATGATCAAGGCTTATGTTGAAAAGCAGGGCCTTGTGGGATGATCAAAGTATAGCCTATTACGGCAGAACTTTGTGTATATCGTGACTTCGTGAGCCTCACACCCCGGTATGAGTCAAAAACGGGATATGGACCGCAGGGAGTGCACACGTTTCTTTCTAGCTAGTGGTAGTGTCAGTGCTTAAACTGGCTGGCATTTTACTTATGTGGATGATGGATTTTGAGGCGCTTCGGATTTTTATAGGCCATTAGTGGTCATACTATAGGTGCAAAGGGACCGGGAAACGTGTGTTCAGGCATAACCAATCCACTGCCGATAGGCGAGGACCGGCCCTACCGCTCCAAGGGGTGCCCATAGGTGTGATCCTTAGGCATCTGCTAGAGTGTCTCGAATCGGAGAGGAGCTTGCCTCTAGCCTCGACTCATGATGGAAATCCAATTTCCAATACGACCTTGCGGTTTTGATTGCAGAACTAGTATGGCGACATAGTAGGATGGGGTACTATGCCGTCTATGATTAATACATTATGGTTGAAATTGTTTTTGAAATATATATACCCATTGTAACACCCCACATCTGTTAGTGTCACTCACAAAGGGAATGCACTAAGTTCTGTGGAGCATTTAGGGTAAAAGATGCAGATAAATTACAAGATAGACAAAAATTAAACAGCGGAAAATAAAACTTTGCTTTATTGATAAAATAGTTTGTACGATGGTTTCTTTACAATATCATAGTATCATCTGTCTTGCAAAATAAAGAAGCATAAAAACAACATTTTTATTCTCCGATTTTAGCAACAGCCAGCCATAGCATCTGAAAAGAGAATCCAAGCCAAACTTCGACAAATCTTCAAGCTGGAAAAGAGTGACAGTCCAACTTAACCTGAGCTATACTACTCCCTCCTCTACTACCTGGGGGGGAAACAGAAGAAAAGAAGACGAAAGAAAAACAGAGTCAGACATGAAGCCTGGGTAAGTTCAGTAACTTCTAGCATGTGAACATGGAAAAACAAATGACATGAATTAACTGAATCCAAGAACACACCATGACCATAGGGTCAGCAAGATTAGACAAGATAATCACAAGATATGCTAAGATAAGATAAACTGGATATGCTCTAATACTTTCGCCGCTTCGCTATTTCCTTGTTGTACTGGTTTCTATATCTCTGCACCGCCTATCTAGTGTCCCAACTAGTAACGATAACGTGATCCCAATCCCTGTATTTTCCATTGCGTTTCGGCATACATTCATTTTTTATTACCTAGATCAAATCTAGGGTTTTCTATCAAGTGCTTTCTAGATTAACTAGAGTTTACGCTATCTGCTGAACGCTTCTCGGATTCAGGATTTTTGCCACCTAGTCCAACTAGGGATTATGCTACATGTCGAACGATGCCCCCAAGTCTAGGACACACTACCTAGAGTGGTATATGTTCCTATACTTCCCCACGCATGTATCGCGAATCGTTATCGCTTGTCTAGATGCACATGTCCTGTAATGTGCGGTCTGAGTCCTATGTCAGGGCAAATCAAGGAATGCAGAACTCAGTCGGGAGCTTTCAGATATCTGCCGATTGCAGATGCTAAGGTCTGTTTTTATTCCAGTGGCTATGTCCCACTTGACCCCTCCCTCAACTAATGAAAGGCACACCTTGAAAAATGAGAACTATACGCCGGCCCCCGGTGCCCCACTATCCTATGGCCATCCTCACCCATAACTAGATAGCAAGTATATGGTCTTTTGGAGTTCTCCGCCTTTCTGCTTCACGTATCTCGATTGACTGAAGATGGATGGTAGACGACGAGTCGCTATCACAGGGCTACCGTTTGCTCGTCGAATCACGCTGGTCCATCCTAGTCTTTAGGTTGCCATGTATTGCAACCAAGGCATACCCCTGGTTCTTCTACGCAGACCTTAACCTCTGTGGGCCCATGCGGATCATCTGCAGCCTCACAGAGGGATACCAAGAGTACCCTCACGTCCTGTAACAACCCGTATTTTTGAATAACATGTTATAACATAAATCAAGGCAGAATTAAACTGAAAAATCTGAATCAAGGGAAACGGGCTATGCCATTGCGTTCGTCTAGGAAAAATACGCGAAATAGAGTCCGAGTTTTCGAAAATCGAAGTCCGTATGACCAAGATATGGCCTTGCGAAGTTTCACGAAAAATTCAAATTTAAAACAGATTCAAAAATTTCAGAAAATCAGAAGTGGCGGGAAAATTCCCGCCAGACCCAGGGGGGTCGACCTGGGGGTCGACTGGGGAGTCGACCTCCCCCCCAGGTCGACTGGGGAGTCGACCCCAGGGTCGACCTGGGTGTCGACCTGCCTGGTCGGCCCAGACAACCTGGTGCACCCATTTTGGCTGTTTTGACCTGTTTTGGAAGCTTGTGACGGGATTTGATGGCTTGGATTGAATCTAGGGTTAATCCTATGGCTAATACTATCCTAATCTTCTATAAAAAGACTCCTAAACCTAACCTAAATCATCATTATTCAATCCTACAACTAAACTATGTCAAATTGGTTCCTCTCATGGCCTCCACTCTCATGCTAAAATTCCTAAGTTTATTTCTATGAGAGATTGTGAGTTCATACAAGTGTTTTCAAGCTTGTATGAGTGTTCTTAGCTTGCATTCAAGTCAAGTTGCAACATTTCTATTTCAAAGCAAGGGTTTTTATTAATTTGGCTCAAGGGTTTTTCAATTGGAGCTTGCATATTTGGGTCTTTTGGGTGATTGCATAAGGGCTTCGTCTCAATCTTTTAATAAATATTTATTTGTGTCTTCATAGCATTGTAAGCCCTTTTCTACTTTCTTTCTTTGAACTCTAAAGTTAAATGAATGATGCAAGTTTGGGGTTGATCATTATGATATGCAAGTTTGGTCGATCATTATATGCAAGTTTGGTTGATCATTATATGCAAGTTTGAATGATCATTATGCAAGTTGGTTTGATCATTATGTATGACACATGTTGCTATGTTATGCAAGTTTGGGTTGATCATGTTATCATATTATGCAAGTTAAACTTGATGTTGTGAGCATAAAGCTCCAAGCTTTATATTAAAGGTTGCATTTTGGCAACATGGAAGTTATCATATCCCTTATGATAACTTGCATGTGAGGCTAAATGCGAACTTCTAGCAACTTCTACATGTCATTTATCACCATGTATCACTCATATGCTAAGTTTGGTTTTATGCATTCTTTTGAAGCCTAATGATGCAATATGCAAGTATATGAACATATGTACATTTCATATGCCACCATGTTAAACTTGTGGCTTCAACACCTTTTTATCATGATTATGCCAAGTTCCTTATTTTATCCTTTATGCGTTGATGCGATTATGTAAACGATGGGGTTACGTTGGGGTTGGGTAACATTATGACAAAAACATGGTTTTTATAACATAACGTGATATGTTAACTTGTGATTATGTTTTGGAAACATAATGGGCAAGACACTTAGAAAATATGAGTGTGGCCAACTCGAGGTTGGGTTGAGTTTGTAGCATAAATCTACCCGGACCCGCCCGGCTTAACTAGTGGCTACAAACAATAGGACCCAATGTGAGAAGTTGGTCATGTTGTGCTCGAACCCGAGGTTAGACCAAGTTGTGGTGTAAAGCTACCCGGACCCGACCGGCTTAACTAGTAACCACAATAAGGTCTAATGTGAGAGGTTAAAGCAAATTAAGTTAATTAAAGCCTCCTGATTAGGGTTAAGTCATGGTCCACTTAATACTTAACCAATTTGGGCTTGATGGGTTAATCGGGGTTAAGTCATGAACCTTGGGTACACTTAACCAATTTAATCCACGTTTGGATCGGGTTAACGACATTTAACCCGTTAAGGTAACCCTAGTTGCGTGGTCCTTTGCAGCAGTGACCCTCTTGATAGTATCATACGACCCTAGGACTAGGCTAGGGTGGGGCACGATTACTGGGCTGACTTGTAAGCGACCAAAACGACGGCTGAGTAGGTACGCCGGTGTGGGTCTAGGCGGACTATGGTCGTGCACTTAGTCCGGAGTTGGAAAATCAGGCACGGGTACCAGTAGATCTAGACTGTGCATACTTGATTGGTGTCCGAGGTCTATACCCTAGGACTTGATACACCCTAGGGTGGACCTAGCGCAGTTAGCTACATTGCATGTTTGGGCCGTATGACACCGACACTTGACGAGTTAGGCTTGTAGGGAGCCGATCTACTAGACCGTGTAGTTGGACCTTGATTTAGGTCACCTCATGATATTGGGCCAAGCGTGGGCCAAGGGATCGATTCTCGTTTTTACTTGACATGTTAGAATGCTAGTACACCCGTGGTGCAAACTTAACCTTGATTATGCGATGACACCTTTATCTATCTTGTTAGTTAATCATCATGCCAGTATGTTGTTATCCTTATGTTCATCTCAGCTTCTCATGCCAGTTAACTTTACTAGTTCTTAGACAAATAGTAGTAGGGCTTACCAGTCTTTTCGACTGACCTGTTTTCTTTCGCCTCTTTTCTTCCGTTTCCCCCCCTCAGGTCCTCAGGGTGGGAACATTGGAGCTTAGCTTCGATCTTTACAGCTTGCTTACTGGATTTGCTCATGTACGGTTTTGGACATTGAGCTAGCTATGGTTTATCACTTCACTTTGGGGATAGTACTTTATGTATTTCAGTTTTTCACTTTATGTTTTTCTCTAGACTTTGTTGTTGGAAAATAATGACCAAGTACTTTGTTGTAATATGACTATGGTTTTGAAATGCTAGTTTTATCCGCTGCTTTACTACTCTGTTTTACTTATATGTTCTATCTTGTGACATCTGCATGCATGTCTGCCTTGTTTAACGCCCCTCCAAAGCCAATGTACTTGCAAGAGTTACTGTGGCGGAGGTGGGGTGTTACATTTGGTATCAGAGCATAAGGTTTACAAGATTTGAATAAAAGTGTTTTTAAAACTTACCTTTTGAAAAACTATTTTCAAAACCAATTAAGTATTTTCCAAGAAAAGTCTAGTTATTTTAAAAGGCTATTCCCCAAAAGCCATAGCACTATCCTTCATTTCCTCGTTCTGAATCTATCTTTTTCTTTTTCAGTATGGCCGATCTTAACCTTCCCGAGGGAGTGACCATTCCCGGATGGTTCCGGAGATACTTTGAAGCTAGGGCCAACGATGTGGGCCCAACAAATACCCCCAATATAACTGAGGTTCCTCCTCCCCCTCCTCAGAATCCGCAAGCAGATTTCGCTAAGATTTGCAAAGACTTTAAGGCGATGGGTGGCAAGAACTTTATTGGAATAGAGACTTTTGTGGAGGCAAGAAATTGGCTGAAAGAAACAGAAGATCTCTTCGCCATCTTTGATGTGCAAGATCATAGAAGGGTTTTATTGGCAGCATGGTTATTGAAAGAAGAAGCTGCTTATTGGTGGGAGTTCACCAATGCTACGAGGCCTATAGAGACTTGGGCCGACTTTAGGACAAGATTTGGGCTTAAGTTTCTATCATCCGCTGAGGCGAATTTGCAATTGGAGAAGTTTATATCTTTGAAGCAAGGGGACATGACAGTGAGGGAGTACGTGAATGAGTTTAACAAGCTTGCCCGATTTGGTTTGGACATGATTAATACTCCCCAGAAGAAGGCCCTACGCTTTGCACGAGGGTTGAACGAGCCACTACAAGGTTTAGCCCTATCTCATATACCCATGGGGGCCACTTTTGAGGGACTAGTAGACATGGCATTGCTTCAAGCAGACGATAAGAATAGCAAGAAGGAAGACAAGGCTAGTGAGACTCAAGCCAAGAAGACAGACTCCAAGTGGGGAGGAAATCAGAGCAATCAGAACAACAAAAACAACAAGAACAACAAGGGCAACAAGGCCAAGGCAAAGGATCCAAGAAAATGCAATTACTGTGGGATTGTTGGGCACATAGCTAAAGACTGTAGGAAGAAGAAGAGGAAGTTGGGCGGATGCTTTCATTGTGGAGAGGCCGGACATTTTAGCAAGGATTGCCCCAAGAAGCAAGGGCAGAATCAGCGTGCAGGACCTTCTGGAGGGCAAGTGCATGCTCTCACTACTGCTCCAGTTCAGGATCGAGGTAGTATTTATGTAGAAAGTCTTGTTTATATTTCTGATTATCCTGTTCGCACCTTATTTGATTCTGGCGCATCGCATAGTTTTATTTCTTCTGACATTGTTGAAAGTTTGCACCTAAGTACTAGCCTAGTTGAGGATCCCGTTTGTGTTTCAAATCCAATTGGGGGTTCCGCCCATCTATCTATGATTTGTGTGGATTTGAAGTTTTCTATCTTGGCCGTAGAATTCATGTGTAATGCTTATGTTCTCGGATTCACGGGATATGGGTTTATCTTGGGCATGGATTGGTTGTCCAGTTATGGAGCCATCCTCGATTGTGAGCATAGGGTGGTGAGGCTCATGACTTGCCTCGGTAATACCCGAGAAATTTCTTGTAACCCTAGAGGTCCCGTCATGTTATGTTATCTTGAATCTCTCGACTCGTCCATCGATGATCTGCAATCTGTAAGGGTGGTCCGAGACTATCCTGATGTCTTTGAAGAAGTTAAGGGGTTACCCCCTAAACGAGAGATAGATTTCCGCATTTATCTAGTCGATAATGCCAAGCCAGTATCATTGCCTGTTAGGCACATGGCCCCTCGTGAAAGAAGGGAGCTCAGTAAGCAGATCAAGGAGTTGCTTGAAAAGAATTTTATTAGACGAAACATTTCTGAATGGGGTGCTCCGGTGGTATTCGCCACTAAGGCGGTTGGTTCGCTTCGTCTATGTGTTGATTATCGAGAGTTGAACAAGCTGACAAAGAAGAATAGGCACCCGTTACCGAGAATTGATGATCTCTTTGACCAGCTTGTAGGTGCTTCTGTTTTCTCTCAGCTCGATCTAGCCACCGGATTCCATCAGCTTAGAGTAGCTGAGGATAGCATTGATAAAACTGCGTTCAGGACTCCAGATGGATTCTTTGAATGGCTTGTCATGTCATTCGGTTTGACTAATGCACCCGCCTACTTCGTAGACTTGATGAGTAGGGTGTTCAGGGAGTTCCTTAACAAGTTTGTTGTTGTCTTCGTGGATGATATTCTGATCTTCTTAAAGGATGAGGAAGAGCATGCTAGGCATCTCAAGGAGGTGATGGATACGCTTAGGGCGCATCAGTTGAAAGCCAAGTTCTCCAAATGTCATTTCTGGAGAAAGGAAGTTCGGTTTCTTGGACATATAGTTTCCAAGCAAGGCATAGCGGTGGATCCCGCGAAAGTGGTTGTGGTTCAAGACTGGAAGACTCCTAGGAATGCAACCGAAGTAAGAAGCTTTCTCGGTCTGGCGGGCTACTATAGGAAGTTCATCAGGGACTTCGCTAAGATTTCGGCCCCTCTTACTAAGTTGACGAAGAAGAACATAGTCTTTGCATGGGACTTGGAGTGTGAGCTTGCTTTTCAAAAGCTCAAAAGAGCCCTTACCTCAGCTCCAGTTTTGGCATTACCCGATAGTGGTAAGATGTTTACCGTGTACACTGATGCTTGTGGCACGGGGTTAGGTGCTGTTCTAATGCAAGAGGGAAGAGTGATATGTTATGGGGGTAGGCAACTTAAAGTTCATGAGAAGAACTATCCCACTCATGATTTGGAGTTAGCAGCAATCGTCTTTGCACTCAAATCCTGGCGCCACTATCTTCTAGGCGAAAGGGTTGAGTTGTATACTGATCACAAGTCACTCAAGTACTTCTTCTCGCAAAAAGATCTGAATCTAAGGCAGCAAAGGTGGATGGAATTCTTGGCATCTTATGACTTCGAGATAGCTTATACCCCTGGCAACGGTAATGTTGTGGCGGATGCACTAAGCAGAAGGAGGTTGACTTTGAGTCCCTTGTTCATTGAGATGAAGAACTTGGAATTCTTGGCAACCTTCGATTTCACGACGGCTGTTGAGTCAGTGACGGGTTCATTAGCATCCCTTGAGCTTAGACCCACACTTCTTGATCAAGTTGGGGCTTCGAAAAAGGAAGATCCACAGATAGTCGAGGTTATGGACAAATTGATTCGTGGTGAGACGTCTAGTCACCTTGCCAGATATACTATTGATGATAAAGGATGGCTAAGGCGTGATGGGAGATTATGTGTTCCTCGAGTGGGAGATTTAGTCCTTAGAGTTCTTGAAGAAGCGCATCACTCGAAGATGACCATACATCCTAGAGGGGACAAGATGTATAGGGATATGAAGCGTATTTTCTTTTGGGATGGAATGAAGAAAGATGTGGCAGAGTATGTTTCAAAGTGCATGGTGTGCCAACAAGTGAAAGCCGAGTCAAAGAAACCAGGTGGGCTATTACATCCATTGGAGGTCCCACAATGGAAGTGGGAGAGTATTTCTATGGATTTTGTGGATGGATTGCCTAGGTCAAGGAGAGGGAACACAAGCATATGGGTCATAGTTGACAGACTTACGAAGAGTGCTCACTTCATCCCAGTAAAGAGCAAGAGGACTGCATCAGGGCTAGCATCTATTTATCTTCGAGAGATAGTGTGGTTGCATGGAGTTCCTTCTAGCATAGTTAGCGATCGTGACCCAATTTTCACTAGCCAGTTCTGGAACAGTTTGCAAGAAGCGATGGGTACGCGATTGAATCTGAGTACGGCCTATCACCCCTAGACGGATGGCCAAACCAAAAGGGTGAATAGAGTGCTAGAGGATCTCTTGAGGCTTTGTGTTCTCGACTTCGGTGGTACTTGGGAAGACCACCTTCCCCTTGTAGAGTTTGCTTATAATAATAGCTACCAAGCCAGCATAGGGATGGCACCATTTGAAGCTTTGTATGGGAGGCCGTGTAGGTCACCATCTTTTTGGTGGGAGACAACAGATAGACTTATACTTGGGCCCGATATGATACCGGACACATCCGAGAAAGTTGAATTGGTGAGAAGACGGATGAAAGCGGCCCAAGACAGACAGAAATCCTATGCTGACAGACGAAGGGAAGATTTGGAATTCGAAGTGGGAGACATGGTTTTCGTGAAGGTCTCTCCTTTGCGTAATGTGGTACGTTTTTGATCAGTTGGGAAGCTGGCACCAAGGTTCGTAGGACCCTTCCCTATCATAGACAGAATTGGAAAGATGGCCTATAAGGTGGAATTGCCCGAAAAGCTAGCCGGAGTGCATAATGTCTTTCATGTCTCGCATCTCCGAAAGTGCCTTCATGAGTCCGCCAAAGTGGTTGAACCAAGCATTCTCGAAGACATTGAGGTAGAGAAAGAGGCAACCCTGAGAAAAGCTCCGATTCGTATTTTGGGAACAGAGATCAAGAAGTTAAGGAATCGAGAGGTCAAGTTAGTGAAAGTTCAGTGGGGTGAAGCCGAGGAAGACGCAACTTGGGAAACCGAGGAGAAGATGCGTGGGCTTTATCCATTCCTTTTTGAGGGTACATTCTCGATCTCTTTTCCTATCTTTCTTTTTCTATCCATGTTTATCTTGTTAATCTTGTTATCTCGTTAATCATGTTATGAGGACCTTAGGTAGAAACCCTTTGGATGAAACATGTATTTGAAACATGTTATGCTTGATGGTTGCAAGTGGTTGCAAGTGTTTGCACGTGGATACTCGTGGATGCATGATACAAATAGGCACTAAGATCGGCTCACACACTTTCATGTTGCATATGCATGAGTGCTTATACTTATTCATGGATGAAACTTGTTATGCTATCACATGGATGTTGCATATGGATGGATGTTATGTGCACTCATGTAGAGATTATAAATTATGTTAGGAATTTGCATACATATGGACTCATTTCACTAACATACTTTGCATTAAGGAGGTTTACTGTATCAGTAACCGCCTGATTTTCGCATTAGATAAGTACATATACACACACCTTTGCATATGATCAAATAGCATTTAGAATCCCTTAAGCACAATGACTGCACGTGGATGATGTTTTGAGTAGATGGATGATGGATGGTAGGATACGTTCTTCCTAACTTGGAGATTTCGGGGACGAAATCCTTTGAGGGGAGAATGTAACAACCCGTATTTTTGAATAACATGTTATAACATAAATCAAGGCAGAATTAAACTGAAAATTCTGAATCAAGGGAAACGGGTTGTTCCATTGCGTTCGTCTCGGAAAAATACGCGAAATAGAGTCCGAGTTTTCGAAAATCGGAGTCCGTATGACCAAGATATGGCCTAGCGAAGTTTCACGAAAAATTCAAATTTAAAACAGATTCAAAAATTTCAGAAAATCAGAAGTGGCGGGAAAATTCCCGCCAGACCCAGGGGGGTCGACCTGGGGGTCGACTGGGGAGTCGACCTCCCCCCCAGGTCGACTGGGGAGTCGACCCCAGGGTCGACCTGGGTGTCGACCTGCCTGGTCGGCCCAGACAACCTGGTGCACCCATTTTGGCTGTTTTGACCTGTTTTGGAAGCTTGTGACGGGATTTGATGGCTTGGATTGAATCTAGGGTTAATCCTATGGCTAATACTATCCTAATCTTCTATAAAAAGACACCTAAACCTAACCTAAATCATCATTATTCAATCCTACAACTAAACTATGTCAAATTGGTTCCTCTCATGGCCTCCACTCTCATGCTAAAATTCCTAATTTTATTTCTATGAGAGATTGTGAGTTCATACAAGTGTTTTCAAGCTTGTATGAGTGTTCTTAGCTTGCATTCAAGTCAAGTTGCAACATTTCTATTTCAAAGCAAGGGTTTTTATTAATTTGGCTCAAGGGTTTTTCAATTGGAGCTTGCATATTTGGGTCTTTTGGGTGATTGCATAAGGGCTTCGTCTCAATCTTTTAATAAATATTTATTTGTGTCTTCATAGCATTGTAAGCCCTTTTCTACTTTCTTTCTTTGAACTCTAAAGTTAAATGAATGATTCAAGTTTGGGGTTGATCATTATGATATGCAAGTTCGGTTGATCATTATATGCAAGTTTGGTTGATCATTATATGCAAGTTTGGATGATCATTATGCAAGTTGGTTTAATCATTATGTATGACACATGTTGCTATGTTATGCAAGTTTGGGTTGATCATGTTATCATATTATGCAAGTTAAACTTGATGTTGTGAGCATAAAGCTCCAAGCTTTATATTAAAGGTTGCATTTTGGCAACATGGAAGTTATCATATCCCTTATGATAACTTGCATGTGAGGCTAAATGCGAACTTCTAGCAACTTCTACATGTCATTTATCACCATGTATCACTCATATGCTAAGTTTGGTTTTATGCATGCTTTTGAAGCCTAATGATGCAATATGCAAGTATATGAACATATGTACATATGTACATTTCATATGCCACCATGTTAAACTTGTGGCTTCAACACCTTTTTGTCATGATTATGCCAAGTTCCCTATTTTATCCTTTATGCGTTGATGCGATTATGTAAACGATGGGGTTACGTTGGGGTTGGGTAACATTATGACAAAAACATGGTTTTTATAACATAACATGATATGTTAACTTGTGATTATGTTTTGGAAACATAATGGACATGACACTTAGAAAATATGAGTGTGGCCAACTCGAGGTTGGGTTGAGTTTGTAGCATAAATCTACCCGGACCCTCCCGGCTTAACTAGTGGCTACAAACAATAGGACCCAATGTGAGAAGTTGGTCATGTTGTGCTCGAACCCGAGGTTAGACCAAGTTGTGGTGTAAAGCTACCCGGACCCGCCCGTCTTAACTAGTAACCACAACAAGGTCTAATGTGAGAGGTTAAAGCACATTAAGTTAATTAAAGCCTCCTGATTAGGGTTAAGTCATGGTCCACTTAATACTTAACCAATTTGGGCTTGATGGGTTAATCGGGGTTAAGTCATGAACCTTGGGTACACTTAACCAATTTAATCCACGTTTGGATCGGGTTAACCACATTTAACCCGTTAAGGAAACCCTAGTTGCGTGGTCCTTTGCAGCAGTAACCCTCTTGATAGTATCATACGACACTAGGACTAGGCTAGGGTGGGGCACGATTACTGGGCTGACATGTAAGCGACCAAAACGACGGCTGGGTAGGTACGCCGGTGTGGGTCCAGGCGGACTATGGTCGTGCACTTAGTCCGGAGTTGGAAAATCAGGCACGCGTACCAGTAGATCTAGACTGTGCATACTTGATTGGTGTCCGAGGTCTACACTCTAGGACTTGATACACCCTGGGGTGGACCTAGCGCAGTTAGCTACATTGCATGTTTGGGCCGTATGACACCGACACTTGACGAGTTAGGCTTGTAGGGAGCCGATCCACTAGACCGTGTAGTTGGACCTTGATTTAGGTCACCTCATGATATTGGGCCAAGCGTGGGCCAAGGGATCGACTCTTGTTTTTACTTGACATGTTAGAATGCTAGTACACCCGTGGTGCAAACTTAACCTTGATTATGCGATGACACCTTTATCTATCTTGTTAGTTAATCATCATGCCAGTATGTTGTTATCCTTATGTTCATCTCAGCTTCTCATGCCAGTTAACTTTACTAGTTCATAGACAAATAGTAGTAGGGCTTACCAGTCTTTTCGACTGACCTGTTTTCTTTCGCCTCTTTTCTTCCGTTTCCCCCCCTCAGGTCCTCAGGGTGGGAACATTGGAGCTTAGCTTGGATCTTTACAGCTTGCTTACTGGATTTGCTCATGTACGGTTTTGGACATTGAGCTAGCTATGGTTTATCACTTCACTTTGGGGATAGTACTTTATGTATTTCAGTTTTTCACTTTATGTTTTTCTCTAGACTTTGTTGTTGGAAAATAATGACCAAGTACTTTGTTGTAATATGACTATGGTTTTGAAATGCTAGTTTTATCCGCTGCTTTACTACTCTGTTTTACTTATATGTTCTATCTTGTGATATCTTCATGCATGTCTACCTTGTTTAACGCCCCTCCAAAGCCAATGTACTTGCAAGAGTTACTGTGGCGGAGGTGGGGTGTTACACGTCCCCTCGAAGCCTCGGGCTTCGTAACCCAATTCGTTGGAGCCTTCTTTTTAATCATACGGACGTTCGCTCCTCCTTGCGTTATACTAAGAATTACTACTTAGTTTTGTCAACTAAGGTTTACCACTTAGTTTCCAGAATCGTTATTTTCTTAACTAAGGTTTACTACTTAGTTCCCTTTCCCGTCAATTTGGATTGGTTAAGTGTCATTAGTCAATTCTTAACCCTCTTCATTCATCCTGTTATACTGGTTAAGTGTTATCAGTAATTCATGTTGACTTAACCCCACCACAAACCAAGTTATATTGGTTAAGTATTTCTTATTACTTAACCCTACCCGTTCACCCTGTATTGGTTAAGTGTTCCTTTTTAACTTAACCTTGCCCGTCTGTCTTAATTAACATGTTATTAATGGTTAAGTATTATCCCTTCATGTTTTAGACTTAACCTCATTCCTTTTATCACAACCTGATGGTTAAGTGTTCAGGTTTACTTAACCCTACAGTCTAGCCCAGCTAACATATCAAAATTGGCTAAGTGTATTAGATTTTACTTAACCCTAACCTCTAGTCTAGTTAACATATTAATTTGGCTAAGTGTATTAACTTTACTTAACCCTTACAAGTCTCGTTTTGCTACCTTGAGTTTGGTTATGTGTCTCTATGGACTTAGCCCTCCTATTCTAGCTTAACTGTGTTAAGTTGGTTAAGTGTTCCTATGGACTTAACCCTCCCATTCTAGCTTAACTGTGTTAAGTGTCAGTCTGAACCTAACCCCACCCATCAGTTTAGTTATCATGTTGAACTGGTTAAGTGTCTTAGTTAACTTAACCCTACCATTCTTGTTCTAGCTTTAACTAAATAAATTAAAGCCGCTACCACTCACATTAGACAGGTATTGTTGCGACTACTGGATACGCCGGTTGGTTCCCGGCAGGTTTACATCGCAACTCAGTCTAACCTTGGGCTAGGCATATTCGTGTTTTCTAAGTTCAAAGGGTTTCAATTTATTTTCAAATCAAGTTTGGAAAGTGACCATCCCGTTCGTCGGATCAGTTAGGGATAGTCAGGGAGAGCAGGAAACTTGTATTTTCCAAACCCAAGCCTAGACACTATCCTCTCTGTCACCCTAGAACTTTCTGGTGTGTCATTAAAAGAGATGTCATTAATAAACCTTTAATTTGCCTAAATTTATATTTCCTCATTCAGGCCAAATTCTATAAGTAAATTATTTCTAATTTACTTATTTCCTAATTTCTCTTTTAATGTAAATTGTCTACATTCATTCTTATGGCCCATTTCCCCTTCTAAATCATATTTATGCTTTTTGGTATGTGGACTATACCAAATTAAGTGTCACTAACCATGATTTTGCTAAACCTGCCAATTACTCCCAATTATGGCCAATTTCACATTTATGCCAATATACTTACCGTGCCAAATTAGCTAATCCAATTTTGATTCAACATTCTAATTCTAGACTTATTACTCTAGTTCGCTATTCATGTAAATGCTAGATTTACATGTCAATACTAGATTCAAATTACACATCTTATAATTCATGTCAAATTTATCCAATTTTCATTTCTATGAACATGCCATAATACATGTTCCCAATTTATGCCAATTTCCAAGTTAAACTACGTTTTTAGTAAATTTCATATTTTGCCCAAACCGCATTCCCACTGTTCGTATAATCGTGATTCAGTCTAGATTATAAACAAAGCTAGGTTCGTAGAAAATAGGGAATGAACCAAAGATGCTATGCAAAAGATAGACATACTAACTGGCATAAAAAGGGTTGAATAACGACGTCGGTTCAAAAACATAGGTAGACCTAACTTAATAGGTAAATTCCCAAGGTCTAAAACCAAAGAAAACCAAGAATAGACAGAATAGAGACGTCGGTTCAAGAACATGGGTAGACCTAACTTAATAGGTAAATTCCCATGGTCTAAAACCAAAGATAACCAAGAATAGACAGAATAGATGATCGGGTTTAGACCCAATTTCATAATCACAAAACTTAAGCAACACTTTCCTAGTCATGATTCACAGGTGTTTAATCACAGATGTCCTTGTTATGTCATAGGCAATAGTTTATATTTCCTAATCAAAGGCATAGGCTTAGTCAAGGAAATAATCCTCATAGTCACAGTCATAGTCATAGGCTATGTTCGTAGTCATAGGCAATGTCCATAGTCATAGGCAATGGTTTTAAGGTCCATAGTTTCATAGTCACGGTCTTATTTGTCCTCAAATCATATCAGTTCTTAATTAGATTCAAGAGTATAGGCACTGATTCGAATAGAGAGAGAGAGATTTGGCATATTCTTTTATTCCTTTAATTTCATGTCACAAACATAGAAAAACATTCAAATCTAGAAATAACTGACTTATAGAGATTAGATTATAATAGAAAGAAGGCGTTGCTATGATTCGTGCGACGTTTAGCCTTTAATCCTTATCTTGAAGCTTTGAATCTCTTCTAGACAACTTGAGCAGCATAGCCTTGTCTTGGATTTTTTTATTATCTTCTTATTTTTATTTATTTATATATTTTCTCAGAGGTAGCATAAGGATAGAAAAGAACTGTGAATAGAGAAGAAGACCAGGGCTGTTTATATAGTGTAGAAGTCGACGAATATGGTCAGAAGGGCGTCCGGATACAAAGAAACGAATCAGGTTCAGAAAGTTGGAAAAAGCGGGAGGGGAAGGGGGGTCGACTACCCAGTCGACTCCCCAGTCGACCTAGGGGGGGTCGACTACCCAGTCGACTCCCCAGTCAACCTGGGGGGGGGGGGGTCGACTACCCAGTCGACTCCCCAGTCGACCTGGGTCCCTTCAGAGTCTGTTTTGAAATTTGAATTTTGCTGAAATTTCCGTAGGCCATATCTTCCTCATACGGACTCCGATTTACGCAAACTCGGACTCGTTTTCATGTAGAATTCCGAGACGAACGCAATGGCGTAGCCCGTTTCCCTTGATTTTGATTTGAACTTTTAATTCTGCCTTGATTTGTAAATCTTAGTGTTACAGAACTACGGGGTGTTACACCCATAGATATACACACTAATATTAAATCCGTTTTACCGTATTAAGCATCTTTGACCATTATAAGGTAAAACCCTATCCTCTGGTTTGCGTTGCATTGTGTGATGGGACTTGGGTCTTATAATGGATTCATTTTTTTAAAAAGCATTGTGTTGTTTAACGGTTTACTTTAATTTATGCACTGGCAATCCAATGGAGTAAACCCATTCCGCGTTAGCGGCGTGGTCCGGTGATTAGCCTTATTATTAGTAAAGTTAAGTTAAGATTTCTCATACCAGTCCCATGACTGACCTGTAGTTTGTTTCACTGGCAAACTCGGGTGCCCATATTTTCCACACGGGCAGTCGAGTAGCTTTTTGAAGATATATTTACAGGATCCTGGTTTACAGCTGAAGCTGTATTCGGAAAGCTCTGTATCCGTGTATTCCTTTCAGTTGTATATTTGTATTATGTTCCGCTGCTATTTAAATGTAATTTAAAACTTTGATATTATTGTATTCCTATTATGTAATAAGTATTCATACTCTGTTAGATTCTTGTACTCTGATGTAATTGTTGTAATCAGCAATAAAATGTTCTTCAGTTTGTGTTCTGATGGTTGTTGTTCTCAAAGCAATCCAGCCTTTCCTTTACGGGGAAGTTTGGGTCGTTTCACTAACATTGTATTTCGAGCTGTATTGTTGATCTCTGCTAAATATATAAATGTTTGGTGGTGGAGAATTTATTCTCTTGCTTAACACCCTTCTCTGAGACGTATGCGCTTAGAGGTTATATATTGGTAGAAATCAATGGTGCGGTGTAGATTGTCAATGTGGCAAGTTTGTGTTCCCAAAGTTAAATAATCATTAAATAATGATTGTTAGAAGATTAAAACTAAGTGAAGTTTTAATGAATCTTTAATTAGATTGAAAGGTTACTGTGATGATTTGAATTATCAAATTTGGGAAATGATCGAGAATCGAGCACCACCAGTTTTGCTCCAGGCTATAATTATGTAACGGCCTGACTTTCGTACACTTCAGAAGTCGAGTCATTAATAAAGAAAAAGAAAGAGATAGAAGATAGAATTAAAAACAAACACCAGAATCTCACAACGGAACTGAATAAAATATGATACAACAAATAATATAATTTATTGATACCATGATAATTATACATCAGAGTTTTCGCAGCATGCAAATAAAACATACATATATATGGTCTCTTGACCTATCCATCTTACACACCATAATATAACATAAAGTTGCATATATAAATTCTAGCATGATTGTTATTCTAGAGTCCTGCTAAACTTCTCCGTAGATAGTGATTCTGAACCTGGATCACATGACTACTCATAATAAGTGTTATGAGTACCCAAGAGTTTAGGAAAAACAAGAAAAATAAACTCTGGGTCCGACATAAGTCTGGTGTGAGTAAACAATTTTATTTAAAGACAGTTGAGAAGTTAAGAGTCATACAAATAATGTGTATATAGGGCTTGCTTAAATTTTGAAATACCATTTTAAAGGAATGGGTTTCTCGTAAGACACGACCGCCCATAAATATGGAACGTATTTTTACCTTACGATAGCCAAATCACGTTTATATCAAATCCAGTGATATTATTATAATGTTTATCAATTCACAAATAAATAGGAATATAGCCGAAAAGCTTGCATCTCACTTTCCAATAGAGTTAGTATACAACTAAAACCCGTATGGCTCGTATTGGAGTTTGGGATTTTCAACATAACTAGGTATTGGACCACCTTCCGATCAGTGTTCTCTAGAGATGAAACACTGGGGTTCAACAAGAACATCTTGCAACCCAGCCGCACAGAACCGACCACCCATTTTACTTGAGTGTATCGAATATATCATCACCACGGTTGGTAGCTAATCAATCGAATTCATTCCGAAGCATGTATAAAAAGAGAAAATTGATTTCTCTAGATCAGTGATGATATAGCCTGATGGGTATAACCCACTTAGCCCTATTGCCTGCCCGATTTCAGTCATTTACCGGTTGATGAGGCTTCAGGCTACGATCTCTTTTTTGAATATCACTTCATCAGTTCCATTGAATGCCACATCGTCAGATCTGTTAAATCACTAATTGACGTCCACAAAAAATACTCTTGGTGTTAAGAAAGAGAAGGTGTCTTCCCAGCCACCAAACTTGGTACGTTTGAGGAAATCAAATTACATGATTATTCGTAAATACTCTGTCAGACATTCATCCATATATGTTCGTTCTGGGATTGAACGAAACCGAAGGTATTAACTCTACTACATCCATTTTGGAATCACCCTCAGGACTAGTAGCAGTAGCCCTTGCTCTTCATTGTCTTCAACTTGACTTCAATTAAATCGGATGCCTAATTCGAATCAAAGTGGTATTCGGATTTCATATTGAATACCGAGCCCAGGCTCTTTTGAGTCGATGAACGTTAACATCATTTAGGGTCAAGTTTTACTTAAGGAAAAATACAATTATTCAAATGGGAAATTCATTTCATATCATTCATGATCTTTCCACTCAAATTAGATTATTTATACAAGTACATTTCCGGTTTAAGAATAGAAGTCGATATCAGGTGATTAACCTAAATGAAATATGTTGACGTTTCCTTTAAGACTGTCTTAAATACGTTTTGATGTCAACAGAAAATTTATTTATTTAAAATCCCATCTGATCAGAGAATAAATATTTTTTTTCATCAGTTAATTTTGTTATGAAATTAACGGTTCTAGCTAATAATTAATTTACTTATTAATTCAATTTAAATACACTTGCATCTACATTTAAGTGAAATTGAAAATAATTATTTAAACTTAAGTGGTTTGAA
The DNA here is from genome assembly GCA_030737875.1 of Allium sativum. Taxonomy (NCBI): domain Eukaryota; kingdom Viridiplantae; phylum Streptophyta; class Magnoliopsida; order Asparagales; family Amaryllidaceae; genus Allium; species Allium sativum. The sequence continues at coordinate 683,521,716 of CM060913.1, forward strand.
CCTTATGTTTTCCTTCTTACTTCTACTTTTGTTTATTCCAAGTTTTCATTTAAAAGTTAGGCCCAAGGCCAATTAAAGTTAATAGAACGTCAGGCCTCCATTCACCATTTTTTGGCTAAGCTTGTACAATATTTTTGGTTCCATGCACCTTGCGTTAAACAAGCATAATTTTTTAAGTGGATAAATACACATTTTATTCTTTCCAATCCTAAGCCAAATGCCGCCCATTCTCCACACAAGCCTCCATTCCCAGGCAATACTACTAAGGCATGCGCAACCACACCAAAACAAATTGGTGTTACCTGATGCCATCTTTCCTCCATCATTCACAACCGACCTGATGCCTTCCACCATGCACAAACGTCCCAGTGATCTTCTCCCTTTTATATGAGCACGTTCTTTTTTTGTGTGTGAGTGTGTGTGTTAAGGATCAACACACACTCAATTTTTTTTTTTTTTGAACTTAAATGGTTTGGAGAACCAACCATTCCATTTAAACTCATCATCTAAATTTTGACAAGTCATAGGACGTGGAAATGGCCGAGTTGTATTTCTTGTTTCACAGAAGTAATGTTTTCCCATCTAAGTCAAGTTCTGCTAACTCTTGATTAAAAAATTTTATCTTTTACTTTTGTTTTTGTCCAAACCGATCCCAGATTCTCAAATACGGTGATCCAACGCTTCATGTAATAGCTTCATGCATCAGACCTTTATTTGTTTCAGGGGAAAATATGTTACTTGTCCACATGCAAATGTAAATTTGGATGCCACCAAACATTTATAAACTATTGCACAATTCCAATTGCATGTGTCTGATGCTTCCAGATTCTTAATATTGCCAACACCCTTCTCTATTCTTAAATGTTTAGTTCAAGAGACCTTAGAATGTAAATCACGCAACTTGCTTTTTATTTTATTTTATTACTTGAACAGTATAAACCTTTTCTTCCCAGGTCCATACCCAAAAGCATGCCACTTACTATGCAAATTACAAACCCATGTAGACCTCTGCTCCATCCCCAAACCATGCGCAATTTCAAAATCAATACTACTGATTCATCATGCATAAATATAGTCCATATTACTAGCGCAATTTTACTTTTTTTATTTTGTTGCTACTTTATTTTTCACAGTGTACACTTGTGCACCGTGCACATGCACTAGCTAACCTCCGACGATCTCGACTCCACGACGGTTGCAACAAGCATTTTCTCCTACTCTCACATCACTGCCGATCCCAAAAACCTGCCTAATTTGTCGATTGGAAATATGCACCTCCCACACATAGTTCACCAAAAACAGACCTCACCAGATCTCCAAGCCTCGCCTCCGCTCAAAAGAAGTCACCGCCAAACTCAGGTCGAACAATGCCGACTCTTCCCTCTTTCAAATGCACCTGGTGCGATCCGTTCTTATGCACTGTAGATGGCGTAGTTCACCGCTGTTTAGGCCCTAAAAGTTGAACCCTAAACTACTTTTTTTTCTAGTCATTCTCAAAATCCAGTGCATCCGAATTTTAGATGATATTTTTCCTAGATCTTAACGTGTCTCAAACTCGTCCAGATCAAACGTCGAGTTCATCCATTGCCGAAGTTGCCAGTAATTGGTCAAAGACTTTTTTTACAATTATCTCAAAAATCTCTTAGCCTAAATTATTGAACATCATAAGTTTATTTTCAAAATTCATGGTTTTATTATACGATTTCATCCATATACCTGAATCGTAAAAGAATGAGGTTTTAGATTTTGAGTTTTCTTTCCTCTTCACCGTGATTTATAAATTTCTAGTGGTATACGTTACTATCTAAATTCAAACTAATTTAACAGCATACACTAGACAATAACAACCAACTTCCATGTTGCAATCAATTCCTATAATCAATTGAAAACCATGCTATTGATTTTTTTTCAAGTTCAGGACATAAGTATATTTTTATTATTAACATACAGAGCTTTTCAAAACAGTTTTCTAGAACTTAAACTAACATGCATAACATGTATACGCAATCAATAGCTACTACCTAAGAACATATAGTTGGATCTAATATGCCTACAATTTGGAAATAGATTTCTAAGAGAGAAAGGTTACTGATTACATACAGTATTTACTTTTGGTTCAAATCTTTTTCCCTAAGTTGTCCTAACAATCATGTCATATTCTAATTATTTACAAAAGCTAATCTTTTAAACACTTCACTTTTTGAATCAAATAAGATAGATCCATATCAGCACAAATAAATCTGAATGCGCTAGAAATTTATGTAAAAATGTAAAAGAGTTTTAGGGTGTTTACCCAACTTTGTATTGCCCCCTACCACCCCTATTTGATTTATTTAAGTCCCAACAGACTTTCCCTTTTAAAATAGGATCCCATATATATAAGTTAATTAGAATTTCATTAATCCTTGGCAATCACGTAAGAGGAAATGACAAATATTAATTGTGATCAAAATGAAATTATTTGGTCTGTACATGTTATTAAATGTACAAGATGTAGATTTTCTTTGTTGTTCCGATGAATTTGGGTTAAAACTAAGTATGTATTAATTACATTATATTTGCACATGTATTACTAAAGTCAAATATGTTTTGCTCAGTCCATTATTTCGGCTACCCCTTTTCATACTTACTCAAAATATTTGGCTGTGTTTAACTTTTGTAGATTGGTTAATTGTTCCTATCATATTAAATGTTGCGAAAGCCTCCAAGCTTCTTATTGGAGAGATTGTTGCTTTCAACTTTAAATGCTTATCTTAACATTGCTGCATACATTCTTTCAAGACCCAGATTTTTTACTTATGTTTTACATTTCTACGATCATGTAGATATTTTATTTGACTTTGTTTTCTCAAGATTGTACTCTGTTTATACATTTCTAGATTGTGACGACCCATATTTTCGTCGTCAATTATTTAATTTAATTTATTATTTGGAGCGTTAACGGATTTTAATATTTAATTCGTTATTTAAAATGAAGTTTGAACGTTAATTTTAATTATAATATAAAACGAGCTCGAAATCGCACGGCAGTTCGTAATATGGAGTTTTGAACTTCAATTCGACATATAGGATCCGGTGTAAGTCGGATTTCTGTGAAACAAGAAACATTAGAACCGTATTGATGATAATTTTCATATGAAAGAGAAAAATACAGATTTCGTGTTATAATTTGTTAGTTATGGCCAAATCAAATTTTTAAATAATCGCTATGGAAATCGTTATAAAAATATACGCATCAAAATAGCCGTTTTGCAAACGGACTCAGATTTCGACGAAATCAGTTTCATTAGAACTGTAACATTAAGTTATTGTACGATGTTGAATGGCGTGGAAAACCGATGTCGTATGTGACAACGGTAGCCGTAAACGCCCGTTCAATTTCTATAGCGCGTAATTAATTTAATAAAGGATAATTTGGGTATAACTTGAACAGACGATCGAATTAGGCCGCGAAACCAATTCTGTTGAGTTCGTATCATCGATTAGAGTCAGGATTGGTATATAGTTTGTGATTTTTCAAGACCGTGTAATTTGGTGTCCAAAATGGCATTGTGGTGCGCGTAAAAATGGCATACTGGGGAAACAGTCTGAGAATGTGACAAAACTGGTGCCGTTGGGTTCGTATTGAAGAATTATTATAGGATTTCAAAGTTTCAAGTTGAATTGATTTATCTAGTGATTGTGAAAAATTTAAACGCATGTTTATTTTTGGTTTTATAAAGGAACTTGTTTTTCAAACGATGTCGGAATTCGATGAAACTTGTCCCATTGGATTCGGAATACCTTATTACACTAAGATTAGCTTTTTTATTAGAAAAAAGAAATTGTTTGTATGTTGGTTTACGTATTAATTCACGATGAAGTTTCGTTATAAATAAAATATTAATAAAACTATCTCACCCCTCAATATATATATTCACAACACAACCTAAACAAAAGATTGCGCCAATACATGTCATGCACGTCCTACTTTCATAGCTTTAATAGAAAACAACTACTCTCTATTCTATGCAAACTTTTCAAAAGATTTTCCGTGCCAACCACGTTTAACAGCTCCTTGCCTTGCACACCACACTTACTTGCCTTGCAGACCACACTATTGCCACACCTTGCAACCCACGTAACCACTGTATTGTCCCTTATAAATAGCTCCTCCATTTCCTTTTTCTCTTCGTATTATTCCCTGAACAAAGAAAACCAAACCATTTAAATATTATTTCGCAAGCTTTAGATTTTCTTTAATCCAAAACTCATCTTCACGAACCAAACTACAAACAATAACATCTCATTTGCTGGAGACTGGTGGCGCTTGGCGTAGCAAGGCTCGGGGCGGAGACTGAGGGAGGCAAGGCGTTGTCACTAGTCCCTTCGCTCACAATCTGGTGGACTCGGTGGTCAGCGCTTCGGTGGCGTTCCCTCTGGCGGTGATAGATGGAAGTTCGGTGAACTTCTGGTGGGGCGATTTAGGAATGAGCCATGGAGGTTTGTGCAATGGGGTCATGTTACGTAGGGAGTTGAGAAGGAAATAACAATACATGTATATGTATGGGGAGGAGAATGTGGAGTGCGTCTCACTAAAGGAAGGGGATGGAAAATATTGCGTTGAAAATAGATGTGGAAAGGAGAAGACATAAGGGAAACACGCTGAGCATTGTACTCGTGGAAAACAAGACCGAAGTGAGGAAATCTAGACCGAAGACAGTCGGTCTATTTACAAACGAGAAGAACGAAGGGATCAGTTTCTGGATGGATTTGGGTTATTGGTGCTATATAAATCGGAGGCAGGAGGAGAACCGAAATACAGTCCAGGACGTTGAAACAAAACTAAAAATAGAGTAATCGTCCTCTTTTATTTTTAATCTCAGGTTAACATAGTAACTAAAACTAAATTTAAAATTTAAGCTTAAATTCATTTAACTCATTTCAGGTAAACAAATTTGCTAAAACGCTGGAATTTTAGTCATGAAGGGGAGCAGTGAAGAATAGGAGCGACCAGCTTATCTTAGCAAAGTAATTAAATAATTCACTTAATGAGTTTTAATTCAGAAAAGGAAATTTCTTATTATTTTAAATCATAAAATGATATTATATTTCATGCAGAGCGCAACATAACATTTGGACGAAGAACAGTAAGGAACGGATACCATGTGATAAATGTAATTAGTATAATTATATTATAATTAAAAGGACTGGTTACAAATTATGTCGTATAACTTAAAATTATGGATAACATTTATTCATATTACTAGAATCAAGCCAAACGAGTTGCGTTGAAACCAAGGCAATGAATTCTACGTTTTGGAAATATTCTGAACAAAGGTGGAACTGACTGGAATTTAATGATAAATTAAACACTAATTAAATTTAATTGGAAACTGTACCGCTTTGACAACGAATCAGATCAAGGTGAGTTAAACTCACTCAGTTATTTCCCATTTATATTTTATATAAGTTGGATTTTTTATTTTGTGTGCTCTGCTTACTAATGGTTGACTGTTTGACAATTATATATTTCTTTGTTGATTTAATTGATGAAATTAAACCGCCATTTAATTTCGCTGAAAAACCAAATCGTTATTTTAACGATTGGTTCCAATAAAGGTAACTTACCTTATTGGTCACGTTTATCAATAAAGTGTTTAATGGCTTGATTTTTTTTGATCTGTTTGAATTGTTTGAATTGTTTGGGGATAACTGTTTGTATACAGGGAAGAACAGGTTGGAGGAATCCAACCGGATTCCTCAATATATATTATTTATTTCATATCATCAACATATGAAATGTCCTGTTTGGTGTGATTGATTTGATTATGGATTATTGACAGAAAATCCAACACCTGTTTAGTTTAAACCAATGGGCGGTATTGGTTGAGTATTTGGCAACGTATGGCCTATAAAATCAATCGCTTTTGTTTATATTGGTTTACCGTCAGGTGAACTGATAGAACTGAAGTTATAAAATTTATTTTATAACTGGAGATAGATTTTTGAATATATTATTTAGTTTATTTAAAGGAAATAATAATAATTATTATTATTTAGGTTATAATTAGTTGTAAATTTATTTTGTAAAGTAAGTTCTGATGTTAATCGAATTTATAAGTACGAGAATAGGAATTAACCTCACGGTTAAGTGGTATAATTGTTTCAACAAATTTGATGTAATTATTTAAATTAATTATGTTATTAATTAATTTAAAGTGAGAATGGATTGGAATGGGTTAACGAAATAACTGTGCCTTGAGTTGACTAAGGCAACCATTGTAATTTGAATTGATTTTAAATTAGTTTTGATTTGAATTAATCTAATAAGATAGTTTAGTGAATATTGTTTTAATTTTAATAAGATCTTTAAAAAGGGAATTAATATTTATTCTAGTAAATAAACGAATTAACTACAGAAGTAGTTAACTATCGAAGTAAATTATTATTTTAATAAATAATAATTTAGGGAAATACTTTTTAATTGAAATTCATTTGAAAAGTACTCGAAGTGGGAAATGAAATCTAATGGAAAAGTGAAAGGAGTCTATGAACGGGTTTTGTTTAAAACCTTAGTATTTATAACCAAGTTATAAAAGGGATTTTTAAGTGAATATTATAGCCTAAAATAAATGTCACTTAATCAATTGAAATAAGTAAAAGGAGATTTAGGATAAAAAGGTTTTATAATAAACCAAAGTTATTAAAAGGGTTTTATAATAAACCAAAGTTATAAAAAGGGTTTTATAATAAACCAAAGTTATAAAAAGGGGTTTAAGGTGTTATATCGTTAATTCTAAATTAACGAAGATGGGATTAAGTACAATTGGAATTGAAATAAGGATTCCAAGCAGGAAATGATGAAATAAATTTGAAAAGAGATTTGAAGAAGTGAATTTGGATAAAGAAGGGGATCATAAGGTTAAATAACCAAATCTAATTTTTAAATGAAATGGTTTAAAAAGGGAAAACGTTAAACAGTGATGTTTATAAAGAAATTACTAAATTATTGAATTAAGAAAGAACGGGCTTATCCAAGAAAAAGTTTTTCCAAGCGTAAGAAGGTTTTAGGAAACCATATCTTGAATGAAATAATGGAATTTGAAATTGATATCGAAATGAGGTATCGGATTTTGGATTACAACTTATATTTATCTTAAGGTATGAACGTTGTTGATCAAGGTCTGAGAGGTAACTAAAATACATCAACTTGAACGACTTCGGGGTTATCTGAGGATGATATAAGTTGTAAAGGTAAAAGAGATTAGTAAAGTTTATTATTTCATTAGAGAAATAATAATGCAATATTAGTAAATGAAGATTTGGAAAAATATATTGTAAGAATTCAAAAGTGAAAAGGGAAATAAAAAGGGGTTGTGTAACAGTATCTTCGAATTAGAAAGGAGACGTAAAGTTGAGTTTTTCTTTATAAAAATAAGCGTTGGTTATTGTTTCCAATTAATGAAATAGAAGATATTTCGTAATGTTGTTTACGAGAAATAAATTGAATTTATTTCCCAATATTATAATAACGTGGCTAACGTTTTAAAGGTGAAAATAGAAACTGAATATGATATAGGATTTCCTAAGTATTGAAAAGAGATTTTGTTAAAGAATAAACTTATGTTAAATAAAAAGTGAGAAAACTATATTTTTAATATCAAGAGATTTAAGAGTTGAATTTACATTTGTTTTAAATTAAAAGGCCAAGTGGTGCTGAATACTGAACCAGTGAACTCACTGGATTGTCATGATTGAACACCGTTTATTTTGATAGTTAAACCACAGACTATTAAATCTGTCCAATACGATTGTTGGTACGAAAAGACCGGGATCGAATTTATATTCGAAAACCATTCCGACCGACAAATACATGAAGATATCATAAGATAATCGAGATGGAGCAGTGAAGACCATAGAATTGCATAAACGAAAGAACTGCTAATAATCTCTGGTTTAGCGGCCAGAGATAAACTTTGGTTCTGCCGTGGTTGGATTCAACGGAATTGCAAGGACTTCTCGCTATTGATTCATGGGGTTCCTTGTAAAAACCCGTAACTTCCCCATAAGGGAAAGCGCGGATAGTTCGAGAACAAGCCACAACAGAACGCATATAAAAGAACATTTCATTGCATATTACAACAGTGCATCAGATTACAAGAATATACAGAGTATAAACGAATAAATATTACACAGAAATATCAGAGATTTAAATTACATTTAAATACATAGCAGCGGAAAATAATACAATACACAACTGAAGGAGATATACGGATACAAAGCTTTCCGGATATCCTTCCAGCTGTAAACCAGGATCCTGTGAATATAAATCTGCAAAACCAAAACTACTAGCTGTCCGTGTCAAAATAAGGGCACCCAGAGTTTAGGTCAAAACAATAAACTCCAGGTCAGTCATGTGACTGGTGTGAGAACTAAAACATAATAAATCTTTATTTTAAAGTTAGGTAAATCAAGGGACCACGCCGTATAACACGGAACGGGTTTCCTCCCAAGAATACCAGTGCATAAAACAACAGCACAATGCTAAATAAAGAAAAATGAAGCTGTTATAAGACCCAGGTCCTATCACACAATGCAACGCAAGCCGGGGGATAGGGTTTTCCCTTATAACAGCCAAAGAATGCTTGATACGTTTAAAAGAAATCATTTGATACTATTATAAGTGTATAGTGTATAAAACAACTTCAAATCATAAGTATCAATCATAGGCGGCATGAATGCCCCCATACCACTATGTCGCCATATATAGGTTATACAATCAAAATCGCAAAGTCACGTATTTGGAAATTGGGTTTCCATGTATGAACCGAGGCAAAAGATAGTCCTCAACCGATTCGAGACAATCTAGCCTACCATGTCTCAGGATCAAAGCTCGAGTGACCCTAGGAGCGACAGGGCCGGTCCACCGATGTGGATTAAAATTCCTGAACAATACGTTTCCCCGCCCTTTGGGGCGCAAACGAGCCAACGAATGACTCCATCGGACCCGGATCGTCCGATCTAACCGAGGCGCCTCGCAACAGCAACAACCACACAGGTGAAAAGTATATAAATGTCAGGGCTGGTAGGTCAGTGACACCACCCTAGCTAGAAAGAAACGCATGTCCTCCCTGAGGTCCTTCCTCCCGTTTTTGGTTCACAACCGGGGTGCGAAACTCGCGAAGTAAACGTTACACAAAGCTACGCCACAAAAGCCGTGCTTTGATCATCACCACAAGACTTTGCTTTTCAACAGAAGCCTCGATCAACTGCCACTTAGGCATGCCACACAGGCAATTCACTCCATGCGTTTGATATCCATCAATATATAACCTCTGAGCTCGTACGTCTCAGAGAAGGGCGTTAAGCAAGAGAATAAATTCTCCGCCGCCAAACAGATATATATTTAATAGAGATCAATCACACGGACTAAAATCCAATGTCAGACACACAGTCCATTTACAAGTTCGTTCTAGGTCTGAACGAAACCGGAGGCACCTAGTACCTCGCATATCCATCGATCTCCAAGTACGTCTGGACGATCACCAACTGTTTCCATCTTCTTGGGTGTACAGCCCAATCAAGATCATCAGTAATCACCCAAACGACGTGAAGACCTCCGGTCTTCGACCATCGTCTTCATCTTCGACTTATCGTCGTATCAGTTATTCAGAATGGGATAAACCCGGTCTTTCCGAATAACTCGCGTATATTTTAAATAAGTGTTACACAAACACAACATACGCCTCATTCCAATTCATCAGTCACTAACCGTAAATTAATCAAGAGAATAATTCCCCAAATATTAACCCCGAAGGCCGAAACCAACATCAGATCAATATCCAGGAAACCATTCTGCTTAGCTAACCGACAGTTAGTTTCTGAATTTCACATTCGTAGGGAAAGGTTCCCATTAATTTTATCAAAGATAAATTCTTTATATTTATTCTTTAATCTACTTTTGAATATCAATTCAAACTAGTCGGGATTAACGAACTTTACCGAAGTAATTATTTGTTTTAATTTCCCAATCCCAACCTATTCATCCCATGAAGTAAAACTGGTAGTACTTCATATCTAACACCACGGTGTTATCGGTAAATTCAATTACCATTTCACGTTCAAATCTAATTAAAGATTTAACTATCGCCTGGAGCAAAACTGGTGATACTCCATTCTCGGTCATTTCAATCTAATTAAAGATTCATTAAAACTCCACTTAGTTTTAATCTTTAACTGGGTTAAAGAATCAGTGTCATTTAAAACACGGTTCACGATAAACCCAAAATCACATTCCATTAATTATCGGGTTAAAGAACTAGTGTTATTTAAAACACTGTCCACGATAAACCCAAAAATCAATATCAATTCAATTCCAATTAAATATTATTTAATTGGTACACTTCATTAAATCTAAATAAAAAGATTTAATCTTTTCTCAACTGGGTTCAAGAACAGTGTTAATGAAGACACCATTCACGACAAACCCAAATCACATTTGATATTCAATACAAGGCTCTGAATAGAAAATATATCGGCTTATATTCAATATCAAATTCTACGATTAACAAATGTTGTATTGGAAATAACGATATAAATATATATCTTTCAAATTTCCATAACAACATCCGTATAATCACGAATTCCAACATCGACATATTCCGAAGACAATTTCGATTCAAATCCACTCTAGTGCAATCATTGGAAATTCTGGTTATTTTTAAAACCCTTTTCAAATTCAATTTATTTATTTAAAAATAAATAGAATTATAATTCTAGTTCAAAACTAGTTTACTTCGATAAAAATCTATTTTTATCTTTTCAAATATGGAGTTTTTCATCCCAATTCTTCTCAAATCATTTCTTATGATTTTACACAAATTATTACTATTTTTAATAATTTTATCAAGGCCCGTACAGTCGATTTCCAATAATGGCCATCGAACTGCACTTACAGCGACCTTTTTCAAATTTGATTTGGACATAATTCCAAATCCAACCGTTAGATTTCTAATTTCTAATATTCGTTAGAAATATCTTTTCGATACGAACCCAGCGGTTCCGGTTTTAGGAGAATCCGACGGTCGGATCTCTCGTAATGTCCGTTTGAAATAAATGGTCGGAATTAACGAACTGCCGCGGCGCGGCGCGTTCTATTCAGGCCATTATATTATATATATAATATATATATCGTCGATTTCTATTTAAAACGAAATTTATAAATAGTTTTGAATTCGTTTCAAAAACATTTTCAACTTCCATTCCAAATTCAAATCAAAGTTGAATCTTTCCTTATAAATTCGGTTTAAAATTCATTTCTATTCAACTCAAGTTTCAATTCAATTTGAATTCATTTCAATTCGTTTTAAATTCAATTCGAATTCGTTTTCAATTCGATTCAATTCGATTCAATTCAAAGTGGTTTTCTATTTGATTCAAATTCGTTATATATTTCAATTGAAATCAAATTCGTTTTCTATTCAAATCAAATTCGTTATATATGCAATTGAAATCAAATTCGTTTTCTATTCAAATCAAATTCGTTATATATGCAATTGAAATCAAATTCGTTTTCTATTCAAATCAAATTTCAATTCAATTTGATTTCACTTCAATTCGTTTTCAATTCGAATTCGTTTTCAATTCAATTCGAATTGGTTTTATATTCAATTCATTTCGAAATCGTTTTATATTCAATTCATTTCGAAATCGTTTTATATTCAATTCATTTCGAAATCGTTTTATATTCAATTCATTTCAAAATGAATAAAATCGATATAAATATCGTTCACGTCAAAATGGCGTCAATCTAATCAACACGGCTTCATATATTCCTTTATTCTATTCAACAAATGAATATTTATTTTTGTCAACACACGACTAATCTCAACGAATGAGTACTGTCCACGTGTGACTATTTTTTTTAAATTATTTCGTTCAACACATGACTAATCTCAACGGATGAGTACAGTCAACACATGAACCTTTATTTTATAGTGATAAAGATATAAAATTTTATTATTAAAATATTTCGTTCAACACATGACTAATCTCAACGGATGAGTACGGTCAACACATGAACCTTTATTTTATATTATTCTTTATTTTCTAAATTGGAATGAGGCCCAATCAATCACCATATAATGTTAATTATATGGACTTTTCATACATCACGCGTATATAATAGCTTTGAAAAATAATCAACCATCAACCAAAGTGCACTACACTGTATAAGCATCAAATATAGATATCTAACGCTTATAACAGCCTGTCAATCAATCGATCGACATATTTAATCAGTCAGGATGAGTGAACTTCAAATTTCATCCCAACACCCGTGTGGGGTTTCAAACAATCAAACACAGATTTTATTTGTGCAGTTGGGCGATGTGTAAAATTTATCGACCCAATCAATGTCCTTCAAATAGGGGTACATAAACAAACCGTCCGGTTTGTAAATGAATATTTATTTATTTACATTCACGTTAAAAATTATATTTTTAACGACAAAACATTTTATTTCAACATATGAATTTCTATTCAATTCATTTATTCTATAAAATGATATTGTTATTTTTCTAACTTATTTTAGAAAATTTCGGTGGCATATCGGCACGATACTAGAAATGGGACAAGGCCTAGCCTTACCCCCGGTCTAGTGAAGGCCCACGCCATTCACACATCAATCAAATCAATTTCATTTCACCAAACAATTCAATTTCAAATCAAATCATCTAACTAATCTATGCAACCAAACAAACAAGTCCATGGTCTGTGGACGATTGTGTCGGGTGCTACTAAGCACCGTCTGCATCCTAGTATATATATATATATAACTAGAAAAGAAATTGAAGAGTGAGAAATTCTCACCGATAGCTATCCAATACTACGACTCTTCTTTGATAGGAATCTTCATCGTTCTCGCCTTTTTGTCACCTTCGTTGCCCGTATTCACTACATATATAAAAATCACATTTTTACTTTGCTATTCAATATATAAAAATCGAATTTTTACTTCGCTATTCAATATATAAAAACCGAATTTTTACTTTGCTATTCAATATATAAAAATCGAATTTTTACTTCGCTATTCAATATATAAAAACCGAATTTTTACTTTGCTATTCAATATATAAAAATCGAATTTTTACTTCGCTATTCAATATATAAAAACCGAATTTTTACTCTGCTATTTCTATTTATAAAAATCGAATTTTTACTTCGCTATTCAATATATAAAAACCGAATTTTTACTCTGTTATTTCTATTTATAAAAATCGAATTTTTACTTCGCTATTCAATATATAAAAACCAAATTTTAACTCTGCTATTTCTATTTTAAAAACAATGTGATATATATTTTCAAAACATTCCTATATATTTTCAAAACCTTGTGATATATACATATTAAAAACTTTGTGAGGTATATATTCAAAACTTTTCGACTTATATATTCAAAACTTTGTGATATACATATTCAAAACTTTGCGATGTATATATTCAACACTTTGTGATATATATATATATTTTCAACAATGCTAATTTTTATATTTAAAATCATTTCAAATTTATATTTTAAAACAATTCAAATTTATATTTTCTAAGCCATGCAAATTTTACTTTTCAAAAACAAAGATTTTTATTTTATTAGTAATGCAAATTTTACTTTTCAAAAACAAAGATTTTTATTTTATTAGTAATGCAAATTTTACTTTTCAAAAACAAAGATTTTTATTTTATTAGTAATGCAAATTTTACTTTTCAAAAACAAAGATTTTTATTTTATTTTTAAAACTGATTTTATAGTGTTATTATATTTTCATAAGATAATTGGTAAAGTAAATAAATTGTATACCTTTTATCCTCAAAGAAAACACGGTTCTCCTTGCTCGTGAAAATCCAAAGCCCTCCACGCATCTAAACCCATTTCCTCGATTGGAAGAAGCCTGCGCCACCGATGACTGGAAGCGTCGGAACTTGATCGGAGTGGGTCCCTCGACGCGCCGTTAGTAGCTCCTCCACTGCTTGGAACCGCCGCCGATGCGGTTGCGCCCTGCCTCCCCAAAACTCGATCGAACGCCATGGCCTTATGCCAGAAATTTGAGTTCCTCCAGTGCTTATATTCAATCTCCACCACAAATCGAGTAGAGCTCGCCTAGCAGAGGAAGGTTCGCGTTGGGGAACTCTTCGATTACTGCATGGATGAGGATGATCGGAGGAGGAAGTTTAGAGATTTCTAGCCCTTGATTTTTAATAAGTGGCGGCTGAACGTTGAAAATGAAAATTGGGGTTTAGGAATTTCCATTTATACCCTTATTTTATTATTTTATTAATTAATTTTAAAATAACTTGTTTATTGTTATAAACTCCAAATTAAACCCAACGAATGTCGCTCCTAGCCAAATACCCCAATTCCGGACACAATGGGATATGTTTCGTAACCCATTTCGGCTGTTACGATCAGTTTTCGTCAAATTTACATTTAAATCACTATATTGAACTTTAAACGTACATTTCATATTACCGGGGTCACATACTAACTCTAAGAATTCCCAAAAAATATTTTCTAGCTTCGTATTGACGATACGGTCCTAACGAAACTAATTTCATCGAATTCTGAGACCGTCTGAAAAATGGCCAATTTCCAGTCGATTAAAATCAACTAAAACTGGTCAAACGCGTTTTCCTTTGCCACGCTCACATATTGATTCGAAAAATTATGAAATTTGAAACCTAGCAATAACTTTACATCACGGATCCAACAAAAGTGGTTTCGTCGAAATCCGAGGTCGTTTGCAAAATGGTTATTTTTAAGGGCCTGAATTCTATAGCGACTGTTTAGAATTTTCAACTGGACATATCTTTTGATCCCCGCTATGAAATTTTGATTATTCGGATTTGCTGGAAAGATATTATCAATTAGATCCTAATGTTTTTTGTTTCACTAAAATCCGGATTGTTTTGCACCCGGTACATTCAATTGAAGTTTGAAATCGAATTATCGAACTACCGCGCCACTTTCAATTTCTATTTTAATTATATATAATTATTTATATTCTAACGACGACGCGTATAATATATACGTACTAATTATATTCAAAATAAATTTCTCGTCGATATTATTTAAAATAATTCATTTTAAATAATCAAAATTCGCTAAAATTGCCAAAATAAAAATTTTAAACTGGCCCAGATTTTCGGGTTGTTACAATCTCCCCCACTTAAAACTTTTCGTCCCCGAAAAGGAACAAAGTCGAAAGTGGTTTGATTAATCAACTCTACGTTCGATCTGGCTTCCATTCTCCAACTTTTCAGTTTCTGAGAATTTTCAAACTCTTCAAAAATTTGGCTAACACCCTAAATTTTTGAAAAATTTCGCCATAACCTCCCCTGCAATGGGAGCATCGGGAAATCTCAAATAGCTTCCCCGGTCCTTCAGATCTCAAAAAGAAAAAGAAAAAGCCAAGCGGCTAGCCAATAGGCTCATAAAATCATCATCACCCAAACAAAACAGTAAATTATGTAGTAAACATGTACCTATTTATCGGGCAAACAAATTTTATTCTCTGCTCTAGCCTCCTTGCTATGACCTGTTCAAGGTAAGTACAAGTATATGCAAGCAAACGCAACCAATTTTCAATATAATTCAATATTTGGTTCAATTAGGCTAAATGGTTCAAAATTATCAACCAAATAAACAAACAACACAAACATCAATCAATTAGTGAATTAGAGTCTCAAATTCATAATTTTGATACATATACAAAAATCATGTTTTTGATGCCAAATCACAACAATAGGCCTTATCTAATTTTTGGTTCTCACACCAGTCAATACGAAATATATAGATATCACACCTTCGAAACACGAATACCAATTCTGATGATGTTCGAACTATCATCAGAATCATCTCTGGGCGACTAGAGTGTGATTCTATATCTGTCCAGTATATTAAAACTTCAAATACACGTTTGCAAGGCGTATATGCAAAATCTTTATATACTGGACTGTCCTAATCAATATGAAATAAATAATTAAATACAAATAGTTGATTTAGATTTTCAAAACAAAAATTGCTTTCATTTTAAAAATATACTCTTCACACTCGTCCTAGGATACTACTGATCCTATCTCTAACGAGTCATTCTCATTGGATTTTACTAATCCAATATCTGATGAATTCTTTCGTATGGTTCTAATGTGCCTTGTTCTCTAGCTTCGTAAACCAAAGCTCTGATACCAACTGTAAAAACCCGTAACTTCCCCGTAAGGGAAAGCGCGGATAGTTCGAGAACAAGCCACAACAGAACGCATATAAAAGAACATTTCATTGCATATTACAACAATGCATCAGATTACAAGAATATACAGAGTATAAACGAATAAATATTACACAGAAATATCAGACATTTAAATTACATTTAAATACATAGCAGCGGAAAATAATACAATACACAACTGAAGGAGATATACGGATACAAAGCTTTCCGGATATCCTTCCAGCTGTAAACCAGGATCCTGTGAATATAAATCTGCAAAACCAAAACTACTAGCTGCCCATGTCAAAATAAGGACACCCAGAGTTTAGGTCAAAACAATAAACTCCAGGTCAGTCATGTGACTGGTGTGAGAACTAAAACATAATAAATCTTTATTTTAAAGTTAGGTAAATCAAGGGACCACGCCGTATAACACGGAACGGGTTTCCTCCCAAGAATACCAGTGCATAAAACAACAGCGCAATGCTAAATAAAGAAAAATGAAGCTGTTATAAGACCCAGGTTCTATCACACAATGCAACGCAAGCCGGGGGATAGGGTTTTCCCTTATAACAGCCAAAGAATGCTTGATACGTTTAAAAGAAATCATTTGATACTATTATAAGTGTATAGTGTATAAAACAACTTCAAATCATAAGTATCAATCATAGGCGGCATGAATGCCCCATACCACTATGTCGCCATATATAGGTTATACAATCAAAATCGCAAAGTCACGTATTTGGAAATTGGGTTTCCATCTATGAACCGAGGCAAAAGATAGTCCTCAACCGATTCGAGACAATCTAGCCTACCATGTCTCAGGATCAGAGCTCGAGTGAACCTAGGAGCGACAGGGCCGGTCCACCGATGTGGATTAAAATTCCTGAACAATACGTTTCCCCGCCCTTTGGGGCGCAAACGAGCCAACGAATGACTCCATCGGACCCGGATCGTCCGATCTAACCGAGGCGCCTCGCAACAGCAACAACCACACAGGTGAAAAGTATATAAATGTCAGGGCTGGTAGGTCACTAACACCACCCTAGCTAGAAAGAAACGCATGTCCTCCCTGAGGTCCTTCCTCCCGTTTTTGGTTCACAACCGGGGTGCGAAACTCGCGAAGTAAACGTTACACAAAGCTACGCCACAAAGGCCGTGCTTTGATCATCACCACAAGACTTTGCTTTTCAACAGAAGCCTCGATCAACTGCCACTTAGGCATGCCACACAGGCAATTCACTCCATGCATTTGATATCCATCAATATATAACCTCTGAGCTCGTACGTCTCAGAGAAGGGCGTTAAGCAAGAGAATAAATTCTCCGCCGCCAAACGGATATATATTTAATAGAGATCAATCACACGGACTAAAATCCAATGTCAGACACACAGTCCATTTACAAGTTCGTTCTGGGTCTGAACGAAACCGGAGGCACCTAGTACCTCGCATATCCATCGATCTCCAAGTACGTCTGGACGATCACCAACTGTTTCCATCTTCTTGGGTGTACAGCCCAATCAAGATCATCAGTAATCACCCAAACGACGTGAAGACCTCCGGTCTTCGACCATCGTCTTCATCTTCGACTTATCGTCGTATCAGTTATTCAGAATGGGATAAACCCGGTCTTTCCGAATAACTCGCGTATATTTTAAATAAGTGTTACACAAACACAACATACGCCTCATTCCAATTCATCAGTCACTAACCGTAAATTAATCAAGAGAATAATTCCCCAAATATTAACCCCGAAGGCCGAAACCAACATCAGATCAATATCCAGGAAACCATTCTGCTTAGCTAACCGAAAGTTAGTTTCTGAATTTCACATTCATAGGGAAAGGTTCCCATTAATTTTATCAAAGATAAATTCTTTATATTTATTCTTTAATCTACTTTTGAATATCAATTCAAACTAGTCGGGATTAACGAAATTTACCGAAGTAATTATTTGTTTTAATTTCTCAATCCCAACCTATTCATCCCATGAAGTATAACTGGTAGTACTTCATATCTAACACCACGGTGTTATCGGTAAATTCAATTACCATTTCACGTTCAAATCTAATTAAAGATTTAACTATCGCCTGGAGCAAAACTGGTGATACTCCATTCTCGGTCATTTCAATCTAATTAAAGATTCATTAAAACTCCACTTAGTTTTGATCTTTAACTGGGTTAAAGAATCAGTGTCATTTAAAACACGGTTCACGATAAACACAAAATCACATTCCATTAATTATCGGGTTAAAGAACGAGTGTTATTTAAAACACTGTCCACGATAAACCCAAAAATCAATATCAATTCAATTCCAATTAAATATTATTTAATTGGTACACTTCATTAAATCTAAATAAAAAGATTTAATCTTTTCTCAACTGGGTTCAAGAACAGTGTTAATGAAGACACCATTCACGACAAACCCAAATCACATTTGATATTCAATACAAGGCTCTGAATAGAAAATATATCGGCTTATATTCAATATCAAATTCTACGATTAACAAATGTTGTATTGGAAATAACAATATAAATATATATCTTTCAATTTCCATAACAACATCCGTATAATCACGAATTCCAACATCGAAATATTCCGAAGACAATTTCGATTCAAATCCACTCTAGTGCAATCATTGGAAATTCTGATTATTTTTAAAACCCTTTTCAAATTCAATTTATTTTTTTAAAAATTAATAGAATTATAATTCTAGTTCAAAACTAGTTTACTTCGATAAAAAACTATTTTTATCTTTTCAAATATGGAGTTTTTCATCCCAATTCTTCTCAAATCATTTCTTATGATTTTACGCAAATTATTACTATTTTTAATTATTTTATCAAGGCCCGTACAGTCGATTTTCATCAATGGCCATCGAACTGCACTTACAGCGACCTTTTTCAAATTTGATTTGGACATAATTCCAAATCCAACCGTTGGATTTCTAATTTCTAATATTCGTTAGAAAGCTCTTTTCGATACGAACCCAACGGTTCCGGTTTTAGGAGAATCCGACGGTCTGATCTCCCGTAATATCCGTTTGAAATAAATGGTCGGAATTCACGAACTGCCGCGGCGCAGCGCGTTCTATTCAGGCCATTATATTATATATATAATATATATATCGTCGATTTCTATTTAAATCGAATTTTATAAATAGTTTTGAATTCGTTTCAAAAACATTTTCAACTTCCATTCCAAATTCAAATCAAAGTTGAATCTTTCCTTATAAATTCGGTTTAAAATTCATTTCTATTCAACTCAAGTTTCAATTCAATTTGAATTCATTTCACTTCGTTTTAAATTCAATTCGAATTCGTTTTCAATTCGATTCAATTCGATTCAATTCAAAGTGGTTTTCTATTTGATTCAAATTCGTTATATATTTCAATTGAAATCAAATTCGTTTTCTATTCAAATCAAATTCGTTATATATGCAATTGAAATCAAATTAGTTTTCTATTCAAATCAAATTCGTTATATATGCAATTGAAATCAAATTCGTTTTCTATTCAAATCAAATTTCAATTCAATTTGATTTCACTTCAATTCGTTTTCAATTCGAATTCGTTTTCAATTCAATTCGAATTGGTTTTATATTCAATTCATTACGAAATCGTTTTATATTCAATTCATTTCGAAATCGTTTTATATTCAATTCATTTCAAAATGAATAAAATCGATATAAATATCGTTCACGTCAAAATGGCGTCAATCTAATCAACACGGCTTCATATATTCCTTTATTCTATTCAACAAATGAATATTTATTTTTTGTCAACACACGACCAATCTCAACGAATGAGTACCGTCCACGTGTGACTATTTTTTTTAAATTATTTCGTTCAACACATGACTAATCTCAACGGATGAGTACAGTCAACACATGAACCTTTATTTTATAGTGATAAAGATATAAAATTTTGTTATTAAAATATTTCGTCCAACACATGACAAATCTCAACGGATGAGTACGGTCAACACATGAACCTTTATTTTATATTATTCTTTATTTTATAAATTGGAATGAGGCCCAATCAATCACCATATAATGTTAATTATATGGACTTTTCATACATCACACGTATATAATAGCTTTGAAAAATAATCCACCATCAACCAAAGTGCACTACACTGTATAAGCATCAAATATAGATATCTAACTCTTATAACAGCCTGTCAATCAATCGATCGACATATTTAATCAGTCAGGATGAGTGAACTTCAAATTTCATCCCAACACCCGTGTGGGGTTTCAAACAATCAAACACAGATTTTATTTGTGCAGTTGGGCGATGTGTAAAATTTATCGACCCAATCAATGTCCTTCAAATAGGGGTACATAAACAAACCGTCCGGTTTGTAAATGAATATTTATTTATTTACATTCACGTTAAAAATTATATTTTTAATGACAAAACATTTTATTTCAACATATGAATTTCTATTCAATTCATTTATTCTATAAAATGATATTGTTATTTTTCTAACTTATTTTAGAAAATTTCGGCGGCATATCGGCACGATACTAGAAACGGGACAAGGCCTAGCCTTACCCCCGGTCTAGTGAAGGCCCACGCCATTCACACATCAATCAAATCAATTTCATTTCACCAAACAATTCAATTTCAAATCAAATCATCTAACTAATCTATGCAACCAAACAAACAAGTCCATGGTCTGTGGACGATTGTGTCGGGTGCTACTAAGCACCGTCTGCATCCTAGTATATATATATTACTAGAAAAGAAATTGAAGAGTGAGAAATTCTCACCGATAGCTATCCAATACTACGACTCTTCTTTGATAGGAATCTTCATCGTTCTCGCCTTTTTGTCACCTTCGTTGCCCGTATTCACTACATATATAAAAATCACATTTTTACTTTGCTATTCAATATATAAAAATCGAATTTTTACTTCGCTATTCAATATATAAAAACCGAATTTTTACTTTGCTATTCAATATATAAAAATCGAATTTTTACTTCGCTATTCAATATATAAAAACCGAATTTTTACTTTGCTATTCAATATATAAAAATCGAATTTTTACTTCGCTATTCAATATATAAAAACCGAATTTTTACTCTGCTATTTCTATTTATAAAAATCGAATTTTTACTTCGCTATTCAATATATAAAAACCGAATTTTTACTCTGCTATTTCTATTTATAAAAATCGAATTTTTACTTCTCTATTCAATATATAAAAACCGAATTTTTACTCTGCTATTTCTATTTTAAAAACAATGTGATATATATTTTCAAAACATTCCTATATATTTTCAAAACCTTGTGATATATACATATTCAAAACTTTGTGAGGTATATATTCAAAACTTTTCGACTTATATATTCAAAACTTTGTGATATACATATTCAAAACTTTGCGATGTATATATTCAACACTTTGCGATATATATATATTTTCAACAATGCTAATTTTTATATTTAAAATCATTATAAATTTATATTTTAAAACAATTCAAATTTATATTTTCTAAGCCATGTAAATTTTACTTTTCAAAAACAAAGATTTTTATTTTATTAGTAATGCAAATTTTACTTTTCAAAAACAAAGATTTTTATTTTATTAGTAATGCAAATTTTACTTTTCAAAAACAAAGATTTTTATTTTATTAGTAATGCAAATTTTACTTTTCAAAAACAAAGATTTTTATTTTATTTTTAAAACTGATTTTATAGTGTTATTATATTTTCATAAGATAATTGGTAAAGTAAATAAATTGTATACCTTTTATCCTCAAAGAAAACACGGTTCTCCTTGCTCGTGAAAATCCAAAGCCCTCCACGCATCTAAACCCATTTGCTCGATTGGAAGAAGCCTGCGCCACCGATGACTGGAAGCGTCGGAACTTGATCGGAGTGGGTCCCTCGACGCGCCGTTAGTAGCTCCTCCACTGCTTGGAACCGCCGCCGATGCGGTTGCGCCCTGCCTCCCCAAAACTCGATCGAACGCCATGGCCTTATGCCAGAAATTCGAGCTCCTCCAGTGCTTATATTCAATCTCCACCACAAATCGAGTAGAGCTCGCCTAGCAGAGGAAGGTTCACGTTGGGGAACTCTTCGATTACTGCATGGATGAGGATGATCGGAGGAGGAAGTTTAGAGATTTCTAGCCCTTGATTTTTAATAAGTGGCGGCTGAACGTTGAAAATGAAAATTGGTGTTTAGGAATTTCCATTTATACCCTTATTTTATTATTTTATTATTTAATTTTAAAATAACTTGTTTATTGTTATAAACTCCAAATTAAACCCAACGAATGTCGCTCCTAGCTAAATACCCCAATTCCGGACACAATGGGATATGTTTCGTAACCCATTTCGGATGTTACGATCAGTTTTTGTCAAATTTACATTTAAATCACTATATTGAACTTTAAACGTACATTTCATATTACCGGGGTCACATACTAACTCTAAGAATTCCCAAAAAATATTTTCTAGCTTCGTATTGACGATACGGTCCTAACGAAACTAATTTCATCGAATTCTGAGACCGTCTGAAAAATGGCCAATTTCCAGTCGATTAAAATCAACTAAAACTGGTCAAACACGTTTTCCTTTGCCACGCTCACATATTGATTCGAAAAATTATGAAATTTGAAACCTAGCAATAACTTTACATCACGGATCCAACAAAAGTGGTTTCGTCGAAATCCGAGGTCGTTTGCAAAATGGCCATTTTTAAGGGCCTGAATTCTATAGCGACTATTCAGAATTTTCAACTGGACATATCTTTTGATCCCCGCTATGAAATTTTGATTATTCGGATTCGCTGGAAAGATATTATCAATTAGATCCTAATGTTTTTGGTTTCACTAAAATCCGGATTGTTTTGCACCCGGTACATTCAATTGAAGTTTGAAATCGAATTATCGAACTACCGCGCCACTTTCAATTTCTATTTTAATTATATATAATTATTTATATTCTAACGACGACGCATATAATATATACGTACTAATTATATTCAAAATAAATTTCTCGTCGATATTATTTAAAATAATTCATTTTAAATAATCAAAATTCGCTAAAATTGCCAAAATAAAAATTTTAAACTGGCCCAGATTTTCGGGTTGTTACATTCCTATATGGGATGCAGTAGGAGAGTACCTTCGGTTCATCCTGTTCCTGGATGACTTATATGGACGAATGTCTGACAGAGTATTTCAAAGGGGTCGTGTATGTTGATTTTTCAAACGTATTTCTGTTAGTGGCAGAGAAGGGAACTTCTTTTAGCTTAACTACCAGAATATTTTTGTGGACGTCAATTAGCGATATCTAGTGAATTTGACGATGTGGCATTCAAAGTGAATGGCGATCAGATGTTTCAAAGAAAATTCTGGCCTCAAGCCTCACAACCAGGTAAATGACAAAAATCTGGCAGGCAGCATGGCTATATGGGTCGCTCCCATTAGGGTGTATAATCTCCTATCTAGAGAAAATCTTATTTGCTTCTTTAATCTATTTCAATGTTGTCCCTTTTCAGGAAACGGTAGGTCGCACCCAACCGTTGGTGATATACATTCGATACACTCAAGCGAAATGAGTGGTCGGTCATGTGAGGGCCGGGTTGCAAGACGTTCTTGTTGGACCCCGTGTATTCGCCTCTAGAGATGCAATATCGGTAGGTGGTCCCATACCTTGTCATAGTCGGAATCCAATATCCAATAAGTGCCCGTGGTTTTGTTTGTATACTATATATGTGGAGCGTGAGATGCAAGCGTTCTACTAGATTTCTATTTACTTGTATTTAGACATTATCATAATATCAGAAAAAGATCTTGATTTCAAAACTATTTTGGGTTATAATAAGGTAAAAACCGTCCATGTTTATGTGTGGATTTGGTCTTACGATTATCCTTTTCTTTGAAAGATTTTAACTTTAAAATCAGGTTGTGTGATACCCTTAATACTATGCGAGTTTATCTCACTCTGGTTCACCAGACTGACCCGACGTTTTGTAAATGCTCGTGTTAGCCCGGGGTGTATAGGTTCATGATTATCGAATGCTGTGAAGTCCAGAGATGAGCTGGAGATGTTCAGATGTATGATATTATGTAGCTACTATTCCACTGTGTGTTGTATATGGGAACATGTTATTATAACTGTCCCGTTGTGTGATGTACTCTGATATTGTAAGTATTTTTAAAGCTCTCAATAAATATTTATTTCTGTATTATGTTTTGTTCCGCTGCGATGTTAGACTCTGTGTTGTTTCTTATTCTATTACTATTCTAATATTTCTTTCTTATCTCACCCTCTAAATTCTTTCTAATAACGTTCCGGTGTTTGGAAAGTCGGCATGAGTCATGGTAAAGGTTTATATGTCGATTTCCGGGGCTGAAAAACCTTGGGTCGTTACAGTGGTATCAGAGCTATTAGTTTAGTGATAACCTTGGCTCTGTGGCGTAACTCAATAGAGATGGGGTTAGTAATACCCTAGATTGAGTTTGTTATATGAGAGCGCGTATTCGTAATTTGATATAAAATTATTTTTAAAAAATA
Organism: Allium sativum; assembly: GCA_030737875.1. Taxonomy (NCBI): domain Eukaryota; kingdom Viridiplantae; phylum Streptophyta; class Magnoliopsida; order Asparagales; family Amaryllidaceae; genus Allium; species Allium sativum. The sequence goes on from CM060913.1 coordinate 683,546,499, forward strand.
TTTTTGCCCAAATTATTTTATAATAAAAGCAATGATTTTCTCAATGTATTATAATATGGGAAATCGATTGATTTGTTAATATTGATCTAAATGATATGTTTGGATTGTGTTGTTGATTGCTTGAATATAAATCTGAAATAATAGACTTGGTTTAAAACCAATATGAAATAAATAAGTTGAATAAATCAATCCTGATTAATAAACCTGAATGGATAATTAAAGAAATAAATGAAGTTATTATAAATAATTATAATCTCATGTGGATTAGAATGTGTGTAGAACTGGTTGAATCATATGGTATGGATATTTAAAACTAATTGATGTTGTTTTGGGGACTAATGAAATTTATTCGAGTTGAGAACAGGTACAGAAGTGCCAATTTAGCTTTAAAATCCATTCAAGAGAAAATTCTGGAGTTAATTGAATCCAGTTTGAATAGGGCTACATAATAATTAAGCAAGCTCGAATATAAAATATTGCTTACCGCATAATAACGCCCGCACAATGGTACGCCTATGCAAAATATGAAATTTTGGTTTTTATTTGGGTTTTGAGTTTGGTTTTTGAATTTTTTTCGACCCTGTTGGTCGATGTATATATATTTCTTGAATCTGCGATATTGCAGATATCCTCCGTACAGGGGAAACTTTACCAAAAAAATTCCAAATTTTAAGGTGTTAGAATATTTTTGAAGATTTTTGGAGAATTCATTTATTTGAATTAAATTGGTTTTACAACAATTAGATTAGTTTTGGAAATTAAAAATCGAGTTTTGAATTTTACTTTCGTAAAGATAATGGGTTTGTAACGTTCATTCTTACCTTAGCAATTTCGAGGACGAAATTATTTTATGGGGGGAAGAATGTAACGACCCGTATTTTGACGGTCAAATATTTAATTTAATTTATTATTTGGAGTGTTAATGGATTTTAATATTTAATTCGATATTTAAAACGAAGTTTGAACGTTAATTTTAATTATAGTATAAAACGTGCTCGAAATCACACGGTAGTTCGTAATATGGAGTTTTGAACTTCAATTCGATATACTTGATCCGATGTAAGTCGGATTTCTGTGAAACAAGAAACATTATAACCGTATTGATGATAATTTTATATGAAAGACAGAAATCCAGATTTCGTGTTATAGTTTGTTAGTTATGGCCAAATCAAATTTTTAAATAATCGCTATGTAAATCGTTATAAAAATATACGCGTCAAAATAGCCGTTTTGCAAATGGACTCAGATTTCGACGAAATCAGTTTCATTAGAACCGTAACGTTAAGATATTGTACGATGTTGAATAGCGTGGCAACTGATGTCGTATGTGACCACGGTAGTCGTAAATGCCCGTTCAATTTCTATAGCGCGTAATTAATTTAATAAAGGGTTATTTGGGTATAACTTGAACAGACGACCGAACTAAGCCGCGAAACCAATTCCATTGAGTTCGTATCGTCGATTAGAGTCAGGATAGGTATATAGTTTGTTATTTTTGAAGACCGTGTAATTTGGTGTCCAAAATGGCATTGTGGTGTGCGTAAAAATGGCCTACTGGGGAAACAGTCTCAGAATGCAACGAAACTCATGCCGTTGGGTTCGTATTGAAGAATTATTATAGGATTTCAAAGTTTCAAGTTGAATTGATTTATCTAGTGATCGTGAAAATTTTAAATGCATGTTTATTTTTGGTTTTATAAAGGAATTTTTTTTCAAACGATGTCGGAATTCGACGAAACTTGTCCCATTGGGTTCGGAATACCTTTTTACAATAAGATTAGCTTTTTTATCAGAAAACAGAAATTGTTTGTAGGTTGGTTTACGTGTTACTTCACGATGAAGTTTCGTTATAAATAAAATATTAATAAAACTATCATACCCCTCAATATATATATATTCACGGCACAATCTAAACAAAAGATTGTGCCAATACATGTCACGCACATCCTACTTTCATAGCTTAATAGAAAATAACTACTATCTATTCTATGCAAACTTTTCAAAAGATTTTCCGTGCCAACCACGTTTAACAGCTCCTTGCCTTGCACGCCACACTTACTTGCCTTGTAGACCACACTATTGCCACACCTTGCAACCCACGTAACCACTGTATTGTCCCCTATAAATAGCTCCTCCATTTCCTTTTTCTCTTCGTATTATTCCCTGAACAAAGAAAACCAAACCATTTAAACATTATTTCACAAGCTTTAGATTTTCTTTAATCCAAAACCCATCTTCATGAACCAAACTACAAACCATAACATCTCAAACACTGGAGACTGGTGGCGCTTGGCATAGCAAGGCTCTGGGCGGAGACTGAGGGAGGCAAGGCGTTGTCACTGGTCCCTTTGCTCATAATCTGGTGGCCTTGATGGTCAACGCTTTGGTGGTGTTTCCTCTAGCGGTGGTAGATGGAAGTTCGGTGAACTTCTAGTGGGGCGATTTAGGAATGAGCCGTGGAGGTTTCTGCGATGGGGTCGTGTTACGTAGGGAGTTGAGAAGGAAATAACAATACATGTATATGTATGGAGAGGAGAATGTGGAGTGCGGCTCACTGAAGGAAGGGGATGGAAATCTTGCGTTGAAAATAGATGTGGAAAGGAGAAGACATAAGGGAAACACGGTGAACATTGTACTCGTGGAAAATAAGACCGAAGTGAGGAAATCTGGACCGAAGACAGTCGGTCTATTTACAAACGAGAAGAACGAAGGGATCAGTTTCTGGATGGATTTGGATGATTGGTGCTATATAAATCGAAGGCAGGAGGAGAATCGAAACACAGTCCAGGGCGTTGAAATAGAACTAAAGAAAAGAGTAATCGTCCTCTTTTATTTTTAATCTCAGGTTAACATAGTAGCTAAAACTAAATTTAAGATTTAATCCTAAATTAATTAACCATATCATGGATTATTAAATGACTTATAACATTTAAATCATTTTAGGTAAACAAATTTGCTAGAACGCTGGAATTTTAGTTGTGAAGGGGAGCAGTGAAGAATAGGAGCGGCCAATTTATCATAGCAAAGTAATTAAATAATTTACTTAATGAGTTTTAATTCAGAAAAGGAAATTTCTTATTATTTAAATCATATAATGATATTATATTTCATGTAGAGCGCAACATAACATTTGGACGAAGAACAGTAAGGACCGGTGACCATGTGATAAATATAATTAGTATAATTATATTATAATTAAAAGGATCGGTTACAAATTATATCGTATAACTTAAAATTTTGGATAACATTTATTCATATTACCAGAATCAAGCCAAACGAGTTGCGTTGAAACCAAGGCATTGAATTCTACGTTTTGGAAATATTCTGAACAAAGCTGGAACTGACTGGAATTTAATGTTAAATTAAACACTAATTTAATTTAACTGGAAACCGTACCGCTTTGACAACGAATCAGATCAAGGTGAGTTAAACTCACTCAGTTATTTCCCATTTATATTTTATATAAGTTGGGTTTTTTATTTTGTGTGCTCTGCTTACTAATGGTTGACTGTTTGACAATTATATATTTCTTTGTTGTTTAATTGATGAAATTAAACCGCCATTTAATTTCGCTGAAAAACCAAATCGTTATTTTAACGATTGGTTCCAATAAAGGTAACTTACCTTATTGGTCATGTTTATCAATAAAGTGTTTAATGGCTTGATTTTTTTTGATCTGTTTGAATTGTCTGGGGATAACCGTTTGTATACAGGGAAGAACAGGTTGGAGGAATGCAACCGGATTCCTCAATATATATTATTTATTTCATATCATCAACATATGAACTGTCCTGTTTGGGGTGATTGATTTGATTGTGGATTATTGACTGAAAATCCAACACCTGTTTAGTTTAAACCAATGGGCGGTGTTGGTTGAGTATTTGGCAACGTATGGCCAATAAAATCAATCGCTTTTGTTTATATTGGTTTACCGTCAGGTGAACTGATAGAACTGAAGTTATAAAATTTATTTTATAATTGGAGATAGAATTTTGAATATATTATTTAGTTTATTTAAAGGAAATAATAATTATTATTATTTAGGTTATAATTAGTTATAAATTTATTTTGTAAAGTAAGTTCTGATGTTAATCGAATTTATAAGTACGAGAATAGGAATTAACCTCACGGTTAAGTGGTATAATTGTTTAAACAATTTAATGTAATTATTTAAATTAATTATGTTATTAATTAATTTAAAGTGAGAATGGATTGGAATGGGTTAACGAAATAACTGTGCCTTGAGTTAACTAAGTCAACAATTGTAATTTGAACTCATTTTAAATTAGTTTTGATTTGAATTAATCTAATAAAACAGTTTAGTGAATATTGTTATAATTTTAATAAGATCTTTAAAAAGGGAATTAATATTTATTCTAGTAAATAATGGAATTAACTACAGAAGTAGTTAACTATCGAAGTAAATAATTATTTTAATTAATACTAATTTAGGGAAATACTTTTTAATTTAAATTCATTTAAAAAGTACTCGAAGTGGGAAATGAAATCCAATGGAAAAGTGAAAGGAGTCTACGAACGGGTTTTGTTTAAAACCTGAGTTTTTATAATAAAGTTATAAAAGGGATTTTTAAGCGAATATTATAGCTTAAAATAAATGTTACTTAATCAATTGAACTAAGTAAAAGGAGATTTAGGATAAAAGGGTTTTATAATAAACCAAAGTTATAAAAAGGGGTTTGAGGTTTTATATCGTTAATTCTAAATTAACGAAGATGGGATTAAGTACAATTGGAATTGAAATAAGGATTCCATGTAGGAAATGATGAAATAAATTTGAAAAGAGATTTGAAGAAGTGAATTTGGATAAAGAAGGGGGTCATAAGGTTATATAATCAAATCTGAATTTTAAATGAAATGGTTCAAAGAGGGAAAAGGTCAAAAAGTGATGTTTATAAAGAAATTACTAAATTATTGAATTAAGAAAGAACGGGCAAATCCAAGAAAGAGATTTTCCAAGTGTAAGAAGGTTTTAGGAAACCATATCTTGAATAAAATAATGGAATTTGAAATTGATATTGAAATGAGGTATCAGATTTTGGATTACAACTTATATTTATCTTAAGGTATGAATGTTGTTGATCAAGGTTTGAGAGGTAACTAAAATACCCCAACTTGAACGACTTCGGGGTTATCTGAGGATGATATAAGTTCTAATGGTAAAATAGATTAGTAAAGTTTATTATTTCATTAGAGAAATAATAATGCAACAATAGTAAATGAAGATTTAGAAAAATATATAGTAAGAATTCAAAAGTGAAAAGGGAAATAAAAAAGGATTGTGTAACGGTATCTACGAATTAGAAAGGAGACGTAAAGTTGAATTTTTATTTATAAAAATAAGCATTGGTTTTTGTTTCCAAGTAATGAAATAGAAGATATTTCGTAATGTTGTTTACGAGAAATTAATTGAATTTATTTCCCAATATTATAATAATGTGGCTAATGTTTTAAAGGTGAAAATAGAAACTGAATATGATATAGGATTTCTTAAGTATTAAAAAGAGATTTTGTTAAAGAATAAACTTATGTTAAATAAGAAGCGAGAAAACTATATTTTTAATATCGAGAGATTTAAGAGTTGAATTTACATTTGTTTTAAATTAAAAGGTGAGACGACCCCAAACCCCGTACTGACGGTGGCAAGGGAAATCCGTGGAATATAACACAGAAACAGATGTTAGCAGAACAGAAATAAATAAATACACCAAATAATGAACAATAGAATATACTGGATAAAAGTAATCATCAGAGTTACACAGTATACAGGATCTTACTTAGTACAAATACAGTTCAGCTATACATAAATGTCTACAGCGGAAAACAAACAAAATATGTACAATAGGAGTTGAACAGCATAAAAGGAGATAAATGATAGAATCCATCTTCAGCTCCAGCTATCCAAAAATAACCAGCTAAACCTGAATACAAGGCTGCCCGTGTAGAAAAAGGGGCACCCGAGTTTGAAAGTGAAACAAACTACGAGTCAGTCATGGGACTGGTATGAGAAATCTATTCAACACATATATAATTATGGCTGATCACAGGACCACGCCACTTTCGTGGAACGGGTTTACTCCATTGGATTGCCAGTGCTTTAAAACAAATCTTTCTTTTTAAACATCGCAATGCTTTTTATAAAAATGAAGCCATTATAAGACTCAGTTCCCATCACACAATGCAACGCAAACCAGAGGATAGAGTTTTTACCTTATAATGGCCAAAATATGCTTGATACGAATAAAACAAAGGCATTTGATATTATTGCTAGTGTTAATATGTTTTGAAAACAATTTCAAATCATAACTATCAATCATAGACGGCATGGGTATCGTCATATATATATACAATCAAAACCGCACAGTCACGTATTTGGAAATTGGATTTCCGTCATGAACCAAGGCAAAAGATAGTCCTTACCGACTTCGTGACTCTCTAGCCCGAGCCACAGGGTCAGAGCGCATCGACCCTTGGATCGTCAGGGCCGGTCCATCGATGTGGATTAAAATGCCTGAACAATACGTTTCCCCGCCCTTTGGGGCGTAAACGAGCCAACGAATGACTCCATCGGACCCGGATCGTCCGATCAAACCGAGGCGCCTCGCAACAGCAACAACCACATAGGTGAAAAGTATATAAATGTCAGGCTGGTAGGTCACTGACACCACCCTAGCTAGAAAGAAATGCATGCCCTCCCTAAGGTCCTTCTCCCTTTTCTGGTTCATACCGGGGTGTGAGGCTCGCGAATTCACGTTATACACAAAGCTACGCCACACAGGCGGTGCTTTGATCATCACCACAAGACTTTGCTTTTCAACAGAAGCCTTGATAATTTGCCACTTAGGCATGCCACACTAGCAATTCATGCCATGCGACTGATGTCCATCGATATACAACCTCTGAGCTCGTGCGTTTCAGAGAAGGGCGTTAAGCAAAAGAATAAATTCTCCCTCGCCAAACAGATGTATATTTAATAGAGATCAGTCAGCACAGAATAAAATCCAATGTCAGACACACAGTCCATTTACAAGTCCGTTCTGGGTCTGAACGAAACCGGAGGCACTAAATACCTCGCAACCCATCGATCACCATGTACGTCTGGACAATCACCACTCATTATCCATATTTCGGGATGCCTCCCAATCAGGACCTCGGTTACCATCCAAACGAGTTGAAGATCTCCGGTCTTCGACCTCTGTCTTCATCTTCGACTTTCAATCGTCGGTCAATTATTTTGAAATGAGAATTAACTCGGCCTTTTCAAATAATTCACGTATATTTAGAATTTCAAATCAATTTATTTCAATGGTTAAATCATTCGACAACACCAATTTTGTTCTTTAATGTAATTTTCACACCAAACACACTCTACCATCAAATACCACATAAATCGAGCAAATTCAGTTTATTTCCATTCTATATTGTTTATGGTATTTTATAACGATTTATCGCTATTTTTATTTATTTTAAAATAGCCAATTTATTCAAAACAACGCTTCGGGCCATAACGCGGCTGTGGCGCTGTTTTTCTTCAGATTTGATTTACACATATCTGAAAATTTAACCGTTGGATCTTCACACAATTTACATCATTAGAAAGGTCTTTTCAAAACGAATCCAACGATTCCAGTTTTGGGAAAATCCGACGGTCGGATCTCCCGGTTCAATCGTTTGAAGTTTCGATTTCAAAATACGGACTGCAGCGTCGTTATTCGATTAAATATAATTATATTTATATATATATATAATCGTTTCTGGCGCTGTTTTTCTTCATATTTGAATTAAAAATTCCAGACAATCCAACCGTTGGATTTTACAAAGTTGGTGCCGTTGGAAAGATATTTCCAAGGCGAACCCAACGGTTGCGATTTCTGGAAAATCCGATGGTCGGATCTCCCGGTATAATCGTTTGAAATCACGGTTTCAAAATGCGAACTGCACGGCCACGTTTCGTTTTAATTTTATTTATATTTATATAGTTATATAAATATAGTTCATTCAATAATTTCAATATCGTCTTCACTTCAAATATTTCACTAATGCCTTTAAATTTCGGAAAAATTCGCCATAACCTCCTTTGTACGGGAGGGGCTGGGAAAATTCCCAAATAGCCACACGGGCGTCTCATATCAAAAAGAAAAAGAAAAAGCCAAGCGGCTAGCCAACAGGCTCATAAAATCATCACCCAAATAAAACAGTAAATGTGTACCTATTTGTCGGGCACAAAATTTTATTCCTCTTCTCTAGCCCCTTTGCTATAACCTGTTCAATAAATATGCATGTACATATATACAGTTCTTATCATTTATCATTTTCCATTCAAATTCATATTTGATTCCATTTGGTTCAAAAACACCATTCATTCTAATGTTGTATGCATAGGCAAAAATCATATCATTAGCTAATTAATGAATACTTCAACTCATGCATATTTACTTGAACGAGTGGCTATTTTTAACACTTCACATCTCAACAATTCATGTATATAATAAAAATGTGATTCTTATTGTAAAACAATTCATTTCAAAACACTATTATTTTGTATAGTTTATATAGGTAATAAAAATAGGATTTTTCTTATAAAACAATTTCTTTTAAAACGAGATTATTTTACATAGTCCATATAGTTGATAAAAGGTGATTTTTATTATGAAACAATTTATTTCAAAATATGAATACCATTCAACACATGAATTTCAATTCAATGAATGAATATCGATTCAACACATGAAGGTTTTCTATAGTTTCTATATATAGATAAAAATGTGATTTTTATATTTAAAACACGAATACCATTCAACACATGAATTTCTAATCAACGAATGAATATCGATTCAACACATGAAGGTTTTCTATAGTTTCTATATATAGATAAAAAAATGTTATTTTTATATTTAAAACACGAATACCATTCAATACATGAATTTCAATTCAACGAATGAATATCGATTCAACACATGAAGGTTTTCTATAGTTTCTATATATAGATAAAAAATGTGATTTTTATATTTAAAATACGAATACCATTCAACACATAAATTTCAATTCAACAAATGAATATCGATTCAACACATGAAGGTTTTCTATAGTTTCTATATATAGATAAAAAATGTGATTTTTATATTTAAAACACGAATACCATTCAACACATGAATTTCTAATCAACGAATGAATATCGATTCAACACATGAAGGTTTTCTATTCAATGAATAAATATAGTTTCAGCAAATGAAAATAATTCAAACACATGAATATTATTCAAAATTTCGGCAGCATAACGGCAGGGTAGTTAAAACCGGGACCGTCCCTAGTACGGCTCCTCGCTCTACCTTAAAACCTCGCGGTTTTTGACAATGGGGATCATGCATCTAGTTCGCATGCAGGCGGCATGTATATATTTATTTCATTTCCACAAACTAATCCTATGTGGTTTCAACCAAATATTTCTCAACCACAAATGGGTATTTTTCAACCACAATCAATCAATATCAACCCCGAACAACCATTCGCTATCCATCAATTTTCACACCAATCACAATCAATAAATATGGTCCATGGTTTGTGGACGAGGGGCGTATATATATATTTATATATAGCAATTCACTTCTATTTCAACACATATATAATTTTTACAACGCACATATAACTTATACATCGAACGTACAACTTATACAATGCTTATACATGAGGTGTACAACGCTTATATAACTCATACATCGACTATATAATTTATACATCGTCGTTTTCCATATCGTTTATAAATTAGAAATCTCACATTGGGTTCCACTCCACCAAAAATAGCAGAAGGCTCAGAAAAATATGTGGTCTCTTCTAAAATGTAGAAGGCGTCCTCACGGTCACGATGTTTCCTGTTTCATCGAATTTCGTTAACGAACGAAAAAGATATGATTTTTCGAAGTTTGCAACGGTTTTAAACTGTTAAAATCAGTTTTAAATTAAACAGCCGATACCTTTCAGAAATCTTCAAAACTAGGTTTGAATTTTTCGATCAATCCGTGCAATGGTTCCACGATCGGGTTGCGCAGGGTCGAAGACCTACGTGAGGCGCACATGCGCCAGGGAGGAGGGTCAACTCGGTGGGCCCTAGCTGGCGTGGCGGCGGTTTCAACGTCGAAACTTCACAGAGGTGATTCGGCCGATTTACACAACTATAATTGCTGCTCCTTATATGGATTTGAAGATCTCTCCGAGCTCTACAAAATCCTCAACAGGAGGAAGGCGTAATTTTGCTTGTAGGAGGAGGAACGGAGGAGAGAAGGCACGAGCGGTTTTCCGCCGTAAATCGTGATCGGGGACAGAGAAGCGGGGGGGGGGGGGATTTCTGACGTGGACGAGTAGATTTTTTTATTTATTTATAAAGTTTAAAAATCCGAAAATACCCCTTGCCTCCTGCGAACCCTAATCCAAACCCAACGACTGTCGTCCCAAGTGTTTTACCCCCATTCCGAACACAATGGGATATGTTTTGAAGGCCCATTCGAATGTTTCAGTCGGTTATTCTTCAAATTAAAATATAAAACTTTCAATATTTAATTTGAACGTACATTTCAATTTGCCAGGGCCACAAACTGATTCGAAAAATTCCAGAAAAATAAATCTAGCTATGTTTTGACGATACGGTCCCAACAAAACTAGTTTCGTCGAATTCTGAGACCGTTTGCAAAAAGGCCCATTTCTGGTCGATCCAATTTAACTATAATTGACCAAAACACGTTTTCCATTGCCACGCTCACATACTAGCTTCAAAAATTATGAAATTTGAAACCTAGAAATAACTTCACATCCCGGATCCAACAAAAGTGGTTTCATCGAATTCCGAGGTCGTATGCAAAATGGCCAATTTCACGGGCTATATAAATCCCATAGCGACCTTTCTGTAAATTCATTCGGCCATAACTTTTGCTTTCCGTTATGAAAATTCGATTTTTCAGATTTGTTAGAAAGGTATTCACTAACAGATTTAAATATTTTTGGTTTCACTAAAATCCGTTTTGTTTTGCAACCGGTACAGTCCGACAAAGTTTGAATTCAATTTTTGAAACTACAGCGCCTTTCAAGCCTTGTTTATAATTAGAATTAATTATATTCGTTTTCAATTCTCGATTCAAACTCACTTTTTATTGCCATTATTTAAAATATTTATTCTAAATATTTAAAATCCATTATTTTAGCCAATTTAAAAAAAAAATTGGTTTAGATTTTCTGGGTCGTTACAAAAGGCCAAGTGGTGATGAATACTGAACCAGTGAACTCATAGGATTGTCATGATTGAAACACTGTTTATTTTGATAATTAAACCACAGACTATCAAATCTGTCCAATACAATTGTTGGTACGGAAAGACCGGGATCGAATTTATATTTGAAAACCATTCCAACCGACAAATACGTGAAGATATCAAAAGATAATCGAGATGGAGCATTGAAGACCGTAGAATTGCATAAACGAAAGGACTGCTAATAATCTCTGGTTTAGCGGCCAGAGATAAACTGTGGTTCTATCGTGGTTGGAATCTACGGAATTGCAAGGACTTCTCGCTACTGATCCATGGGGTGATTCCTATATGGGATGCAGTAGGAGAGTACCTTCGGTTCATCCTGTTCCTGGATGATTATATGGACGAATGTCTGACAGGGTATTTTAAAGGGATCACGTACATTGATTTTTCAAATGTATTTCTGTTAGTGGAAGAGAAGGGCACTTCTCCTAGCTTAACTACCAGAATATTTTTGTGGACGTCAATTAGCGATATCTAGTGAATTTGACGATGTGGCATTCAAAGTGAATGGCGATCAGATGTTTCAAAGAAAATTCTGGCCTCAAGCCTCACAACCGGTTAATGACAAAAATCTGGCAGGCAGCATGGCTATATGGGTCGCTCCCATTAGGGTGTATAATCACCTATCTAGAGAAAATCTTATTTGCTTCTTTAATCTATTTCAATGTTGTCCCTTTTCGGGAAACGGTAGATCGCACCCAACCGTTGGTGATATACATTCGATACACTCAAGAGAAATGAGTGGTCGGTCATGTGAGGGCCGGGTTGCAAGACGTTCTTGTTGAATCCAGTGTATTCGCCCCTAGAGATACAATATCGGCAGGTGGTCCCATACCTTGTCATAGTCGGAATCCAATTTCCAATAACTGCTCGCGGTTATGTTTGTATACTATATATGTGGAGCGTGAGATGCAAGTGTTCTACTAGATTTCTATTTACTTGTATTTAGACATTATCATAATATCAGAAAAAGATATTGATTTCAAAACTATTTTGGGTTATCGTAAGGTAAAAACCATCCATGTTTATGTGTGGATTTGGTCATATGATTATCCTTTTCTTTGAAAGATTTTAACTTTAAAATCAGGTTGTGTGATACCCTTAATACTGTGCGAATTTTTCTCACTCTGGTTCACCAGACCGACCCGTCGTTTTGTAAATGCTCGGGTTAGCCCGGGGTGTACAGGTTCATGATTATCGAATGCTGTGAAGTCCAGAGACGAGCTGGAGATGTTCAGACGTATGATATTATATAGCTACTATTCCGCTGTGTGTTGTATATGGGAACAGGTTATTATAACTGTCCCATTGTGTGATGTACTCTGATATTGTAAGTATTTTTAAAGCTGTCAATAAAGATTTATTTCTGTATTATATTTTGTTCCGCTGCGATGTGAGACTCTGTGTTGTGTTGTTTCTTCTTCTTCTACTATTCTAATATTTCTTTCTTTCTTATCTCACCCTCTAAATTCTTTCTAATAACGTTCCAGTGTTTTTCGTGTTTGGAAAGTCGGCATGAGTTACGGTAAAGGTATTTATGTCGATTTCCGGGTTGAAAATCCTTAGGTCGTTACACAGATTCTGATTTTGTTCTTGTCTTTCCTATTTTACTGTTTACAATTCTTATCTACTTAAATTCAAGATGCTTTGGTTTTTTTTTTACCTTAATAGCTTGATGTTACAGGTTGTAGTATGATAAGGTGTTAATGTTCATTATATTGTTCACGTTTATTTTTGGTATTACAGAATTTCTTTCAAATATAATGTTAAAAAAAAACCCATATCATTTACCTTATCTTATATATGATCTTTCATTTATATTGTCTTTATTACATCCTACTTGCCTTGTTTCTATGTGACTTTGTTTGATTATTTTAGATTTCATACTGCCATGTACCTGTTTGTTGTATTTTAATCCATTGTTATTAAAATGCAATAAAATGTTTATTTAAATTTTCATGAAATGGAAAAACACCTTCTTATGGACTTGTATACATATATTTTCATGTATGTGAATTTATTTTTATTTAAAACAAAATAAGCCACTTGTCTACTAATTTATTTCATTTCTCTTTTAGATTTCCATTTGTAGATGATATCTCGTAAAATAACAAAACGTTCAATTGTTAGTTATTTCAAGGGAAATTTACATAAGAATATTTCTCTTTTTATTTATTAACTTTTTTTATGAATTGCTTAAGTTAGATTATAAATAAATTTTTAACTTAACAAAAATTCTATGACACATGAAATTGCATATGTTCATTTTTTGCTTCTTTTCAAATCTTTGCTCTGATTTGTTCCTTTAATGCCTATGTCTAGGCTGTTTTTAATCTTTCCTTTCCATTTAAATGACTGTGAATGTCCAGGTTTCTCATCTTGATTGATTTGCATTAAAATTTCAAATCATACCATATATCCTATATTTAATTGCCTAAGACTTTCTTTGCATGCTCCTTTTTACTGCATATTTTGCTGATTATGCTTTGATTGATAGTCTAATTTGTTTATTGTCCCTATGACAAAATTTATTTATATATATATATATATATACACACACACACTATCTTGTCTAATACTTGTTTTATTTCCAGTTTGTATACTAGCACCCCTATTTAATATTGTCAAATGGCATAATCTAATTACTAATATTTGCTGACTTTTATGAACTTATTTACATGAATTGGATTAAAGGATTATTTTTTCTTACTTAAGGGTTGGTTATATTCCTTTTAATTTAATTATAATCCAATTACAAGGCTTGTTATTTTATTAGATTTTGTTTGTTATTTGCAAGCAGCTACCTTACAAAAATATACAACAATATAATAAGAACAAATATTTAAGAATTTATTATTTTTATTTATTTGTTGCCATGGATGTTTACTTACAATAACTTTTATTATTAAAAAGGTTGACTACTACTATTTTAACGTCAATAAATTTTATTACTTTATTACCATCATCATCTCAATGTCGATAGCTTCTATTATTTCATCTTATTCATCTAAAAAGTCGATTACTTTTACTACTTTGGCCTCTCTATCATTCCTGTCATCAGGAATGTGAATGATCTTCATTGGTGAACTGGGTGGATGAATCATTGAACAAGGAAAAATCAAAATCAATGGGTATCTCAATACCTCCTATATCCTAAATAATCTGCTCAATGTGATCCCAAACCATTCGCAATTGCTCTGTCTCTACCTTTATCTTCCTCCTTAAATTCTTCCTTCTCATCTCCTACCTTGTCATGATCCTCATCATTATCGTCGTCTTCATCATTACCATCATACTAATCTCCATCATTGTCTCCTTGTACTTCCTCGTTCCCGTCCTACTTATCAACAATGTTACTATCATCCTCCTGCTTGATAAATTTTGGCTCACCCTGATCAACTCCAAAATCATTTTATGAATCTATGTCAAATCCATTTGTTGTGTTACTACCACTAGCATCTCTTCCATGTCTGGCTCGAGTAATAATTTTTAACTTTTGAATATCATAAGGTTATTCTTAACATTAGATCGTAATATTATTTTAAGAATAACTCTAGTAATAACTAAAGTTAAATTAACTTTAGTGATATAAAATTACAAATACGCTCTCTCAATATAGACACTAACCCAAAGCCTAGGTATTCAATAGCCTAAGCTCTGATACCAACTATAACGGCCCGACTTTTGTACACTTCAGAAGTCGAGTCATTAATAAAGAAAAAGAAAGAGATAGAAGATATAATTAAAAACAAACACCAGAATCTCACAGGGGAACTGAATAAAATATGATACAACAAATAATATAATTTACTGATACCATGATAATTATACATCAGATTTTTCGCAGCAGGCAAATAATACATACATACATATGGTCTCTTGACCTGTCCATCTTACACACCATAATATAACATAAAGTTGCACATATAAATTCTAGCATGATTGTTATTCTAGAGTCCTACTAAACTACTCCGTAGATAGTGATTCCGAACCTGGAACACTTGACTACTCATAATAAGTATTATGAGTACCCAAGAGTTTAGGAAAAATAAGAAAAATAAACTCTGGGTCTGACATAAGTCTAGTGTGAGTAAACAATTTTATTTAAAGAGAGTTGAGAAGTTAAGTGTAACACCCTGAATTTTCTATGACTATTAAAAGAACGAATTAAAGAATACTTACTTGTTAAATTCAGAATTAAGGGAAAAAAGTTAAGCCATTTTGTTCGACTCGAAATTCTGCTTGGAATAGAGTCCAAGTTTTCGTAAATCGGACTTCGTATGAGGAAGTTATGGCCCTCAGAAGTTTAAATACATTAAAAACAGTTCAGATTGAAATTCAAAATTCGAATTCAAAAGAAGAAGCGAGCTGGGCGGGATTTTCCCTGCCCCAGGCCAGGTCGACCAGGGGGTCGACCTCCCCTATACAGGTCGACCTACCCCCTCAGGCAGATCTGAATTGTGACGATCCTGACTTGTTGTTGAGTCTTTTCTGACCTGTTGCTGAGTCACCAGGGCATAGGTGACAATTCTGGATATTTGTATCTAGTCTGGACGGTTGTGATTGCTCCTATGATAATCTAACAGCTTATATTGATTTAAACTTCTATGTAAGCACGCATAGACTCAAGCTCTAAACCTATACTAAATTAATTTCTTAGCCTCCATGCTGCTGTTAGAATAGTTCTTTTTAAAGCTTAAGAATTGCAAGTCAGGATTCTAATACAAACGACAAACGAATTATTCTCTTCTCTAATCCGTCTTTGTGAGTACAATTTATTTCAAAAAATAATTAATAAATTAATTATGATGATTTATAATTTGGATTATGAGAACATGTCTGTTGAATCATGTGATGTTACTTAACTTTGTTATCGTCTGTTAGTGAACATATGATAGTTTTGTTAACTTATGTTGGTTGATCTATTTCATATGTCCAATCACATATGTTTAACTTGATTCATATTATGGCATGAGTTTATGTGCAAGTTTGGGATGTAAATCATATGCTAGTTTGTATGTGAATCTCATGCAAGTCAGTTTTTACATATGCTAGTTTGTATGTGAATCTTATGAAAGTCTGTATGCGAATTACACACAAGTTTATATGTGAATCAAGTGTAAACATATGCTAGATTATATGTAAAATATGTGATATTAGTTTACATGTTTAAATTCATATGCAAGTTTATAAGAATCCATATGCAATTTCAGCTGAAAACTATATTCACATATGCAAGTTAACGTGAAACCCATATTCATATATGAAAGTTCAAAATTTCATGTTTAGATCTATATTTAGATCCGTGGTAGTTTATGCAAATTTATGTCCTATATGTCCATTGCCTATGCAAGTTATTGGCTATGCAAACTTATGTTATAATTCTTATTCGCAAGTTAGATCTATTTTATGTGTTATGCAAGTTGTGATGTTTCTTTTCTTTTTATGAGTTAGATTATTTGCGAGTAGCATATTTCATATTAAACGTACGAACGGCATGGGGACAATGGGAAAATATTAAGTATACGAATTGTGAATTGGCATAAAATGGCTTTAAAGGCATATAATTAATTTGAGACACTAATTGGTATAATTTATATACCTAAAAAGTATGGGCATAATTTAGGTGACAATTATGACATGGATAAATTTGGGAATTATTGACAATTTGAATAGGGATAATTGATCCATATTGGGGTGAAACAATTTATGTGTAATAATAAACGCCTAAGACACGTGAATAGACTCGCTTGTGGTATAAGACTGCCCGGATCCGCCCGACAAATCCAGCAACTATAAGCGGTAGTCTAATGTGAGAGGTCAAAGGCATAAATTAAATTCGTAATAAATGCCTAAGACACGAGGTTAGACTCGTTTATGGTATAAGACTACCCGGACCCGCCCGGCACATCCAGTAACTGCAAATGACAGTCTAATGTGAGAGGTCGTAGGCATAATTAAAAGATGCTTAGACACGATGTTAAGTCTGGCTTGTAGTGGAAGTTTGCCCGGAACCGCTTGGCATATCCAGCGGCTACAAGGAATCGACTTAATGTGGGAGGTTTGTGCATTAATAATTAATTAATGCTGATCAAAGACGAATATGAATGACAAATAGAAGTTTGGTTGAGTTGGGTAATTCTCTGAGTACCAATCTGATGTTGATTTCGGTCTTCGGGGACGATACTTAGGGAGTTATTCTCTTAACCAATGTACTTGTGAACTAAGATGTACTTAATCATAAATTAAGTAAAACACATCATACGATATATATATATATATATATGATACATAAAACATGATAAGTGGTGTAAGCACCCGTAACTTCCCCGGTAAGGAAAGAGCGGATACTTCGAGAACAACACACAAAAGAACGCAGGCAGAAGAACATTTCATTGCTTATTACAACAATTCCATCAGAATACAAGAATATACAGAGTATAAATCAATATTACACATTATAAAATATCAGAGATTACAATAAATTACATAGCAGCGGAAAGTAATACAATACACAACTAGAAGTAATACGCGGATACAAAGCTTTCCAAGTATCGTTCCAGCTATAAATCAGGATCCTGTGAATGTAAATCTGCAAAACCAAAACTACTAGCTACCCATGTCAAAATAAGGGCACCCAGAGTTTAGGTTAAAACAATAAACTCCAGGTCAGTCATGGGACTGGTGTGAGAACTAAAACAGTATTTAAAACTATACTTCAAATCAGATATATCAAGGGACCACGCCGTATAAAACGGAACGGGTTTCTTCCCAGAATACCAGTGCATATAACAAAACCGCGCAATGCTTTTTGTAAAAATGTAGCTATTATAAGACCCAGGTCCTATCACACAATGCAACGCAAGCCGGGGGATAGGGTTTTCCCTTATAATAACCAAACATGCTTAGTACGTTTAAAACAAATCATTTGATACTATTATAAGTGCATAATGTATAAAACAACTTCAAATCATAAGTATCAATCATAGACGGCATGCATACCATATATCATGTCTCCATACTAGTTCTACAATTAAAATCGCAAAATCACGTATTTGGAAATTGGATTTCCATCTGTGAACCGAGGCAAAAGATAGTCCTCTACTGATTCGAGACAATCTATCCTACCATGTCTCAGGATCAGAGCTCGAGTGACCCTTGGATCGTCAGGGCCGGTCCACCGATGTGGATTAAAATGCCTGAACACTACGTTTCCCCGCCCTTTGGGGCGCAAATGAGCCAACACATGACTCCATCGGACCCGGATCGTCCGATCAAACCGAGGTGCCTCGCAACAACAACAACCACATAAGTCAAACTCGTCAGGGCGTGTAAAACCACTGACGCCACTTTTAGCTAGAAAGAAACGCATGTCCTCCCTGAGGTACTTCTCCCGTTTTTAGTTCACGACCGGGGTGTGAGGCTCGCGAATCAACGTTACACGAAGCTATGCCACACGGGCTGTGCTTTGATCATCCACCACAAGACTTTGCTTTTCAACAGAAGCCTCGATCAATTGCCACTTAGGCTGCGTTTGATATCCATCAATATATAACCTCTGAGCTCGTACGTCTCAGAGAAGGGCATTAAGCAAGAGAATAAATTGTCCGCCGCCAAACAGATATATATTTAATAGAAATCAATCACACAGACTGAAATCCAATGTCAGACACACAGTCCATTTACAAGTTCGTTCTGGGTCTGAACAAAACCGGAGGCACTTAGTACCCCGCATATCCATCGATCTCCAAGTACGTCTGGACGATCACCAACTGATTCCCTCCTCTTGGGTGTACGGCCCAATCAAGATCATCAGTAATTATCCAAACGACGTGAAGACCTCCGGTCTTCAACCACCATCTTCATATTCGACTTATCGTCGTATCAGTTATTCAGAATGGGATAAACCCGGTCTTTCCGAATAACTCGCGTATATAATAAACAAGTGTTACACAAACACAACATACGCCTCATTCCAATTCATCAGTCACTAACCGTAAATTTGCCAGAGAATAATTCCCCAAATATTAACCCCGAAGGCCGAAACCAACATCAGATCAATACCCAAGAAACCATTCATCTTAGCCAATCTACAGTTAGTTTCTAAATTTCACATTCATAGGGAAAGGTTCCCATTAATTTTATCAAAGATAAATTCTTTTAAATTTACTCTTTAATCTTCTTTTGAATATCAATTCAAATTAGTCGGGATTAACGAACCTTACCCAAGTAATCATTTGATTTAATTTCCCAATCCCTACCTATTATTCCCATGAAGTAAAACTGGTAATACTTCATATCTAACACCACGGTGTTATCGGTAAATTCAATTACAATTTCACGTTCAAATCTAATTAAAGATTTAACTATCGCCTGGAGCAAAACTGGTGATACTCCATTCTCGATCTTTTCAATCTAATTAAAGATTCATTAAAACTCCACTTAGTTTTAATCTTTAACTGGGTCAAAGAATCAGTGTCATTAAAACACGGTTCACGATAAACCCCAAAATCATATCACATTTCAATCAATCCCTAACCGTAAATTAGCAAGTGAGCAATTCCCAAAATGTTAACCCCGAAGACCAAAACAAACATCAGATCAATACCCCAGAAACCATTCAACTTAACTAATCTCCATTTAGTTTCTGATTTCTTTTAACTCCTTTGGGTCTAAGAATAGTATTATTGAAGATACCGTTCCCGACAAACCAAAATCACATTCCATTAATTATCGGGTTAAAGAACAAGTGTTATTTAAAACACTATTCACGATAAACCCAAAAATCAATACCAATTCAATTCCAATTAAATATTATTTAATTGGTACACTTCATTAAATCTAAATAAAAAGATTTAATCTTTTTCTCAACTGGGCTTAAGAACAGTGTTAATGAAGACACCATTCACGACAAACCTGTTAGATCAAAATTTGGACCTAACACCCAAATTGTTCTGAATCTTATAGAGTTTTAACTGAAGAATGGAGAAAAAGAAAATAACACACAGAATTTATAGTGGTTCGGCGTTAACAAGCCTACGTCCACTTTATATGTTATTGATTATACTTTGAATGCTGGTACAATCAATGATTTCTCTCTAGCTCACTTTTACAATTGTGATCTCTCTTAGTAATCTAGTAATAAAACTGATAAGAAATGGTAGTATGACAATAATGGCGGAATCAGTCCTCAATATTGCCAAAAAGATCCCAAAAAATACCAAGCTCCGGGCTATTTATAGCTGATTTTGTCAGGCGGGTCGTGGTAACACGTGGCACGAATCCCGAGAACATCGGATCGCATCGCAGCCGATGAAGAAATAGTCAAATTAGCTGTTGTGGACAGGTGCCGCGATCCCCTTGAAAATCGGATCGAGCAAATGGGGAGAATCAGTCAAATTGACGGTTGGGGACACGTGTCGCTGGATCCGTGCGCCTCGGATCGCAGAAGACTAGCTCATGCTTGAACGGGTCAGAGGCTTCGCTGTGCATCAGCGGATCGGATTGGTCTATACTGGGCAGTAATGTGTGTACGGATCGGATCGCATAGAGGTGTCGTTTCGCTGATGAAATGGGGGCGATCCGTTGAGGTGTGATCCGATGAGGTGCGATCCGGTAATGGGCGAGTCGATGGTGCGATCCGTTCCTTCATGTACTTAGGGAATGTAGTTTCATACTTTCTTCTTATGAATGGACCTGGGTGGCTTGGTCAAAAAGCTAGCCAACATTTTGCCCCCTCGAAGTATGTTTTATCGATGATGGAACATGCTTCGAAGCTATAGAATCGTCTTTTCACAACGAATCGCAAATCAGTGAACAATTCCTTTTCTGGGATCTTTCAGAGTCTTCATCACTGGATATGTCGGTCATTTATCGATTCGGATCGCGTGCTCGAGTCGCGGTCCGTTAGCAAGCCATTCGCCTCGTTCTTTGGTGAGCACTTGGGCCTCTTCACGGAACGGAACGAGATGGGCTTTTCTTCGAGAAGTGGTGGGCTTTTGGTTCGCGGCCCCTCTATTTTCACGGTTCGAGTAAAACAAAAATTGGAATATTAACGGTCGCCTCGTGACCTATATAAACCGCACTCCCTCTTCACTTTCCCCCTTCTTCTAGCTTCTGCATCGCGCCGCCAGCTCCATTAAGGAAGAACCCTAGTTTTTCAAACCTCCAAAAATCTAATTGTTTTCCCAACTTTTAGAAAGGTAATTCTACCGAAAGCATCCTTATTCGATATCGCTCTTGTTTTTATGAGTTTTTTCGACTGGTTTGAGGGAAGAAACGATGGAATTTTGTGATTTTTGGGGGGACCAGCGAGGCGCCATGGCTGATGGGTTCAAGGGTTGGAGTTCGGAAATGAGAAGGAGAGGAGAGAAACGGAGGAGGAAGGAGAAGAGAGAAGGCCGGTTTGGATCGTGGGCAAGGAGAGGAGAGGGAGAAGATGAAGGCTAGTGGCGAGACGGAGGGTCGTGGTGACGGCAGAGGCGTGTATCGTAGGGGGCTGCAACGATCCGGCAAAGACCCCGACCACTCAATTTCACGATCCGCGAGAAGGTCGACCCCTACTGTCTCACGATCCGAGAGGAGGGTGATCCCTCTGCCCTGCGATCCGAAGGAGGGCGAACTGTTATACACACCACGATCCGACTCGTAGTTCACGATCCAAACAAATTTTGAACTTTAGACGATGCCTTGTCACCATAAAATTCTGAACAGTTAGGTTAGGGCCTTGATGTCGGACTTTCTGGACTAAATGACCACATAATTTGACTGCATATGACGACTAATATTTTGATTATCTTGATAACTTTTACGCTTTATCTTTAATGCATGCACAAGCACACACACCGACACTTGCACACACGGGGGACGGGTAGTTTTAATCTCATTTTTCATGTTTTCTCGCCTAACAGTAATGTCGGATAATCAATCTTCTTCAAGATCCGTTACAGAAACGGAGTCCGAGGTTCCTGAGCAATACAACCCCGATGTCCCTCCAACTAACCCAGGAGATGAAGATTCTGGATCAGAATACGAGGCAACGGAATCGGATCCGTCTGAAAGTACTTCATCTAGTGAAGAGTCTGAGATAGACAGGCGAGCTCCCGACGAGATTCCTGGCACGCTCGGGATAGAAAAATTTTCTGATTCTTTAGCATCTAAACTCGATGATATAAAGCTAAAAAGAATCTGCCTGAGACATGGGATCCCTTGGGATGATGTGATGACACAGGGTAGCGAAGATAGACCCCACTTAGCTCCGGAAGGGTATATGGCAATCAGTCGAACCATGTGCTTGGTAGGAGCTATTCCTCCGTTTCCTCCAATCGCCATTGAGACTTTAAAACGACTGGGTATCGCTCCGATGCAGCTTCATCCTAATGCCTACGCATCTCTATACACCCTATATATTGCATACGCGGAGATCCTACATACCGAACTCACATTTAGAGATTTGACATTCTTATTTCTTTTCAAGCATCGTTCCTCGGCAACCCCAAATTTCTCTTTCTTTGAATCGGTGGCGAATAGGAAGGTTCTGTACGACGGATACAGCAATATAGGGGATCCTAAGTCTGATTGGTTCTATATAAAGAAACAGGCCGGATGCTCAAGAAGATGGCTTAAATCAAGTAAACTTTAAGTTTTTGACTGAATATCTTGTTCAAGAAGCCGAAGCATTAACATTCTCCCTCCTTTTTCTTTGTCTTAAACAGATCACGTCTTCCCGAAAACGGAGGGTCCGTTATACAACAATCGATTGTCTATTCTTCTACAAAGCAGATCCGACTTTCTAAGGATCAAAAAATGCATTACTGATGAGAATCTTCATAAGCATCATCTTCTGGATATAAGATTTGGACTTGGCGCTGGCGGCAAACCCTATAAATACGTGCCCCCAACGGAGGGAGAGGGAACATCGCAAGCAGTAGAAACAACTAAATTTCGCAAGAGTCCTTCCCCGATAGTCATCCAAGACGATGAGGACCTGAACATATACAGAGGGGTTGAGGCCCGCGGTGACAAGTCCAAGGAAATTCCAGTTTCTACTCCAATCGAACCCGCTGCTCCCGATGATTTGACAGAAGAACAGTTATTCCACGAGCTGAGCAAAATACCTCTGCCCGATGATGTATACACAGAGAGGGACTTTGAAGGGGAGCCATTCTTCCCTGCTTCTGAAGAGACCATCGCTCCAACTAGAGAACAAGAAACTAGTCAGATGAGCCTGTCTTCAGGCCCGGGTCTGTTAGGGGGAATTATATGGGATGCACAAATCACACACGCTGTCTGACCCCGCACTCTTATATTGTCAGTATTCAAGGTTTTAATATGCTCTTTTCTTTTTTTGCAGGAAAGATGCCCTATAGGCGATCTTATTCTTATCGTTCTCTTCGTGAGGGCACACCTAGTCTTCATCCGGGTACTGAACGCCCTCGCAGCCCTTCTTACAAGCCGACTTCCTCGCAACCCCGGTCTCCACCGAAATCGACATTTGCCAAGCTCCCCAGTTATCCGGTAGTTCCTGCAGGGGGAAAGAAACTTCCTAAAGAGTTAACTCCTCCGAAAAGTGCACCCCCTCACAGCAGGTCGTCAAAAAGGCATCACGAATCTAAGGATAAAGGCAAGGATCCGCTTAAAGAATCTGAAAAGGAGAGGAGTGACATCGTCCCTTCCAGCCAGCCAGAGTTGGCTGCCCCCGGGTCACGGGATTACATCCATGGTCCCGAGATTCAAGGTAGGCTGGAAAAGCTGCGGGAACAATTCCCAGACATTTTCTTCGAAAGGATGACGTTTGTTCCAGCCTTGGAACTGGTCCCTAAGAACTGGGATAATGAAGTTGTCGGGCACATCCGCCATGTAGCCAGACAGTATGAGATGATGAAGAAACATGCAGTTAACCTTTCAGAAGTCATTCGAACGCTTGAAATAGAAGCACATAGATCTAAGGCGAAACTTGATAACAACGAAAGGGCCAGAACAAAGATGGAGAGGGACTCGGAAGATGCTCAGTCCCAACTCGCCTTAGCGCGGAGAGATGCTGAAAATTACAAGGTTGAATTGGAGAATGCTACGAAGCGCTTTCACTCGGAACTTGACTCCAATAGCCAAGAGAGGATGGCTTTAAAAAAGGAAGTAGAAGGTCTCAACATGGCCAACATCGAGTTGAAAACAGCACAAGGCCATTTTGAAGCTGAGAGAGCTGCTTGGGAGGCAGAAAAAGCAAGTTTGAAAGAAAGTTTAGCTTTGGCTGAAGCGGAAAAGGTGATTTTGAATGATCAAGTCGCAGATGAGGAGAGACGGGCAGCTCTCGCCGAAAAGAATGTTGAGAGTGCCATCGAATTGGCTACTGCTTCTAACAACAAGCTCCTCGAGAGAGAGAAGGATATCAAGGGGTTTGAAGAGATGATTTTCAACTTCCTTGGCCAAGTCCTCAAAACCCACAACATCTCGTGGATCCCAGATTACCACTTTACTTTGGCCAATTTATGGGATGCCATTGTTGAAGGTGAGAAGAAGAGATTGGGAGTCGAAGAAATTGATGAAGATGAGTTGATGAAGAGCATCTTGAGGGATAACGAGCCCGAGGACCTGGCAGAGGGTCGTCGTCTGATTCTAGCGGAGATGGAAATGGAGAGGGCCCTGGCTAAGGGTAAAGGCAAAGCTGACGAAGGTTCGAGTTCAGCCGTGGAGCCCAAAACCTCCGGAGTTGAGGAATACCATCCTGATGATCCACTAATCCCTTTGGGCCTAACTCCTGTGGTTGTTGGAGCTCCTGCAGCTACCCAGGAAGGAGGATCTGCGGAAGGTATCTCCCTTTTTTCCCCACAATTTGTCAAAGCGATTGTGAATTGTCGTCGTCTGGTAGAACAACCAATTGAATTAGTAACGTGTGTTCCCCATAATACAGGTGGTGAGCCCGTCGACAAGGGTGTTGAAAAAGGAAAAGAGGCGGAGAAGGAGGCTGTCTCGCCAGGTGCCGGTGTTGATATATCGATGCAGACTGAGGATACAACAGCAGAAAAAAGCGTCCTGGCCCCTAGTGTTGACGTCCCCAAGGATGCTGAAACCATCGAGGCCTTGAAAGACATGGATGGGCGCCATGTAGAGGATGAGGAAGATATCATTGGCGCCAAAGAGACCAAAGACGATGACGACGAAACTTTGGCCAGCAGAAAAGCTAGGCAGGAAAAAGAGATGGCTTCGAAGAAGGTGGGACAAGAGCCTTTGGACATAGTCCCTATCGCAGAATTTGATCCCAAAACTGGGATGATTTTGAAAATCCAGCCCAAATCCATCAGCAGACAGCTTCATTTCGCGAATCCCGATGATTTCCCAGCTTCCCTTACTGATAAAAGGAAGAGAAAGGAGGCGGAAGAGGAATCTTCTGAAGAGTCGGATGTTCCCCTCATAGACAAAAGGAAGAGGAAAAAGGGAGATCAATCCGACGCTGACAAGGCAAAGCTGGAGAAACAGAAGCAGGAGAAGAGGTCAAAGCGTAAATAAAATATTGTCGTTGGTCTATATTTTGTCTTTAGGTTTTCCATTGGCCAGAAAGTGTAATTATGAGACTGGCCCTCACTTTTGTTTTCTAAGTTGTTTTTCAATTTGTAGGCTTGCAGTATATAAAGGAAAGTTTACCTCTTTTTGCATCATTGTGTACCTGTATTCAAATAAACTTTCCATGTTTAGTCATAGACCATCTAATTATAACTACAAATCAATCAAACAACAGAAAGAAAATTTTCGTGCTGCATTGCTGCATTAAAGTTCATGTGTATATGCATATGGCCCATAATCAATCGTTAATGTACCGCTTAACTAGGGCTTATTAAAGATTGATTAGCATTATTCGCATGTTGCCCCCTATTTCTGAATATGGGGGACTTAGAAAATTTCATAAGATAATTGTACTTGTGGTACTGAATTTCTGGCACCTTTCTCAGTGCTTAATCATAGACTCCTTTATACTCTCCCGGCGGTCGCCGAGGTTATAGTTCAAATTCAATAGTTCAGTCGGTCCCTGTTCCTTCAGCAGGGAAGAAGTTCTTTCTCAGCGCTTACTCTGAGACGCTTTTATACTCTCTCTCTCTCTGGAGAGTTAGAGTTCGAGCTCAGCAATTCAACCGATCCCCGATCCTTCAGCGGGGAAGGAGCTCTTTCTCAGCGCTCAATCTGAGACGCTTTTATACTCTCTCTCTCTGGAGAGTTAGAGTTCGAGCTTAGCAATTCACTCGCTCCTCGATCCTTCAGCGGGGAAGGAGCTCTTTCTCAGCGCTTACTCTGAGACGCTTTTATACTCTCTCTCTCTCTCTGGAGAGTTAGAGTTCGATCAAGGCGGTTCCGATCATGGTACACTGCCATGACTTATGGACATCGGCTTCATGTCCGTTATGCTCTCTCTCGGCTCTGGAGAGTTAGAGCGCTATCAACGATATAATTTACTTTATTGTATCCTCAGGATTTTGACTTGTGATTACATTCCATTCTGATGGAAGGCATTTATGATTATATGCTTCTGGGATTACTGCATGATTCACAGTAATTTTTATTGTAGTTCAGTCGAATCATGACCTACATCCACTTTATAATTCTTT
This sequence comes from Allium sativum, assembly GCA_030737875.1. Classification (NCBI taxonomy): domain Eukaryota; kingdom Viridiplantae; phylum Streptophyta; class Magnoliopsida; order Asparagales; family Amaryllidaceae; genus Allium; species Allium sativum. The sequence goes on from CM060913.1 coordinate 683,573,412, forward strand.
GCTTTAAGGAATCAGACTATTCTAGGCAAGCCGTGCCTTGTACATGGTTTTCAACAAAGCAAAAGAACAGACTTGAAATTCTTATATTAAGTATGGCCGTAAATGTTGGGCATTCCACACTTTGGGGATTTCCTTTCCATCTACGATTGCCAGCTTGAAGGTTCCATTATCAAGCTTGCTCAGAATGGAGTACGGTCCTTCCCACTTCGCTCCCATATGAGTTGGGGGTGGAAAGACACGTTTCAGAAACAAGTCTCCGGGTTCCCAGGTTGGGGCTCGAACCTTTTTGTTGTAATATCGAGCGACCTTTTGTTTGCATCTCAAGGCGCGCAGGTCTGCTTCATCCCTCTTTTCTTCGATCATATCAAGGGACTCAAGGAGCAATTCATTATTGGTCATCGGATCATAATAAGTCACTCGGTGAGAAGGTACCTTTATCTCAACCGGGATGACCGCTTCCGTTCCAAAAGCAAGGGAGAAGGGGGTATGTCCTGTTGCCGATTTATATGTTGTCCTGTAGGCCCATAGTGCCAAGGGCAATTCATCAGCCCACATGGCTCTGGCCCGCTTCAGTCTTCTTTTCAGAATGGACTTAATCACTTTGTTCGCCGCTTCGACTTGTCCGTTCGATTGCGGGTGCGCCACAGAGGTGTACCGTTTCTCAATATGGTATTTCTGGCAGAAATTTCTGAATTCAGTGCTATCGAACTGAGTTCCGTTATCCGTTATCACAATCTTTGGAATCCCAAATCGACAGATGATGTTTCTAACGATAAAATTGATCACTCGTTTGGTTGTGATTGTAGTCAGTGGTTCAGCCTTGACCCACTTAGTGAAATAATCCACGGCCACAATAGCGAACTTTGCTCCGCCCCTAGCTATGGGGAGACTTCCAATGATATCAATTCCCCACATAGCGAAAGGCCATGGGCTCGTCATTTTTTTTAACTGATTAGGAGGTGCTCTAGGTACTTTTGAAAATCTCTGGCACGCATCACATCGTCGTGCGTATTTTGCCGCATCCTTGTTTATGGTAGGCCGGAAATAACCATGCCGCAACACCTTTTTTGCCAATGTTTGCCCTCCAGTGTGATCGCTGCATTCGCCTTCCTGTACCTCCTACAGCACACGCTTGATGTCATCGTGGGCTATACACCGGAGAAGGGGCATCGAAAATCCTTGTTTGTAAAGAACTCCGCCTTGCAGAACGTATCGGGTAGCTTTACGAATTACTTTATGCCTCTCGCTCTTCTTGGTCGGAAGCGCTCCATTCATCAAGAAATTCTTTAGAGGGGTCATCCACGACTCCCTTTCTGGTTCCGTCTCTAGTATTAGATCGATTTCCATTTGATCTATACTAGGAGACCGAAGTACTTCAACGGGGGCTAGTTCGGTCTCTTCAGGATCGTCGGAACTAGCCATCTTTGCCAACTTATCCGCCTGCTGATTCTCTGACCGCGGAATGTGAGATATGCTGTAGTGATCAAAGTCGTTCAGCAACTCCTTCACTTTCTTCAAATATAGAATTAATCTTGCACTTTTGGCTTGGAATTTTCCAGTAACCTGGTTCACAACTAACTTGGAGTCGCAAAAGATGCTCAGCTTTGTGACTTCTAACTCCTTTGCGATCCTTAGTCCGGCTATCAGGGCTTCATATTCGGAGTCGTTGTTAGTGGCATGAAACTCCATCCGGATAGCATAGGATATCAATCGTTTCTCGGGAGTTTCAAGCACTATTCCAGCGCCGGACCTTTCATTGTTCCTAGCGCCATCAGTATACAATCTCCAGGCATTGGGATCGAAAAGTAATTTTGAAGGATCGACTTCTTCGTTGGCTATATCTTCCTCCGGGACGGTAAACTCTGCTATGAAGTCGGCTATCACTTGCCCCCGAGTTGATCGTCGGGGCTGAAAGTTCAGATCAAATTGACTTAACTCAATGTTCCATTTGAGTAATCTTCCAGACGCCTCTGGTCTCTGTAGGACTTGCTTGAGTGGATGATCGGTGTATACGGTAATGGGATGCGCCTGAAAATAATGTCGAAGCTTCCTAGAGGCGATCAGTAAACTATACGCCAACTTTTCTATCCTTGGATAATTACGCTCTGCTGCCGTCAATTTTTTGCTCACGTAATACACAGGTCTTTGGACCTTATCTTCTTCTCTTACCAGCGTTGATCTGATCGCATGGGATGACACTGCCAAGTATACGAACAAGTCCTCGTGATCCATCGGCTTAGATAATATCGGAGGTTTCTCCAGGTGCCTCAGTAAGTTCTGAAATGCTTCTACGCAGTCAGGCGTCCATTTGAAGTTGCGTTTTCCCCGCTTTATGAGTTCGAAGAATGGGATGCATTTGTCCGTAGCCCTGGAGATGAATCTGCTCAGTGCGGCTACTTTTCCTGCAAGGCTTTGCACATCCTTAATTTGCCTAGGTTCCTGAATGTCTCTGATTGCCGCGATCTGGTCCGGATTAATCTCAATCCCACGGGAACTGACGATGAACCCCAAGAATTTCCTTGGGGCAACACCGAATGAACATTTTGTTGGGTTGAGTTTCATTCCGTACTTTCGAAGAATGCCGAACAACTCTGCCAAGTCCGTAGTGTGATGGGAGGATTGCTTGGACTTAACCAACATGTCGTCGACGTATACTTCCATTGTCTTCCCGATCTGGTTATAGAACATTCTGTTGACTAAACGTTGATATGTAGCGCCTGCGTTCTTCAAGCCAAAGGGCATCACTACATAGCAATATAATCCCAGATCCGTGATAAAACTAGTGTGTTCTTGATCTGGAACATGCATCGGAATCTGATTATATCCTGAGTAAGCATCCATAAATGAGAGAAGTTCATGACCCGCCGTCGAGTCCACCAACTGGTCGATCCGGGGTAACGGAAAACTGTCTTTTGGGCAGGCTTTGTTAAAATCCGAGAAGTCGATACATGTTCGCCACTTCCCGTTGGCCTTTTTTACCAAGACTGGATTTGAAATCCAGTCTGGGTAGATCGAGTCTCTGATAAATCCATTACTCTTTAGCTTTCCAACCTCTTCTTTCAAGGCAGCGGACCTCTCTGGGCCCAGCATTCGCCTTTTTTGCTTTACCGGAGGATGTTTAGGGTTAATGCTTAATGAATGGCTCATGATTGATGGGGATATCCCGCACATGTCTGCGTGAGTCCAAGCAAATACATCCAAGTTATTTTTTAAGAAATCCGTCAGTTCTTTAGCGAGATCCGGATTTAACTGGGATCCAATCTTAAGGACCTTCTCCGGGTCACTATCGTCGATCGGTACATCCACAGTTGTCTCGTTGGGAGTCGCCATTCTGCCCCCAGGTTCTTGATCCTCTCTGGGATCTATATCCTCGGGCAACTCTCTGGGCGACTCTCCAACGGTTATCCTCTTTAGTTGCTATAAGGTCTCCGCCCTTGTAGGGGGAGAAGCGCCTTTGGTTTCTATGTCCCCTCCATTGCGAAGTAACTTTAGCTCGGCAACATAACATGCTCGTGCAGCAACCTGATCTCCTCTAACAATACCAACGCCAGCTTCTGTGGGGAATTTCAATAATAAGCACCAGGGGGCTATACAGGCTCTAAACTTTGCGAGGGCCGGTCGGCCTAAGAAGGCATTGTAGGGTGATTCAACATCCAAAACCATGAAAGGAAGGATTCTCACTCTCTGGCGTTCTCCTTCCCCAAGCGTAACTGGTAACTCTACATAACCCATTGGAGCGGTGGATGCTCCGTTAAATCCACGGATCCATCCCTGACAGGGCTTCAAGTCTTTTATTTCGAGGTTCATCTGGTCGAATGTCCTTTTGAAAAGAATGTTGACGGAACTCCCGTTGTCCACTAAAACCTTATGAACAATGGCTGGTCCAATAGGTACTGTGATTACAAATGGATCTTCAGTCGGAGCATGGACTCCAATGCTTTCTCGTTTGCGGAAAACGACATCGTCGGACATCATCTTTTGTTGCTTTACCGGGATATTGTCCTCGGGGTTACTACACTCCCCTACCTCGAGGTGTTGCTTGGCTGCATTGACATATTGATCCAATGCCTTGGAACTGTGTCCGGCGAGATAAAGCCCTCCGATTACGGTATTGATAACGATGTCCTTTCCCTTTTGCTGGGCAGTTGGCCTGGCAGCAAGTTGATTCTAGTTCTGATTCGGGGCCTGTACGGCTTGCCCCCTATCTCTGGGCGTTACTCTGTATTCATCTAATTTTCCTTCTCGAAGAAGCCTCTCGACTACATCTCTTAGGTGACGGCATTCATTTGTCGAATGGCCATGAATCTGATGAAAGAGACAAAACTTCCCCGTTTCACGTTCTTTCTCCGTCGACTCTCTGGGAGGTGGCCTCTTATTCTGGAGGACGTTGTACGAATCCATGAAGATATTTTCCAGAGTATCATTTATTGGCGTATAACTCTCAAAGGCCCTGGGACGAGTCCTTCTCTGGGAGTCATTCCCTCGGTTCCTCTTCCGGTTGTTGCCATTACTATTATTATCATTGTTCCCTGACTGACGACCACCCTGATTCTGATTTCCAACATTAACTTCGACCTTTCCCGAGCTGTCTCCTGTTTGCCTATTGGCGACATTGCTCTGGATTTCCTCCTTATCGGCCGTTTTTGCCTTTCGGTTAGCATATACTTCTTCCCGGCGTAAGTGTACGTTAGCTTTTTCGTAGAATAATTCTCTAGTATGGGGTGGCTTGCCTGCCAGGTATCTCCCAAATTAAGTGTCTTTATCTACTCCATCAATCAGAGCTGCGACAACGGTTGGCTCATGGGGATCTTTAACTTCAGTAGCGGCCAAATTGAAACGGTCTAGGTACACCCTCAAACTCTCGCCTGGTCGCTGCTTGACAAGGAACAAATCAATCACACTCTTTGCCTTTTGTGCATAGATGCAGAATTGTTCTACGAACTTTTCACTCAATTCCCTGAAGCTAGAAATCGATCTTGCTGGTAAGCGAGTAAACCATAACAATGCTACATCCTCCAAGAATATTGGAAATGCTTTGCACTTGACAGCGTCAGAAGCTGCGACAGCGGTCATTGACCAAGAATACGTCATCAAATGCCGGACGGGATCAGACCTACCCGCGTATCGGTTCATATGTGGCATGTTGAAACGCCTCGGGAAAGTCGCATCCAAAATATCGTCAGTGAAAGGGGTGTGACTGCGGTCGATTCCCCAATCTTCATTCCGTTGTCCACGGCTATCCACCAGAATTTGATGGATCATAGCTGCAACATTTGCACTGGTCAGCGGAGGTTCAGGGTCGGTGCTTCTTGCTCGGCAGGGTTCTCTAATCTCTCTTCCGGGCGCAGTCACAAAATCAGCAGCTCGGATTGGGCTTCGTTGACCCCTGTTACCATGAGCATTTGCGCGGCGACGGGGCTGAGGTAGTCTGTTCTGTACAGGACTGTCCGCAGCTCGAGCTCTGGGAAATGCGGCGTGATCGTACACATTATGGTTTGAGGGCCCTGCACCCAGTACCTCTTCTTCTCGTGATGGCAGGGTCCCGAACCGAAGCTGCTCTATGTTTTCGGGTCTCTCATATGGTCGTCGTGGAGGTCTCGGCGATTCCTCCACGAAGAAGAATATCCTGGAGTGAGCGGACGAGCTGGCGGCGTCCTTTGCCTTACAAGATCATTAAGCCTTCTATCCATAGCGGTCAAATTTTGTCGCAGAACGGAGCTTTCCTGCCTTTGGGCAGCCAATTCATCAAACAGTCTCTCCCACATTTCGGAAAAGCGAGAACGATCCCCCTCAGTAATGGGAGCAGCGGGGTCATATTAGTCATCATCACTTTCTCTTATGCGCAAAGAGCTTGAGCCAGGTCGAGCGGAGGGGCCAGGACGGTAGGAGCGAGCCATAGGCTCCTTTCCAGGTCGAGTTGTAGTCCGATCATCAATTCGGATCGCTGTGGATCGAGGATGGTGGCTCGCAGCGCCCGACTGGGATCGGTTCGTGGCCACGGTACGTGGAGGATTCGAGGCGTTATCTCGGGATCGAGTAACAACCCCTTCAGCAGTCCGGATCGCCTCGTTTTCGTCGACTCAGAGCGTGGCGTCTTCATCGGATCGGTTCGCCCCCTACGCTCCGCGATCCAAAGTTTCCTCATTGCCTAGCTCGTGCACACTTTCTTCGACTTCTTCATTCGTGGTTTCATTGGTTCGTGAAGCTCGTACTTCCTTAGATCTCTTTCCAGCCATGATATCCGAGTCGCTGGAATCTTCAAAGAACTGAATAGTGAAGCTTTAGGACTGTTCTCTCCATGAAAGCACCAAAATGTTAGATCAAAATTTGGACCTAACACCCAAATTGTTCTGAATCTTATAGAGTTTTAACCGAAGAATGGAGAAAAGGAAAATAACACACAAAATTTATATTGGTTCCGCGTTAACGAGCCTACGTCCACTTTATATGTTATTGATTATACTTTGAATGCTGGTACAATCAATGATTTCTCTCTAGCTCACTTTTACAATTGTGATCTCTCTCAGTAATCTAGTAATAAAACTGATAAGAAATGGTAGTATGACAATAATGGCGGAATCAGTCCTCGATATTGCCTAAAAGATCCCAAAAAATACCAAGCTCCGGGCTATTTATAGCTGATTTTGTCAGGCGGGTCGTGGTAACACGTGGCACGAATCCCGAGAACATCGAATCGCATCGCAGCCGATGAAGAAATAGTCAAATTAGCTGTTGTGGACAGGTGTCGCAATCCCCTTGAAAATCGGATCGAGCAAATGGGGAGAATCAGTCAAAATGACGGTTGGGGACACGTGTCGCTGGATCCGTGCGTCTCGGATCGCAGAAGACTAGCTCGTGCTTGAACGGGTCAGAGGCTTCGCTGTGCATCAGGGAATCGGATCGGTCTATACTGGGCAGTAATGTGTGTATGGATCGGATCGCATAGAGGTGTCGTTTCGCAGATGAAACGGGGGTGATCCGTTGAGGTGCGATCCGATGAGGTGCGATCCGGTAAGGGGAGAGTCGATGGTGCGATCCGTTCCTTTATGTACTTAGGGAATGTAGTTTCATACTTTCTTCTTATGAATGAACCTGCGCTTAAGAACAGTGTTAATGAAGACACCATTCACGACAAACCCAAATCACATTTGATATTAAATACAAGGCTCTGAATAGAAAATATATCGGCTTATATTCAATATCAAATTCTACGACCAACAAATATCGTATTGGAAATAACGATATATATATATATATATGTATATATATATATATCTTTTAAATTTCCATAACGTTATCCGTATAAGATCCGATGAGGTGCGATCCGGTAAGGGGCGAGTCGATGGTGCGATCCGTTCCTTCATGTACTTACGGAATGTAGTTTCATACTTTCTTCTTATGAATGAACCTGGGCTTAAGAACAGTGTTAATGAAGACACCATTCACGACAAACCCAAATCACATTTGATATAAAATACAAGGCTCTGAATAGAAAATATATCGGCTTATATTTAATATCAAATTCTACGACCAACAAATATCGTATTGGAAATAACGATATATATATATATATATATATATATATGTATATGTATATGTATATATATATGTACATATATATATGTATAGGTATATTTATATATATGTATATATATATATATCTTTTAAATTTCCATAACGCTATCCGTATAATCACGAAATCCAACATCGAAATATTCCAAAGACAATTTCGATTCAAATCCATTCTAATCCATATATTAGAAATTCTGGTAATTTTTAAAACCATTTCAAATCCAATTTATTTATTTAAAAATAAATAGATTATTATTCTAGTTCAAAACTAGTTCATTTCGATAAAAATCTGTTTTTATCTTTTCAAATATGGGGTTTTTCATCCCAATTCTTCACAAATCATTTCTTTTGATTTTACACAAATTATTACTATTTTTAATAATTTTATCGAGGTCCGTACAGTCGATTTCCATCAACGGCAATAGAACTGCACTTACAGCGACCTTTTTCAAATTTGATATGGACATAATTCCAAATCCAATCATCAGATTTCAAATTTCTAATATTTGTTAGAAAGCTCTTTTAGATACGAACCCAACGGTTCCGGTTTTAGGAGAATCTGACGGTCGGATCTCCCGTAATATCCATCCGAAGTCAATGGTCGAAATTCACGAACTGCCGCCGCGCGGCGCGTTCTATTCAGGCCATTATATATATAATATATATATTATATATTTCGTCGATTTCCATCTAAAACGTATTATATAAATCGTTTTAAATTCGTTTTCAAAACGATTTCAACTTCTTTTCAAATTCAAATCAAAATTGAAATTTCCTTATAAATTTGATTTAAATTCATTTCAAATTGATTTCAATTCAAATCGATTTTTAATTCAATTTCAGTTCGTTTTCAATTCCATTCAATTTCAATTCGAATTCATTTCTATTCGAATTCATTTCTATTCGAATTCATTTCGAATTCATTTGTATTCGATTTCAATTCGAATTCAATTCGAATTCATTTCTATTCAATTTCAATTCGAATTCATTTCTATTCAATTTCAATTCGAATTCTAATTCTTTTCAAAATATCAGATTTTGAAATCACTTTCGATATTCATTATAAAATGAATAAAATCGATATAAATAGAGTTCACGTCAAAATGGCGTCAACCTAATCAACACGGCTGCATATATTTCTATTTTCGAATATTTTATTTCAAATATGTATTTTTTTTCAAATATTTCTATTTCAAATATTTCTATTTCAAATATTTCTATTCAAAACTGGAATGAAGCCCAATCAATTACCATAGATTTTATTTCTATGGATTTCCAAACAACGCATGTATATATCAACAATGACGAATAATCAACCATCATCGAAAGTGCATTCTACACTGTATAAGCATCAAATATAAATATTTAACACTTATAACAGTCTGTCAATCAATCGATCGACATACAACTAATTATTGGGATTAGTGTATGTCATATATCATCCCAATACTCGTGTGGGGTTTCAAATCAACAAACACATATTTTATTTGTGCAGTTGGGCGATGTGTAAAATTTATCATCCCAATCAATATCAGTCAAATGTGTGTATATAAAAAATCCTTTGATTTGTTTATATCTATTTCATTTTAAATACACGTTAAAAATTCTATTTTTAAGTATAAAATATTTTTAACTATATAAATATTTTATTTCATTTCACATCACACAATCAACTACACATCAAAATCAAACAAACAAGCATACAAGCCGTCCATGGTCTGTGGACGATAGGTGTCGGGTGCTACTAAACACCGTCTACATCCTAGTATACATTTTTAACTAGAAACTTAAATTAAAAAGTGAGAAGTTCTCACTGAGGGTTCCACTCTGCCGTGCTTTACTTCTGAACGGTCTGGATTCTGTTTCGCTTCCAGTCAGTTCCATCGCGATCTATTTCACTCTGTTTATAATAAAAACCACATTTTTATTATTTATTTTTATATATAAAAATATTATTTTTATATTGCTACTTCTATATAGATCACATCTTTATCTTCACTTCATATATATAAAAATCGAATTTTTACTTTACCACACATATAAAAATTATATTATTATATCTCTATATATATAAAAATTATATTTTTAACCTTTCTGTAATATAAAAATTATATTTTTAATCTTTCTATAATATAAAAATTATATTTTTAATCTTTCTATAATATAAAAATTATATTCTTAATCTTTCTATAATATAAAAATTATATTTTTAATCTTTAAAAATCCTATTTTTATACCATACTATATAAATAAAGATCATTTACTTCCTTATCAATTTCGTACTACATGTAAAACTGATTTATAATAAGACTAAAATTAAATTAAAAACTGATTATTCGAAAGAAATTAAAATAAATAAAAATACTTACAGCGTATAAAGGGGGAAGGGGTCAGTGGCTCTCCAGGTGGTCGGCTAGTCGGAGGGGCGCGCGCGGTGGGCCATCAGCGGCGGTTTTTGGCGAAATAGGGCTTGGGCGCGGTTCTTGGTAGAGGAGGGGAGGGAGAAGAGGCGCTGGAGGGGAAGAAGGGGGAGGGTGCCGCCTGTGGAGGTGCTGCCGGGAGGCCGACGGCGACGGTCGAGATCCATTTGGGGGAGCTAACGGGTTTTTGTTTCATTTTATTTATTTTCAATTTATCGTTGACTTTGAGAGAGAAAGGAGGGGTGAGGCCTTATTATATAATATATGTATTTAATTATTTTAAAATCCAAAAAGTAACTTTTTATTTCGAACACGAAACGAAACCCACCGCCTGTCGTCCCTAGCGTATTACCCCCGTTCCGAACACAATGGTATATGCCACGTAGGCCAATTCAATCGTTTCGATCAGTTTTTGTCAAAATCAACATATAACTCTATATATGAAATTTCAATTTACCGGGGTCACATACTAACTCGAAAAATTCTAGAAAAATATTTTCTAGCTTCATATTGACGATACGGTCCTAACAAAACTAGTTTCGTCAAATTCTGAGACCGTTTGAAAAATGGCCATTTTCCAGTCGATTAAAATCAACTGAAACTGGTCAAACGCGTTTTCCTTTGCCACGTTCACATATTGATTCAAAAAATTACGAATTTTGAAATCTAGCAATAACTTGACATCACGGATCCAACAAAAGTGGTTTCGTCGAAATCCGAGGTCGTTTGCAAAATTTCCATTTTTAAGGGCCTGAATTCCATAGCGACTATTCAGAATTTTCAACTGGACATATCTTTTGATTCCCGCTTTGAAATTTCAATTTTTCGGATTCATTGAAAAGATATTATCAATTAGATTCGAATATTTTTGGTCTCACTAAAATCCAGTTTATTTTGCACCCGGTACATTCATTTGAAATTTGAAATCGAATTATCGAACTACCGCGCCATTTTCAATTCCTTTTATAATTTAAAATAATTATTTATATTCTAACGACGATCTATATAAATATATTCGTTCTATTCATAATAAATTTCTCATCGTTATTATTTAAAACAATTCATTTTAAATAATCTAAATTCACTAAAATTGCCAAAATAAAAATTTTAAATTGGCTCGGATTTCCGGGTTATTACAATCTTCCCCACTTAAAACTTTTCGTCCCCGAAAAGGAACGAAGCGGAAAGTTGTTTTACAAACCAGCTCAACTTTCATTATTTTCACTACGGCTTAAGTTCTTCAACTTTTCAGTTTCTAAGAACTTTTCAAAAATTTCAAAAATTTGGCTAACACCCTAAATTTTCGAAAAATTTCGCCATAACCTCCCCTGCACCGGGAGCACCGGGAAAATCCCGAAATTGCCATACAAGCCCTCTGATCTCAAAAAGAAAAAGCCAAGCGGCTAGCCAATCGGCTCATAAAATCGTCATCACCCAAACAAAACAGTAAATTATGGTAAACATATACCTATTTGTCGGGCAAACAATTTTATTCTTCTGCTCTAGCCTCTTTGCTATGACATGTTTAATGTAAGTACATGTATACGCAAGCAAATGCGACCAAATTTCAATACAATTCACTTTTTGGTCAAATTGGCTAAATGGTTGAAATTTTAATTAATCAAGCCATAATCAAACAATACAACCATCAATCAATTAGTTGATTATCATTTCAAATTCATATCTTTGATACATAGTCAAAAAATTACATTTTTGATGCCAAATCACTACAATAAACCCTATCTAATTTTGGTTCTCACACCAGTCAATTGGAATATATAGAAATCCCACTTTCGTCACTCGAGTATAAATATTGGCGATGGTGCCCCGTCACCAGAATTATACCCGGGCAACTAGAGTGTGATTCTAAAACTATCCAGTACATTAAACTTCGTATACACGCTAGCTAGGCGCATATGCGAAATCTTTATATATTGGATGGTCCAAATCAGTTTAAAATAAATTTTCAAATACGTATAGAACGATTTAATTTTCAAAAAAAATTTTGTTTTCACTTTTATTTCAAAAACACTGCTCTTCACACTCGTTCTAGGATACTACTGATCCTATCTCTAACGAGTCATTCTCGTTGGATATTACTAATCCAATCTCTGATGAATTCTTTCATATGGTTCTAATGTGTCTTGTTCTATGAGCTTTGTAAACCAAAGCTCTTATACCAACTATAAGGACCCGTAACTTCCCCGGTAAAGAAAGAGCGGATACTTCGAGAACAACACACAAAAGACGCAGACAGAAGAACATTTCATTGCTTATTACAACAATTCCATCAGAATACAAGAATATACAGAGTATAAATCAATATTACACATTATAAAATATCAGAGATTACAATAAATTACATAGCAGCGGAAAATAATACAATACACAACTAGAAGTAATACGCGGATACAAAGCTTTATGAGTATCGTTCCAGCTGTAAATCAGGATCCTGTGAATATAAATCTGCAAAACCAAAACTACTAGCTGCCCGTGTCAAAATAAGGGCACCCAGAGTTTAGGTTAAAACAATAAACTCCAGGTCAGTCATAGGACTGGTGTGAGAACTAAAACAATATTTAAAACTATACTTTAAATCAGATATATCAAGGGACCACGCCGTATAACACGGAACGGGTTTCTTCCCAAGAATACCAGTGCATATAACAAAACAGCGCAATGCTTTTTGGAAAAATGTAGCTATTATAAGACCCAGGTCCTATCACACATTGCAACGCAAGCCGGGGGATAGGGTTTTCCCTTATAATAGCCAAACATGCTTAGTACGTTTAAAACAAATCATTTGATACTATTATAAGTGCACAGTGTATAAAACAACTTCAAATCATAAGTATCAATCATAGACGGCATGGGTACCATATATTATGTCGCCATACTAGTTCTACAATTAAAACCGCAAAATCACGTATTTGGAAATTGCATTTCCATCTGTGAACCGAGGCAAAAGATAGTCCTCTACCGATTCGAGACAATCTAGCCTACCATGTCTCAGGATCAGAGCTCGAGTGACCCTTGGATCATCAGGGCCGGTCCACCGATGTGGATTAAAATGCCAGAACTCTACGTTTCCCCGCCCTTTGGGGCGCAAATGAGCCAACCGATGACTCCATCGGACCCGGATCGTCCGATCAAACTGAGGCGCCTCGCAACAGCAACAACCACATAAGTCAAACTCGTCAGGGAGTGTAAAACCACTGACGCCACTTTTAGCTAGAAAGAAACGCATGTCCTCCCTGAGGTCCTTCTCTCGTTTTTAGTTCACGACCGGGGTGTGAGGCTTGCGAATCAACGTTACACAAAGCTATGCCACACAGGTTTTTCTTTGATCATCCACCACAAGACTTTGCTTTTCAACAGAAGCCTCGATCAATTGCCACTTAGGCATGCCACACAGGCAATTCACTCCATGCGTTTGATATCCATCAATATATAACCTCTGAGCTCGTACGTCTCAGAGAAGGGCGTTAAGCAAGAGAATAAATTCACCACCGCCAAACAGATATATATTTAATAGAAATCAATCACACAGATTGAAATCCAATGTCAGACACACAGTCCATTTACAAGTTCGTTCTGGGTCTGAACGAAACCGGAGGCACCTAGTACCCCACTTATCCATCGATCTCCAAGTACGTCTGGACGATCAGCAACTGATTCCCTCCTCTTGGGTGTACGGCCCAATCAAGATCATCAGTAATTATCCAAACGACGTGAAGACCTCCGGTCTTCAACCACCATCTTCATCTTCGACTTATCGTCGTATCAGTTATTCAGAATGGGATAAACCCGGTCTTTCCGTATAACTCGCGTATATAATAAACAAGTGTTACACAAACACAACATACGCCTCATTCCAATTCATCAGTCACTAACCGTAAATTTGCCAGAGAATAATTCCCCAAATATTAACCCCGAAGGCCGAAACCAACATCAGATCAATACCCAGGAAACATTCATCTTAGCCAACATATAGTTAGTTTCAAAATTTCACATTCATAGGGAAAGGTTCCCATTAATTTTATCAAAGATAAATTCTTTTAAATTTACTCTTTAATCTTCTTTTGAATATCAATTCAAATTAGTCGGGATTAACGAACCTTACCGAAGTAATCATTTGTTTTAATTTCCCAATCCCTACCTACTCATCCCATGAAGTAAAACTGGTAATACTTCATATCTAACACCACGGTATTATCTGTAAATTCAATTACCATTTCACGTTCAAATCTAATTAAAGATTTAACTATCGCCTGGAGCAAAACTGGTGATACTCCATTCTCGTTCTTTTCAATCTAATTTAAAGATTCATTAAAACTCCACTTAGTTTTAATCTTTAACTGGGTTAAACAATCAGTGTCATTTAAAACACGGTTCACGATATACCCCAAAATCATATCACATTTCAATCAGTCCCTAACCGTAAATTAGCAAGTGAGCAATTCCCAAAATATTAGCCCCGAAGGCCGAAACCAACATCAGATCAATACCCCAGAAACCATTCAACTTAACTAATCTCCAGTTAGTTTCTGATTTCTTTAACTCCTTTGGGTCTAAGAACAGTATTATTGAAGATACCGTTCCCGACAACCCAATATCACATTCCATTAATTATCGGGTTAAAGAACAAGTGTTATTTAAAACACTGTTCACGATAAACCCAAAAATCAATACCAATTCAATTCCAATTAAATATTATTTAATTGGTACACTTCATTAAATCTAAATAAAAAGATTTAATCTTTTTCTCAATTGGGCCTAAGAACAGTGTTAATGAAGACACTATTCACGACAAACCCAAATCACATTTGATATTAAATACAAGGCTCTGAATAGAAAATATATCGGCTTATATTCAATATCAAATTCTACGACCAACAAATATCGTATTGGAAATAACGATATATATATATATATATATATATATATATATATATATATATATATATCTTTCAAATTTCCATAACGCTATCCGTATAATCACGAAATCCAACATCGAAATATTCCAAAGACAATTTCGATTCAAATCCATTCTAATCCATATATTAGAAATTCTGGTTATTTTTAAAACCATTTCAAATCCAATTTATTTATTTAAAAATAAATAGATTATTATTCTAGTTTAAAACTAGTTCATTTCGATAAAAAACTATTTTTATCTTTTCAAATATGGGGTTTTTCATCCCAGTTCTTCACAAATCATTTCTTATGATTTTACACAAATTATTACTATTTTTAATAATTTTATCAAGGTCCGTACGGTCGATTTCCATCAACGGCCATCGAACTGCACATACAGTGACCATTTTCAAATTTGATTTGGACATAATTCCAAATCCAACCGTTAGATTTCAAATTTCTAATATTTGTTAGAAAGCTCTTTTCGATACGAACCCAACGGTTCCAGTTTTAGGAGAATCCGACGATCGGATCTCCCGCAATGTCCATTCGAAGTCAATGGTCAAAATTCGCGAGCTGCCGCAGCGCGGCGCGTTCTATTATGGCCATTATATATATAATATATATATTATATATATTTTGTCGATTTCCATTTAAAACGTATTATATAAATCGTTTTAAATTCGTTTTCAAAACGATTTCAACTTCTTTTCAAATTCAAATCAAAATTGAATTTTTCCTTATAAATTCGATTTAAATTCATTTCAAATTAATTTCAATTCAAATCGATTTTTAATTCAATTTCAATTTGTTTTCAATTCCATTCAATTTTAATTATAATTCATTTCTATTCAATTTCAATTCGAATTCATTTCTATTCGATTTCAATTCGAATTCATTTCTATTCAATTTCAATTCGAATTCATTTCTATTCAATTCGAATTCATTTCTATTCAATTTCAATTCTAATTCTAATTCTTTTCAAAATATCAGATTTTGAAATCACTTTCGATATTCATTATAAAATGAATAAAATCGATATAAATATCGTTTACGTCAAAATGGCGTCAACCTAATCAACACGGCTGCATATATTTCTATTTTCGAATATTCTATTTCAAATATGTCTTTTTTTTCAAATATTTATATTTCAAATATTTCTATTCAAAACTGGAATGAAGCCCAATCAATTACCATAGATTTTATTTCTATGGATTTCCATACAATGCGTGTATATATCAACGATAACGAATAATCAACCATCATCCAAAGTGCATTCTACACTATATAAGCATCAAATATAAATATTTAACACTTATAATAGTCTGTCAATCAATCGATCGACATACAACTAATTATTGGGATTAGTGTATGTCATATATCATCCCAATACCCGTGTGGGGTTTCAAATCAACAAACACATATTTTATTTGCGCAGTTGGGCGATGTGTAAAATTTATCGTCCCAATCAATATCAGTCAAATGTGTGTATATAAATAAATCCTTCGATTTGCTTATATCTATTTCATTCTAAATACACGTTAAAAATTCTATTTTTAACTATAAAATATTTTTAACTATATAAATATTTTATTTCATTTCACATCACATCACACAATCAACTACACATCAAAATCAAACAAACAAGCATACAAGCCATCCATGGTCTGTAGACGATGGGTGTCGGGTGCTACTAAACACCGTCTACATCCTAGTATACATTTTTAACTAGAAACTTAAATTAAAAAGTGAGAAGTTCTCACGGAGGGTTCCACTCCGCCGTGCTTTACTTCTGAATGGTCTGGATTCTGTTTCGCTTCCGGTCAGTTCCATCGCGATCTATTTCACTCTGTTCATAATAAAAATCAAATTTTTATTATTTATTTTTATATATAAAAATCTTATTTTTATATTGCTACTTCTATAAAGATCACATCTTTATCTTCACTTCATATATATAAAAATCGAATTTTTACTTTACCACACATATAAAAATTATATTTTAATATCTCTCTATATATAAAAATTATATTTTTAACCTTTCTGTAATATAAA
This sequence comes from Allium sativum, assembly GCA_030737875.1. Taxonomy (NCBI): domain Eukaryota; kingdom Viridiplantae; phylum Streptophyta; class Magnoliopsida; order Asparagales; family Amaryllidaceae; genus Allium; species Allium sativum. The sequence goes on from CM060913.1 coordinate 683,590,376, forward strand.
AATTATATTTTTAATCTTTCTATAATATAAAAATTATATTTTTAATCTTTCTATAATATAAAAATTATATTTTTAATCTTTCTATAATATAAAAATTATATTTTTAATCTTTAAAAATCCTATTTTTATACCATACTATATAAATAAAGATCATTTACTTCCTTATCAATTTCATACTATATGTAAAACTGATTTATAATAAGACTAAAATTAAATTAAAAACTGATTATTCGAAAGAAATTAAAATAAATAAAAATACTTACAGCGTATAAAGGGGGAAGGGGTCAGTGGCTCTCCAGGTGGTCGGCTGGTCGGAGGGGCGCGCGCGGTGGGCCATCAGCGGCGGTTTTGGGCGAAATAGGGCTTGGGCGCGGTTCTTGTTAGAGGAGGGGAGGGAGAAGAGGCTTGGAGGGGAAGAAGGGGGAGGGCGCCGCCTGTGGAGGCGCTGCGGTGGCCAGCGTGGCTTGGGGGGGCTTTGCGATTTCTGAAACGAGGGGGGGATTGCTCCACGCGAGGAGGAAGGGGAGAGGATCGGGAGGAGGCGGAGCACGGGGGGCGGCGACGATGGCAGTGGCGTGCCGGGAGGCCGACGGCGATGGTCAAGATCCATTTGGGGGAGCTAACGGGTTTTTGTTTCATTTTATTTATTTTCAATTTATCGTTGACTTTGAGAGAGAAAGGAGGGGTGAGGCATTATTATATAATATATATATTTAATTATTTTAAAATCCAAAAAGTAACTTTTTATTTCGAACACGAAATGAAACCCACCGCCTATCGTCCCTAGCGTATTACCCCCGTTCCGAACACAATGGGATATGCCACGTAGGCCAATTCAATCGTTTCGATCAGTTTTCGTCAAAATTCAACATATAACTCTATAAATTGAATTTGAACGTGCATTTCAATTTACCGGGGTCACATACTAACTCGAAAAATTCTAGAAAAATATTTTCTAGCTTCGTATTGACGATACGGTCCTAACAAAACTAGTTTCGTCAAATTCTGAGACCGTTTGAAAAATGACCATTTTCCCGTCGATTAAAATCAAATGAAACTGGTCAAACGCGTTTTCCTTTGCCACGCTCACATATTGATTTGAAAAATTACGAATTTTGAAATCTAGCAATAACTTGACATCACAGATCCAACAAAAGTGGTATCGTCGAAATCCGAGGTCGTTTGCAAAATTTCCATTTTTAAGGGCTTGAATTTCATAGCGACTATTCAGAATTTTTAACTGGACATATCTTTTGATTCCCGCTATGAAATTTCAATTTTTCGGATTCCTTGGAAAGATATTCTCAATTAGATTCGAATATTTATGGTCTCACTAAAATCCAGTTTATTTTGCACCCTGTACATTCTTTTGAAATTTGAAATCGAATTATCGAACTACCGCGCCATTTTCAATTCCTTTTATAATTTAAAATAATTATTTATATTCTAACGACGATCTATATAAATATATTCGTTCTATTCATAATAAATTTCTCGTCGTTATTATTTAAAATAATTCATTTTAAATAATTTAAATTCACTAAAATTGCCAAAATAAAAATTTTAAATTGGCTCGGATTTCCGAGTTATTACAAGTGGATAGGGTTAAGACCAGCTTAACCAATAATCTGATAAGTGGATAGGGTTAAGACCAGCTTAACCAATAATATATAAGTGGATAGGGTTAAGACCAGCTTAACCAATAATCTGATAAGTAGGTAGGGTTAAGACCAGCTTAACCAATAAAATATATTAATCTGATAAGTGGATAGGGTTAAGACAAACTTAACCAATAATGCATTTTGATCTGATAAGTGGATAGGGTTAAGACCAACTTAACCAATAATATATAAGTGGATAGGGTTAAGAGCAGCTTAACCGATCAAATATATATTGATCTGATAAGCGGATAGGGTTAAGACAAGCTTAACCAATAAAACATGTTGATTTGATAAGTGGGTAACATGGGTGACATGTGGGATATTGTAACACCCCACATCCGTTAGTGTCACTCACAAAGGGAATGCACTAAGTTCTATGGAGCAATTTAGGGTAAAAGATGCAGATAAATTACAAGACAGACAAAATTAAAACAGCGGAAAATAAAACTTCACTTTATTGATAAAATAATTGGTACAACAATTGTTTTCCAATATCAGAGTATCATCTGTCTTACAAAATAAAGAAGCATAAAAAAATACATTTACATTCCCCAATGTAACATAAGCCAGCCATAGCAATCCAAAGCCGATGTATCCAAGAATCTTCAAGCTTGAAAAGATCAACCGTCCCAAAACTAATCTGAGCTATATTATCCCCTCCTTAACTACCTTGGGGAGGGGGGGGGGGACGGAAGAAAAGAAGACGAAAGAAAACTGGGACAGACATAAGGTAAGTTTAGTTACTTCTAGCATGTGAACAGGGAAAAACAAAACGACATGAATTAACTGAATACAAGACAATACCATGATGATAGGGTCAACAAGATAAGATAAGATTAACACAAGGTAAGCTAAGACAAGATAAACTGGATATGCTTTAATACTTTCTCCACTTCGCTATTAACTTGTTATTATGGTTTCTATGTCTCTGCACCACCTAACTAGTGTCCCGACTAGTAATGTTAACGTGATCCCAATCCTGGTTGTTTCGGTTGCCTTCAGGCATACATTTATTGTTTATTACCTAGATTTAATCTAGGGTTCATGCTATCTACTGAACGTTGCCCTTTAGTCTAGGATACACTACCTAGAGTGGTATATGTTCCTAAACTTTCCCCACGCATGTATCGCGAATCGTTATCGCTTGTCTAGATGCACATGTCCTGTAATGTGCTGCCCGAGTTCCGTGTCAGGGCTACTCTAGAAATACGGAACTCAATCGGGATCTTTCAGATATCTGCCGATGCAGATGCTAAGGTCTGTTTTTATTCCAGTGGCTATGGTCCCACTTGACCCCTCCCTCAACTAATGAAAGGCACACCTTGAAAAATGAGAACTATACGCAAGCCCCTTATGCCCCACTAACCTATGGCCATCCACAACCATAACTAGATAGCAAGTATATGGTCTGTAGGAGTTCTCTGCCTTCCCGCTTCACGTATCTCGATTGACTGAAGATGGATAGTAGACGATGAGTTGTTATCACAGGGCTACCGTTTTCTCGTCGAATCACGCTGGTCCATCCTAGTCTTTAGGTTGCCATATATTGCAACCAAGGCATACCCTTGGTTCTTCTAACGCAGACCTTAACCTCTGTGAGCCCAGGAGAAACTTCTGCAGCCTCACAGAGGGATACCAAGAGTACCCTCACGTCCCCTCGAAGCCTCGGGCTTCGTAACCCAATTCATTGGAGCCTTCTTTAAAATTAGATGGACGTTCGCTCCTTCTCGTGTTATACTAAGAATTACTACTTAGTTCTCTTTTTCGTCAAGTTGGATTGGTTCAGTGTCATTAGTCAAGCTAACTTAACCCTCTTTATTTATCCTGTTAAACTGGTTAAGTGTTATCAGTAATTCATGTTGATTTAACCCCACCACAAACCAAGTTATATTGGTTAAGTAATTCTTATTACTTAACCCTACCTATTCATCCTGTATTGGTTAAGTGTTCCTTTTTAACTTAACCTTGCCCATCTATTTTAACTAACATGATATTAATGGTTAAGTATTATCCCTTCATGTTTTAAACTTAACCTTATTCATTTATCACACTCTGATGGTTAAGTGTTCAAGTTTACTTAACCCTACGGTCTAGTTCAGCTAACACATCAAATTGGCTAAGTGTATTAAATTTACATAACCCCAACCTCTAGTCTAGTTAACATGTTAAATTGGCTAAGTGTATTAACTTTACTTAACCCCAACCTCTAGTCTAGTTAACATGTTAAATTTGGTTAAGTGTTCCTATGGACTTAACCCTCCCATTCAAGCTTAACTGTGTTAAGTTGGTTAAGTGTTCCTATGGACTTAACCCTCCCATTCTAGCTTAACTATGTTAAGTGTCTGTATGAACCTAACCCCACCCATTGGTTTAGTTATCATGTTGAATTGGTTAAGTGTTTTAGTTAACTTAACCCTACCATTCTTGTTCTAGCTTTAATTAAATAAATTAAAGCCGCTACCACTCACATTAGACAGATATTGTTACGATTACTGGATGTGCCGGTTGGTTCCGGGCAGGTTTACATCGCAACTCAGTCTAACCTTGGGTTAGGTGTATTCGTGTTTTCTAAGTTCAAAAGGGTTTTGATTAATTTCCAAATCCGATTTTGAAAGTAACCATCGCGTCTGTCGGATCAGTTAGGGATAGCCACGGAGAGCAAGAAACTTGTATTTTCCAAACCCAAGCCTAGACACTATCCTCTCTGTCACCCTAGAACTTTCTGGTGTATTTATTAAAAGAGATGTCATTAATAAACCTTTCTTTTGTCTATAAATAAATTGTTAACAATTTATCCTCAAAGTCCATTTTCTTTTCTTCTTCTTTTTTTAAATAAATTTGGCCTATACTATATTCATTTGCCATGCCCATTAGTATACTTATATTCTAGGCCCAAGTCTTGACTTACCTATTATTTTACCCAACTTGCAGTTTTAGGCCAACTTAGGTCTAATATTCTTATTTCATTATCAAAACTAGATTTAATATTCTAGTTTATAATTTATGGCCAAAACTTAGTCTATGAACAATTTATCGTTTGTGACAAATTCTATAAGTAAATTACTCGTAATTTACTTATTCCATTATTACTCTTTTAATGTACATTGTCACATTTATTATTATGGCCCCTTTTTCCTATTTATCATATTTATATTTTTTGGTATGTAAATTATACCAGATTAAGTGTCACTAACCATAATTATTCTAAACATGACAATTACTCACAATTATGACTAAATTTAAAATTGTGCTAATATACTTATTATGCCAAATTAACTTTAATTTAGCCAATTCTGATTTAACAACCTAATTCACAGTTTATGGCAAAACTAGAATTATTATTCTAGTTTACAGTTTTATGCCTAAAATTTACTTGAAATTACTAAATTTAATATGTCGTATTCCATCATTTATGTCAAATTTCCCAACTTGCGTTTTAATAGGCATGTCATAATACACATTCCAAATTATGCCAATTAATATGAATTTCATGTTATACCCAAATCGTATTTCCATCGTTCGTATAATCGTGATTCATCCTAGATTATAGATAAATCTAGGTTCGTGGAAAAAAAGGGAATGAACCAAAATGCCATGAACATAGGATGATAATCTACTAATTTCAGATCTAACAAAATACACTGAATCAATTGATTTTAAGCATCGAAGGCCTATAGATCTGATAATATTATGACATGGAAAGGGTTGAATAGATAGCATAGGTTCATGTATATGGGTACATCTAACTTAATAGACAAATTCCCATAATCAAGATCCAAGGATAATTAAGAATAGATTGAATCGATAATCAGGTTTAGATCCAATATCACAGTCATAATCCTAGGCAATAATATCATGTTCATGAATCATAGGTAATTATCACAATTGTCTTTGTCATAGTCATAGGCATTGGTTTATGTTCAAAGGCTTATGTTCATAGTCAAAGGCATATGGTTTATGTTCATAGTCAAAGGCATATGTTCATAGTCAAAGGCATATGGTTTCAACGTCCATAGTTTCATAGTCATAGTCTTAGGCATTGGAAATTTAGTCACAATATGTTCTAGGCCAAAATCAAGAATCAGATCCAAAGGTATGTACAAGCACAGATTCAATGAAATGATAAGGCATATTTCTTATATCCATTAATTTCATGTCACAAATAGAAAAAGGCGTTCAGATCTAAAAAGTAACCAACTTACAGAGATTAGATTCGTAGAAAAACAGTCGTTGAAGTCGTTTGAATCTTCACTTGAATCCTAGCTTGTTTTGAATCTTCTCTTGAAAGATTTGAGCAGCATTTCCTCGTCTTAGATTTATATTTTATTTATTTAATTTAGAGGAGGAGGAGAATCCATGTCCACCGAGAATTTATGCATCATAAGGTTAGAGAAGAATGGTGTAAAGAGAATGAGGCTAGGGGCTGTTTATACAGAGTTGCAAGTAAATGAGAGCCGTCGATGAAGCCAAGATTAATTCTAGCCGTTCGTTCTAAAGAGAAACCAATTATGTTCACCATTTCTTTCTTAATGTACATTTACTATTATTTGTCAATCCATATAAATGCGTACACATTAGATACATCCCCCCTTTTCACACTTATTATTATTTTTGTATGCACATTAGATACATCCCCCATTTACACACTTATTATTATTTTTATATGCACATTAGATACATCCCCCCTTTACACACTTATTATTTTTTTTTTATGCACATTAGATACATCCCCCCTTTACACACTTATTATTATTTTTGCAACTTTAGTGTTAACAGAAAATTCGGGGTGTTACATTCTCCCCTCCTTTTAGGATTTCGTCCCCGAAATCTTCAAGTTAGGAAGAATGTGTCCTGCCATCCAATCATCCAACTACTCAACCATTCAATCACAGACATCCATTGTCCTTAAAAAAGACTTCAAATGCTTCATGATCATATGCATAGTGTGTGTACATGTCCTTATCTAATGCAGAATCAGGCGGTCTACTGATTCAATTGACCTCCCTAATGCAATCCATGATAGTGCCATGCATCCATTATGTATGCAAAAGAACCCTAATGATACATATTATTTCTACATGCGTGCACAACCATTCATCCGAATGCAACATCCATATGATAACATAACCATCATACATCCATTAACGAAAAATAAACACGCATATATATGCAACATGAGGTGATTGAGCCGATCTAGTGCCTATGGTGTGTATATGCATCCACGAGCAACCACTTGCAACCATCAATCATAACATGTTTCAAATACATGTTTTCGTCCATTGGCTTCTACCTAAGGATCGATGATACGTCCTAGAGGATATACTTTGGAAAGAGGGAAACAAGTATGCGTAAAGCTCCTACAAAAAGAAATCAAGGATGTACCCTAAAGAAAAAGGGTATGATGCGTGTATCTAGTCTTCAGTCTTCTAGGTCGTATCTTCTTGAGCTTCACTATTCTGTACCTTATCTAATTTAACTTCACGATTGTGAAGTTTCTGACCTCCATTTCCAAAATAAACAGATGTCAACCATGGTACCAAGTGTATATATACTAGGATGATCGGAGGTCTCTCCTCCTAGCTTATCCATCATGCCATAACTATGAGGGTCAAAAGGTCACTACATACTTTTTACCTCTCTTAAGGTCAGTCTCTTTTTTTTCTCTTTAGAGCGCATGCCACAACAATCCATCTTTCACGCAAACCATCCTAGTCGAACTCGACATTCCTCAAGTACAAGCCCCAAAGGCCTAAACCAATATCAGACAAGCACGCAAGGAATATCTCCTCCGAATTTAGACGATCTATGTGAGATGATATAAGCAAACTCGATAGCTACTCTCAAATCCCTACTAACCAAAAGTAAATTGGTCGAACCACCAATTGGATTTGAGACTCTAGTGGGATCTTTCTACTATACAAGTACTAAGGTGCAGAGACTCAACTATGGAAGTAGACATGAACAAATGCAAAGCGCTAAAAACGAAAGAGTACGAACAGAAAAACTAGACTCTTCCTACAGAACTTCACTACCTTTCTCCTAGGTACGCTTAGAGGTGAAAGTATGTACTTGCCCTTCTAAAAATCTTGTTCCTCGTTCTTGCCCTTATCCTTAATTATATGCCCTATTATACCCTAGTAAAGATAATTCCTCTTGTCTTAGGTTTTATAATTTCTCATCCTTGGGTTATGCTCCTTAGCCAAACTCCTCATCCTCTTCCGTGTGTAATCATGTTGACAAATCTCTCGAAAGCTGCCTCCATCGTACAGAATCCCCTACAAAGCTTGAAAGAAAACTTGCCGCAGGTGAAACTACTACGGCTATAGATGGAAGTCGGGCACTACTTTTCCCTTCGATGAGGTTACCTCCCAGAAAGCCAGGAGCCCCAGAGACTCAAGAAAGAAGGAAACGAGGACTCAAACAGAGAATCAAAAGATAGTACTTATGGCTTTGGGGAATACGCCTTTTAAAACAAAACTTTTCTTTTGAAAATGCTTCTTTAAAAACTGTTTTGAAAAATAATTTTTCAAATCTTTATCTGATCTGGTAACCTTCAGCTCTGATACCACGTGTAACACCCCACATCCGGTAGTGTCACTCACAAAGGGAATGCACTAAGTTCTGTGGAGCATTTTAGGGTAAATGATGCAGATAAATTACAAGACAAACAAAATTAAAACAGCGGAAAATAAAACTTCACTTTATTGATAAAATAATTGGTACAACAATTGTTTTCCAATATCAGAGTGTCATCTGTCTTACAAAATAAAGAAGCATAAAAATACATTTACATTCCCCAATGTAACATAAGCCAACCATAGCAATCCAAAGCCGATGTATCCAAGAATCTTCAAGCTTGAAAAGAGAAACCGTCCCAAAACTAATCTGAGCTATACTATCCCCTCCTTAACTACCTGGGGAGGGGGGAATGGAAGAAAAGAAGATGAAAGAAAACTGGATCAGACATAAAGTCTGGTAAGTTCAGTTACTACTAGCATGTGAACAGGGAAAAACAAAACGACATGAATTAACTGAATACAAGACAATACCATGATGATAGGGCCAACAAGATAAGATAAGATTAACACAAGATATGCTAAGACAAGATAAACTGGATATGCTTTAATACTTTCTCCGCTTTGCTATTAACTTGTTATTATGGTTTCTATGTCTCTGCACCACCTAACTAGTGTCCCGACTAGTAATGTTAACGTGATCCCAATCCTGGTTGTTTCGGTTGCCTTCAGACATACATTTATTGTTTATTACCTAGATTTAATCTAGGGTTCATGCTATCTACTGAACGTTGCCCTTTAGTCTAGGGTACACTACCTAGAGTGGTATATGTTCCTAAACTTTCCCCATGCATGTATCGCGAATCGTTATCGCTTGTCTAGATGCACATGTCCTGTAATGTGCTGCCCGAGTTCCGTGTCAGGGCTACTCTAGAAATACGGAACTCGGTTGGGAGCTTTCAGATATCTGCTGATGCAGATGCTAAGGTCTGTTATTATTCCAGTGGTTATGGTCCCACTTGACCCCTCCCTCGACTAATGAAAGGCACACCTTGAAAAATGAGAACTATACGCAGGCCCCTTATGCCCCACTAACCTATGGCCATCCGCAACCATAACTAGATAGCAAGTATATGGTCTGTAGGAGTTCTCCACCTTCCCGCTTCACGTATCTCGATTGACTGAAGATGGATAGTAGACGACGAGTTGCTATCACAGGGCTACCGTTTTCTCATCGAATCACGCTGGTCCATCATAGTCTTTAGGTTGCCATATATTGCAACCAAGGCATACCCTCGGTTCTTCTAACGCAGACCTTAACCTCTGTGAGCCCAGGAGAAACTTCTGCAGCCTCACAGAGGGATACCAAGAGTACCCTCACGTCCCCTCGAAGCCTCGGGCTTCGTAACCCAATTCGTTGGAGCCTTCTTTAAAATTAGATGGACTTTCGCTCCTTCTTGTGTTATACTAAGAATTACTACTTAGTTCTCTTTTTCGTCAAGTTGGATTGGTTCAGTGTCATTAGTCAAGCTAACTTAACCCTCTTTATTTATCCTGTTAAACTGGTTAAGTGTTATCAGTAATTCATGTTGACTTAACCCCACCACAAACCAAGTTATATTGGTTAAGTAATTCTTATTACTTAACCATACCCATTCATCCTGTATTGGTTAAGTGTTCCTTTTTAACTTAACCTTGCCCATCTATTTTAACTAACATGATATTAATCGTTAAGTATTATCCCTTCATGTTTTAAACTTAACCTTATTCATTTATCACACTCTGATGGTTAAGTGTTCAAGTTTACTTAACCCTACAGTCTAGTTCAGCTAACACATCAAATTAGCTAAGTGTATTAAATTTACATAACCCCAACCTCTAGTCTAGTTAACATGTTAAATTGGCTAAGTGTATTAACTTTACTTAACCCCAACCTCTAGTCTAGTTAACATGTTAAATTTGGTTAAGTGTTCCTATGGACTTAACCCTCCCATTCTAGCTTACCTGTGTTAATTTGGTTAAGTGTTCCTATGGACTTAACCCTCCCGTTCTAGCTTAACTGTGTTAAGTGTCTGTATGAACCTAACCCCACCCATCGGTTTAGTTATCATGTTGAATTGGTTAAGTGTTTTAGTTAACTTAACCCTACCATTCGTGTTCTAGCTTTAATTAAATAAATTAAAGCCGCTACCACTCACATTAGACAGATATTGTTGCGATTACTGGATGTGCCGGTTGGTTCCGGGCAGGTTTACATCGCAACTCAGTCTAACCTTGGGTTAGGTGTATTCGTGTTTTCTATGTTCAAAAGGGTTTTGATTAATTTCCAAATCCGGTTTTGAAAGTAACCATCCCGTCCGTCGGATCAGTTAGGGATAGCCAGGGAGAGCAGGAAACTTGTATTTTCCAAACTCAAGCCTAGACACTATCCTCTCTGTCACCCTAGAACTTTCTGGTGTATTTATTAAAAGAGATGTCATTAATAAACCTTTCATTTGTCTATAAATAAATTGTTAACAATTTATACCCAAAATCCATTTTCTTTTCTTTTTTTTTAAATAAATTTGGCCTATACTATATTCATTTTCCATGCCCATTAGTATACTTATATTCTAGGCCCAAGTCTTGACTTACCTATTATTTAACCCAACTTGCAGTTTTAGGCCAACTTAGGTCTAATATTCTTATTTCATTATCAAAACTAGATTTAATATTCTAGTTTATAATTTATGGCCAAAACTTAGTCTATGAACAATTTATCGTTTGTTACAAATTCTATAAGTAAATTACTCCTAATTTACTTATTCCATTATTAATCTTTTAATGTACATTGTCACATTTATTATTATGGCCCCTTTTTCCTATTTATCATATTTATATTTTTTGGTATGTAAATTATACCAGATTAAGTGTCACTAACCATAATTATTCTAAACATGACAATTACTCACAATTATGACTAAATTTAAAATTGTGCTAATATACTTATTATGCCAAATTAACTTTAATTTAGCCAATTCTGATTTAACAACCTAATTCAAAGTTTATGGCAAAAATAGAATTATTATTCTAGTTTACAGTTTTATGCCTAAAATTTAGCTTACTTGAAATTACTAAATTTAATATGTCGTATTCCATCATTTATGTCAAATTTCCCAACTTGCGTTTTAATAGGCATGTCATAATACACATTCCAAATTATGCCAATTAATATGAATTTCATGTTATACCCAAATCGTATTCCCATCGTTCGTATAATCGTGATTCATCCTAGATTATAGATAAATCTAGGTTCGTGGAAAAAAAGGGAATGAACCAAAATGCCATGAAAAGATAAATATAATAACTGGCATAGGATGATAATTTACTAATTTCAGATCTAACAAATTACACTGAATCAATTGATTTTAAGCATCGAAGGCCTATAGATCTGATAATATTATGACATGGAAAGGGTTGAATAAATAACATAGGTTCATGTATATGGGTACATCTAACTTAATAGACAAATTCCCATAATCAAGATCCAAGGATAATTAAGAATAGATTGAATCGATAATCAGGTTTAGATCCAATATCACAGTCATAATCCTAGGCAATAATATCATGTTCATGAATCATAGGTACTTATCCACAATTGTCTTTGTCATAGTCATAGGCATTGGTTTATGTTCAAAGGCTTATGTTCATAGTCAAAGGCATATGGTTTCAACGTCCATAGTTTCATAGTCATAGTCTTAGGCATTGGAAATTTTGTCACAATATGTTCTAGGCCAAAATAAGGAATCAGATCCAAAGGTATGTACAAGCACAGATTCAATGAAATGATAAGGCATATTTCTTATATCCATTAATTTCATGTCACAAATAGAAAAAGGCGTTCAGATCTAAAAATTAACCAACTTACAGAGATTAGATTCGTAGAAAAACAGTCGTTGAAGTAGTTTGTATCTTCACTTGAATCCTAGCTTATTTTGAATCTTCTCTTGAAAGATTTGAGCAGCATTTCCTCGTCTTAGATTTATATTTTATTTATTTTATTTAGAGGAGGAGAAGAAGCCATGTCCACCGAGAATTTATGCATCATAAGGTTAGAGAAGAATGGTGTAAAGAGAATGAGGCTAGGGGCTGTTTATATAGAGTTGCAAGTAAATGAGAGCCGTCGATGAAGCCAAGATTAATTCTAGCCGTTCGTTCTAAAGAGAAACCAATTATGTTCACCATTTCTTTCTTAATGTACATTTACTATTATTTGTCAATCCATATAAATACGTACACATTAGATACATCCCCCCTTTTCACACTTATTATTATTTTTGTATGCACATTAGATACATCCCCCCTTTACACACTTATTATTATTTTTATATGCACATTAGATACATCCCCCCTTTACACACTTATTATTATTTTTTTATGCACATTAGATACATCCCCCCTTTACACACTTATTATTATTTTTGCAACTTTAGTGTTAACAGAAAATTCGGGGTGTTACAGATATAATTATAAACACTTAGCCAAGTTGAAACATGTAAGAACACATGAATAAGAGGGGATTAAGTGGGAAATCCTAGTGGGGACCAAGCATAGGTGGAAAGCTTGTGTCAAGTGTGGGGACCCTTTTCAACCAGTAACCCATTTAGTATCTAAGTGAGCTCGATCTAGATCGAGGACGGGACACGCTTACTGGGTTTGATTGTAAGAGGTCAAAACGGGTTAGCTGTGGCAACGCAAGTCCAACGGGGAGATAGGAGCAGGCGGCACCTATGAAGGCAACTAGGGGTACAACTACCATATTATGAATAAATGTTGTAATTAGAATAGGGAGGGTAGTGGGTACAACTAGTGGGGATAGGAGCAGGCGGCACCTATGAAGACAGTTAGGGGTACACGAAACTACCATTGTTATTATTTTATTCAGTTGGCAGGATCAACTTTTAGGGTGCTAGTATTGGTGCAGTATAGTGGAGCGCGATTAACGCCAGCATATTCCTCTTATTTGTTTTGTCTTTCCCATTTGCTTCACAGTCATTCCTTGTTTTTCCAGTTTATGCCTTATCCTAATTACTTTAATAATTATATTGTTAAAGTTATTGGACTCACCAGACTTTATGTCTAACCCCCTTTGTTTTCGCCTCTTTTCTTCCTCCCCCCCCCCCCAAGGTTCTCAGGGTGGGATTAGTGCTAGTGGAGCTTGATTTGGATCTCTTTCTCCCTCTTCTGGAAGTGCTTGGATTGCTGAAAGTAAAGTTCAGCTTATCACTTTTATGGCTACTTATGTTGGGGTTATTCTTTTTACATTATGCACTCAGAAAATAATTTGTCAAGATGGATATTAAGTGTACTTGGTTTTATTGTTGGTTTTTGATGTTGTTGTAACCAAACTATTTCTCCACTGCAATAAAGTTGTTTTAAAATTTTCAAGTACCAATATATGTATCTGTCTTGTTATATTCTGTTCTATACACCAATAATACTCCATGAAAGTTATTGCATTCCCTTTGAGAGTGACACTAATGGATGTGGGGTGTTACACGTGGTATCAGAGATGAAGGTTACCAAGAACAGATAAGAGATTTTGAAAAACTATTTTTCAAAAGCATTTTATGAAGAAATACTTTCAAAAATATGTTTTAAGGAGAGTATTTTTAAGAGAAAAGTTCATTTTGAAAAACATAACCCCCAAGAGCCATATATCTTTCCTTCGATTCTCTATTTTAAATCTCTTCCTCTTTCCGTTTTGAATTTCTTCCTCCACGTATGGACGCTTTTCTAAGATACGTAAGAACTTCCGTACGGTGGGTGGAAACCCGCTTCATGGGTCTGGGACGTTTGTCAAAGCTAGAAGGAAGTGGAGGACTTGCTGGTACCTCTAAGATAGACGATGGGAGGAAGGTTCAATTAGTTGCTTGGTTAATGGAGGACGAAGCCTCATTTTGGTAGGTGGTCACGAATGGAGAATATGCAGGAGAGACATGGATAGGACCCCCGGTAAGAAAGTAGATCCAAAGAAAGGCGGTAAGGATAAAAACGGGCCAAGAGAAAAGGAAGGGCCACACTGGTGAAATACCTGACTACTTAAATAATGACGTTAGAAAGAAGAAGAAGACTAGTTGTTATCGTTATGGAGAAACAAGACATCTTACTAGGATTTTCCTAAGAAGCAAAAGGCAAAGGTAAGGACAAAGTACAGGATCTTATGGAGGGAAGACGCGTTCCCTCACGGTTGCCATACCTGATAGAGGTAGAAATATCTTGGTTGGAAGTTTGGTTTTTCTTTTTGATCATCCTGTTCGAACCTTGTTTGAATTCTGGCGCTTCACACTTGTTTTTATCTGCTTCGTTAGTTAAAACACTGCACCTAAATACTAGTCTAGTTAAGGATCCCATGGTACTCTCAAATCCTATTGGTGGTTCGGCTCATCTTTCGATGATTTGTTGGGATTTGAGAGTGTCAATCTTGGGCACTGGGTTTGAATGCAACGCCTTCGTTCTTGGCTTTATGGGCTACGGCTTTATTCTAATCATGGATTGGCTAGCCAGATACGGTGTGATCGTAGACTGTGAAAGAAGGATAGTTAGATTGTTGACTCTTTGTGGCAAGACCCTTGATATTTCTTGTGACCCTAGAGGTCCGGTGATGCTTAGCTACCTAGGATCTCTGGACGCATCCAACGATGATTTGGAACCTGTTCGTGTGGTCTATGAATATGGTGACGTCTTCGATGAAGTTTGGCATTTACCCCCGAGGCGCGAGATAGACTTTCGTATATACCTTGTAGATAATGCAAAGCCAGTTGCATTACCGGTGCGACACGTGGCTTCGAGAAAGAGAAGAGAACTCAGTAAGAAAGTAAATGAGTTTCTTGAGAAGGGGCTCATAAGAAGAAGCATTTCGGAATGGGATGCTTCGGTTGTTTTTTCCACAAAGGCGGATGGTTCACTTAGATTGTGCGTGGACTATAGAGAGATGAATAAGCTCAAAAAGAAGAACAGACACCAATTGCCGAGGATAGATGATTTATTCGATCAGTTGGTTTGTGCTTCGGTTTTCTCGCTGCTGGATTTAGCTATAGTATTTCATCAGCTAAGAGTGGCTGAAGATAGCATAAATAAGACTGCATTTAGAACTCCTGACGGTTTCTTCGAATGGCTCGCCATGCCTTTTGGTTTGACGAATGCACCTGCATACTTCACTGACTTAATAAGTGGGGTGTACAGGGAGTTTCTAAACAAGTTTGTGGTAGTCTTTGTGGATGATATCTTGATTTTCTCTTGAAGCGAAGAAGAGCATGCCCTACATCTTAGGGAAGTCTTAGAGACCCTACGAGCGCATCAACTCAAGGCTAAGTTCTCCAAATGTCATTTTTGGAGGAAAGAAGTGAGGTTCTTAGGACAGGTGGTCTCTAAGGAAGGGACAGCTGTGGATCCCGCAAAGGTGGTGGCAACCCAAGGTTGGAAGGTCCCTAGAAATGCGACGGAAGTAAGAAGTTCTCGGACTGGCAGGCTATTATAGGAAGTTCATTAAGGACTTTGCGAAGATATCAGCCCCACTTACTCAGCTAACAAAGAAGAACTTGACTTTTGTTTGGGATGTTGACTATGACAATACTTTTCAGCATTTGAAGAGGGCTTTAACGACAGCTCTAGTTTTAGTTTTGCCAGATGGAAGTAAGCCATTCACAGTGTATACCGGTGCTTGCGGGACAAGGCTTGGAGCAGTTTTTGATGCAAGAGGAAAAGGTGATATGCAAAAGGAAGCAAGTACAAGTATCGCTTATCATCCACAAATGGATGGACAGACAGAAAGGGGTGAATAGAATCCTTGAAGATCTTTTGAGGTTATGTATCCTAGATTTTGGAGGGACATGAGAAGAGGCAACGAGCTTAGTGGTGTTCACGACATGTTTCACGTGTCACATTTGCGTAAGTGTTTACATGATACAGCAGAAGTGGTGGAGCCGAGCACGCTCAAAGAAGTGGAAGTAGAACGAAATACCACGGTTAGACGAGCTCCTACATGCATTTTCGGATCGAAGGTCAAAAAGCCACGCAACAAAGAGAACAAGTTGGTTAAAGTGCAATGGGGAGATGATCAAGGAGACGCGACTTGGGAGACGGAAGAAAAGATGCGTATGATGTAGCCTTTCCTTTTTGAGGGTATGTTTTTAACTTCTCCTTTCCTACCACTTTGTTTATGCTTGTCCTATCATTTAGTATGTCTTCGCGATTATATCTTCGATCTTTAGTTAGGAAAAATCCTATGGTTATAAATATGTGTTTGAGACATGATATGTTTGGTGGATGCAGGTTGATGCAAGCGTTTACTAGTGGTTTCTCGTGGATGCATTTACACACACACTAGGCACTAGATCGGCTCAATCACTTTCATACTGCATATAAACATGTGTGCATATTAATGGATGTACATTGGTTGTATTATCATATGGATGTTGCATTAAGATGATTGATTGTGCACGCATGTAGAAATAGTATGTATCATTAGGATTCTTTTGCATACATAATGGACGCATGGCACTATCATGGTTCGCATTAAGGAGGTTAACTGAATCAGTAGACCGCCTGATTTTGCATTGGGTGAGGAACATATACTCACACTTTTTGCATATGTTCATACAACATTAAAAATATTATAAGGACAGTGAATGCCTGTGTTAGATGGTTGAGTAGATGGATGATTGGATGGTAGGATATACATTATTCTTGACTTTAAGATTTCGGGGACGAAATCCTTTAAGTAGGGGAGAATGTATGTAATGACCCGGGTTTTTGTCCACTTTGGTTATCGCTATAAACTCAATGATGACTAACCAAACATCGAAAAATACCGGAACGTTAATGAAAGAAAACAGAGGGTGAGGAAAGATAAGATAGAAACTTAGAATAGAAGAAGAAGAAGAAGAACACAACATCAGAGTAACACGAATCTCACAGCAGAACGAATAACATATAATATATATAACATAACTTGAAATATACATCTGTACTTGAATATACATCATTATCAAAGTACAACACTTACAACACAGTGGAAATAAACTATTGCTATATGATCCTGAAGCCTCCTGCTCCAGCTCTTCAGGTATATATGTAAATCCCGACTACTTGACTGCCCGTACAAAATTGGGCACCCAAGAGTTTATGGAAAACAAAACAAAATAAACTCTGGGTCAGTCATGGGACTGGTATGAGTAAAACAATTTAAAATAGTTCGAACCATTAAACGATATCTCATAAGACCACACCGTATAACGGAACGGGTTTTTCCCTTATGAGAATCCAAATTATCTTTATATCAAAAACCTTTTGATATTATAATAATGTCTATCAACCACAATATAATAATCATCTAGCAGAAATGCTTTCATCTCACGTTCTACATATATAGTATATAATCAAAACCGCAAGCACGTATTGGGTAATGGATTTCCAACTATGACAAGGTATGGAACCACCTTTCGCTAGTGTACCTCTAGAGAGGAATACACTGGATTCAACAAGAACATCTTGCAACCCGGCCACACATGACCGACCATTCATTTCGCTTGAGTGTATCGAATGTATATCACCAACGGTTGGGACCAGCAACAGTTTCACGAATGGGACAGTCGACAATAGATTTTTAGAAATAAATGAAACTCTAGATCAGGTGATTTTACACCCTACTTCGGAGCGACCAACTTAGCCATGATGCCTGCCCGATTTCTGTCATTTACCGGATGTGAGGCTAGAAGCTACGCTTTATCATCACACCAGATTCACTTCGAATGTCACATCGTCAAATCCGTCAAATCACCGATTGACATCTACAACAATACATTATGTGTTAGCTAAAAGAAGTTTCCTTCTTCGCTTCCACTCTTGGTACGGTTGGAGAAATCAATATACGTGATCGTCTGGAAATACTCTGTCAAACATCCGTCCATACAAGTCATCCAGGAACAGGATGAACCGAAGGCACTATTCAGTACATCCATCTTAGGCACTGTTATCTAAGACTTATACAATAGCCCTTGCACCTTACTCTGTCTTCAATTTTCTTTGGCATATAAGATTCGCAACGCTTATGCCAATACAGAGTGGTTCTTTGGATAATAATCCAACCGGTCTCTCCATATTAACAATGTTAAAATGGTCAAAACTTCGATAGTTTGTGATTTAACTATCAAAGAAAAACACGTGTGCAAACAACGATATTATTTCCAAATGGAAATTCTATCAAATCAATCATCATTTAACATATATATATATATATTTCCTTATTTTCTATGTTTAAACATTTCCATTGTTATTTACATATCACTATCATTTCACAACTATCATTCCCTGACTGTAAACTAGTAGGAGAACAATTCTCTAAGTATAAATCCCGTAGGCCGAAACCAACATCAGATCGATACTCAGAAAACTATTCAACTTAACTAATCTCTAGTCAGTTTCTAATCTTTTTTAACTCTTTTTCTTTTAACTATGTTTGATTAACTTCTTTTGAATAACTATGTTCAATTGACTCCTTTTGAATAACTATATTCAATCGAATCCTATTTGATAACTCTAATCGGCTAACTCAAATCGGCTAACTCTTTTCTATCTCGTTAATTTTCTTTTATAATCCTATTTATTTTCCCAATAAATATTCCTTTATTCTATTTATTTATTCTAACCAATAATATTTCCTTTATATCTACTCTACTTAATCTAACAAATAAATATTTCCTTTATATCTATTCTATTTATTCTAACAAATAAATATCTTATCCTTCGATTTTATAATTATTTTCTTTTATAAAAATCCTTTCCCTTTTTCTATATAAAATCCATCGATTTTATATAAATATTTCGTTTTCACAATACACTTTGAAAATCCCCTTTCCCACATCCAGTATTTCTTATGGTATTTAACATACCATATAACAACGATAAATATCGTCCAAACACACATAATCAACAACAGATTATATATCACATCATATATCACAATATATGAAAACAATAAAATAACTGTTGAGGAATCCAGTCAGATTCCTCCAACCTATTTTCCTGGATCACAGATGTTAAACAATATAGATAACATCACTTTCAGTTTCATATGATATATTCTGTTAAACAGAATCAATATAGAAATTCAACTAACTGACTATCAGCTCAATCAAACAGTCAACACACAGTCAATCAGCCAATATTTAACAGTTCTAAATATACAACATGAAATTATAAATTGTTCAGAGTTAGTGAGATTTACTCACTTTGGCAGTTCATCGTTAAAGAACGATAAACTGATGTTTGATTTGAACCAAACAATTTATTCTGCCATAAATTCAAACGAGCTCCACTCCACTCCCAGTCAGTTCCAGTGCGTAGCCACCATACATACGATCCCGACGGATCTTGTTTCGCTGAATTTCGTTCACGTATGTCTAAGTTATGACTTACACAAGTTAATACAATTAATTAAAAATAAAAACATGGATTTAAAATAAAAAAATGGGCCTTAACCTCTCAATCATCACCGGCCCGTTACCCCTTTCCCAAGCCCAACCGTTAATTACTTTCTTCCCCACTTTCAACCGACGATTCCCAGTAACCATCCAAACCATTTCCAATCTTCACGACTTCGTTCTTCCTCCACCAATCAAAAAAACTCCAAACAAAACCCATGGTTCCACTCTTCTCCACCTTCTCTTCCATCCCAACACCATAAACCCCAACTCGTCATCATTTCCTGGTTTCCGTCGAAACCAACAAGTATCGAACACAGCAAACCTCCGAACAAATTTACAACTGAAACCCACCATACTTTGCTACTAGATAGTGTTTGCCTCGCTGAACTCAACACCAACACCGAAAAATGAATCACTGCTTTGACAAATCCCAAAAACTGAACCCTAGAATTTCTGTGAAGAAAACCGCAACTTGGAAATATCCATCGCAACCAGTGAAACTACCACCAAATTGAAGAGGAACCAAAACCGAATTCGAATATATATATATTTTGATTTATAACTTTTTCTTGAATTTCCTTTGGTTTTTAAAAGGGATCGAACATTTGCTGAGAGGAAAAGCAATGGCGGAAATGCCTCGTTGACCAAGGGAAATGTAAATTTAGGTTTAGGGGAAAGGGGGTGGTACTTATAGGAGATATTTTTTATATATTTATATATTTGTTTTTAAGTCATCGTTGTTTGTATATACCTTCTAAAAATCTGTATGATCCTATACGATACACAAAAATCATGAAAATTGACAGGCAGCTACAACTCGACATTACGGTCCCAACGAAACTAGTTTCGTCGAATTCCGACTCCGTTTGCTCACACAGCGTATTTTTAACTATCAAAATGCTGACTGTTTCTCATATTAAAAATCCGTGCTGCCACACACTGACTCTAAAAATCACGAAAATTGGAATCTAACAGTAATTTAACACGGCGGATCCAACAAAATTAGTTTCGTCGAATTCTGAGGTCGTTTGCAAAAGTGGCTATTTTTAAAGCTCTAAATAGCCCATTTAAATATATAAAATTAAATATAAATAAATATATTTAAATAAAATTAAATATAAATAAATATATATTATCATATATATTTACAATAGAATACCATACGGCTCCACTGGGATTTATAACTCAATATTTCAAGGTTCTCAGTTATATCGATATTCAATTTATATTGAAATTCCTTTTATAACGTAAATAAAGCGTTGCAAATTATAAAGGAATTTCACAGCGACTCTTCTGAAATTTGATTTGACGTAAATCAAAATCTAGAAGATGCAATCTTGATTTTTCTCTTCCACTAGAAAAATATACTTCACCAGCTCCATACATTTCTTGTTTCATAGAAATCCGGCTTAAAACGAATTTTGTATATTCAGTTGAAGTTCGAATCGCCAATTTACGAACTACAGCGCCATTTCGAGCTCGATTTTAATTATAATATAATTATACGTTCAAACTGCCGTTTTTTAAATATATTCGTTATTCAAATTAAATTCCAAGCTGAATTAAATATCACAGATGATCCAGTTCACACCATATCGCCATTTCAGCCAATTCTGATTATTTCAGTATTAAATATATTATTTAATTTTATTATTTAAATTAAATATTCACCATTATTTAATTCCACCACCAATAAATCCTTTTAATCACCTTTTAAATAATTAAATAAATTAATTATTATAACGTTGACGATGCGGGTCATTACAATGTAACACCCTGAATTTTATGCGGCTATTAAAAGAACGAATTAAAGAATACTTAATTGTTAAATTGAGAATTAAGGGAAACGGGTTAGCCATTGTGTTCGTCTCGAAATTCTGCTTGGAATAGAGTCCAAGTTTTCGTAAATCGGACTTCGTATGAAGAAGTTATGGCCCTCAGAAGTTTCAGAAATTTAAATAAATTGAAAACAGTTTAGATTGAAATTCAAAATTCGAATTCAAACGAAGAAACGGGCTAGGCGGGATTTTTCCCGCCCCAGGCCAGGTCGTCCAGGGGGTCGACCTCCCGTATACAGGTCGACCTGGGGATCGTCCTGGGGGTCGACCTACCCCCTGGGCAGATCTGAACTATGACGATACTGACTTGTTGCTGAGTCTTTTCTGACCTGTTGCTGAGTCACTAGGGCATTCTGGATAACTCTATCTAGTCTGGACGGTTGTGATTGCTCCTATGATAATCTAACGGCTTATATTGATTTAAACTTCTATATAAGCACGCATAGACTCAAGCTCTAAACCAAAACTAAATTAATCTCTTAGCCTCCGTGCTGCTGCTAGAATAGTTCTTCTTCTTAAAGCTTAGGAATTGCAAGTCAGGGTTATAATATAAACGACGAACGAATTATTCTCTTCTCTAATCCGTCTTTGTGAGTACAATTTCTTTCAAAAAATAATTAATAAATTAATTATGATGAGTTATAATTTGGATTATGAGAACATGTCTGTTGAATCATGTGATGTTACTTAACTTTGTAATCGTCTGTTGGTGAACATATGACATTTTTGTTAACTTATGTTGGTAGATCTATTTCATATGTCCAATCACATATGTTTAACTTGATTCATATTATGACTTCAATTTATATGCAAGTTTGGGATGTAAATCACATGTTAGTTTGTATGTGAATCTTATGCAAGTCTGTTTCTACATATGCTAGTTTGTATGTGAATCTTATGCAAGTCTGCATGCGAATTATACACAAGTTTATATGTAAATCAAGTATATACATATGCTAGTTTATACGTAAAACATGTGGTATTAGTTTACATGTTTATGTTCATATGCAAGTTTGTAGGAATCAATATGCAAGTTTAGGTGAAAATTATATTCACATATGCAAGTTTAGGTGAAACCCATATTCATATATGCTAGTTCAAATTTTCATGTTTAGATCTATATTTAGATCCATGGTAGTTTATGCAAATTTATGTTCTATATGTCCATTGCCTATGCAAGTTATTGACTATGCAAACTTATGTTATTATTCTTATTTGCAAGTTAGATCGATTTTATGTGTTATGCAAGTCGTGATGTTTCTTTTCTTTTTGTGAGTTAGACTATTTGCGAGTCCATCATATTTCATATTAAACGAACGAACGGCGTGGGGACAATGGGAAAATATTAAGTATACAAATTGTGAATCGGCATAAAATGGCTTTAAAGGCATATAATTAATTTGAGACACTAATTGGTATAATTTATATACCTGAAAAGTATGGACATAATTTAGGTGATAATTATGACATGGATAAATTTGGGAATTATTGAAAATTTGAATAGGGGTAATTAATCCATATTGGGGTGAAACAATTTTTGTGTAATAATAAACGCCTAAGACACGAGATTAGACTCGTTTGTGGTATAAGACTGCCCGGACCCGTCCGGCAAATCCAGCAACCATAAGCGGTAGTCTAATGTGAGAGGTCAAAAGCATAAATTAAATTCGTAATAAATGCCTAAGACACGAGATTAGACTCGTTTATGGTATAAGACTGCCCGGACCCGCCCGGCACATCCAGTAACTTCAAACGGCAGTCTAATGTGACAGGTCGTAGGCATAATTAAAAGATGCTTAGACACGAGGTTAAGTCTGTCTTGTGGTGGAAGTCTGCCCAGAACCGCTTGGCATATCCAGCGGCCACAAGCAATCGACTTAATGTGGGAGGTCTGTGCATTAATAATTAATTAATGCTGGTCAAAGGCGAATATGAATGACAAACAGAAGTTTGGTTGAGTTGGGTAATTCTCTGAGTACCAATCTGATGTTGATTTCGGTCTTCGGGGTTGATACTTAGGGAGTTATTCTCTTAACCAATGTATTTGTGAACTAAGATTTAATTAATCATAAATTAAGTAAAACATGTCATATAATATATACATATATATATATGATACATAAAACATGATAAGTGGATAGGGTTAAGACCAGCTTAACCAATAATTTGATAAGTGGATAGGGTTAAGACCAGCTTTACCAATAATATATAAGTGGATAGGGTTAAGACCAGCTTAACCAATAATCTGATAAGTCGGTAGGGTTAAGACTAGCTTAACCAATAAAATATATTAATCTGATAAGTGGATAGGGTTAAGACAAACTTAACCAATAATACATTTTGATCTGATAAGTGGATAGGGTTAAGACTAACTTAACCAATAATATATAAGTGGATAGGGTTAAGACCAGCTTAACCAGTAAAATATATATTGATCTAATAAGCGGATAGGGTTAAGACAAGCTTAACCAATAACACATGTTAATTTGATAAGTGGATAACATGGGTGACATGTGGGGTATAATTATAAACACTTAACTAAGTTGAAACATGTAAGAAGATGTGAATAAGAGGGGGTTAAGTGGGAAATCCTATTGGGGACCAATCATAGGTGGAAAGCTTGTGTCAACTGTGGGGACCCTTTTCAACCGGTAACCCATTTAGTATCAAAGTGAGCTCGACCTAGATCAAGGACGGGACACGCTTACTGGGTTTGATTGTAAGAGGTCAAAACGGGTTAGCGGTGGCAACGCAAGTCCAACGGGGTCATGTGCGTGCGTGGGCCCGGGATGGTAGGTAAGACGTTGTTGCATCGTTTAGGTATAAGTCGTGCATCTTTAGTGGTATCGAGTTGCAACTTTGGGGAGTGATACACCTCACTGTGGGACCAGCATGGGTATCTACGAGTTAGGGAGTCGATCAAGTGGGGAAGGTAGTGGGTACGACTAGCGGAGATAGGAGCAGGTGTCACCTATGAAGGCAGCTATGGGTACAACTACCATATTATGAATAAATGTTGTAATTAGAATGGCGAGGGTAGTGGGTACAACAAGTGGAGATAGGAGCAGGCGGCGCCTACGAAGACAGCTAGGGGTACATGAAAATACCACTATTATTATTTTGTTCAATAGGCGAGATCAACTTTTAGGGTGACTAGTATTGGTGCAGTATAGTAATTATCCTATAATGATTAGGAGCGCGATTAACGCCAGCATATTCCTCTTGTTTGTTTTGTCTTGCCCATTTGCTTCACAATCATTCCTTGATTTTTCCAGTTTAATCCTTATCCTAATTACTTTAATAATTATATTGTTAAAGTTATTGGACTCACCAGACTTTATTTCTGACCCCCTTTGTTTTTGCCTCTTTTCTTCCTCTCCCCCCCCCCCCCCCAGGTTCTCAGGGTGGGACTAGTGCTAGTGGAGCTTGATAGGGATCTCTTTCTCTCTCTTTTGGAAGTGCTTGGATTGTTGAAAGTAAAGTTCATCTTATCACTTTTATGGCTACTTATGTTAGGGTTATGCTTTTTACTTTATGCACTCAGAAAACAATTTGTCAAGATGGATATTAAGTGTACTTGGTTTTATTATTGGTTTTTGATGTTGTTGTAACCAAACTATTACTCCGCTGCAATAAAAGTTGTTTTAAGTATTTCAAGTACCAATATATATATATATATATATATATATATATATGTCTTGTTATATACTATTCTATACACCAATAATACTCCATGAAAGTTAATGCATTCCCTTTGATAGTGACATTAATGGACGTTGGGTGTTACATTAAGAGTCATACAAACAATGTGTACATAGGGCTCGCTTAAATTTTGAAATACCATTTTAAAGGAATGGGATTCTCGTAAGACACGACCACCCATAAATATGGAACGTATTTTTACCTTACGATAGCCAAATCACATTTATATCAATCCAGTGATATTATTATAATGTCTATCAATTCACATATAAATAGGAATATAGCCGAAAAGCTTGCATCTCACTTTCCGACATAGCTTGTATACAACTAAAACCCATATGGCTCGTATTGGAGTTTTGGATTTTCAACATGACTAGGTATAGGATCACCTTCCGATCAGTGTTCTCCAGAGATGAAACATTGGGGTTCAACAGGAACATCTTGCAACCCGGCCACACAGAACCGACCACCCATTTTACTTGAGTGTATCGAATATATCATCACTACGGTTGGTAGCTAATCAACCGAATTCATTCCGAAGCATGTATGAGAAGGGACAATTGATTTCTCTAGATCAGTGATGATATACCCTGGTGGGTATGACCCACATAGCCCTGCTGTCTGCCCGATTTCAGTCATTTCCCAGTTGATCAGGCTTCAGGCTACGATCTCTTTTTAGAATATCACTTCATCATTTCCTTTGAATGCCACATTATCAGATCCGTTAAATCACTAATTAACATCCACAAAAAATACTCTGGGTGTTAAGAAAGAGAAGGTGTCTTCCCTGCCACCAAACTTGGTACGTTTGAGGAAATCAATGTACATGATTATTCGTAAATACTCTATCAGGCATTCGTCAATATATGTTCGTTCTGGGACAGAACGAAACTGAAGGTACTAACTCTACTACATCCATTTTGGAATCCCCCTCAGGACTAGTAGAAGTATCCCTTGCTATTCATTGTCTTCAACTTGACTTCAAATAAATTGGATGCCTAGTTCGAATCAAAGTGGTATTTGGATTTCATATTGAATACTGAGCCCAGTCTCTTTTGAGTCGATGAACGTTAATATCATTTAGGGTCAAGTTTTACTTAAGGAAAAATACAATAATTCAAATGGGAAATTCATTTCATATCATTCATGACATGTCCACTCAAATTAGATTATTTATATAAGTACATTTCTGATTTAAGAATAGAAGTCGATATCAGGTGATTAATCTAAATGAAATATGTTAACGTTTCCTTTAAGACTATCTTAAATACGTTTTGATGTCAACAGATTTTTTTTTAATCCCATCTGTTCAGAGAATAAATATTTTTTTATCAGTTAATTTTGTTATGAAATTAACAGTTCTAGCTAGTAATTAATTTACTTATTAATTCAATTTAAATACACTTGCATCTACATTTAAGTGAAATTGAAAATAATTATTTAAACTTAAGTGGTTTGAACCTTATGTTTTCCTCCTTACTTCTACTTTTGTTTATTCTAAGTTTTAATTTAAAAGTTAGGCCCAGGGCCACTTACACTTAATAGCACGCCAGGCCTCCATTCACCATTTTTAGGCTAAGCTTGTACGGTATTTTTGGTTCCATGAACCTTGCGTTAAATAAGCATTTTTTTAAGTGGATAAATACACATTTTATTCTTTCCAGTCCTAAGCCGAACACAGCCCATTCTCCACACAAGCCTCCCATTCCCAGGCAATACCACTAAGGCTTGTGCAACCACACCAAAACAAATTGGTGTTACCTGATGCCTTCTTTCCTCCATCATTCACAACCGACCTGATGCCTTCCACCATGCACAAACGTCCCAGTGCTCTTCTCCCTTTTATATGAGCACGTTCTTTTTTTTTCTTTTTTTTTTCTTTTGTGTGTGTGTTAAGGATAAACACGCACTCTTTTTTTTTGAACTTAAATGGTTTGGAGAACCAACCATTCCATTCAAACTCATCATCTGAATTTTGACAAGTCATAGGACTTGGAAATGGCCGAGTTATATTTCTTGTTTCATAAAAGTAATGTTTTCCCTTCTATGTCAAGTTCTGCTAACTCTTGATTAAAAAATCTTATCTTTTACTTTTGAACTAATCCCAGATTCTCAATAGGGTGATCCAAAGCTTCACTTGATAGCTTCATGCATAAGACCTTTGTTTGTTTCCGGGGAAAAATATGTTATTTGTCCATACGCAAATGCAAATTTGGATGCCACTAAACATATATAAACCAATACACAATTCCATTTGCATGTGCCTGATGCTTCCAGATTCTTAATATTGCCACCACCCTTCTCTATTCTTAAATGTTTAGTTCAAGAGACCTCAGAATGTAAATCACACAACTTACTTTTATTTTATTTTATTACTTGAACAGTATAAACCTTTTCTTCCCAGGTCCATACCCAAAAGCATGCAACTTCTGTAACACCCCGTATTTTCTGTGAACATTAAACTAACAAATTAAGGTATACTTAATTTTAAATGAAGAATTAAGGGAAATGGGCTACGCCATTTCGTTCGTCTCGGAATTTTCTTGAGATAGAGTCTGAGTTTGCGTAAATCAGACTCCGTATGAAGAAGTTATGTCACTTAGAAGTTTCAGGAATTTAAAATAAAAACCAGCCCGAATTCAAATTTAAAGTTTCGAAATTCAAATCACACATCTGGGATGGGCTGCAAATTTCCTGCCCAGGACCCAGGTCGACCAGGGGGTCGACCTGGGTAGAACTGGTCGACCATGGGATCGATCTAGGGGTCGACCTCCCCCCTTTTCCAGATCTGTGGACAGATTCGTTTTTCTGTGTTTAGACGCCCGTTCTGACCAGATTCGTTGCTCCTAAGCTATTTAAACACCCCCAAACCTCACTTTCTCTCTACACAACTTCATTTTTCCTATACTCTACTCTATTTCATATGAAAATAAATCTAAGACGGGGTTATGTTGCTCAAGTCCTTCGTAGAAATCAGGTTAGAATTCAATTAGAGGTTAAAAAGCTAATTCAACAACTTTAACAAGTATTTCTAAGAATCAAATCAAATAGTCTATTTCAAGGGAGAGCTATTGACTTTTAGAATACAGATCCCAGAATTCAAGACCGTTCTGTAATTTGTAAGTTCACGTTACTTTCAGAAATAAAAGTTAATTGTGGTTCTGACATTATAATAAATCTGGATCTGAGATTTTGCCTGTCTTTCTATATCATTTAGATCTATCTCATTGATAATATTATGTCCGTTCTTTGTCTCTTCTTTCCTTCTTCCCTTTTGTTTTATAGCCAGGCTACTACGAGCCTAAGCCAGATCTCATAAGAGATGAACATACGTTGGAAATAAAAATTGGGCATAATTGAGTTGTAACTGATTTGAGGACATAACACATGTTGAGGCATAAAGTATTGGACATATGACTTGAGATTTGAGGCATAAAGTATTGGACATATGACTTGAGATTTGAGGCATAAAGTATTGGACATATAACTTGAGATTTGGGGCATAAAGTATTGGAAATATGACTTGAGATTTGAGGCATAAAGTATATTGGACATATAACTTAGGATTTGGAGCGTAAATTGAACTGTAAATATGTAAGTTCAAGTTATTTTCAGATTTAAACACCTAATAGTGATTTTGGCATATAATGAAATGGATCTAAGCCCATGCTTGATGATAATACAAACCTTTTAGATTAATTCCTATCT
This sequence comes from Allium sativum, assembly GCA_030737875.1. Taxonomy (NCBI): domain Eukaryota; kingdom Viridiplantae; phylum Streptophyta; class Magnoliopsida; order Asparagales; family Amaryllidaceae; genus Allium; species Allium sativum. The sequence goes on from CM060913.1 coordinate 683,619,265, forward strand.
TTCTATTTGAATCAATGATTTACTATTCAATCATGCCTGTCTTTGTTGGACATCTGATGTTATTTATATCAGATCTATATGTCTATGAGGTTATTTCTGTCAGTTTGTTTCAGATCTATGTTTGTTATACCCCAACTCTAACAGGTCTGTAATCCTCTTAGGTCCAAAATATTTGGTAGATCTACCATTTTAATGCCTGTTTTATGCCTACTCTCGTTTATGTTCCTCTTTCGTCCCCTTTATTTTATGAATCTAGATTAACATCGAATCTAGACTGAAACTTATTATACGTGAAATTGGAATGCGGGGGTATTGGGGAATAGTCTATTTGGTAATGGTGGAACATAATTTTGTAACGTATGATTTGGGGCATAATTTGTCTTTGTTGCGAACTTGGGGTAAATGGAAATATTACATCTAGATTGAGCACAAAATGTAAATTGGAATATTAATCTAGATTGGGCACAAAAATGTAAATTAGAATATTAATCTAGATTGGGCATAACCATTGGTTAAGACACCAAGCATAATGTATTTTGGGATATTGGGGCATGACTATTATTGCAAACTTGGGAAGATTAGATGAAGTCTAATTTGAGTGATAACTCGAAATTGAACTTGGGGGCCATAACTTGCAATTAGTTTTATTGGGCATAACTTGAGAATTGGAATATGACTGTTTGGGATAATTAGCATATAAATCTAGACTTGGACAATTATGGAAAATGTGGCATTGATAACAAATTTGTGAATAATTTACATATAGACTATAAATATGTAAATTATTGAAAAGACGAATGTGCCAAACCGGAGGTTAGATTGAGTTGTGGTGTAAAACTGCCCGGAACCGCCCGACACATCTAGTAACCACAACAACACCTATCTAATGTGAGTGGTTGGTGAATCATGCCCAAGAAAAACCCAAGGTTAGATTGAGTTGTGGTGTAAAACTGCCCGTAACTGCTCGGCACGTCCAGTAACCGCAACAACACATATCTAATGTGAGAGGTTGGTGCATTAATAAATCAATTAATACTAATGAACAAGATGAATGAGTAGGGTTAAGTTCATAGGAACACTTAACCAATATGACATAGATGAGTAGGGTTAAGTTCCTTAGAAACACTTAACCAATATAACATGGATGACTATGGTTAAGTTAATAGGAAACACTTAACCGGTATAGCATGGTAAATGAAAAGGGGTTAAGTTAACACTTAACCAATATAACTTGATTTGTGGTAGGGTTAAGTCAACACAAGAAGGCAACACTTAACCAGAGTAACATGATAAGTAGGTGGGTTAAGTTAACTTGAATTGATTGAAGATATTTAACCAATACAACATGATGAACACATGGGGTTAAGTTAACAAGAAACACTTGACCAATATAACTTGATGAACGAACGAGGTTAAGTTAATAGGAAACACTTAACCAACATGACACGATGAATGGGTGGGTTAAGTTAACATGAATGGACAACACTTAACCAATATGACATAATGTGTGGGAGGGTTAAGTACATATCGGGTTGGTGGGTAGTATTACTAAATATAGTCCCACAAACTTAACCGTTAAATAAACGTGCTTGAATCTGTGGGAGGGTTAAGTACATATCGGGTTGGTGGGTAATATTAGTAAATATAGGCCCACAAACTTAACCGTTAAATAAACATGCTTGAATCTGTGGGAGGGTTAAGTACATATCGGGTTGGTGGGTAATATTAGTAAATATAGGCCCACAAACTTAACCAATAGGAAACCCTAGTAACGGGGACCCATTTCAGCAGTAACCCACATAGTAGTATCACGGCACCCTGAACTAGGCAGGGTGTGGCACGATTACTGGGCTGATTATAAGCGGTCAAAACAGCGGCAGGGGGTACATAGTGTAACGACCCGTATTCTACGCATCATGGGATCGTAGAATATGTATTTCTTTCACATATGGAGTCGTATGGTCATGTAACTTTGGGAGACGACTATTGGGGTCATTTCCCATGTTCATGATTTTTGTCGATTTTTAAATGACCGTTTTGTCCCTAGTCGGTACTGTTTTGGCCATAACTTTTGACTGGAAAGGAATTTTGACCTGAAACCACTTCCATTGGATTCGAATGATGATTTCTCTTTCCGTAGAGTGGTCATATTAGCCAAACGGACTTACCGTTTGGGAGATATGGCTGAATTAAGGTTTAAAGGGTTAATTTCAGCTAATTGGGCTTAACCGGGTGATTAGCAGCTAGGCCCATTGGGTAATTTCGGGTTTGGGAGTATTTAAGGGCTGCTAGGGTTTGGATTTCAGTTTTAGACTCATTTTTCTAGCCGCCACTTAGTTTCTTCAACCCTAGTCATGGCCTCCACCTTCTAATTTCATCCCAAATCACCTTCTAATCACTTCCTAATCAAGTCTTGGCCTAATCTACATCAAATCAAGGCGGATTAGCATCAAATCAAGATAGGAGCTGCTGCTAAGCATTGGAATTCGACCCAAACAGAGAATCATTTCAGATCTATATTTTACTTAGTGGCAAAGGTGAGTGATTTGCATTGTTCTTCACTAATTATGGCTAGTTATGGTAATTAGCGAAAATTAGCGAAACTATGGCTCAGAAAAATCTAGAAAAATTCCTAAAATTCAAAAACATCATTTTATGCCTCTGATATGAATTTGGGTTAATTTCGACTAATTTTTTTAATCCCGGATTTTGGGGGATTAAGGGGTGATTAGTGATAATTAGCGAAATTATGCATGTTAAAAATCTGGAAAAATGTTCAGAAATTCTGAAATATTTTTTTAGACCTCTGTTAGAAGTTTGGTTCAATTTGGTTAAGATTTGCTAACCTTATTGTTAGATTTGCTTAAGTAGGCTTAAGGGAAAATATGGGGTATTGGCTATGTTTGATCCATTTTACATGCTATGATTTATGTTTTGGTGTTTGTGGTCGATACTATATGTTGCTATGACTGTATGGTATGCTTTGTGATTGTTTAGAAGTGTTAGTTTGGTCAAAAACGCCGTCGAATGGCGAAAAACAGTCACTGGAATGAAGTGCAGGAAGTACCCCGGACCGGATCGCCCCTACCCCATGCGAACCGATTGAAGCTCGCGCCACGAGACGACCCGATCCTCCCCATCTTCCACGATCCGAACCGATGGCACGACTCGATCAGTCGATGCTTGAAGACCACGATCCGTTCCAGCTTGGGTGTCACGATCCGATGATGGCGATCCGACCATTCGCGAAGGAGGACTGCGAACCGAACCGAAGGGGGATGGTGACCACGAGTGCATCGCGACCCGACCCGATGCAGCAGGCGCGATCCGAATGAGCTGACGAATGGTGCGATCCGACCCGAGCTGACGTAACAGGCACGACCCGATCCGAGCGAAGGCAATGACCACGATCCGCGAGTCGAGCTGATGCGAGGGGGCGAGTCACGAACCGAACCAGGAGGTTGCGAACTGAATGAAGACCGATCCGGATGAAGATGATGACTAAAACCCGAGATGCAAAGGTAGTCCAAATGGAAGTTAGAACTCAGGATCCCGGACCCAGTTGGGAACCAATGAGTTCACTTCATGGTTGGGCTTTGCTGCGGGACGTGTGCAAAGGGGTTGTCGGTATTCATAACTTTGGTTCACCACTGAAAGATGGATAGTGGGCTTGTAGTGATAGTTACACGGGATTGGATTCCGTCATGGCCCAAAGTATTGGGTGACCAAATTAGTGGATATCGTATGCTTTACGCACTGAGTGAGAGATGTGAGGATGCTTGCTATGTTTGATTGTTTGAAATCACTATGACATGCACACCCCCACCCCCATTATCTTTACACCATTTGAAAGGGCACCTTAGAGTGTTGTACAGTATGTAGTGCTAACTCTTTGGTTGCAGGTCCAGGTTCAGGTATGATTGGATTATACCTGTTATTGTTATGTTTTTAATGCTTATCGCTCATACCAGGCTTTATGTCTGACCCAGAGTTTTATGTCTCCTCTTATTACTCTGGGTGCTCACACGAGCAGACTAGAGACAGGTTATGGTTAGCTGGTGATGCGCGAGTAGCTGATTCGGAGGCGAGCAGGAGGCTTCCACGTATGATATAGATATTCTCCCTGTGTCGTTGGTGGTCGCTACTTGGGCATTAGTAGTGTACCTCCTTTATCTTGCTTTTGCTTTGAGACAGTTTGAAAAGTTGTAATAAGCTATATTATGGATTTCCGCTGCTATGATGCTCAGTTTTGGTTTTTAGCTTATGCACTGTCTCTCCTGTTTATGTCAAGTATGTTATTATTATATTTTGTTCTATGCGCTGTGAGACATTCTACAGGTTCTTTGTATGTTCATTTCCTTCTTCCTTTTCCTTCTGACGACCCGTTCCATGCTAACTGGACATGTGTACAGCGCACTTATGGAGTAAATGTCGGTTAGTGCGGAGCGGGCCGTCACACTTGGTATCAGAGCTCTAGGTTGCGTAGTTAACCTAGGGAAAGACACTAGGGAGAGATAGTACGTATAAGAGAGCGCGTATTTGTGATTACTTTGGTTTTCAAAAGTTATGTATATACATACTATTAGTAGTATAAGAATGAAGTTGCACTGCACTAGTACCACTATGGGGTGGTTAATCGTTTCCCTTTTTCAGATTGACGATGAGCCGACAGGTTAGAGGTACTGGTAGAGGGGCCAATAATGGGAATGTCGCTGACATGAGGGCGATGTTTACCAACCTCATGAGAGACATGCTTAGAGAAGTGCAAGGGGCAGTTCCCAATCCCGGAGTTGGTGATGGCCCAGTAGTGCAGGCGCCTAGGGTCGATTTCGCCAAGTTGTGCAAGGATTACACTAATCTTGGTGGGAACCCGTTCCACGGAACGGAGTCGACCACAGATGTTCAGGATTGGTTGGATAGTTGTGATCGTATCTTCGACGACTTAGGTCTTGAGGACGCGATGAAAAGAAGGCTAGCGTCTCGTCAGCTGCAAGGGCGAGCGATGAATTGGTGGAATGCCATTAGAACAGCTACTCCAGAAGATCGAGTTACTTAGAATCAGTTTAAGACTCGCTTTTGTGATAAGTTTATTCCAGCTGCTCAGAAATCAGAACTGTTCAAGAAGTTCTCGGAGCTTAAGCAGAACGGTAGAGCAGTCTCGGAGTATATCGCTGAATTCGACACTTTATCGAAATATGGATGGTCCCTTATCGATACAGTCGAAAAGAAGAACGAGAAGTTCATAACTGGCTTGGATGGGTACTTGGGGGAAAGACTTATAAACCATATCGATGAGACGTTCGAGTCTACTGTAGGAAAGGCATTAAGGTCAGAGAGCCTTTTCCCTAAGTCGAAGACTGAGGTTGCTACAGCATCTGCAGAGGAGCCAAAGCCGCAAGCAGGCGGTGAAGGCAAGAAGAATTCTCAGAACAAGAGGAAGCAGAACCCGACCAAGGATGGTCAGAATAAGAAAATTAAGAAAGATGGCGAATGCTTTAGTTGTGGCAAGAAGGGCCATTACGCCAGAGATTGTCGAGAAAAGCCTGGGGAAAGGAAGTGCTTTAACTGCGGCCAGGCGGGACATCACAAGGATGATTGCCCACAACCTCCTATGGAGAAGCAGATTGTGAAAGCGTATGCTATCAACGCTGTTCCTTCTTCGTCAAATGCCCCAACTGCGGCGCAGAAGGAAAAAGGTGTCGTTATTCGAGGTATGCTTTCTATTTAAGAAGTTTTGATCGGGTTTTGTTTGACAAACCTGAGTTAGTCGATAGACCTTTAGTAGTGACGAACCCGATTGGTGGTTCGACTAGTTTTGGCATGATTTGTTAATGTGGTCTTATCGAGTCATGGATGTATGTTTCCTTGCGATTGCTTTGTTTTAGGCTTTACTGGGTTTAGCATTATTTTGGGGAGTCGATCTACTCCAAAGGAATAGGGTGGTATTAGGTACCTACCTAGTGATGGCTATAGTAACTGGAGTTAACGAAGCTAAGAAGTTATTGTTGTAATAAGTTCTAGTTGTCTCTGGGAGGCAAATGAGTACTCCAGTGCTAGATTGTTTTGCTAGTATCACCTCATGTGGATTATCCGAACTCGGAGGAGATGTTCCTTGGGTGCTTGTCTGATATTGGTTTAGGCCTTTGGGGCTTGTGCTTGGGGAATGTCGATTTCGACTAGGATGGGTTGCGTGAGGGGTAAATAGTTGTTGCGATTTTCATTGGATGATATCTTGGTTCACTCGAGGAGTAATGGGCGGACGGAACATGATAAGACTGTTCAACGGTATAGACTGCCTAGAGTTAGACTCGATAGGGTTATGAGCTTGCTCGAGTGGGACTCGGGAAAGATGCAGAGTAATGGATTGATTAGGACCCTATGTTGATGTTCTTTTTGAAAGAATAGGATGTATTCGTTGATCATGGAAGATGCAACAAAGATTAGGACGATTCAAGTTAGACTTGAACTCGTAAAAGAAAAATGGGGCGAGTTCGTTAGTCATGGTGATATAACGAATATGGAAATACTTCACATTAGATTTGAAGTATGTTTGGAACATTGTGGGAAGCTCGTTGATCTTGGAGATTCAGCGAACATAGGAGAGTTTCATGTTGGACTTGGACTCGTAGGTAGAGTACCTAGATTCACTAGGTGGGTCTAGTTTACCTTTGGAAGGTGAATGTACGTTGGACGTGCAGTACGAGATTCATTGGATGAGTCTAGTTTATCTCTGGGAGATTGACTCGAGTTAGACTCGAGAAGGCTGCAAGGAATTGGATTCAGCTCGAGTTGGACTCGAGAGGGCAGCAAGATAATGGATAGACTTGGGTTGGACTCAAGTATTTTAGGAGGACTAAAAGCAGGGGTATCTGGGGACGCCCGTTACCTTGGATCCGTTGGACGTGATCTAGTTATCCTTGGAGGATAAACGTACGTTGGATGTACGGTAGTCTGATTGGAGGCTGGGCTTCCATTAGTTTAATTATCCTTGGAGGATAAACGTACGTTGGACGTACGGTAGACCGACGGGAGGCGGGGCTTCCATTGGCCTGGGATTGGTTGGACCAGTCAAGTAGGCATCGGTGTATGTATGGGGGCTGGGCTTCCATTAGTTATTGATGTTGGTTGGACCAGATATACTAGAATCGACATATTGAGATTGGTTAGACCAATCATGTAGGTGTCGATGTGTTTATGACTTTAGCAGGTGATAGATAGGATTTGTTTGATGGATGTTATGGTTGCTATGTTTGTTCCCATCTTTCTTCTCTTGGGTAGACTATCACCTGTAGGATTCCAGCGATGGGGAACAAAGTGATTGTAGTAGGACTATGAGCCAGTGCAGTAGAGTCGTCATGACTCGAGGGGCAAAGTGGACATAGTAAAGGATTAGTAAGGCTATGAGCCAGTGCAGTGGAGTTGTTATGACTTCATGGGGTAGAGTGGACATAGCAAAGGACTAGTGACTATGGATCAGTGCAGTGGAGTCGCCATGACTCCATGGGGCAGAGTGATCATAGTAAAGGATTTGGGTGTAGTACTAGTTGCATTGAGTAGGAGACATGCCAGTTTAGGGGTTTTGTTTCTAGGAAGGAAGCAACTAGAGTATGTCACAGGATATGATTTCAGACCCAAGACTGAATTGGATTCAGAAACGCTGGTAAGCTTGACGATTAGATCGATTTTGATTGAGTGGATTGTTTCCAGTTAGAAGGACGATCCTAATCTATTGGAAACCATCTCTAGGGTAGAGATGGGTATCGATGGAAACAGAATGATCAAGTAAGGATTTGATCAAGAAGGGTGGCTTGGAAAGAATAAGGGACTAGTTGTACCCAACGTAGATGGACCGAGAGGTGAAGTGCTTAGAGCATATCATCACTCGAAATTGACTATACATCCCAGTGGTAATAAGATGTATTGAGACATAGAGCAGATCTACTACTGGGAAGAGATAAAGATAGGCAGAAGACTTATCTCGATAAGAGACGAAGGGATTTGGAATTCTTCGTTAGCGACTTGGTGTTTGTCAGGATCTCTCCATTGAGAATGTGATTCGGATTGGTTTGGGAGGTAAGTTAGCACCAAGATTTGTTGGCCCATTCCCAGTCCTCGAACAAGTTGGGAATTTGGCGTATGAAGTAGAGCTACCTGACAAGATGGCGGGAGTTCACAACGTATTTCATGTTTCCCAGTTAAGGAAATTCGTGCACGACCCTAGTGTGGCTATTTCACCTGATCAGTTGGATAACATCGAAGTTGAACTCGAGGCGGTTGGGAACCGCAAGTCTATGCGTATTGTTGGGAACGATACGAAGCAGCTTCGAAGGAAGGCGGTGAAACTAGTCAAAGTCCAGTGGGGTGAGAATGAAAAAGACCGTACTTGGGAAACAGAGAAAGATATAAGGAAGAAGTATCCAGAATTCTTTGCCTAGTAAGGTTTTGGTAGTGATAGTTTCTTCCCTTGTTAGTAAACCGCATGCTAGGATAGACTTGTTTTGCATGTTGATTGTTGTTTTATGGTTAATAGGCATGCGGAACCCTTTGTGTGTTTTGGTTAGGGAATTTCGGGGGCGAAATTTCTTAAGGGGGGAAGAGTGTAACGACCCGTATTCTACGCATCATGGGATCGTAGAATATGTATTTCTTTCACATATGGAGTCGTATGGTCATGTAACTTTGGGAGACGACTATTGGGGTCATTTCCCATGTTCATGATTTTTGTCGATTTTTAAATGACCGTTTTGTCCCTAGTCGGTACTGTTTTGGCCATAACTTTTGACTGGAAAGGAATTTTGACCTGAAACCACTTCCATTGGATTCGAATGATGGTTTCTCTTTCCGTAGAGTGGTCATATTAGCCAAACGGACTTACCGTTTGGGAGATATGGCTGAATTAAGGTTTAAAGGGTTAATTTCAGCTAATTGGGCTTAACCGGGTGATTAGCAGCTAGGCCCATTGGGTAATTTCGGGTTTGGGAGTATTTAAGGGCTGCTAGGGTTTGGATTTCGGTTTTAGACTCATTTTTCCAGTCGCCACTTAGTTTCTTCAACCCTAGTCATGGCCTCCACCTTCTAATTTCATCCCAAATCACCTTCTAATCACTTCCTAATCAAGTCTTGGCCTAATCTACATCAAATCTAGGCGGATTAGCATCAAATCAAGATAGGAGCTGCTGCTAAGCATTGGAATTCGACCCAAACAGAGAATCATTTCAGATCTATATTTTACTTAGTGGCAAAGGTGAGTGATTTGCATTGTTCTTCACTAATTATGGCTAGTTATGGTAATTAGCGAAAATTAGCGAAACTATGGCTCAGAAAAATCTAGAAAAATTCCTAAAATTCTAAAACATCATTTTATGCCTCTGATATGAATTTGGGTTAATTTCGACTAATTTTGTTAATCCCGGATTTTGGGGGATTAAGGGGTGATTAGTGATAATTAGCGAAATTATGCATGTTAAAAATCTGGAAAAATATTCAGAAATTCTGAAATATTGTTTTAGACCTTTGTTAGAAGTTTGGTTCAATTTGGTTAAGATTTGCTAACCTTATTGTTAGATTTGCTTAAGTAGGCTTAAGGGAAAATATGGGGTATTGGCTATGTTTGATCCATTTTACATGCTATGATTTATGTTTTGGTGTTTGTGGTCGATACTATATGTTGCTATGACTGTATGGTATGCTTTGTGATTGTTTAGAAGTGTTAGTTTGGTCAAAAACGCCGTCGAATGGCGAAAAACAGTCACTGGAATGAAGTGCAGGAAGTACCCCGGACCGGATCGCCCCTACCCCATGCGAACCGATTGAAGCTCGCGCCACGAGACGACCCGATCCGCCCCATCTTCCATGATCCGAACTGATGGCACGACTCGATCCGTCGATGCTTGAAGACCACGATCCGTTCCAGCTTGGGTGTCACGATCCGATGATGGCGATCCGACCATTCGCGAAGGAGGACTGCGAACCTAACCGAAGGGGGATGGTGACCACGAGTGCATCGCGACCCGACCCGATGCAGCAGGCGCGATCCGAATGAGCTGACGAATGGTGCGATCCGACCCGAGCTGACGTAACAGGCACGACCCGATCCGAGCGAAGGCAATGACCACGATCCGCGAGTCGAGCTGATGCGAGGGGGCGAGTCACGAACCGAACCAGGAGGTTGCGAACTGAATGAAGACCGATCCGGATGAAGATGATGACTAAAACCCGAGATGCAAAGGTAGTCCAAATGGAAGTTAGAGCTCAGGATCCCGGACCCAGTTGGGAACCAATGAGTTCACTTCATGGTTGGGCTTTGCTGCGGGACGTGTGCAAAGGGGTTGTCGGTATTCATAACTTTGGTTCACCACTGAAAGATGGATAGTGGGCTTGTAGTGATAGTTACACGGGATTGGATTCCGTCATGGCCCAAAGTATTGGGTGACCAAAGTAGTGGATATCGTATGCTTTACGCACTGAGTGAGAGATGTGAGGATGCTTGCTATGTTTGATTGTTTGAAATCACTATGACATGCACACCCCCACCCCCGTTATCTTTACACCATTTGAAAGGGCAACTTAGAGTGTTGTACAGTATGTAGTGCTAACTCTTTGGTTGCAGGTCCAGGTTCAGGTATGATTGGATTATACCTGTTATTGTTATGTTTTGATGCTTATCGCTCATACCAGGCTTTATGTCTGACCCAGAGTTTTATGTCTCCTCTTACTACTCTGGGTGCTCACACGAGCAGACTAGAGACAGGTTATGGTTAGCTGGTGATGCGCGAGTAGCTGATTCGGAGGCGAGCAGGAGGCTTCCACGTATGATATAGATATTCTCCCTGTGTCGTTGGTGGTCGCTACTTGGGCATTAGTAGTGTACCTCCTTTATCTTGCTTTTGCTTTGAGACAGTTTGAAAAGTTGTAATAAGCTATATTATGGATTTCCGCTGCTATGATGCTCAGTTCTGGTTTTTAGCTTATGCACTGTCTCTCCTGTTTATGTCAAGTATGTTATTATTATATTTTGTTCTATGCGCTGTGAGACATTCTACAGGTTCTTTGTATGTTCATTTCCTTCTTCCTTTTCCTTCTGACGACCCGTTCCATGCTAACTGGACATGTGTACAGCGCACTTATGGAGTAAATGTCGGTTAGTGCGGAGCGGGCCGTCACAACATCGGTGTAGGTTCTGACGGTTTACGAGCGTGCACGTACTACAGAGTGGGAAAAAGCAGGCATTGGGTACCAGTAGTTATACACTATGCATTTTGAATCGTGTCGAGTCACTATCATAAGGATTGATACACCTTATGGTGGGACCAGCATAGGATATCTACACGCAAGAGAGGGCCGATTGACACAGACACTTGGAACATGAATACAAGTAAGGGAGCTGATCGATAGGGTAGTAAGGGTATATGTAACATGTTCATGGCAATTAGGCTGACTTAGGTAGAATCCTTACGATAGATGTACACATGAAGGCTACCACCATTTGCGGGGATTGCGATCACGTTGTCATTTTATACAAATTACTAGTTGGGACACTAGTTAGGTGGTGCAGAGATAGATATAGAAATCAGAATAACAAAATAGTAGTGAAGCAGAGAAAGAGTAGAAGCGCATTGCGTTTATTTTGCCTAATCATACTTATACTTATCCTATGTTACCATGTTATCCTGTTCTCACGGTAGTCTTATATTCAGTTTATTCATGTCATGATGCTTTTGCCTGTTTATATGCCGAAAGTCACTGGACTTACAAAACTTATGTCTGACCTAGTTTTGTTTCGCCTCTTTTCTTCCGTCCCCCCCCCCCCCCCCCCAGGTTTACAGGAAGGAAATGTTACCACTTAGCTCAGTTTGCTTTCCAAGCTCGAAGATAGTCGATGTATTGCTTTGGACTCTCTCTCCCTCTGCCATGGCTGGTTCATGCTTTATTGAGGAATATCATTGTTGTTTTTATGTTTCTTTTATATTTGGAAGTTTTTAGATCAAGACAAAAGTTCTATGTATTACTTTTAAGTATGATTGAGCCAATTGTTGTAAAAGCTTGACTGAATTAAGTTGTTTATAAAATGACTTTATTTTCCGCTGCTTTATTTGCCTGTCTTGTAATTTATCTGCATCTTTAACCTAAAATGCTCCACCAAAGTTAAGGCATTCCCATTGTGGGTGACCTTAACGGAGGTGGGGTGTTTCACTTGGTATCAGAGCTGAAGGTTACATGATCAGATAAAAGATTTGAAAAATTATTTTCAAAACGGTTTTAAAAGAAGCATTTTCAAAAGAAAAGTTTTGTTTTAAAGGCATATTCCCCAAAGCCATATGCACTATCTTTTTGATCCTCTATTTGAATCCTTGTTTCCTTCTTTCCTGAGTCTCCGGGGCTCCTGGCTTTCTGGGAGGTAACCTCATCGCGGCATGGTTCCGTAGGCTCGATGAAACTACGACACCTGTCAAAGGGCAAAGAAGTGCCCAACCTCCTGCCATAGTCGTAGTAGTTTCACCTACGGCTAATTCTCTTTCAAGCTTTGTAGGATTTTCCGTGCGATGGAGGAAGCTTTCAAGAGACCTGTCAACAAGTTACACAAGGATGGCAAAGATGAGAATGAGGGAGTTTGGCTAAGGAGCACAACCCAAGGATGAAGCACTCATGGATATAGACTTGGTTCACAAAGGAGGGGAGGAAAGAATAGTAAAACCTAAAACAAGAGGAAGTATCTTTATTATGGTCATATAATTAAGGGCAAGGGCAAGAACAAATGACAGGATTTTTAGGAGGGCAAGTGCATGCTCTCACCGATAGCGTACCTGAGAGAGAGGTAGTAAGGTTTCTGTTGAAAAAGTTTAGTTTTTCATCTTGATCATCCTGTTAGTACTCCTTTTGATTTTAGCGCTTCACATTCGTTTATATCTGCTTCCATAGTTGAGTCTCTACACCTTAGTACTTGTATAGTAAAAGATCCCATTATTGTCTCAAATCCAATTTGTGGTTCGGCTCATTTATCTTTGGTTTGTAAGGATTTGAGATACTTATTTTTTGGGTTTCATGGGCTATGGGTTGATTCTAGGCATGGGTTGGTTAGCTAGTAATTGTGAAAGGAGGGTAGTTAGACTTTCGACTTGCCTCGGGAATACCCTCGAAATTTCGTGTAATCCTAAGGCATCAGTTTGTCTTAGCTACCTAGAATCACTTTATGTATTTATCGACGATTTTCGATCCATTGGAGTAGCCCATGAGTACGCATATGTTTTTTATTAAGGTTAGGGGTTTTCCCCCTAAAATTCGAGATAGACTTCCACATATATCTAGATGACAATGCAAAGCTAGTTATGCGATCAACGATAGTTTTGGAGAAAGATTGGCGAAGATAGCCAGAGTTGGTTAAGTGCTCAGTTGTTTGGTTGTTTTGCTAGTATCATCTCACATAAATCGTCCAAATTCGGAGGAGGTATTCCTTGGGTGCTTGTCTGATATTGGTTTAGGACTTTGGGGCTTGTACTTGAGGGATGTCAAGTTCAACTAGGACGGTTTGCGTGAGAGATATCGACTCTCAGAATTGTGACAAGATGGATAAGCTAAGACCTCTAGTCATCTTAGTATATACACTTGGTATCATGGTTAATATCTGTTTATCTTGGGAAGATAGTTCGACTACATTGGATACCCTCAAGCATAGTAAGTGATCGAGGTCCCATCTTTACTAGTGGGTTTTGGAAATGGAGGTCAAGAAGCCTCGCAATCGTGAAGTTGAATTAGTTAAGGTACAGTGGAGTGAAGCTTAAGAAGGTGCAACATAGAAGACTGAAGACTAGATACGCGCATCATACTTTTTTTTTGAGGGTATATCCTTGATTCCACTTTTTCTGTAATATTTATTTTGCATGCTAGTCTTTATCTTTTAGGTATATCCTCTCGGCCCTATCCTCGATCCTTAGGTAGAAGCCAATGGATGTAAACATGTGTTTGAGACATTGTTATGTTTGGTGGATGCAAGTGTTTGCTAGTGGTTGCTCGTGGATTCATATACACAAATAAGGCACTAGATCGGCACAGTCACTTTCATATTGCATATGCATATGAATGTATTTGCATATGGATTGAAACGTGATGTGTTATCATATGGATGAGTGAATATGCACACATATAGTATTTACATGATTAAGGATATTTGCATACATATTGGACACATGACACTCTCATAATTTGCATTAAGGAAGTCAATTGGATCAGTAGACCGCCTGATTTTGCATTAGATAAGAAACATAACACACTCTGCATATGTTCATATGACATTAGAAACCTTTTGAGGACAATGGATGCATGTGATTGAATGGTTGAGTAGATGGATGTTGGATGTTAGGATATACGTTCTTCTTAACTCGAAGATTTCGGGGATGAAATCCTTTAAGGAGGGGAGAATGTAACACCCCGTATTTTCTGTGAACATTAAACTAACAAATTAAGGTATACTTAATTTTTAAAGGAAGAACTAAGGGAAACGGGCTACGCCATTTCGTTCATCTCGGAATTCTGCTTGAGACAAAGTCCGAGTTTGCGTAAATCAGACTCCATATGAAGAAGTTATGGCACTTAGAAGTTTCAGGAATTTAATATAAAAACCAGCCCGAATTCAAATTTAAAGTTTCAAAATTCAAATCACACATCCGGGCTGGGCGGGAGATTTCCCGTCCAGGACCCAGGTCGACCAAGGGGTCGACCTGGGTAGAACAGGTCGACCATGGTGTCGACTTGGGGGTCAAACTCCCCCCTTTTCCAGATCCGTGGACAGATTCGTTTTTATGCATTTAGACGCCCGTTCTGACCAGTTTCGTTGCTCCTAAGCTATTTAAACACCCCCAAACCTCACTTTCTCTCCACACAACTTCATTTTGCTTATACTATACCCTAATTCATATCAAAATAAATCTAAGACGGGGTTATGCTGCTCAAGTCCTTCGTAGAAATCAGGTCAGAATTCAATTAGAGGTTAAAAAGCTAATTCAACGACTTCAACAGCTATTTCTAAGAATCAAATCAAATAGTCTACTTCAAGGGAGAGCTATTCAGTTTCAGAATACAGATCCTAGAATTCAAGACCATTCTGTAATTTTTAAGTTCACATTACTTTCAGAAATAAAAGTTAATTGTGATTCTGACATTATAATAAATCTGGATCTGAGATTATGCCTGTCTTTCTCCACCTTTGGATTTATCTCATTGATAATATTATGTCTGTTCTTTGTCTCTTCTTTCCTTCTTCCCTTTTGTTTTATAGCCAGGCTACTGCGAGCCTGAGCCAGATCTCATAAGAGATGAACGTACGTTGGAAATAAAAATTGGTCATAATTGAGTTGTAACTGATTTGAGGACATAACACATGTTGAGGCATAAAGTATTGGACATATGACTTGAGATTTGAGGCATAAAGTATTGGACATATGACTTGAGATTTGAGGCATAAAGTATATTGGACATATAATTAGGATTTGGGGAGTAAATTGAACTGTAAACATGTAAGTTCAAGTTATTTTCAAATTTAAACATCTATAGTGATTTTGGCATAAAATGAAATGGATCTAAGCCCATGCTTGATGATAAGACAAACCTTTTAGATTAATTCTTATCTTCCTATTTGAATCAATGATTTATTATTCAATCATGCCTGTCTTTGTTGAACATCTGATGTTATTTATATCAGATCTATATGTCTATGAGGTTATTTCTGTCTGTTTGTTTCAGATCTATCTTTGTTATACCCCAACTCTAATAGATCTGTAATACTCTTAGATCCAAAATATTTGACAGATCTACCATTTTAATGCCTATTTTACGCCTACTCTCGTTTATGTTCCTCTTTCGTCCCCTTTATTTTATGAATCTAGATCAACCTCGAATCTAGACCGAAACTTATTATACGTGCGATTGGAATGCGGGGGTATTGGGGAATAGTCTATTTGGTAATGGTGGGACATAATTCTGTAACGTATGATTTGAGGCATAATTTGTCTTTGTTGTTAACTTGGGGTAAATGGAAATATTACATCTAGATTTGGCACAAACTGTAAATTAGAATATTAATCCAGTTTGGGCGCAAAACTGTAAATTAGAGTATTAATCTAGATTGGGCATAACCATTGGTTAAGACACCAAGCATAATGTATATTGCGATATTGGGGCATGACTATTTTTGCAAACTTGGGAAGATTAGATGAAGTCTAATTTGAGTGATAACTCGAAATTGAACTTGGGGGCCATAACTTGCAGTTAGTTTTGTTGGGCATAACTTGAGAATTGGAATATGACTGTTTGGGATAATTAGCATATAAATCTAGACTTAAACACTTATGGAAAATGTGGCATTGAGAACAAGTTTGTGAATAATTTACATATAGACTATAAATATGTAAATTAGTGAAAAGACGAATGTGCCTAACCCGAGGTTAGATTAAGTTGTGGTGTAAAACTGCCCGAAACCACCCGGCACATCCAGTAACAACAACAACACCTATCTAATGTAAGAGGTTAGTGCATCATGCCCAAGAAAAACCCGAGGTTAGATTGAGTTGTGGTGTAAAACTTCCCGGAACCGCCCGGCACATCCAGTAACCACAACAGCACATATCTAATGTGAGAGGTTGGTGCATTAATAAATCAATTAATGCTAATGAACAAGATGAATGATTAGGGTTAAGTTCATAGGAACACTTAACCAATATGACATGGATGAGTAGGGTTAAGTTCATTAGAAACACTTAACCAATATAACATGAATGACTAGGGTTAAGTTAATAGGAAACACTTAATCGGTATAGCATGGTAAATGAACAAGGGTTAAGTTAACACTTAGCCAATATAACTTGATTTGTGGTAGGGTTAAGTCAACACAAGAAGGCAATACTTAACCAGAGTAACATGACAAGTAGGTGGGTTAAGTTAACATGAATTGATTGAAGATACTTAACCAATACAACATGATGAACACGTGGGGTTAAGTTAACAAGAAACACTTGACCAATATAACCTGATGAATGAACGGGGTTAAGTTAATAGGAAACACTTAACCAACATGATGTGATGAATGGGTGTGTTAAGTTAACATGAATGGACAACGCTTAACCAATATGACATAATGTGCGGGAGAGTTAAGTACATATCGGGTTGGTGGGTAATATTAGTAAATATAGGCCCACAAACTTAACCGTTAAATAAACATGCTTGAATCAGTGGAAGGGTTAAGTACACGTCGGGTTGGTGGGTAATATTAGTAAATATAGGCCCACAAACTTAACTAATAGGAAACCCTAGTAACGGGGACCATTTCAGGAGTAACCCACATAGATGTATCACGGTACCCTGAAATAGGCAGGGTGGGGCACGATTACTGGGCTGATTATAAGCGGTCAAAACAGCGGCAGGAGGTACGTCAGTGTAGGTTCCGACGGTTTACGGGCGTGCACGTACTCTGGAGTGGGAAAAAGAGGGAACTAGGTATCAGTAATTATACACTGTGCATCTTGAATCATGTCGGGTCGCTATCATAAGGATTGATATACCTTATGGTGGGACCAGCACAGGGTATCTACACGCAAGAGAGGGCCGATTGACATAGACACTTGGAATATGAATACAAGTAAGGGAGCCGATCGATAGGGTAGTAAGGGTACATCTAACTTGTTCATGGCAATTAGGCTGATTGAGGTGGAATCCTCACGATAGATGTACACCTAAAGGCTACCACCATTTGCGGGGATTGGGATCACGTTGTCATTTTATATAGATTACTAGTTGGGACACTAGTTAGGTGGTGCAGAGATAGATATAGAAATCAGAATAACAAAGTAGTAGCGAAGCAGAGAAAGAGTAGAAGCGTGTAACACCCCACACCCGCTATGGTCACTCATAAGGGAATGCCATAGCATCGGTGGAGTATTTTAGTGAATATAGAACAGAAAAATTACAACAAGACAGATATAAGTAGTACTTGAAATTTTTAAAACATCATCTCACAACAGCGGAAATAAACATGTCTGGTTACATCATAAAACCACAATAAAGGTCAAGTACAATATCCATCAAAATAAAGAAGTACATAATCCCACTCTCAATACAATAGCCAGAACAAAAGAAAAGATAACTGGATAACTGGAGCTTTACATCTACCCAAGCTCCGAAAGACTGGAACAGCAATCCGATCAAGCTCTACTATTGCTAGGATCCACCGTAGGACCTGAGGGTTGGGAAAAAGATAAAAACAACGGGGTCAGACATAAGTCTGAGTGAGTCCTATAACTTTAACAATACAATCATTAAAGTAACCAGAGAAGACATAAACTTGACCCACGGTAATATCTGGGGATGAATGGCTACCCTAAGCAGCTTGGTAGACTTAGGATAAACTAAGATAACCGTCAAGACGCATCTACCCACCCAAGGATAATTACTAACTGCACCACACCAGTCATTCCTACTTAAAGGTTGATCCCTTCCAAGGACTTAGAAAATTTCCCCAGTAGTTCCATGTACTCCTAGCCCACTACATAGGTGCCGTATGCCCCTATCTCCACTAGGTGTACCCAGTAATTCTTACCCAGTAGTTTCGTGTACCCCTACATAGGTGACGTCTGCCCCTATCTCCATTAGGTGTACCCACTACTCCCCATCGATCGGCTCCCTACCGTAGATACCCGTGCTGGTCCCACAGTGGGGTGTATCACTCCCCTAAAGTGGCTACCCAATACTAACGGTGCACGGCTTTATATCTACACGATGCAACAACGGCTTATCTACCAGCCCGGGCCCACACACGCATATGAAGCCCGTTGGACTTGCGTTGCCACCGCTAACCCGTTTTGGCCTCTTATAATCAAGCCCAATATGCGTGTCCCGTCACTCGACATGAGTCGAGCCCACAAAGATACGTTTTGGGATATTGGTTGAAATGGGCCCCCACAAGCTACCCACTTAAGCTTGTCAAATATCTAGTGTATCCCACTTAACCCTTTAATCATGTTTAATTACATGTTTCCACTTGGTTAAGTATTCTAATCGTATTTTCTATTGCCACCCAAGGCAACCCACTAGATTCCACATGCCACCCAAGGCAACCACCAAATTTCCTCATGCCACCCAAGGCACCCACTTAACCCCTCATGTCCCACTACATGCTATTATGGTTAAGTGTTTCTTAATTAATTAAGACCGTGATCTCCCGTAAAGACCTCCCACATTAGACTAGCTGTTATGACCGCCTGGTTAAGCCGGTAGAATCCGGGCAGTCTTACGTCATAACAGAGTCTAACCTCGTGTCTTTACCTTAATCACGTATTTAATTTATGGCTAAGACCTCTCACATTGGGCTGACATTTGTAGCAACTGGTTAAGCCGGTCGGGTCCGGGCAGTTTTACACTACAAATGAGTCCAACCTCGTGTCTTAGTCGATTAATTACACCTAATTAATCACCCCCATATTAATTATCCCTAATTAATATCAAGTTTTCCATAACATGGGTAGACCTAACTCAATAGGTAAATTCCCATGGGGTAGACCTAACTCAATAGGTAAATTCCCACTTATGGTAATTTATTTTTATGGTATGCTTAATCATACCCAATCATTCATTTATTAACATATTTACCACCCCATCGTTCCCCACGTAAATCGTTCTCGTTACATGACATAATAAGGGGAAGATCATCACAAATATCATGGGTTTAACATACAACTTTGTCATGGGTTAAGAGGATGTCAACTTGCATATATGAGCATATTAACCCAACTACATATAACCCAAACTTGCATATTATCATACACATGATTTGCATAACATGTTGCATATGAGCTTGCATATTATCATACACATATCTTGCATAACATGTTAAACTTGCATATGGGCATTCTCAATCTTGCATAACATGTTAAACATGCATTTAAGCATACACATAACTTGCATAAGCATTCACATACTTGCATAAGCATTCACATACTTGCATAACTTGCATATCATGTCATTTAAGCATATACATATCTTGCATAAGTATTCATATACTCGCATAAGCATGCATAACTTGCATATCACATAAATCTTGCATTTAGACACATTCATGACTTGCATAAGCATCCATACACTTGCATAAGCATGCATAACTTGCATATCACTTTCAACTTGCATTTAGACATATACTTAACTTGCATATCACTTTCAACTTGCATTTAAACATATACTTAACTTGCATATCTCACTTTGCTAAACATGCATAATTCCACTTATTAAATATGCATAAATCCACTAGTTAAACATGCATATATCAACTTGTTAAACATGCATAAATCAACTTATTAAGCATGCATAAACCAACTTATCAAATATGCATAAACATAGAACAACATAGAGTAACATATCATTATACATGATTCATACTCACTAATCCGCATTTAAGACCATAAGTCTCATTACACCCAATCTACTTACTTTAACAATTGATGTTAAAGTGATAGAAACTCACCAAACTCAAGATTAGCAACCTTATGAAGTAGAATTAGTTGCTAACTATGAAGCTAATGATGATTAGAGAATGATTTGAGAGGGATTAGCTTGCAACTTCCTTCATGAACTAGTGGAGGCCATGCTCAAATTTAATTTTTCCATAGTTTAGTTACAAGACTTAATTATGAATGAATTAGGGTAGGGTTATGGTCTTATTTATAGGATTAGGTGAGTGTTTTAGGCCCTTAGATTAACCCTAGATTAGATTAGGACCCTTAGATTTAGGAAATCTCTAGAACCAGCCCTCCTAGCCAGCCTGAAACCCAACCTGGTGCAACCTGGTGCACCCAGGTTCACAGAACGGTGCCACCCTGTCGACAGGCAAGTCGACAGGCATGTCGACACCCCTGTCGACAGGCCTGTCGACAGCCCTGTCGACATGGGTTGGGCGGGAAGCTTCCCGCCTGACCCCGCCTGGCCCATTCCAAATCTGAATTTAAATTTAAATTTAAATTCCTAAATCTGTTTTTAGCTCTAATTTTTCTGCAAACTTCATCGGGCCATAACTGGGCCATACGGACTCCGATTTTCGAAAACTCGGACTCTATTTCGCGTATTTTTCCGAGACGAACGTAATGACGCAGCCCGTTTCCCCTAATTCCCACATCTGAGATTATTTATCGTGTAATTAGTGAATTTTAGTATTAACTAAAATTCGGGGTGTTACATTCTCCCCTCCTTAAAGGATTTCGTCCCCGAAATCTCTAAGCTAAGGAGAATGCATATCCTACCATCCAAACAACCATCTACTCAAACCATCAACCACTGGCATCCATTGTCCTTAAAACAACTTCTAATGATGTATGAGCATATGCAAAAAGTGTGTGTATATGTTCCCTATCTAATGTATGAACATATGCAAACCATGATAGTGCCATGCATCCATTATGTATGCGAGAAAAACCCTATCGACACATACAATATCTACATGAGTGCACAATCATTCACCAAAATGCATCATCCATGTGATAACACAACCATTATACATCCATAAATATATTTTCCTACACACAATTTTATGCAATATGCAATATGAAGTGACTGAGCCGATCTAGTGCCTCGGGTGTGTGTATATGCATCCACGAGCAACCACTAGCAAACACTTGCATCCACTTGCATCCATCAACCATAACATGCTCAAACACATGTTTCAACCATAGGTTTACCCTACCTAAAGGCCAAAGGTACTAACGAGAGGACATACTAAAGATAAGATAAGTACTAGACAAGCGATAAAGGAGAAAGTAAAGACATACCCTCAAAAAGAAATGGGTATAATGAACGCATCTTCGCTTCCGTCTCCCAAGTTGTGTTGCTCTCATCTTCTCCCCATTGCACTTTGACTAGCTGAACCTCTCTGTTTCTCAACTTCCTAGTCTCTGACCCAAGGATGCGAGTAGGGGCTCGTCGGATAGTCGCATCACGCTCTACCTCTACATCTCTAAGCAAGCTTGGCTCTACCACCTCTGCGGTCTCATGTAAGCACTTCCTCAAATGGGACACATGGAATACATCATGAACACCACTAAGTCTGTCGGGCAACTCCACCCTATATGCCATCCGTCCAATCCTTTCCTTAATAGGAAACGGCCCAACAAACCTTGGTGCTAACTTCCCAGCGGATCCAAAGCGAACAACATTTCTCAATGGAGATACCTTAACAAAAACCATATCTCCAACCTCAAACTCAAGATCCGTCCTTCTCTTGTCCGCATAAGATTTTTGCCTATCCTGCGCTGCTTTCATTCTTCTTCGAATCAAGTCAATCTTCTCAGAAGTCTCCCTAACCATATCGGGCCCAAGCAAAATCTTATCCGTAGATTCCCACCAACATGTAGGGGACCGACAAGGCCTTCCATAGAGAGCTTCAAAAGGAGCCATACCAATGCTGGACTGAAAGCTATTATTATATGCGAACTCTACCAATGGAAGATGCTCTTCCCATGTACCTCCAAAATCTAGGATACAAAGCCTCAAAAGGTCTTCTAGAACACGATTCACCCTCTCAGTCTGGCCGTCTGTCTGAGAATGATATGCGGTGCTCAGACACAATTGAGTCCCCACTGCTTCTTGCAAACTTCTCCAGAACTCGCTAGTGAAGATAGGATCTCGATCACTAACTATGCTAGAGGGTACCCCATGCAATCGAACTATCTCTCGAAGATATACAGAAGCTAGCCATGGAGCGGTCCTCTTGCTCTTCACAGGTATGAAATGGGCGCTCTTAGTAAGTCTATCTACCACCACCCAAATTCCTGTATTACCCTTCCTCGACCTGGGTAACCCGTCAATAAAATCCATCGAGACGCTATCCCACTTCCATTGCGGAACCTCTAATGGGTGAAGCAACCCACCTGGTTTCTTTTGCTCCGCCTTCACTTGCTGGCACACCAAACATCGAGCGACATACTCGGCCACATCTCTCTTCATACCGGCCCAGAAGAAAACCCTCTTCATGTCTTGGTACGTCTTATCCCCACCGGGATGAATGGTCATCCTAGAACGGTGTGCATCATCAAGAATAGCCTTCCTCAACCCTTCATCTAGCGGTACACAAAGTCTACCGTCTCTGCGCAAGCACCCTCTATCGTCTAGGGTGTACCTACTCAAATGGCTGGACGACTCCCCCCTTATGAGCTTCTCTATCAACTCAACCAACTGTGGGTCGTCCCTCTGGGCTTCCCCAATCCGCCCCAAAAGAGTAGGTCTAACTTCCAAAGAAGCTAGCAAACCGGGTACATAATCAATGGAAGGTCTGAAATCAAACATCGAGATAAACTCCAAGCTTTGTCGTTCCACTAACAATGGACTCAAGGACAACCTCTTCCTACTCAAGGCGTCCGCCACCACGTTACCCTTGCCAGGGGTATACGCTATCTCGAAATCATAGGATGCTAAAAACTCCATCCACCTTTGTTGTCTTAAGTTTAGATCCTTCTGAGAGAATAAGTACTTCAATGATTTATGGTCAGTGAACAACTCGAATTTCTCACCAAGAAGATAATGGCGCCAAATCTTAAGCGCAAAAACAATAGCGGCCAGCTCTAGATCATGGGTAGGGTAATTTTTCTCATGTGCCCTCAACTGCCTTCCACCATAGGCTATTACCCTTCCCTCTTGCATTAAGACTGCGCCAAGTCCTGTCCCACAGGCATCCGTATAGACAACAAATGGCTTGCTCCCATCTGGCAACACTAAAACTGGAGCCGTGGTTAAAGCTCTCTTTAACCGTCGGAACGCATCATCACAATCTACGTCCCATGTGAAAACAAGATTCTTCTTTGTTAAGCGGGTTAATGGGGCTGATATCTTCGCGAAGTCTTTGATAAACTTCCTATAGTAACCCGCCAACCCCAAGAAACTTCTAACTTCGGTAGCATTCTTCGGAACCTTCCAATCCTGAATTGATACTACCTTCGCGGGATCCACAGCTATCCCTTCCTTGGAGACCACATGCCCCAAGAACCGTACTTCCTTCCTCCAGAAGTGACATTTAGAGAATTTAGCCTTAAGGCTATGCGCTCGAAGAGTCTTCAACACTTCCCCAAGATGTAGGGCATGCTCTTCTTCACTCTTAGAAAATACTAAGATATCGTCCACAAAGACCACCACAAATTTATTAAGGAACTCCCTGAACACCCTACTCATCAAATCAACAAAGTATGCAGGGGCGTTCGTCAACCCAAATGGCATCACCAGCCACTCATAGAAACCATCCGGGGTCCTAAAGGCAGTCTTGTCTATGCTATCCTCAGCCACCCTCAACTGATGAAACCCCGTGGCCAAGTCCAACTGAGAAAATACTGAAGCGCCAACCAACTGATCGAAAAGATCATCTATTCTCGGCAATGGGTGTCTATTCCACTTTGTGAGCTTGTTGAGTTCTCTATAGTCTACACAAAGTCTGAGGGGCCCATCCGCCTTCGTAGCAAATACTACTGGAGCACCCCACTCCGATATGCTCCGTCTTATGAACCCCTTCTCAAGCAACTCCCCTACTTGCTTATGGAGTTCCCTCCTCTCACGAGGAGCCATGTGGCGCACTGGTAAAGATACCGGTTTAGCATTATCCACCAAATATATTCGGAAGTCAATCTCCCGCTTCGGAGGTAAGCCCTTCACCTCCTCAAACACATCCGGATATTCCCGGACCACTCTCATAGATTGCAAACTCTCGACCGAAGCGTCAAGCGATTCAAGATAACTTAGCATAACAGAGTCCATGGGATTACAGGAAATCTCGAGGGTGTTACCCAAGCGGGTCATCAGCCTAACAACTCTCCTTTCGCAATCAAGAACGGCACAATTACTGGATAACCAGTCCATGCCCAAAATCAACCCATAGCCCGTGAAGCCCAACACAAAAGCATCACATCTAAACTCAATGCTAAGTATAGAAATCTTCAAACCCAAACATATCATGGACAAATAAGTGGAGCCCCCAATTGGGTTTGAAACAACCAAGGGATCATCTACCAGACTGGTGTCTAAGTGCAGTAACTCAACTAATGATGATGAAATAAACGAATGCGATGCGCCTGAATCAAACAATGTACGGACAGGATGGTCAAATAGAAAAACCAGACTTTCAACGGAAATAGTTCTACCTCTCTCCTGAATCGGTGGAACCGCGAGAGCCTGTACTTGCCCCCTAGCCTGACTCGGTGCCACAAGAGCTTGCACCTGTCCTCCTGAGGTAGATCCCGTCCTTTGCCCCTTCTTAGGGCAATCCTTCACTAAGTGCCCTGCTTCGCCACAGTGGAAGCAACCGGTCTTCTTCTTCTTGCGACAATCCTTGCTTAGGTGGCTAGGTGTCCCACAATTGAAACACTTCTTCTTTTTGCCCTTGCCACCGTTTCCTTTCCCACCTTTGCTTTGCTGTTGTTGAGGTCTCCTTTGATCTCCCTTCTTCTCGGGTGCCTTATTAGCATTAGGACCCTTCTCTTCCTCATACATGAGTGCCATGTCAACTAGCTTCTCAAAGGTGGCCCCCATAGGGATGTGAGTCATAGCCAACCCATGCATAGGTTCATTCAAGCCTTTCACGAACCTCAAAGCCTTCTTCTCCGGTGTATTCACCATGTCCAGGCCAAACCTTGCCAATTGATTAAACTTGTTAACATATTCTTTCACCGAAAGATTCCCTTGCTTTAGAGTCAAGAATCTTTCCATATACAAGTTTTCCTCCGCCCTTGAGAGAAACTTTGCCACAAATCTTTGCCTAAAATCCGCCCAAGAGTCAACGGGGCGTTCTCCATTAGTGACCTCCCACCAGAATGAGGCCTCTCCCTTCATTAACCAAGCAGCCAACTTGACTTTCTTTCCTTCTTCCATCTCAAAGATATCTATCAACTCTTCCACCTCTTTAAGCCAATCTCTAGCCTCCACAAAGGTTTCAGATCCTTGAAAAGGTTTTCCTCCCATAGCTTTGAATTCCTTACAAGTCTTAGAAAAAGTATCCGTGCGAGGAGGAGGGGGAGGAGGAAGATCGGGTGCTACGGTTGGTGGAGGAACATTTGCTGGACCCGCAGTGGTGGCCCTAGCCTCCATCAATCTCCTATACCATACTGGTACCGTCACACCCTCCGGAAAGATAAGATTCTCGGCCATGCTGAAACGAAAAAGGAAAGATTCAAAACGAAGGATTCGAAGGATATAGATATGGCTATTGGGGATTATGCTTTTCTTTCAAAAACTTTTCTCTTAAAAGAAATGTTTTTGAAAATATCTTTTCCAAAAATGTTTTTAGAAAAATAGTTTTCTAAAAATTTTATCTGTTCCCGGTAACCTTTGCTCTGATACCACGTGTAACACCCCACACCCGCTATGGTCACTCATAAGGGAATGCCATAGCATCGGTGGAGTATTTTAGTGAATATAGAACAGAAAAATTACAACAAGACAGATATAAGTAGTACTTGAAATTTTTAAAACATCATCTCACAACAGCGGAAATAAACATGTCTGGTTACATCATAAAACCACAATAAAGGTCAAGTACAATATCCATCAAAATAAAGAAGTACATAATCCCACTCTCAATACAATAGCCAGAACAAAAGAAAAGATAACTGGATAACTGGAGCTTTACATCTACCCAAGCTCCGAAAGACTGGAACAGCAATCCGATCAAGCTCTACTATTGCTAGGATCCACCGTAGGACCTGAGGGTTGGGAAAAAGATAAAAACAACGGGGTCAGACATAAGTCTGAGTGAGTCCTATAACTTTAACAATACAATCATTAAAGAAACCAGAGAAGACATAAAATTGACCCACGGTAATATCTGGGGATGAATGGCTACCCTAAGCAGCTTGGTAGACTTAGGATAAACTAAGATAACCGTCAAGACGCATCTACCCACCCAAGGATAATTACTAACTGCACCACACCAGTCATTCCTACTTAAAGGTTGATCCCTTCCAAGGACTTAGAAAATTTCCCCAGTAGTTCTATGTACTCCTAGCCCACTACATAGGTGTCGTCTGCCCCTATCTCCACTAGGTGTACCCAGTAATTCTTACCCAGTAGTTTCGTGTACCCCTACATAGGTGACGTCTGCCCCTATCTCCATTAGGTGTACCCACTACTCCCCATCGATCGGCTCCCTACCGTAGATACCCGTGCTGGTCCCACAGTGGGGTGTATCACTCCCCTAAAGTGGCTACCCAATACTAACGGTGCACGGCTTTATATCTACACGATGCAACAACGGCTTATCTACCAGCCCGGGCCCACACACGCATATGAAGCCCGTTGGACTTGCGTTGCCACCGCTAACCCGTTTTGGCCTCTTATAATCAAGCCCAATATGCGTGTCCCGTCACTCGACATGAGTCGAGCCCACAAAGATACGTTTTGGGATATTGGTTGAAATGGGCCCCCACAAGCTACCCACTTAAGCTTGTCAAATATCTAGTGTATCCCACTTAACCCTTTAATCATGTTTAATTACATGTTTCCACTTGGTTAAGTATTCTAATCGTATTTTCTATTGCCACCCAAGGCAACCCACTAGATTCCACATGCCACCCAAGGCAACCACCAAATTTCCTCATGCCACCCAAGGCACCCACTTAACCCCTCATGTCCCACTACATGCTATTATGGTTAAGTGTTTCTTAATTAATTAAGACCGTGATCTCCCGTAAAGACCTCCCACATTAGACTAGCTGTTATGACCGCCTGGTTAAGCCGGTAGAATCCGGGCAGTCTTACGTCATAACAGAGTCTAACCTCATGTCTTTACCTTAATCACGTATTTAATTTATGGTTAAGACCTCTCACATTGGGCTGACATTTGTAGCAACTGGTTAAGCCGGTCGGGTCCGGGCAGTTTTACACTACAAATGAGTCCAACCTCGTGTCTTAGTCGATTAATTACATCTAATTAATCACCCCCATATTAATTATCCCTAATTAATATCAAGTTTTCCATAACATGGGTAGACCTAACTCAATAGGTAAATTCCCATGGGGTAGACCTAACTCAATAGGTAAATTCCCACTTATGGTAATTTATTTTTATGGTATGCTTAATCTTACCCAATCATTCATTTATTAACATATTTACCACCCCATCGTTCCCCACGTAAATCGTTCTCGTTACATGACATAATAAGGGGAAGATCATCACAAATATCATGGGTTTAACATACAACTTTGTCATGGGTTAAGAGGATGTCAACTTGCATATATGAGCATATTAACCCAACTACATATAACCCAAACTTGCATATTATCATACACATGATTTGCATAACATGTTGCATATGAGCTTGCATATTATCATACACATATCTTGCATAACATGTTAAACTTGCATATGGGCATTCTCAATCTTGCATAACATGTTAAACATGCATTTAAGCATACACATAACTTGCATAAGCATTCACATACTTGCATAAGCATTCACATACTTGCATAACTTGCATATCATGTCATTTAAGCATATACATATCTTGCATAAGTATTCATATACTCGCATAAGCATGCATAACTTGCATATCACATAAATCTTGCATTTAGACACATTCATGACTTGCATAAGCATCCATACACTTGCATAAGCATGCATAACTTGCATATCACTTTCAACTTGCATTTAGACATATACTTAACTTGCATATCACTTTCAACTTGCATTTAAACATATACTTAACTTGCATATCTCGCTTTGCTAAACATGCATAATTCCACTTATTAAATATGCATAAATCCACTAGTTAAACATGCATATATCAACTTGTTAAACATGCATAAATCAACTTATTAAGCATGCATAAACCAACTTATCAAATATGCATAAACATAGAACAACATAGAGTAACATATCATTATACATGATTCATACTCACTAATCCGCATTTAAGACCATAAGTCTCATTACACCCAATCTACTTACTTTAACAATTGATGTTAAAGTGATAGAAACTCACCAAACTCAAGATTAGCAACCTTATGAAGTAGAATTAGTTGCTAACTATGAAGCTAATGATGATTAGAGAATGATTTGAGAGGGATTAGCTTGCAACTTCCTTCATGAACTAGTGGAGGCCATGCTCAAATTTAATTTTGCCATAGTTTAGTTACAAGACTTAATTATGAATGAATTAGGGTAGGGTTATGGTCTTATTTATAGGATTAGGTGAGTGTTTTAGGCCCTTAGATTAACCCTAGATTAGATTAGGACCCTTAGATTTAGGAAATCTCTAGAACCAGCCCTCCTAGCCAGCCTGAAACCCAACCTGGTGCAACCTGGTGCACCCAGGTTCACAGAACGGTGCCACCCTGTCGACAGGCAAGTCGACAGGCATGTCGACACCCCTGTCGACAGGCCTGTCGACAGCCCTGTCGACATGGGTTGGGCGGGAAGCTTCCCGCCTGACCCCGCCTGGCCCATTCCAAATCTGAATTTAAATTTAAATTTAAATTCCTAAATCTGTTTTTAGCTCTAATTTTTCTGCAAACTTCATCGGACCATAACTGGGCCATACGGACTCCGATTTTCGAAAACTCGGACTCTATTTCGCGTATTTTTCCGAGACGAACGTAATGACGCAGCCCGTTTCCCCTAATTCCCACATCTGAGATTATTTATCGTGTAATTAGTGAATTTTAGTATTAACTAAAATTCGGGGTGTTACAAAGCGCATTCAGTTTATATTGCCTTATCATACCTTGTACTTATCCTATGTTATCATGTTATTCTTGTTCTCACGGTATTGTCTTATATTTAGTTTATTCATGTCATGATGCTTTTGCCTGTTTATATGCTGAAAGTCACTGGACTTACCAGACTTATGTCTGGCCTAGTTTTGTTTCGCCTCTTTTCTTCCGTTCCCTCCCCCCCCCCCCCCAAGGTTCACAGGGAGGAAATGTTACCACTTAGCTCAGTTTGCTTTCCAAACTCGAAGATAGTCGATGTATTGCTTTGGACTCTCTCTCCCCCTGCTATGGCTGGTTCATGCTTTACTGGGGAATATCATTGTTGTTTTTATGCTTCTTTTATATTTGGAAGTTTTTAGATCAAGACAGAAGTTCTATGTGTTACTTTTAAGTATGATTGAGCCAATTGTTGTAAAAGCTTGACTAAATTAAGTTGTTTATAAAATGACTTTATTTTCCACTGCTTTATTTGTTTGTCTAGTAATTTATCTGCATCTTTAACCTAAAACGCTCTACCAAAGTTAATGCATTCCCTTTGTGAGTGACCTTAACGGAGGTGGGGTGTTTCAACTTCCCATGCAAATTACAAACCCAGGTAGACCTCTGCTCCATCCCCAAACCATGCGTAATTTCAAAATCAATACTACTGATTCATCATGCATAAACACAGTCCATGTTACCAACGCAATTTTACCTTTTTATTATTTATTTTGCTACTACTTTATTTTTCACAGTGCACACTTGTGCACCGTGCACATGCACCAGCTAACCTCCGATGATCTCGACTCTGCGACGGTTGCAACAAGCGTTTTCTCCCACTCTCACATCACTACGGATCCCAAAAACCCGCCTACTCCGTCGATTGGAAATATGCACCTCCCACACATAGTTCACCAAAAACAGACCTCACCAAATCTCCAAGCCTCGATAGTTCACCAAAAACAGACCTCAACAAATCTCCAATCCTCGCTTCCGTTCAAAACCAGTCACTGCCAAACTCAGGTCAAACAATGCCGACTCTTCCCCCTTTCAAATGCACCTGGTGTAATCCGTTCTTATGCACTGTAGATGGCGCAGTTCACCGTTATTTAGGCCCTAAAAGTTGAACCTAAAACTAATGTTTTTTTTCTAGTCGTTCTCAAAATCCAGTGCATCCGAATTGTAGATGATATTTTTCCTAGATCTTAACGTGTCTTAAACTCGTCCAGATCAAATGCCGAGTTCATCCATTGCCTAAATTGCCGGAAATTGGTCAAAGACTCTTTTTCCAATTATCTCAAAAATCTCTTAGCCTAAATTATTGAACATCATAATTTTATTTTCAAAATTCATGGTTTTACTGTATGATTTCATCCATATACCTGAATCGTAAAAGAATGAGTTTTTAGATTTTGAGTTTTCTTTCCTCTTCACTATGATTTATAAATTTCTAGTGGTATACATTACTATCTAAATTCAAAAGACTTTAACAGCATACATTAGACAATAACAACCAACTTCCATGCTGCACTCAATTCCTATAATCAATTGAAAACCATGCTATTGATTTTTTTTCAAGTTCAGGACTTTAGTATATTTTTGTTATTAACATACAGAGCTTTTCAAAACAGTTTTCAAGAACTTAAACTAGCATGCATAACATGTACACGCAATCATTAGCTACTACCTGAGAACATATAGTTGGATCAAATATGCCTACAATTCGGAAATAGATTTCTAAGAAAGAAAGGTTACTGATTATATACAGTATTTACTTTAGGTTCAAATCTTTTTCCCTAAGTTGTCCTAATAATCATGTCATATTCTAATTATTTACAAAAGTTAATATTTTAACCACTTCACTTTTTGAATCAAATAAGATAGATCCATATCAGCACGAATAAATCTGAATGTGCTAGAAATTTATGTAAAAAAGTAAAACAGTTTCAGGGTGTTTACTCATCTTTGTATTGTCCCGCTACCACCCCTGTTTGATTTATTTAAGTCCCAACAGACTTTCCCTTTTAAAATAGGATCCCATATATATAAGTTAGTTAGAATTTCATTGATCCTTGGCAATCACGTAAGAGGAAAAGACAAATATTAATTGTGATCAAAATGAAGTTATTTGGTCTGTACATGTTATTAAATGTACAAAATGTAGATTTGCTTTGTTGTTCCAATGAATTTGGGTTAAAACTAAGTATGTATTAATTACATAATGTTTGCACATATATTACTGAAGTCAAATATGTTTTGCTCAGTCCATTATTTCAGCTACCCCTTTGCATACTTACCCAAAATATTTGGCTGTGTTCAACTTTTGTAGATTGGTTAATTGTTCCTATCATATTAAATGTTGCGAAAGCCTCCAAGCTTCTTATTGGAGAGATTGTTGCTTTCAACTTTAAATGCTTATCTTAACATTGCTACATACATTCTTTCAAGACTCATATTTAGTACTTATTTTACATTTCTACGGTCATGTAGATATTTTATTCGACTTTGTTTTCTCAAGATTGTACTCTGTTTATACACTTCCAGATTGTGATTTTGTTCTTCTCTTTCCTATTTTGCTGTTTACAATTCTTATCTATTTAAATTCATGATGCTTTTGTCTTTTTTCACCTTAATAGCTTGCTGTTACAGGTTGTAGTATGCTAAGGTGTTAATGTTCATTATATTGTTCACGTTTATTTTTGGTATTATAGATTTTGTTTCAAATATAATGTAAAAAAAAACAGATCATTTACCTTATCTTATATATGATCTTTCATATATATTTGTCTTTATTACATCCTACTTGCCTTGTTTCTATGTGACTTTGTTTGATTATTTTAGATTTTGTACGGCCATGTACCTATTTGTTGTATTTTAATCCATTATTATTAAAATGTAATAAAATGTTTATTTAAATTTTCATGAAATGGACAAACACCTTCTTATGGACTTGTATACATGTATTTTCATGTATGTGAATTTATTTTTATTTAAAACAAAATAAGTCACTTGTCTACTAATTTATTTGATTTCTCTTTTAGATTTCCATTTGTTGATAATATCTCGTAAAATAACAAAACGTTCAATTATTAGTTATTTCAAGGGAAATTTACCTAAGAATATTTCTCTTTTTATTTATTAACTTTTCTTATGAATTGCTTAAGTTAGATTATAAATAAATTTTTAACTTAACAAAAATTCTATGACACATGAAATTGCATATGTTCATTTATTTATTCTTTTCAAATCTTTGCTCTGATTTGTTCCTTTAATGCCTATGTCTAGGCTGTTTTTAATCTTTCTTTCCATTTAAATGACTGTGAATGTCCAAGTTTCTCATCTTGATTGATTTGCATTAAAATTTCAAATCATACCATATATCCTATATTTAATTGCCTAAGACTTCCTATGCATGCTCCTTTTTACTGCATATTTTGCTGATTATGCTTTGATTGCTAGTCTAATTTGTTTATTGTCCCTATGACAATATATATATACACTATCTTGTCTAATACTTGGTTTATTTTCCAGTTTGTATCTAGCACCCCTATTTAATATTGTCAAATGGCATAATCTAATTACTAAAATTTTAGATTATATGTTGCTTGTTTTGAACTTATTTACATGAGTTGGATTAAAGGGTTATTTTTTCTTACTTAAGGGTTGATCATATTCCTTTTAATTTAATGTAAATCCAATTACAAGGCTTGTCATTTTATTAGATTTTGTTTCTTATTCGCAAGCAGCTACCTTACAAAAATATACAACAAACAAATATTTAAGAATTTATTATTTTTATTTATTTGTTGCCATGGATGTTTACTTACAATAAGTTAGATTTTATTTGAATTTTGGAAACATCTTGCTACTTCTAAAAATTTAAATCTTAATTATTTAGATTAACTTTGTTTTTAAATGAATTTAAATCATATAGACTTATCAGTTATTGTTCACATGCTTAACCAAAAACTGGTTTGTTACAAGTTAATTCTTTAATTAGATTTGAACGTGAAATCGTAAGTAAATTTACTGATAACACCGCGGGTGTTAGATATGAGGTGAATAGGTTGAAATTGGGATTAATAAATAAATGATTACTTCGGTAAAGCTCAATAATCCCGACTAGTTAATAAACCTTAATTTGGTTTAGAATTGATATCCAAAGGAAGATTAAAGAACAAATTTAAAAGAATTTATTTTTGATAAAATTAATGGGAACCTATCCCTAAAGATGTGAATATTTGAATAAAAGAATATTCTGGATTGGAATGGGGCGTATGTTGTGTTTGTGTAGCACTTGTTTATGAGATACGCGAGTTATTCGGAAAGACCGGGTTTATGCCCATTCCGAATAACTGATTCGACGATAAGTCGACGATGAAGACAGTGGTTGAAGACCGGTGATCTTCACATCGTTTGGATGATTACTAATGTCTTGATTGGACTATACACCCAAGACAAGATAATAAGTGGTGATAGTCCAGACATACTTGGAGATCAACCGAATATGCGAGGACCTCTCTCCTATATTGGACATATGGGACGAGGAATAAGGTGCCTCCGGTTTCGTTCAGATCCGTAACGAACTTGTAAAATGGATGTGTATTTGACATTGGATTTTATTCTGTGTTGATTGATTTCTATTAAATATATATCTGTTTGGCGGCGGGGAATTTATTCTCTTGCTTAACGCCCTTCTCTGAGACGTATGAGCTTAGAGGTTATGTATTGATGGATATCAGTCGCATGGCATGAATTGTCTGTGTGGCATGCTGAGATGCAAATGGTCAAGCCTTTTGTTGAAAAGCAGAGTCTTATGGTTGATGATCAAAGCACAACTTTAAATAGCATAGCTTTGTGTATAGCGTTAATTCGTGAGCCTCATATGGCATGATAGTCCAGACGTACTAGGAGATCAACCGGATATTACTATAAGTATATTACTATATACTTATAGTAATATCAAAATGATTTTTTTAAATGTACCAAGCATGTTTGGCTATTATAAGGTAAAACTCTATCCTCCGGCTTGCGTTGCATTGTGTGACGGGACCTGAGCCTTATAATAACTTCATTTTTCAAAAAGCATTGCGCTATTTATAAACTGATTTATGCACTGGTATTCTTAGGAGAAAACCTGTTCCGTGTTATACAGCGTGGTCCCTTGATTTACTTTATTTCTAAAGTAAAGTTTTTAATAACTTTTTTAGTTCTCACGCCAGTCCCATGACTGACCTGCAGTTTATTGCTTTAACCTAAACTCTGTGTGCCCCTATTTTCCACACGGACATCTAGTAGTTTTGGTTTTGCAGATTTCTTTTCAGAGGATCTTGGATTTACAGCTGGAAATATATTAGGAAAGCTTTGTATCCGTGTATTTCTTTCAGTTGTGTTATGTTGAGACGACCCGAACTTCCCCATGGAGGAAAGCCCGAATTGCTTTGAGAACACGACAAAACAGAACACAAAAAGGAGAACATTTCATTACTTATTACAACAATTTCATTAGAATACAAGAATATACAGAGTATGAATAAATATTACACATTGACTAAATATAGAGATTTACAAATTACAATGCAGCGGAAAAATAATACAAAACACAAATGAAAGTAATATATGGATACAGAGCTTTCCGAATATCATTCCAGCTGTAAACCAAGATCCTATGAATATAAATCTGCAAAACCAAAACTACTTGATGCCCTTGAGGAAAATAGGGGCACCTAGAGTTTAGGTTAAAACAATAAACTCCAGGTCAGTCATGTGACTGGTGTGAGAACTAAAACAGTTTTAAAACTTTACTTTAAATCAAATATATCAAGGGATCACGCCATATAACATGGAACGGGTTTCCTCCCAAGAATACCAGTGCATATAACAAAACAGCGCAATGCTTTTTGGAAAAATGAAGCTATTATAAGACCTAGGTCCTATCACACAATGCAACGCAAGCCAGGGGATAGGATTTTTCCTTATAATAGCCAAACATGCTTGGTAGTTAAAACAAATCATTTGATACTATTATAAGTGCATAGTGTATAAAACAACTTCAAATATAAATGTATCAATCCTAGACGTCATGGGTACCATATATCATGTCGCCAATACTAGGCTCTACAATCAAAACCGCAAATGTCACGTATTGGAAGTTGGATTTCCATATGTGAACCAAGGCAAGGGATCGTCCTTACCACTTTGAGACTCTCTAGCATGAGTGTAACACCCCACCTCCGCTAGGGTCACTCTTTCGGGGGCACTAGCTTCTGGGGGGCGTTAGAACTGGGTAAGCATGCATAATGATATATCAAGGCAGAACAAGAACATAAATATATGTGTAAAACAGAGTAAGTGAGAATAAAACAGCGGAATATCTCAAACCATCTCAAAACAAGTCTAGTACATCATAAAGTCAACTGCCAAAATAACATGTCTAGTACATCATAAACAGAAATACTGAAATACATAGTGCTATCCCCAAAATAAAGATGATAAACCATAGCGAGCTCAATGTCCAGACATACATGAGCTATCCAGCAAACAAGCAAGCGATCCAAGCTAAGCACCGCTATTCCCTCCCTGAGAACCTTGGGGGGGGGGGGGAAACGGAAGAAAAGAAGCGAAAGAAAACAGGTCAGTCAAAAAGACTGGTAAGCCCTACTACGATCAGTCTATAAACTAATTGTAACACCCCACTCCCGCTATGATCACTCACTAAGGGAATGCCATAGCATCGGTGGAGTATTTTAGTGAATATAGAACAGAAAAATTACAACAAGACAGATATAAATAGTACTTGAAATTTTAAAACATCATCTCATAACAGCGGAAGTAAAACATGTCTGGTTACATCATAAAACCACAATAAAGGTCAAGTACAATATCCATCAAAATAAAGAAGTACATAATCCCACTCTCATACAATAGCCAAACAAAAGAAAAGATAACTGGATAACTGGAGCTTTACATCTATCCAAGCTCCTAAAGACTGGAACAGCAATCCGATCAAGCTCCACTACTGCTAGGATCCACCGTAGGACCTGAGGGTTGGGAAAAAGATAAAAACAACAGGGTCAGACATAAGTCTGAGCGAGTCCTATAACTTTAACAATACAATCGTTAAAGTAACCAGAGAAGACATAAACTGATATACGGTAACATATAGGGATGAATGGCTACCCTAAGCAGTCAACTAAACGAAGATAAAGGATAAAGACGCATCTACCCTCCCTAAGGTAAATTACTAAACTGCACCACACCAGTCGTTCCTAACTTAAAGGTTGATCCCACCCAAGGACTTATAAAATTTACTAATTAGTACCTGCGTACCCCTAGGTGACCAAGTAGGCGCCACGGGGCCCTACAATCCACTAGGTGTACACACTACTTCCCATTCGATCGGCTCCCTAACGTAGATACCCGTGCTGGCCCCACCGTGGGATGTATCATTCCCCAATGTGGCAACCTGATGAAACTAAAGGTGCACGGCTTATATCTACTCGATGCAACAACGGCTTACCTACCAGCCCGGGCCCACTCACGCATATGAAGCCCGTTGGACTTGCGTTGCCACCGCTAACCCGTTTGCCTCTTACAGTCAAGCCCAGTATGCGTGTCCCGTCCTCGACATGGGTCGAGCCCACAAAGATACGTATGGGTTACTGGTTGAAATGGGCCTCCACAAGCTACCCACCTAAGCTTGTCCCTTTTTCTAGTATATCCCACTTAACCCTTTAATCATGTTTTAATTACATGTTCTATTTTGGTTAAGTATTCTAATCGTATTTTCTATTGCCACCCAAGGCAACCACTAGATTTTCTCATGCCACCCGAGGCACCCACTTAACCCCTCATGTCCCTCTACATGCTAATGTGGTTAAGTGTTTCTTAATTAATTAATTAAGAACGTAACCTTTGTAAAGACCTCTCACATTAGACTGTCTTTTATGACCGCTGGTTAAGCCGGTTGGGTCCGGGCAGCCTTATGTCATAACAGAGTCTAACCTCGTGTCTTTACATTAATTACGTATTTAGTTTGTGCCTAAGACCTCTCACATTGGGCTAACATTTGTAGCAACTGGTTAAGCCGGTTGGGTCCGGGCAGTTTTACGCTACAACTGAGTCCAACCTCGTGTCTTAGTCAATTAATTACACCTAATTAATCACCCTCATAATTTTATATTAATTATCCCTAATTAATCAAGTTTTCTTAACATGGGTAGACCTAACTTAATAGGTAAATTCCCATGGGGTAGACCTAACTCAATAGGTAAATTCCCAACACATAGTATGGGTACACCTAACCAAATAGGCAAATTCCCATACTATGTTTATTTATTTTGTGTTATGCATAATTATATTAATTTCACACAATCTTATTAACTTATGCATTTAATTACCCCATCGTTCCCACGTAATTTCGTTCATGATATAACACATATAAAAGGTGTCAACTTGCATATGAATGAACATGTTTCAAAGGTGCCATCTTGCATATTAACAAACACATAACTTGCATATGAACTTGCATAACATGTCACATAACTTGCATATAATATGTCACATAACTTACATATTCATTTTGCATAACAAACTTGCATATTAGCTTATAGACTTGCATAATGTGTCATCATGAACTTGCATATTAATAAACATGTAACTTGCATATTTACATACATGTAACTCGCATATTAACAAACATGTAACTTGCATATAAAGAAACATGTAACTTGCATATTTACATACATGTAACTTGCATATTAACAAACATGTAACTTGCATATTAACAAACATGTAACTTGCATATTTACATACATGTAACTTGCATATTAACAAACATGTAACTTGCATATTAACAAACATGTAACTTGCATAGCATATTACCATGAACTTGCATAACATGCATATGATTACATAGCCCACAACTTGCATATTTAGCATCATGCAAACATAACATACATCATATTAAACTTGCATAAGCTTACATACTCAACATGCATAAACATAAGATTAATGCTAACATCATATCATATGATTCAAAGCTCATTAACCCACATACAAAACCATAAATCTCATCACATCTCATCTAATTAGTTTACCAAAAGATCATCAAAGTGATAGAAACTCACAACTAGCAACTTTGAACACCAAATGAAGAAGATTAAGATGCTAAGAAGGGATTAGAAGTTGATTAGAGAGTGATTAGTATGCAACCCTCTTCATAAAATTAGTGGAGGCCATGAGAGCTAGCATTTTGCCATAGTTTAGTCACTAGGTTTAATTATGAATGAATTAGGGTAGGTTAGGGTCTTATTTATAGATTAGGCAAGTGTTTTAGGCCATAGGATTAACCCTAGATTCAATCCAAGCCATCAAAGCATGTCTTGGGGAAGAAGTCAAGTGTAGGAACCATCTAGGGCCTTTAGATTAAAGATGGACCATGAGAACCATTCAAATGCAAAATCTGCACTTGAGCGAATCGGCCCACGGGTTGACAGCCAAACACCCTGGATTAACCCCTAGTCGACCCAGCGGGCTCGGGTCGACTTCAAAAATCGGCCGGTTCGGTTATTCCCCTCTCCCAATTCGCTGTTTTGAGCATTTTTGCATATTTATTTATTAAATTTTCAATTATATATATATATATATCAATATATATATATATATATATATATATATATATATATATCTACACAACCCATTTCACTTAATTAAGTATACTTTAATTTGGGAATTTTCGTGAAACTTCGCGAGGCCATATCTTGGTCATACGGACTCCGATTTTCGAAAACTCGGACTCTATTTCGCGTATTTTTCCGAGACGAACACAATGGCATAGCCCGTTTCCCTTGATTCCCATTTTAGAATTAAATTCTGCCTCGATTTATGTTATTACAGGTTATTGAAAATACGGGTTGTTACATTCTCCCCTCCTTAAAGGATTTCGTCCCCTAAATCTTCAAGTTAGGAAGAACGTATCCTACCATCCAATCATCCATCTACTCAAAGCATCATCCACGAGCAATCATTGTCCTTACAAGATTCTAAATGCTGGATGGATATATGCAAAAGTGTGTGTATATGTACTTACCTAATGCGAAAATCAGGCGGTTACTGATACAGTAAACCTCCTTAATGCAAACCATGATAGTGCCATGCATCCAATATGTATGCGAAACCCTATTGACACATACAAATTTCTACATGCGTGCACAACCATACACAAAAATGCATCATCCATATGATAACACAGCCATGATACATCCATCAATCTAACTACCACATCCATTTATGCAATATGCAACATGAAGTGACTGAGCCGATCTAGTGCCTAATGTGTGTGTATATGCATCCACGAGCAACCACTAGCAAACAATTGCATCCATATGCATCCATCAACCATAACATGTTTCAAACACATGTCTCAACCATAGGTTTTACCCTATCTAAAGGTCATAGGTATTAGCGAGAGGATATACTAAAGATAAGATAAGTACTAGACAAGCAATAAAGGAGAAGTTAAAAGACATACTCTCAAAAAGAAATGGATACAAAGAACGCATCTTTGCTTCCGTCTCCCAAGTAGCATTGCTTTCGTCATCTCCCCATTGCACTTTAACTA
Organism: Allium sativum; assembly: GCA_030737875.1. Taxonomy (NCBI): domain Eukaryota; kingdom Viridiplantae; phylum Streptophyta; class Magnoliopsida; order Asparagales; family Amaryllidaceae; genus Allium; species Allium sativum. The sequence continues at coordinate 683,659,577 of CM060913.1, forward strand.
GCTGAACTTCTCTGTTCCTCAACTTCCTAGTTTCTGACCCAAGGATGCGAGTAGGAGCTCGTCGAATCGTCGCATCACGCTCTACCTCTACATCTCTAAGCAAGCTCGGCTCTACCACCTCCGCGGTCTCATGTAAGCACTTCCTCAAATGTGATACATGGAATACATCATGAACACCACTAAGTCTGTCGGGCAACTCCACCCTATATGCCATCCGTCCAATCCTTTCCTTAATAGGAAACGGCCCAACAAATCTCGGTGCTAACTTCCCTACGGACCCAAAGCGAACAACATTTCTCAATGGAGATACTTTGACAAAAACCATGTCCCCAACCTCAAACTCAAGATCCGTCCTTCTCCGATCCGCATAAGATTTCTGTCTATCTTGCGCTGCTTTCATCCTTTTTCGAATTAAATCAATCTTCTCTGAAGTCTCTCTAACCATATCCGGCCCAAGCAAGATCTTATCCGTAGATTCCCACCAACATGTAGGAGATCGACAAGGCCTTCCATAAAGAGCTTCGAAAGGAGCCATACCAATACTGGACTGAAAGCTGTTATTATATGCGAACTCCACCAAAGGAAGATGTTCTTCCCATGTACCTCCAAAATCCAAGATACAAAGCCTCAAAAGATCTTCTAAGATACGGTTCACCCTCTCGGTCTGACCGTCCGTCTGAGGATGATATGCGGTGCTCAAACACAACTGAGTCCCTACCGCCTCTTGCAAACTTCTCCAAAACTCACTAGTGAAAATAGGATCTCGATCACTCACAATGCTGGATGGTACGCCATGCAATCTAACAATCTCTCTAACATAGACTGAAGCAAGCCATGGAGCGGTCCTCTTACTCTTTACGGGTATAAAATGGGCACTCTTTGTAAGTCTGTCTACCACAACCCAAATTCCCGTATTGCCCTTCCTCGATCTCGGTAACCCGTCGATGAAATCCATCGAGACACTATCCCACTTCCACTGTGGAACTTCCAATGGGTGTAGCAACCCACCGGGTTTCCTTTGCTCCACTTTAACTTGTTGGCACACTAAGCATCTAGCCACATACTCGGCCACATCTTTCTTCATACCGGCCCAAAAGAAAACTCTCTTCATGTCTTGGTACATTTTGTCTCCACCGGGATGAATAGTCATTCTTGAACGATGTGCATCATCCAAAATAGCCTTCTTCAAACCCTCATCTTGCGGTACACAAAGTCTACCGTCTCTATGCAACCATCCCTTATCATCTATGGTGTATCTACCCAAATGGCTGGACGACTCCCCTCTTATAAGCTTCTCTACCAACACAACCAACTGTGGGTCGTCTCGCTGAGCCTCGCCAATCCGTCTCAAAAGAGTAGGTCTAACCTCCAAGGATGCCAACAAACCAGGTACAAAATCAACAGAAGGTCTGAAGTCAAACAAAGAAAGAAACTCCAAGCTTCGTCGTTCCACGAACAATGGACTCAAAGATAGCCTTTTTCTACTTAAGGCGTATGCCACCACGTTACCCTTACCAGGGGTATACGCTATCTCGAAATCATAGGATGCTAAGAACTCCATCCACCTTTGCTGTCTTAAGTTTAAATCCTTCTGAGAGAATAAGTACTTCAATGATTTATGGTCGGTGAACAACTCGAATCTCTCACCAAGAAGATAATGGCGCCAAGACTTAAGTGCGAAAACAATCGCGGCCAACTCTAGATCATGGGTAGGGTAATTCTTCTCATGCACTCTCAATTGTCTCCCTCCATAGGCTATTACCCTTCCCTCCTGCATCAAGACTGCGCCTAATCCTGTTCCACAAGCATCGGTATAAACAACAAACGGCTTACTCCCATCTGGAAGCACTAAAACTGGAGCGGTGGTCAAAGCTCTCTTTAACCGTCGGAAAGCATCATCACAATCTACATCCCATGAGAAAACCAGATTCTTCTTCGTCAAGCGGGTTAATGGGGCTGATATCTTCGCGAAGTCTTTGATGAACTTCCTATAATATCCTGCCAACCCCAAGAAACTTCTTACCTCGGTAGCATTTCTAGGAACTTTCCAATCCTGGATAGATACTATCTTTGCGGGATCCACAGCTATCCCTTCCTTAGAGACCACATGCCCTAAGAATCGCACTTCTCTTCTCCAAAAATGGCATTTAGAGAATTTATCTTTAAGACTATGCGCTCGAAGAGTCTCCAACACTTCCTTGAGATGTAAGGCATGCTCTTCTTCATTCTTGGAAAAGACCAAGATGTCATCCACAAAAACTACTACAAACTTATTCAGATACTCTCTGAACACTCTACTCATGAGATCAACAAAGTATGCGGGGGCGTTTGTCAACCCAAATGGCATCACTAGCCACTCATAAAAACCATCCGGAGTCCGGAAAGCAGTCTTCTCTATACTGTCCTCCGCCACTCTTAACTGATGAAACCCTGTAGCTAAGTCCATCTGCGAAAATACTGACGCGCCAACCAACTGATCAAAGAGATCATCTATCCTCGGTAATGGGTGTCTATTCTTCTTCGTGAGCTTATTAAGTTCCCTATAATCCACACAAAGTCTGAGGGACCCATCCGCCTTCGTGGCAAACACTACTGGAGCTCCCCACTCCGATATACTTCGCCTTATGAACCCCTTCTCAAGCAACTCCCCTACTTGCTTATGAAGTTCTCTTCTCTCACGAGGAGCCATGTGGCGTACTGGCAAAGACACTGGTTTGGCATTATCCACCAAATAAATTCGGAAATCTATCTCCCGCTTCGGAGGCAAACCCTTTACTTCTTCAAACACATCCGGATATTCCCGGACTACTCTGACAGAACACAAACTTTCGACCGAAGCATCGAGCGATTCAAGATAACTTAGCAAAACAGATTCCATGGGATTGCAAGAGATCTCGAGAGTGTTACCCAAGCGGGTCATGAGCCTGACAACTCTCCTTTCGCAATCAAGAACGGCACCATTACTGGATAACCAGTCCATGCCCAAGATCAACCCATAGCCCGTGAAGCCCAATACAAAAGCATCACATCTAAACTCAACGCTAAGTATAGAAATCTTCAAACCCAAACATATCATAGACAGATATATGGAGCCCCCAATTGGGTTTGAGACAACCAAGGGATCATCAACTAGACTGGTGTCTAAGTGCAGTGACTCAACTAACGATGATGAGATAAAAGAATGCGATGCGCCAGAGTCAAACAAAGTACGAACTGGATGATCAAACAGAAAAACCAGACTTTCAACGGAAATAGTTCTACCTCTCTGCTGAATCGGTGGAACTGAGAGAACCTGAACTTGCCCCCCTGACTGAGGTGGTGCTATAAGAGCTTGCACCTGGCCTCCTGAGGTAGACCCCGTCTTCTGCCCCTTCTTTGGGCAGTTTTTCACAAGATGCCCTGCTTCACCACAATGAAAGCAACCGGTCTTCTTCTTTTTGCGACAATCCTTACTGAGGTGTCCTGGTGTTCCACAATTGAAGCACTTCTTCTTCGTCTTCTTTTTGTCACCATTGCCTTTTCCGCCCTTGCCTTGTTGTTGCTGTTGCGGTTTCTTCTGATCCCCCTTTTTCTCTGGTGCCTTAGAATTCTTATCATCCTCATGCATAAGTGCCATGTAGACAAGCTTCTCAAAAGTGGCCCCCATAGGAATGTGAGTCATAGCTATTCCTTGCAATGGTTCGTTCAAGCCTCTAACGAACCTCAAAGCCTTCTTCTCCGGTGTATTCACCAACTCTATGCCAAACCTTGCTAATTGATTGAATTTGTTGACATATTCTTTCACCGTGAGATTCCCTTGCTTCAAATTCAAGAACTTCTCCATAAACAGATTCTCTTCCGCCCTTGAGAGAAACTTAGCCCCAAACCTTTGCTTAAAATCTGCCCAAGAGTCAACAGGGCGTTCTCCATTAGTGACCTCCCACCAGAATGAGGCCTCTCCCTTCATTAACCAAGCCGCCAACTTGACTTTCTTTCCCTCTTCCACTTCAAAGATATCTAGCAACTCTTCCACTTCCTTAAGCCAATCTCTAGCCTCTACGAAAGTCTCTGAACCAAGAAAAGGTTTTCCTCCTATAGCCTTGAACTCCTTGCAAACCTTAGCAAAATTATCCACTCTAGGCTGAGGAGGAGGAGCGGTTGTCTCTGGTGTAGTAGCATTGGCCGGACCCGCAGCCGCGGCCCTAGCCTCTTGCAACCTCCTATACCATAGTGGTATAACTAAACCCTCCGGGATGTTAAGATCTTCAGCCATGCTGAAACGAAAGAGGAAAGATTCAAAAAGGAGATTCCGAAAGATAAAGATATGGCTATTGGGGATTATGCTTTTCTTTTTCAAAAACTTTTTCTCTTAGAAGACATGCTTTTAAAAATACTTTCTTCGAAAATACTCTTAGAAAGTAGTTTTTCTCAAAAATTTTATCTGTTCTGGTAACCTTAAGCTCTGATACCACGTGTAACACCCCACTCCCGCTATGATCACTCACTAAGGGAATGCCATAGCATCGGTGGAGTATTTTAGTGAATATAGAACAGAAAAATTACAACAAGACAGATATAAATAGTACTTGAAATTTTAAAACATCATCTCATAACAGCGGAAGTAAAACATGTCTGGTTACATCATAAAACCACAATAAAGGTCAAGTACAATATCCATCAAAATAAAGAAGTACATAATCCCACTCTCATACAATAGCCAAACAAAAGAAAAGATAACTGGATAACTGGAGCTTTACATCTATCCAAGCTCCTAAAGACTGGAACAGCAATCCGATCAAGCTCCACTACTGCTAGGATCCACCGTAGGACCTGAGGGTTGGGAAAAAGATAAAAACAACAGGGTCAGACATAAGTCTGAGCGAGTCCTATAACTTTAACAATACAATCGTTAAAGTAACCAGAGAAGACATAAACTGATATACGGTAACATATAGGGATGAATGGCTACCCTAAGCAGTCAACTAAACGAAGATAAAGGATAAAGACGCATCTACCCTCCCTAAGGTAAATTACTAAACTGCACCACACCAGTCGTTCCTAACTTAAAGGTTGATCCCACCCAAGGACTTATAAAATTTACTAATTAGTACCTGCGTACCCCTAGGTGACCAAGTAGGCGCCACGGGGCCCTACAATCCACTAGGTGTACACACTACTTCCCATTCGATCGGCTCCCTAACGTAGATACCCGTGCTGGCCCCACCGTGGGATGTATCATTCCCCAATGTGGCAACCTGATGAAACTAAAGGTGCACGGCTTATATCTACTCGATGCAACAACGGCTTACCTACCAGCCCGGGCCCACTCACGCATATGAAGCCCGTTGGACTTGCGTTGCCACCGCTAACCCGTTTGCCTCTTACAGTCAAGCCCAGTATGCGTGTCCCGTCCTCGACATGGGTCGAGCCCACAAAGATACGTATGGGTTACTGGTTGAAATGGGCCTCCACAAGCTACCCACCTAAGCTTGTCCCTTTTTCTAGTATATCCCACTTAACCCTTTAATCATGTTTTAATTACATGTTCTATTTTGGTTAAGTATTCTAATCGTATTTTCTATTGCCACCCAAGGCAACCACTAGATTTTCTCATGCCACCCGAGGCACCCACTTAACCCCTCATGTCCCTCTACATGCTAATGTGGTTAAGTGTTTCTTAATTAATTAATTAAGAACGTAACCTTTGTAAAGACCTCTCACATTAGACTGTCTTTTATGACCGCTGGTTAAGCCGGTTGGGTCCGGGCAGCCTTATGTCATAACAGAGTCTAACCTCGTGTCTTTACATTAATTACGTATTTAGTTTGTGCCTAAGACCTCTCACATTGGGCTAACATTTGTAGCAACTGGTTAAGCCGGTTGGGTCCGGGCAGTTTTACGCTACAACTGAGTCCAACCTCGTGTCTTAGTCAATTAATTACACCTAATTAATCACCCTCATAATTTTATATTAATTATCCCTAATTAATCAAGTTTTCTTAACATGGGTAGACCTAACTTAATAGGTAAATTCCCATGGGGTAGACCTAACTCAATAGGTAAATTCCCAACACATAGTATGGGTACACCTAACCAAATAGGCAAATTCCCATACTATGTTTATTTATTTTGTGTTATGCATAATTATATTAATTTCACACAATCTTATTAACTTATGCATTTAATTACCCCATCGTTCCCACGTAATTTCGTTCATGATATAACACATATAAAAGGTGTCAACTTGCATATGAATGAACATGTTTCAAAGGTGCCATCTTGCATATTAACAAACACATAACTTGCATATGAACTTGCATAACATGTCACATAACTTGCATATAATATGTCACATAACTTACATATTCATTTTGCATAACAAACTTGCATATTAGCTTATAGACTTGCATAATGTGTCATCATGAACTTGCATATTAATAAACATGTAACTTGCATATTTACATACATGTAACTCGCATATTAACAAACATGTAACTTGCATATAAAGAAACATGTAACTTGCATATTTACATACATGTAACTTGCATATTAACAAACATGTAACTTGCATATTAACAAACATGTAACTTGCATATTTACATACATGTAACTTGCATATTAACAAACATGTAACTTGCATATTAACAAACATGTAACTTGCATAGCATATTACCATGAACTTGCATAACATGCATATGATTACATAGCCCACAACTTGCATATTTAGCATCATGCAAACATAACATACATCATATTAAACTTGCATAAGCTTACATACTCAACATGCATAAACATAAGATTAATGCTAACATCATATCATATGATTCAAAGCTCATTAACCCACATACAAAACCATAAATCTCATCACATCTCATCTAATTAGTTTACCAAAAGATCATCAAAGTGATAGAAACTCACAACTAGCAACTTTGAACACCAAATGAAGAAGATTAAGATGCTAAGAAGGGATTAGAAGTTGATTAGAGAGTGATTAGTATGCAACCCTCTTCATAAAATTAGTGGAGGCCATGAGAGCTAGCATTTTGCCATAGTTTAGTCACTAGGTTTAATTATGAATGAATTAGGGTAGGTTAGGGTCTTATTTATAGATTAGGCAAGTGTTTTAGGCCATAGGATTAACCCTAGATTCAATCCAAGCCATCAAAGCATGTCTTGGGGAAGAAGTCAAGTGTAGGAACCATCTAGGGCCTTTAGATTAAAGATGGACCATGAGAACCATTCAAATGCAAAATCTGCACTTGAGCGAATCGGCCCACGGGTTGACAGCCAAACACCCTGGATTAACCCCTAGTCGACCCAGCGGGCTCGGGTCGACTTCAAAAATCGGCCGGTTCGGTTATTCCCCTCTCCCAATTCGCTGTTTTGAGCATTTTTGCATATTTATTTATTAAATTTTCAATTATATATATATATATATATATATCAATATATATATATATATATATCTACACAACCCATTTCACTTAATTAAGTATACTTTAATTTGGGAATTTTCGTGAAACTTCGCGAGGCCATATCTTGGTCATACGGACTCCGATTTTCGAAAACTCGGACTCTATTTCGCGTATTTTTCCGAGACGAACACAATGGCATAGCCCGTTTCCCTTGATTCCCATTTTAGAATTAAATTCTGCCTCGATTTATGTTATTACAGGTTATTGAAAATACGGGTTGTTACACTAATAAAGTTAGCATCATGATGGAAACTGAGATGAACATACTGGCAATAGATAAAGGTGTCATCACATAAAGAAGATTAAGCTTTGCACCACAGTGTACTAGCAAACTAACATAACAGGTATTGATCCCTCAGCCCAAACTTTGGCCCAATAACATGAGGTGACCTTAATACAAGGTCCAGCCCAACGGTCTAGTCGATCGGCTCCCTATAAACCTAACACGTCAAGTGTTGGTGTCCATACGGCCCACATATGGTTGTAGTCAGACTGTGCTGGGTCCACCTTCGGGTGTATCAAGCCCTCGGGTGTCAACCCCAGACACCTAAGCAATAATGCACAGTCTAAACCTACTGGTACCCGTGCCTCGAGTTTGTCCAACACCGGACTACGTGCACGTCCGTAGCCCGCCTGGACCCGCACCGCTATACCACTCAGCCGTCGCTTTGGTCGCTTACATCAGTCCAGTAATCGTGCCCCGCCCTAGCCTAGCCTCTAGGGTTGTGAATGATACCAAACTGGGATTACTGCTGGAACAGACCACGTTGCTAGGGTTTTCTAAGAGGGTTAAGTGTGGTTTAACCCCTCACTAATCATGGATTAAATTAGTTAAGTGTAACCAACAGTTCACCACCTAACCCCATTTAATCCCTCGTATCCCCAAAAATTGGTTAAGTGTTAGTGGGCCATGACTTAACCCTAATCATGAGGCATTAATTTAATTGTGCCTTAACCTCTCACATTAGACTTTGTTGCGGTTACCTAGTTAAGCCGGTGGGTTCCGGGTAGATTTACACCGCAACTTGGTCTAACCTCGGGTCTTGGCACCACATGACCAACTTCTCACATTGGATCCTATTGTTTGTAGCCACTAGTTAAGCCGGTAGGTTCCGGGTAGAATTACGCTACAAACTCAACCCAACCTCGAGTTGGCCACACTTATGTTTTCTAAGTGTCATGTCCACTTTATTTTCAAAACATAATTACAAGTTTAACAAATACTTGGGTAGACCTAACTTAATAGGTAAATTCCCAAGGGGTAGACCTAACTTAATAGGTAAATTCCCAATCTTATATTTTCATGTATTTTAAGTTTTACCCAAACCCCCCAACGTCATTCTATCGCTTACATATTCGTCATAACGCATAAAGGATAGAAAGAGGGAACTTGGCACAACATACATGATGAATCTTACATATCATAATAAACATGCATAACATGTTGGACTTGCATAACTTAGCATAGTGAACTTGCATAAACATGCATAACTTGTTAAACTTGCAAATCATGGCATAGTGAACTTGCATAAACATGCATAACTTATTAAACTTGCAAATCATGGCATAGTGAACTTGCATAAACACGCATAACTTGTTAAACTTGCAAATCATGGCATAGTGAACTTGCATAAACATGCATAACTTATTAAACTTGCAAATCATGGCATAGTGAACTTGCATAAACACGCATAACTTGTTAAACTTGCAAATCATGGCATAGTGAACTTGCATAAACATGCATAACTTGTTAAACTTGCAAATCATGGCATAGTGAACTTGCATAAACATGCATAACTTGTTAAACTTGCAAATCATGGCATAGTGAACTTGCATAAACATGCATAACTTATCAAACATGTGTAACATGGCATATTGAACTCGCATAAGCATGCATAACTTGTTAAACTTGCAAATCATGGCATAGTGAACTTGCATAAACATGCATAACTTATCAAACATGTGTAACATGGCATATTGAACTCGCATAAGCATGCATAACTTATTAAACATGCATAAATCCCAACTTTCATCACATATTAACTTTAGAGTTTCTAAAATGAAGGTAAGAGGGCTTACAATGCTTATGCGAACTCAAATGAGTATAGCAAATGTAAGAAACCCCTTATGCAACAAAATAAAACCCCAAAATGCAAGCAAACTTGATCAAGACTCCTCCTTTATGTTGACAATAGAGAAACAAGACTTTAATGCAAGCTAAAGAGGATCATACAAGCCTAAATACACTTGTATGCATGGAAATCTCTTAGGAATTTGTTTAGGAATTGTATGAAGAGAGTGGAGGCCATGAGAGGTTTGATTTTGACATAGTTTAGTTGCTAGAATGAATAATGAGTGATTTAGGGTAGGTTAGGGTCTTATTTATAGATTAGGCTAGTGATTTAGACCATAGGATTAAACCCTAGTTGAATTAGGTCCATCAGATTTCGGAACTCTCCAGAACCAAGCCACACAACCAAGCCCAGATCAGAAATGGTGCGCCAGGCAAAACTGCCCGGCCACCCCGTGTCGACAGGGCAGTCGACACCCTTAGACCCCTGTCGACATGCCTGTCGACTTGGGGGTCTTGGCGGGAGTTTTCCCGCCTGACGCCAGTTGTGCTCTAACCCTTGTTTTTAATTTAAAATTTAAATCTGTTTTTAATATGGAAATTTCTGAAAACTTCAATGGGCCTTAACTGGGTCATACGGACTCCGATTTTCGAAAACTCGGACTCTATTTCGCGTATTTTTCCGAGACGAACGCAATGGCACAGCCCGTTTCCCTTGATTCAGATTTTTAAATTAAATTCTGCCTCAATTTATATCTTAACAGGTTATTAAAAATACAGGTTGTTACATTCTCCCCTCCTTAAAGAATTTCGTCCCCGAAATCTTCAAGTTAGGAAGAACATATCCTACCATCCAACATCCATCTACTCAAAACATCATCCACGAGCAACCATTGTCCTTAAAAGATTCTAAATGTTGTATGATCATATGCAAAAGTGTGTGTATATGTACTTATCTAATGCAAAGATCAATGCAAAATATGTTAGTGAAATGTATCCATATGTATGCAAATCCCTAACATAATGTATAATATCTACATGCGTGCTCAATCATACATCCATATGCAACATCCATGTGATAGCATACAGATTTCATCCAAGAATAATCATAAACACTCATGCATATGCAATATGAGGAGTGTGTGAGCCGATCTAGTGCCTAATGTGTATCATGCATCCACGAGTAACCACTTGCAAACACTTGCAACCACTTGCAACCATCAAACATAACATGTCTCAAACACATGTTTCATCCAAAGGATTCTACCTAAGGTTCTCATGATAAGATAGACACGATGAACTAGATAAACTAGATAGACATGGAAAGATAAAGAGATTGAGAGTGTACCCTCAAAAAGGAATGGATAAAGCCTACGCATCTTCTCTTCAGTTTCCCAAGTTGCGTCTTCCTCGGCTTTACCCCATTGAACCTTCACCAACTTGACCTCACGATTCCTTAGCTTCTTGATCTCTGTCCCCAAGATACGAATCGGAGCTCTCCTCAAGGTAGCTTCTTTCTCTACTTCCACATCTTCTAGAACACTTGGCTCAACCACCTCTGCTGACTTATGCAAACACTTCCGGAGATGCGAAACATGAAAAACATTATGCACTCCAGCTAGCTTCTCGGGCAATTCCACTCTATAGGCCATATGCCCGATCCTCTCTACAACTGGAAACGGTCCAACAAACCTTGGTGCTAACTTTCCTACTGCTCCAAACCGAACCACATTCCGCAAAGGAGAAACCTTCACGAAAACCATATCCCCAACATCAAACTCCAAATCAGTCCTTCGCCTATCAGCATAAGATTTCTGTCTGTCTTGGGCCGCCTTCATCCGTCTTCTAATCAACTCGACCTTCTCGGATGTATCTCTAATCATGTCAGGTCCAAGTATAAGCTTATCTGTAGTCTCCCACCAACATGTAGGTGACTTGCACGGTCTCCCATATAAAGCCTCAAATGGTGCCATCCCAATGCTCGCCTGATAACTGTTATTATAAGCAAATTCCACAAGAGGAAGATGGTCTTCCCAAGTACCACCAAAATCCAAAATGCAAAGCCTCAACAAGTCCTCAAGTACCCTATTCACCCTTTCTGTCTGACCGTCCGTTTGTGGGTGATAAGCCGTACTCAGGTTCAACCTCGTGCCCATAGCTTCCTGCAAACTGTTCCAGAACTGACTAGTAAAGATGGGGTCTCGGTCACTGACTATGCTAGAAGGGAATCCATGTAGTCGTACTATCTCACGAAGATATACTGATGCTAGTCCAGATGCGGTCCTTTTGCTCTTCACTGGAATGAAATGAGCACTCTTCGTAAGCCTATCCACAATGACCTATATGCTTGTATTCCCTTTTCTTGACCTTGGCAATCCGTCAACAAAGTCCATAGAAATACTCTCCCACTTCCATAGCGGGACCTCTAGAGGATGCAATAGCCCACCGGGCTTCTTCAACTCGGCTTTTACTCTCTGACAAACAACACATCTAGAGACAAACTCTGCCACATCCTTCTTCATTCCAGGCCAGAAGAAAATGCGCTTCATATCCTTATTCATCTTATCTCCACCCGGATGTATAGTCAACTTGGAGCGATGTGCTTCCTCAAGAACTTTCCTCACCAAGTCTTCCACCATCGGAACACAAAGCCTTCCGTCTTTCCTCAGCCAACCCTTATCATCTATAGAATATCGAGCAAGGTGACTAGATGTCTCCCCTCGAATCAGCTTATCCATAATCTCAATTATCTGAGGGTCTTCCTTCTGCGAAGCCCCAAATTGATCCAGAAGGGTAGGCCTGAGCTCAAGAGATGCTAAAGAACCGGTCATCGACTCAACTGCCAAAGAGAAATCAAAGGTTGCCAAGAACTCTAAATTCTTCATCTCAACAAATAGAGGACTTAGTGTCAACCTTTTTCTACTCAACGCATCCGCCACAACATTCCCCTTGCCAGGGGTATAGGCTATATCAAAATCGTAGGACGCCAAGAATTCCATCCACCTTTGCTGCCTCAAGTTCAGATCCTTCTGCGAAAAGAGATACTTCAAAGACTTATGATCAGTATACAGCTCAAATCTCTCTCCCAGAAGATAATGACGCCAAGCCTTGAGTGCATATACTATCGCTGCCAGCTCTAGATCATGAGTGGGATAATTTTTCTCATGCACCTTAAGTTGCCTACCACCAAAACATATAACTCTGCCTTCTTGCATCAGAACGGCGCCCAATCCCGTGCCACAAGCATCAGTGTACACGGTAAACATCTTACCACCATCGGGTAAAGCTAGAACTGGTGCTGAGGTAAGGGCTCTCTTGAGTCTCTGAAAAGCAAGCTCACAGTCCATATCCCAAGCAAAAACTAAGTTCTTCTTCGTCAACTTAGTAAGAGGAGCGGATATCTTCGCGAAGTCCTTGATGAACTTCCGGTAAAAACCTGCAAGACCTAGAAAACTTCTCACTTCGGTTGCATTCCTTGGAGTCTATCAATCCTGCACAGCAACTACTTTAGCGGGATCCACCGCCAAGCCTTGCTTAGATACTATATGCCCAAGGAACCGAACTTCCCTTCTCCAAAAGTGACACTTGGAGAACTTGGCCTTTAACTGATGCGCTCTAAGCGTATCCATCACCTCTACAAGATGCCTCGCGTGCTCTTCTTCATCCTTAGAGAAGATCAGAATATCATCCACAAAGACCACGACAAACTTGTTCAAGAACTCCCGAAACACCCTACTCATCAAGTCCACGAAATACGCGGGTGCATTCGTTAAACCGAACGGCATAACAAGCCATTCAAAGAATCCATCTGGAGTTCTGAATGCAGTCTTGTCTATACTATCTTCAGCCACTCTGAGCTGATGAAATCCAGTAGCAAGATCAAGCTGAGAGAAAACAGAAGCACCAACAAGCTGGTCAAAAAGATCATCAATCCTCGGTAATGGGTGTCTGTTCTTCTTAGTCAGCTTATTCAACTCTCTATAGTCCACACAAAGTCGAAGAGAACCATCTGCCTTAGTAGCAAACACCACAGGCGCTCCCCATTCGGATATACTTCGTCTGATGAAGTTCTTCTCAAGCAACTCCTTTACTTGCTTGCTGAGCTCCCGTCTCTCACGCGGAGCCATGTGCCGAACGGGCAAAGAAACAGGCTTAGCATTATCCACCAGATAAATGCGAAAATCAATCTCTCGTTTAGGGGGCAACCCCTTAACTTCTTCAAAAACATCTGGATAATCTCGGACCACCCTTACAGACTGAAGGGTTTCCTCTGACGAGTCGAGAGATTCAAGATAGCACAACATGACGGGATCCTTCGGATTGCATGAAATCTCTAAGGTGTTGCCAAGGCGAGTCACAAGCCTTACAACCCTATGCTCACAATCAAGAATGGCTCCATGTCTGGACAGCCAATCCATGCCCAAAATCAATCCGTATCCCCTGAAACCAAGAACATACGCACTACACAAGAACTCTACACTGAGTATAGAGATCCTCAGATCCTCACATATCATAGATAGATGAGCAGAACCCCTAATGGGATTCGAAACACAAACGGGATCATCCACTAAGCTAGTACTAAGGTGCAAACTATCAACAAGATCAGATGAAATAAAGCTATGTGATGCACCAGAATCAAACAAGGTACGAACTGGAAGATCGGAAACATAAACAAGGTTCTCAATAGAAACACTACCTCGATCGGGAACTGGAGTGGTATTGAGACCATGAACTTGCCCTCCTGAAGGTCCAGCACGCTGAGTCTGGCCCTGCCCTTTCTTCTTCGGGCATTCCTTGCTGAAGTGTCCAGTCTCGCCACAGGAAAAACATCCACCACTAAGCTTCCTTTTCTTCTTCCTACAATCCTTAGCAAAGTGTCCAGGCGCACCACAGTAATTGCACTTTCCCTTGCCTTTTTTGTTATTCCCCTTCTTGTTCTTGCTCTGATTCCCCTGACTGCTTTGCCCACCTTGATTGCCTTTACCCTGAGAATCAGTCTTCTTTGCTTGAGTATCACTCGACTTGACTTCTTTCTTTCCATCTCCCTGAAGTAGAGCCATATCGACCAAACTCTCAAAAGTAGCCCCATGCGGAATATGTGACATCGCCAAACCCTGCAGCGGCTCATTCAACCCTCTAGCAAATCGAAGAGCCTTCTTCTCAGGAGTGTTCACCATATCCAAACCAAAACGGGCCAGCTGATTAAACTTGTTCACATACTCCTTGACAGACATATCACCTTGCTTTAATGCAATGAACTTCTCCATCTGTAAATTCGCCTCAGTAGAAGATAGAAACTTGGCCACAAATCTAGCCCTCAAATCGGCCCAAGTCTCGACGGGCCTCGTCCCATTGGTGACCTCCCACCAATAGGCTGCTTCGTCCTTCAAAAGCCACACTGTCAATAAGATCTTCCTCTCGTCATCAATCCTAAAGATAGCAAACAAGTCCTCAGTGTCTTTCAGCCAATTCCTAGCTTCAACAAAAGATTCCGTGCCTAGGAAATTCTTGCCTCCCATCGCCTTGAAGTCTTTACAAACCTTCGTGAACTCAACCTGAGGATGCTGAGGGGGAGGAGGAGGAAGAGGAGCCTCAGCAACTGGAGGAGGAGGAACAGGAACCACCGGAGGAGGGACATTAGGGGGAGGATTCTCAACTACAGGAGGAGGAGTGGGAGTAGGGTTTGCGGGGCCAGCTGCCGCCCTAGCTTCTAGAAGTCTCCTATACCAGAGTGGTACGTTTACTCCATCCGGGATGGCAAGATTCTCAGCCATACTGAAACGAAAGATAAGATAAGATTAGGTCAAGGGAACGAAGGATAACGCTAATGGCTTTTTTTGGGGAATAGCCTTTTAAAATACTAGACTTTTCTTTGGAAAATACTTTATACTTGTTTTGAAAATAGTTTTTCAAAAGTCTTTTAAAAACTTTTTGTTCTTTCTTGTAAACCATATGCTCTGATACCAAATTTGTAACACCCCACCTCCGCTAGGGTCACTCTTTCAGGGGCACTAGCTTCTGGGGGGCGTTAGAACTGGGTAAGCATGCATAATGATATATCAAGGCAGAACAAGAACATAAATATATGTGTAAAACAGAGTAAGTGAGAATAAAACAGCGGAATATCTCAAACCATCTCAAAACAAGTCTAGTACATCATAAAGTCAACTGCCAAAATAACATGTCTAGTACATCATAAACAGAAATACTGAAATACATAGTGCTATCCCCAAAATAAAGATGATAAACCATAGCGAGCTCAATGTCCAGACATACATGAGCTATCCAGCAAACAAGCAAGCGATCCAAGCTAAGCACCGCTATTCCCTCCTTGAGAACCTGGGGGGGGGGGGACGGAAGAAAAGAAGCGAAAGAAAACAGGTCAGTCAAAAAGACTGGTAAGCCCTACTACGATCAGTCTATAAACTAATAAAGTTAGCATCATGATGGAAACTGAGATGAACATACTGGCAATAGATAAAGGTGTCATCACATAAAGAAGATTAAGCTTTGCACCACAGTGTACTAGCAAACTAACATAACAGGTATTGATCCCTCAGCCCAAACTTTGGCCCAATAACATGAGGTGACCTTAATACAAGGTCCAGCCCAACGGTCTAGTCGATCGGCTCCCTATAAACCTAACACGTCAAGTGTTGGTGTCCATACGGCCCATATATGGTTGTAGTCAGACTGTGCTGGGTCCACCTTCGGGTGTATCAAGCCCTCGGGTGTCAACCCCAGACACCTAAGCAATAATGCACAGTCTAAACCTACTGGTACCCGTGCCTCGAGTTTGTCCAACACCGGACTACGTGCACGTCCGTAGCCCGCCTGGACCCGCACCGCTGTACCACTCAGCCGTCGCTTTGGTCGCTTACATCAGTCCAGTAATCGTGCCCCGCCCTAGCCTAGCCTCTAGGGTTGTGAATGATACCAAACTGGGATTACTGCTGGAACAGACCACGTTGCTAGGGTTTTCTAAGAGGGTTAAGTGTGGTTTAACCCCTCACTAATCATGGATTAAATTAGTTAAGTGTAACCAACAGTTCACCACCTAACCCCATTTAATCCCTCGTATCCCCAAAAATTGGTTAAGTGTTAGTGGGCCATGACTTAACCCTAATCATGAGGCATTAATTTAATTGTGCCTTAACCTCTCACATTAGACTTTGTTGCGGTTACCTAGTTAAGCCGGTGGGTTCCGGGTAGATTTACACCGCAACTTGGTCTAACCTCGGGTCTTGGCACCACATGACCAACTTCTCACATTGGATCCTATTGTTTGTAGCCACTAGTTAAGCCGGTAGGTTCCGGGTAGAATTACGCTACAAACTCAACCCAACCTCGAGTTGGCCACACTTATGTTTTCTAAGTGTCATGTCCACTTTATTTTCAAAACATAATTACAAGTTTAACAAATACTTGGGTAGACCTAACTTAATAGGTAAATTCCCAAGGGGTAGACCTAACTTAATAGGTAAATTCCCAATCTTATATTTTCATGTATTTTAAGTTTTACCCAAACCCCCCAACGTCATTCTATCGCTTACATATTCGTCATAACGCATAAAGGATAGAAAGAGGGAACTTGGCACAACATACATGATGAATCTTACATATCATAATAAACATGCATAACATGTTGGACTTGCATAACTTAGCATAGTGAACTTGCATAAACATGCATAACTTGTTAAACTTGCAAATCATGGCATAGTGAACTTGCATAAACATGCATAACTTATTAAACTTGCAAATCATGGCATAGTGAACTTGCATAAACACGCATAACTTGTTAAACTTGCAAATCATGGCATAGTGAACTTGCATAAACATGCATAACTTATTAAACTTGCAAATCATGGCATAGTGAACTTGCATAAACACGCATAACTTGTTAAACTTGCAAATCATGGCATAGTGAACTTGCATAAACATGCATAACTTGTTAAACTTGCAAATCATGGCATAGTGAACTTGCATAAACATGCATAACTTGTTAAACTTGCAAATCATGGCATAGTGAACTTGCATAAACATGCATAACTTATCAAACATGTGTAACATGGCATATTGAACTCGCATAAGCATGCATAACTTGTTAAACTTGCAAATCATGGCATAGTGAACTTGCATAAACATGCATAACTTATCAAACATGTGTAACATGGCATATTGAACTCGCATAAGCATGCATAACTTATTAAACATGCATAAATCCCAACTTTCATCACATATTAACTTTAGAGTTTCTAAAATGAAGGTAAGAGGGCTTACAATGCTTATGCGAACTCAAATGAGTATAGCAAATGTAAGAAACCCCTTATGCAACAAAATAAAACCCCAAAATGCAAGCAAACTTGATCAAGACTCCTCCTTTATGTTGACAATAGAGAAACAAGACTTTAATGCAAGCTAAAGAGGATCATACAAGCCTAAATACACTTGTATGCATGGAAATCTCTTAGGAATTTGTTTAGGAATTGTATGAAGAGAGTGGAGGCCATGAGAGGTTTGATTTTGACATAGTTTAGTTGCTAGAATGAATAATGAGTGATTTAGGGTAGGTTAGGGTCTTATTTATAGATTAGGCTAGTGATTTAGACCATAGAATTAAACCCTAGTTGAATTAGGTCCATCAGATTTCGGAACTCTCCAGAACCAAGCCACACAACCAAGCCCAGATCAGAAATGGTGCGCCAGGCAAAACTGCCCGGCCACCCCGTGTCGACAGGGCTGTCGACAGGGCAGTCGACACCCTTAGACCCCTGTCGACATGCCTGTCGACTTGGGGGTCTTGGCGGGAGTTTTCCCGCCTGACGCCAGTTGTGCCCTAACCCTTGTTTTTAATTTAAAATTTAAATCTGTTTTTAATATGGAAATTTCTGAAAACTTCAATGGGCCTTAACTGGGTCATACGGACTCCGATTTTCGAAAACTCGGACTCTATTTCGTGTATTTTTCCGAGACGAACGCAATGGCACAGCCCGTTTCCCTTGATTCAGATTTTTAACTTAAATTCTGCCTCAATTTATATCTTAACAGGTTATTAAAAATACAGGTTGTTACAATGAGCCTCAGGCAAGTACTATGTCAAGCCTTTAGATCGTCCGGGCCGGTCCACACTAAGTGGATTAATAATACCATAAACAATGTGCTAGTCTGCCCTATGGGGCATAAACGAGCCAAAATGACTCCATCGGCCCCGGATCAACCGATATAACTAAGGCGCCTCGCTATCCATCATCCACATAAGTAAAATCTCCGGGCGTGTAAAACCCAAAACACCACTTCTAGCTAGAAACCAGCATATGTCCATTTCCCTGAGGTCCTTCTCCCGTTTCTGGTTCACACTGGGGCGTGAGGCTCACGAATTAACGCTACACAAAGCTATGCCACAAAGGCCGTTCTTTGATCATCAACCACAAGAACCTGCTTTTCAACAGAAGCCTTGATCATTTGCATCCCAGCATACTACACAGGCAATCCACGTTATGCAACCGATGTCTATCAATCACACAGAATGAAATCCGATGTCAGGCACACATCCATTTACAAGTTCGTTCTGGGTTTGAACAAAACCGGAGGCACCATTTTCCTCCCCTATATGTCCAATACAGGGGAGAGGCCCTCGCATGTCTGTCGATCTCCAAGTACGTCTAGACGATCACTACTTATTACCTTGTCTCGGGTGTACAGCCCAAATCAGGAC
Source organism: Allium sativum (assembly GCA_030737875.1). Lineage (NCBI taxonomy): Eukaryota > Viridiplantae > Streptophyta > Magnoliopsida > Asparagales > Amaryllidaceae > Allium > Allium sativum. Next base: position 683,678,817 of record CM060913.1, read on the forward strand.
ATCACTAATCATCCAAACAATGTGAAGACCTCCGGTCTTCGACCACCATCTTCATCCTCGACACATCGTCGAATCAGTTATTCAGAATGGGATAAACCCGGTCTTTCTGAATAACTCGCGTATATAATAAACAAGTGCTCTAAAAACACAACATACAACTCATTCCAATCTAGAATATTCCTTTGTTCAAATATTCTTATACTTTAGGAAAGATTCCCATTAATTTTATCAAAGATAAATTCTTTAAATTTATTCATTAATCTTCATTTGGATATCTTTTCGATCTAATTAAAGATGCACTAAAACTCCACTTGGTTTTTAATCTTCCCAAAAATCAATATTAACGATTGTTTAACTTGGGAAATCATATCCTGTCTTTAACTGGGTTAAAGAACCGATGCCATTTAAAACACGGCTCATGACAAACCCAAAATCACATCCATTCCATTAGCCTTTAACCATAAATTAGCAAGTGAACAATTCCCTAAGTATTAACCCCGAAGGCCGAAACCAACATCAGATCAATACCCAGGAAACCATTCAACTTAAATAACCTCCAGTTAGTTTCTGATTTTCTTAACTCCATTGGGTCTAAGAACAGTATTATTAAAGATACCATTTGTAACACCCCGGAATTTCGAACCAGTCAAAATTTCTAAAAATCCTTCCATTCATAACAAACAATAACAGTTACCATTTTATTTGATAAATATACAACATCACTAAATACTCTGGATAAAATTTTAATAAATACCACTTATCTAATTAACTACTTGTGCTTAAATATGAATTAAACACAACTACCGTAAATCGTCATTGTGCAAGAGATGGACATCGATATTCATTCATGCACAGTAGATAAACATGTTAGCATAGCTTAAATGAAACACGCATTATTACAAGATGAAATGGAAAATACTAAACAAAAAATATTTTTATTAAAATAGCAGCTGCATCACTACCCCCTTGTGACTGCCTGCGTACCTTTATCTAATTGGGAAAGCAATTAGATACAGGATCAAGCCAACATAGATCTTCTTTACTCAAAACGTTTAAAATCAATATTTACTTCCAAAATACTCTTTACATCAAATAGGGGTAAAATACTTTTGTAAATACTCATTTTAAAAGACATTTATATATCTCTTGTAAAACTTCCTTTTAAAAGATAAACATCTTTTATTTTAAATACTACTCATCTTCTTTATGCAAAAAATTCTTCATAAACAAATCTCAAACCACCTTTATATTTCTCTAATACATGTTTGAAAAGATCTTCAAAGATTAAACTCAAATAGTTAAGTTCAACATCATTCATTACCTCGTTAAAACAAAAACACACCCAATTAATACCTTGTTTAAAACACTAATCATACTTTGTTTAATCACATATTATTCATGCCTCGATTGAACAGTATTAATTCCTCGTTTAAAACACTAATCATACTTCGTTTAATCACATACTATTCATGCCTCGATTAAACAGTATTCATACCTCGTTTACACACTATTTATACCTCGTTTAAACACTAATCATACCTTGTTTAAACACTAATCATACCTTGTTTAAACACTAATCATAAATTTCCTTAATCATCAATCGTATATGTTGATTGCTTGTCAAAGAAAAGATCACGGCTAATAAAGTATGATGAAGTCGTGCAACATTAAATTAAAACACAAGCATAAGAAATTAGTAAGCGTTTAGATAATGAGTATACTCACAGTACTTCGTGCAAACTACATGCCAAAGCCTTGTAGAACATAAATATAATTCTTACCAATACCACAGCTTGCAAACTTCTTTCTCGAATCATCACAAAGCTTACAACTACTTAATAATTGCTCTCGAGTTTAACATATTTATACCCTCTTTCACATTGAATTAGCATATCAGTTTGGAAGATATGACCGAACTAAGTAGGACGATTTTCTTAATACATAACAAGTTAGCTCCCTCCCTTTGCAAATGAACTCCATATATATAAGTGAAGCGAAACTTCTTTGAGAAGCCACTAAGAATAGGCTTATGAGAGAAGCCACTAATACGTACGTTTCTAAGGGAAGTCACTAAGGTTGACTAGACTTCTAATAGAAGTCACTAATACTTAGGCTTGTAAAGATGGAATGAATATGAGAAGAGTAGGTGCCTTTATATAGCCATGTTTAAGGGGCATTTGTGTCATTAACTTAGGGTCAAATGTCATATTCCTACCATTACTTAACATGTAAGTATACATGTGATAAAGCTTCCTTAAGAAGCCATAAGCTTAAGGAAGAAAAAACCAAATTGTCTTCTTACACATATTATCCTCTTTATCTTCTTTGAGAATTCACCAAGAATTGGCTTGCAAGAGAAGCCACTAAGAATATACAAGGCTTCCAAGAGAAGCAACAAATAATTGGCTTTCAATAGAAGCCACTAAGAATATGACAAGCCATCGACACTTAGGCTTCTAGTAGAATCCACTAAGATTTATCTTCTAAGAGAAGCCACTAAACTCCCATCTTTCTTCTTTCTTAAGACGCTTGCCATTCATCTACAGTTCATACCTTAGGATGATAACACACCCTCTTAGTTGTTGTTTTTTTTTTCCTTTTTCTTTTAGTTTACATGATAAGCTTCTTATTTTAAATTTATATCTTTTAGCTTACATGGTAAGCTTCTCATTTTAAATTTGTATCTCTTAGCTTACATGATAAGCTTCTCATTTTAAATTTATACATATTAGCTTACATGCTAAGCTTCTCATTTTAAAATTATGTCTTTAAGCTTACATGATAAGCTTCTTATTTTAAATTTATTTTCCTTTACATGAATACATATATTCATGTTTAATAACCATGCTTTAGGATGTAGACACATGTCTACTTAGGTGTCTTTAGATTTTTCTACACATGGACACCTAATATGGTTATGTGTCATTACATTATTTACTTACAAGACATGTGTTCCATTCTTTTGGTGACACGTGTCTCTACCATGTTACGTCATTTTTCATTTACTAGAACATGTACATATTTATCATTTGTATCTTACTTCTATGATATGTATATACACATATGTGTTCATCTATTGTTTCAACCTGCACACAATATTCCAACAACTTTTAATAAGCAAAACTTCATTTATCGACAAAACTGTTTTCGGTCACACTATCGATATTTCTTCAACTACTTATCTTCATAAACAAAAATTCAACAACATATTTTCTTCTCTTTAATTATTATTTATAAAGGGATTTAATCAAGGTTATAAAACCATTAAATCCAAGTTTTAAATATTTAAATAACCTCGGTATTTAAATATTTACTGCCCGAAGTTTCAGGTTATTACATTCTTTCCCCCTTAAAAGGAAATTCGTCCCCGAAATTCTATGCACTACTTAATCAAAAGAAAACCAAATATTCCGTGAAAGAAACTCTATATATCCAGGAAATTTTCTTGCAATTATACTTTCAAGTTAATTTCATAAATTGAAATCGTACCTGGATATTTTATGATTCAATCCTTTTAACATTCTGTCACTCCTGCAAGCTGTTACTGGATCAGGCACGCCATAGCTTCTTTTTATGCCCAAATTCAGGATCATGATCTTTGCAATCCACATCGATACCCAGTCTCCTTCTCTTCTTGTGTAGTACCCATCGAAACGTACCAAAGATTCATCGTACTTTGGCTCATCTGACTCGTCATCATCAAGTAATGTTGTATTCTCCATATTGCAGTACCCATCGAAATGTACCAGAGAGTAATAAAATAGACATCTCAAATAATATCTTTATATTCATCAAAGTCAACTCATCAATTATGTTGTACTCTTCTTATTGCAGTACCCATCAAAACGTACCAGAGAGTAATATTTCAAAAATAGACTCTAATCAATATTTTTAATTAAAAGGAATCTTTTGTCAAAACTAGGATCATATTCATCAAAGTGGATCCACGCCACCCCATCAGTTTAGGCTATTCTATTGCGGCCGGCATCCCCTCACTAAGTAGGGATGTACTCTACTCGGCTCTATACCAACATATAGTAATAGTTGCACTACCCAAGATCTATTGTCTTATGTCGTCATCCCCTCACTAAGTAGGGATGTACTCTACTCGGCTCTATACAACATAGAGTAATAGTGCACTACCCAAGATCTATTGTCTTATACCGCAAATCGAAGGTATCCATCATTGATGAAATAATCAATAAAATCTTCCACAAGTTTGAACAAAGTATTTTCTCTAATCGCTTTTATACTTTGTAATCATTACTCCCAAACGGATACCCATTTTCTTTTGGGAAATCCACACTCCCATCTTCGAAAATCATCTCAAGTATACCCCCCCCCCTTTTTCATCAATCTTTTCATATTAATCGATGTATCTCAAAATCTTATATTCAATTGAATGTTGTCACCCCCCTCCCTTTTTTTCAAACACATAGTCAGCTTGCAATAATGGTTTGAAATAGCAAACTGTCAAAATTTAATCTAGCTTCCCAATAAGTTAACTTCGACCAAACCTAATCAAAAGTTATGGCCGAATTACTGATAGATCTTTTAGCAGCTTTAAGCTAACATCATCAATGTTAAACAATTCCAATATCACATTATATAATAATATAAATATTAAAAGATATTTTCTCACCTTGGTTTTCCATGAAGTATTCAATTTACTCTTCTTGGTCTTCTTCAATTTTATTTGCCCAAGCTCATTTAATTCATTCCTCGATAAGTTGTCATACCTCATTCCTCTTAAGCCACTCTATTGAATCCATTCAAGCTGCAACATTCCTTCCTTTACAAGCCACTTCATTCATTCCTTTATCCAATTACAAATTCGTTATACCTCTTTATGTGGTGCTTGCAAATGAATCAACACATTATTGTTAGTAGTATAAACACTGAACAAAAGTTAAACTCACAAAATAAATATTACTCATAACCCTAGTTAGAGGAATGGTGTCTTACCCTATCCAGTTATACTTATCAAATCAAGGTAACCTCAATTTAAAATTTCAAAAATGATTTTCTAATCTAATATGAAATTTTATTTCGGCACCTAACCTAAGCTCCGATACCACTTGTAACGCCCCGGAATTTCGGACCAATCAAAATTTATGAAAATCCTTCCATTCATAACAAACAATAACAGTTACCATTTTATTTGATAAATATACAACATCACTAAATGCTCTGGATAAAATTTTAATAAATATCACTTATCTAATTAACTGCTTGTGCTTAAATATGAATTAAACACAACTACCATAAATTTGCCGTTGTGCAAGAGATGGACATCGATATTCATTCCTACACACTTGATAAACACGTTAGCATAGCTTAAATGAAAGACACATTATTACAAGATGAAATGGCAAATACTAAACAAAAATATTTTTATTAAAATAACAGCTGCATCACTACCCCCTTGTGACTGCCTACGTACCTTTATCTAATTGGGTAAGCAATTAGATACAGGATCAAGCCAACATAGTTCTTCTTTACTCAAAACGTTTAAAATCAATACTTCCAAAATACTCTTTACATCAAATAGGGGTAAAATACTTATACTCATTTTGAAAGACATCTATATATCTCTTGTAAAACTTCCTTTTAAAAGATAAACATCTTTTATTTTAAATACTGCTCATCTTCTTTATGCAAAAACTTCTTCATAAACAAATCTCAAACCACCTTTGTATTTCTCTAATATATGTTTGAAAAGATCTTCAAAGATTGAACTCAAATAGTTAAGTTCAACACCATTCATTACCTTGTTAAAACAAAAACACACCCAATTAATACCTTGTTTAAAACACTAATCATACTTCGTTTAATCACGTACTATTCATGCCTCGATTGAACAGTATTAATTCCTCATTTAAAACACTAATCATACTTCGTTTAATCACATACTATTCATTCCTCGATTAAACAGTATTCATACCTCGTTTACGCACTATTTATTCCTCGTTTAAACACTAATGATACCTCGTTTGAACACTAATCATACCTCGTTTAAACACTAATCATAAATGTCCTTAATCATCAATCGTATATGTTGATTGCTTATCAAAGAAAAGATCACAGCTAATAAAGTATGATGAAGTCACGTGCAACATTAAATTAAAACACAAGCATAAGAAATTAGTAATCGTTTAGATAATGAGTATACTCACAGTACTTCGTGCTAACTTCATGCCAAAGCCTCGTAGAACATAAATATAATTCTTACCAATACCTCAGCATGCAAACTTCTTCCTCTAATCATCACAAAGCTTACAACAACTTAATAATTGCTCTCGGGTTTAACATATTATGACCCTCTTTCACATTGAATTAGCGTATCAGTTTGGAAGATAAGACTGAACTAAGTAGGACGATTTTCTTAATACATAAGAAGTTAGCTCCCTCTCTTTGCAAATGAACTCCATATATATAAGTGAAGCGAAGCTTCTTTGAGAAGCCACTAAGAATAGGCTTATGAGAGAAGCCACTGATACTTACGTTTCTAAGGGATGCCACTAAGGTTGACTAGACTTTTAATAGAAGTCACTAATACTTAGGCTTGTAAAGATGGAATGAATATGAGAAGAGTAGGTGCCTTTATACAGCCATGTTTAAGGGGCATTTATGTCATTAACTTAGGGACAAATGTCATATTCCTACCATTACTTAACATGTAAGTATACATGTGATAAAGCTTCCTTAAAAAGCCATAAGCTTAAGGAAGAAAAAACCAAATTGTCTTCTTACACATATTATCCTCTTTATCTTCTTTGAGAAGTCACCAAGAATTGGCTTGCAAGAGAAGCCACTAAGAATATACAAGGCTTCCAAGAGAAGCAACAAATAATTGGCTTTCAATAGAAGCCACTAATAATATGACAAGCCATCAACACTTAGGCTTATAGTAGAAGCCACTAAGATTTATCTTCTAAGAGAAGCCACTAAACTCCCATCTTTCTTCTTTCTTAAGACGCTTGCCCTTCATCTACAATGCACACCTTAGGATGATAACACATACCCTCTTAGTTGTTGTTTTTTTTCCTTTTTCTTTTAGCTTACATGATAAGCTTCTTATTTTAAATTTATATCTTTTAGCTTATATGGTAAGCTTCTCATTTTAAATTTATATCTCTTAGCTTACATGATAAGCTTCTCATTTTAATTTATACATATTAGCTTACATGATAAGATTCTCATTTTAAAATCATGTCTTTAAGCTTACATGATAAGATTCTTATTTTAAATTTATTTTCCTTTACATGAATACATATATTCATGTTTAACAACCATGCATTAGGATGTAGACACATGTCTACTTAGGTGTCTTTCGATTTTTCTACACATGGACACCTAATATGGTTATGTGTCATTACATTATTTACTTACAAGACATGTGTTCCATTCTTTTGGTGGCACGTGTCTCTATCAAGTTAAGTCATTTTTCATTTTCTAGAACATGTACATATATATCATTTTTATCTTACTTCTATGATATGTATACACACATATGTGTTCATCTATTGTTTCTACATGCACACAATATTCCAACAACTTTTAATAAGCAAAACTTCGTTTTTCGACAAAACTGTTTTCGGTCACACTATCGATATTTCTTCAAACTACTTATCTTCATAAAAAAAATTCAACAACATATTTTCTTCTCTTTAATTATTATTTATAAAGGGATTTAATCAAGGTTATAAAACAATTAAATCCAAGTTTTAAATATTTAAATAACCTCGGTATTTAAGTATGTACTGCCCGAAGTTTCAGGTTGTTACACCATTCACGACAAACCCAAATCACATTCCATTAGTTATGGAATCTTCACGGAAGAACAAATCAATATATAATCGATATCAATTTCCGCATCGGACCAATAATATAAATGGAATACAGGCAACACCTTTTAAATTCCATCTGTATTAACAGTCTTCCTCCACAGAATTTAATTTCGATTATTATCAAATCGAATTCCATTCAATTCCAATTTAATATATTAAATTGGAAAACGTTACCATGGAAAATTCCCGTTAAATCTAAATAAAATGAATTATAAAGCCCAAATCACATTTCACCATAAATCGGGTTAAAGAACGAATGTCGTTAAAAACACAGTTCACAATAAACCCAATTCACATTAGCCTCTAACCGTAAATTAGTAAGTGAACAATCCCCTAAGGAGTAACCCCGTAGGCCGAAACCAACATCAGATCAATACCCAGGAAACCAATTCAACTTAACTAATCTGTAACAACCCGGAAATGCGGGCCAATTTAAAATTTTTATTTTGGCAATTTTAGCGAATTTTGAACATTTAAAATTAATTATTTTAAATAATATCGACGATAAATTTATTTTGAATATAATTCGAACGTATATATTATATACGTCGTCGTTAGAATATAAATAATTATATATAATTATAAATAGAATTGAAAATGGCGCGGTAGTTCGATAATTCGATTTCAAACTTCAATTGAATGTACCGGGTGCAGAATAAACCGGATTTTAATGAAACCAAAAATATTTGAATGTAATTGAGTATATCTTTCCAACGAATCCAAAAAATTGAAATTTCATAGCGGGAATCAAAAGATATGTCCAGTTGAAAATTCTGAATAGTCGCTATGGAATTCAGGCCCTTAAAAATAACCATTTTGCAAACGACCTCGGATTTCGACGAAACCACTTTTGTTGGATCCGTGATGTCAAGTTATTGCTAGATTCCAATTTTCATAGTTTTTCGAATCAATATGTGAGCGTGGAGAAGGAAAACATGTTTGACCAGTTTAAGTTGATTTTAATCGACTGGAAAATGGCCATTTTCTAACGGTCTCAAAATTCGACGAAACTAGTTTTGTTAGGACCTTATCGTCAATACAAAGCTAAAAAATATTTTTCTAGAATTTTTCGGGTTAGTATGTGACCCCGGTAAATTGAAATGCATGTTCAAATTCAATATATAGAGTTATATGTTGATTTTGACGAAAACTGATCGAAACGATCGAATCGGCTTACGATACATATCCCATTGTGTTCGGAATGGGGGTAATTAGCTATGGACGATAGGCGGTGGGCCTCGTTTAGAGGTCAAATGAAAAAGTCAAATCTTTGTAAATTAAATAATTAAAAAAATAAAAAAACCTCTCTCCTCCTTTACTACTCAGGCCCCCTTCCCGTTAGAATTTATTTCAAAAAAAAAGGAGGGGATCGACGGCGGGGGGGAGGGTGGGAACCGCCACCGCCCCATCGCAGCCCCCCCCCCCCCAAGTAGCGGGCGCCACCGCCTCCAAGCCCTCCCCTCCGTTCTCGCCTCTCTCCTCCGCGCTTCTCGTTCTTTCTCTTTCCTTCGATTTCTGCCATCGATCCACCACCTCACGCCACCAAAAACCGACGTGCCCACCGCCTCCCTCCTCCACGACCCCCACAGCCACCTGCGTCGCCTTCAGCCGCAACCCCCAAGCCTCCAAGCCCGAAAACCGCCCCCCTTCCAAGAACTGTAAGTTGATTTTCTCCCCTTTGTATTTTAATAAAGCATTATCTATATGTAGAGTAATAGAAGTTTGATTTTATTTTATTTTTATAGGGATTTAAAATTGCGGTTTTCTATGTAAAGATTTGATTTTGAATTTAAAGGAGCGATTTTTATACGTGATACATTGAAATAAAGGAGCGATTTTTATATGTATGAAGGCGAAATCTTTATATTTGAAAAGGCGAAATCTTTATATTTGAAAAGGCGAAATCTTTATATTTGAAAAGGCGAAATCTTTATATTTGAAAATGCGAAATCTTTATATTTAAAAGGGAGAAATCTTTATATTTGAAAAGGCGAAATCTTTATATTTGAAAAGGCGGAATCTTTGTATAGAGAATAGCGTGATAAAAATATAATCTTTATTATATGAACATCGATATAAAAATAGAATTTTTATCTATATAGTAGCGGTGAAAAAATAGAATTTTTATCTATATAGTAGTAGTATAAAAATATGATTTTTATATACATAGCAACAATATAAAAATGTGATTTATATATATATGTAGTGGCTACGGGCAATGAAAGTGACAAAAGGCGAGAACAGTGATGATTCCCTACATTAGAAGTGTTGTGGAGTTGGGATAGCTTTGGTGAGAACTTCTCACTCTAAATTTCTTTTTCTAGTTATATATATATACTAAGATGCAGACGGTGCTTAGCAGCACCCGACACCCGTCGTCCACAGACCATGGACGGCTTGTTTGTTTGATGATGTGTTGTGAAAATTGTTTGTGATGTTGATGTGAAATAGGTAATGAAATATATTCCTGTGTTGAAATAAATTAATTACCGTTGAAAATATAATTTTTAACGTGAATGTGAATAAATGAATATTTATAAACAAATCGACCGATTTGTTTATATACACGGATTTGACTGATATTGATTGGGATGATAAATTTTACACATCGCCCAACTGCACAAATAAAAATCTGTGTTTGTTGATTTGAAACCCCACACGGGTGTTGGGATGATATTTGGCGTACACTAATCCCAATTATTTAATTGTATGTCGATCGATTGGTCGACAGATTGTGTAAGCATTGATTATTTATATTTGATGCTTATGCGGTTGTGTGGTGCACTTTGGATGATGGTTGATTGTTTGTCGTTGCTATTATATACATGTGTTGTATGGAATCCATATAATTAACGTTATATGGTAATTGATTGGGCCTCATTCCAATTGGGAAAATAATGAATATTATAAAAGATAATTCATGTGTTGAATATAAAAATAGTCATGTGTCGGTGATGTTCATGTGTTGAAACTATTCATGTGTTGAGTAAAATATTTTAATAATAAAATTTACATCTTTATCATATTTAAAATTAGAACTACTTTACAGTAGGAGTCTAATTAAAAATCAAACGATAGATTCCATAGTTTTATAAAATATTTTACATAACAAAAATAGTTGTGTGTTGACAGTACTCATGTATTGAGATTGGTCGTGTGTTGAAAGAAATATAGATTCATGTGTTGAATAGAATAAATATTCATTTGTTGAATAGAATAACGAATTTATTGAAATATATATATAAAGCCGTGTTGATTAGAGTTGCGCCATTTTGACATGAACGATATATATATATCGATTATATTCGTTTTTATAATGAACATTGAAAAGGAAGTGATTTCAAAATATAACGTTTTGAAAATATTATCATTTATATAGTAATGATATGAAATATTCAATTTTGATTTGAAATTGAATATACAGTTGAAATGGTTTTGAAAACGAATTTAAAACGATTTATTAAATACGTTTTAAAAAGGAAATCGACGAAATATATAATATATATATATATATTATATATAATGGCCTGAATAGAACGCGCCGCGCCGCGATCGTTCGTGAATTTCGACCATTGACTTCGAATTGACGTTGCGGGAGATCCGACCGTCGGATTCTCCTAAAACTGGAACCGTTGGGTTCGTATCGAAAAGAGCTTTCCAATGAATATTAGAAATTTGAAATCTAATGGTTGGATTTGGAATTATGTCCAAATCAAATTTGGAAAAGGTCGTTGTAAGTGCAGTTCGATGGCCGTTGATGGAAATCGACTGTATGGGCCTTGATAAAATTATTAAAAACATTAATAATTTGTGTAAAATCATAATATGTGAATTGGAAAGAACTGGGATGAAAAATCCCACATTTGAAAAGATGAAAATAGATTTTTATTGAAATGAACTAGTTTTGAACTAGAATTAAAATCAATTTATTTTTGAAATAAATAGATTGAATTTGAATTGGTTTTGAAAATAACCAGAATTTCAAATATATATAAAGTGGAAGTGGATTTGAATCGAAATTGTCTTTGGAATATTTCGATGTTGGATTTCGTGACTATACAGATATTGTTATGGGAATTTGAAAGATATATTTTATATCGTTATTTCCAATACGATATTTGTTGGTTTCAGAATTTGATATTGAATATAAGCCGGTATATTTTCTATTCAGAGCCTTGTATTTAATATCAAATGTGATTTGGGTTTATCGTGAATCGTGTTTTAGATGACATTGGTTCTTTAACCCAGTTAAAGACAGGATATTGATTTTTGAGAAGATTAAAACTAAGTGGAGTTTTAATGAATCTTTAATTAGATTGAAATAGGAATTGATAATTTAAATATTCAAATCTGAAAGGTGATCGAGAATGGAGTACCACCAGTTTTGCTCGAAAGCGATAGTTAAATCTTTAATTAGATTTGAGCGTGAAATGGTAATTAATTTTACCGATAATACTGTGGTGTTAGATTTGGAGTATTACCATTTTTGCTCTATGGGATGAATAAGTTGGGATTGGGAAATAAAATAAATAATTACTTCGGTGGGGTTCGCTAATCCCGACTAGTTTGGAAAACCATAATTTGGTTCGAAATGATATCCAGAGGAAGATTAAAGAATAAATTTAGAAGAATTTATCTTTGATAAAATTAATGGGAACCTATTCCCTAAGAAGGTGATTTGTGAATAAAAGAATATTCTGAATTGGAATGAGGCATTTGTTGTGTTTGTGTAACATTTGTTTATCATATACGTCTGTTATTCAGAAAGGTCGGGCTTATACCCATTCTGAATAACCGATTCGACGAGATATCGAAGATGAAGAGGGTGGTTGAAGACCGGAAGTCTTCACATCGTTTGGGTGATTACTGATGATCTCGATTGGGCTGTACACCCAAGATGAGGGAAACAGTTGGCGATTGTCCAGACGTACTTGGAGATCGATGAATATGCGAGGAAAGTGCCTACGGTTTCGTTCAGACCCAGAACGAACTTGTAAATGGATTGTGTGTCTGACATTGGATTTTATTCTTTGTTGATTGATCTCTATTAAATATACATCTGTTTGGCGGCGGAGAATTTATTCTCTTGCTTAACGCCCTTCTCTGAGACGTACGAGCTCAGAGGCTGTATATCGATGGACATCAGTCGCATGGAGTGAATTGCCAGTGTGGCACGCGTAAGTGGCAATTGATCAAGGCTTCTGTTGAAAAGCAAAGTCTTGTGGTTGATGATCAAAGCACGGCCTGTGTGGCGCAGCTTTGTGTATAACGTGGATTCGCAAGCCTCACACCTCGGTATAAGTCAAAAACGGGATAGTGACTGCAGGGAGAGCACGACGTTTCTTTCTAGCTAAGGTGGTGTCAGAGACCTACCAGCCCTGACATTTATATACTTTTCACCTGTGTGGTTGTTGGATATGAGGTGCCTCAGATATGGGTCTGTAAGGACCAGGAAACGTGTGTTCAGGAATTGCCAATCCTCAAAAGTAAGAGAGGACCGGCCCTGAAGATCCAAGGATCATAGTGGGGTCCTGAGACATTTGCTAGAGTGTCTCAAATCGGAGAGGAGCTTGCCCCTTGCCTCGGCTCATGACGGAAATCCAATTTCCAATACGTGATATTGCGGTTTTAATTGTAGAACTAGTATGGCGACATGATAGATGGTACCCATGCCGCCTATGATTGATATTTATGATTTGAAATTGTTCTGACACTATACACCTATAATAGTATCAAATGATTTGTTTTTAAACGTATCAAGCATTATTTGGCTATTATAAGGGAAAACCCTATCCTCCGGCTTGCGTTGCATTGTGTGATGGGACCTGGGTCTTATAATAGCTTCATTTTTCCAAAAAGCATTGTGCTGTTTTGTTTTATGCACTGGTATTCTTGGGAGGAAACCCGTTCCGTGTTATACGGCGTGGTCCCTTGAATCACTCTCTTTAAAAGTAAAGTTTTAAATAACTGTTTTAGTTCTCACACCAGTCACATGACTGACCTGGAGTTTATTATTTTAACCTAAACTCTAGGTGCCCCTATTTTCCACACGGGCAGCTAGTAGTTTTGGTTTTGCAGATTTATATTCACAAGATCCTGATTTACAGCTGGAACGATGCTCGGAAAGCTCTGTATCCGTGCATTACTTCTAGTTGTGCTTTTGTATTATTTTCCTCTGCGATGTATTTAAATGTAATTTAAATCTCTGATATTTGTTGAATGTAATTTATTCATTTATACTCTGTATATTCTTGTATCTGATGGAATTGTTGTAATAACAATGAAATGTTCTTCCGTCTGCGTTCTGATTCGTCTTGTACTCAATTCTATCCGGGCTTTTCTTACCGGGGAAGTTCGGGTCGTCTCATAATCTCCAGTCAGTTTCTAATTTTCTTAACTCCATTCGGTCCAAGAACGGTATTATTAAAGATACCATTCACGATGAAGCCAAAATCAAATTTGATATTAAATACAAGGCTTTGAATAGAAAATATATCGTCTTATATTCAATATCAAATTCTGAAACCAACAAATATCATATTGGAATAACGATATATATATATATATATATGTATCTTCCAAATTCCTCCACAATATCCGTATAACCACGGAATCCAATATCGATATATTCCGAAGATAATTTCAATTCAAATTCATTCCAATTCATATATTGGAAATTCCGGTTCTTTTTAAAACCATTTCAAATCCAATTTATTTATTTAAAAATATTGGAATATAATTCTAGTTCAAAACTAGTTTATTCTGATAAAAATATATTTTTATCTTTTCAAATATGGAATTTTTCATCCCAATTATTTCCAAATCATTTGGTATGATTTTACACAAATTATTGATAGTTTTAATAATTTTATCAAGGCCCGTACAGTCGATTTCCATAAACGGCCATCGAACTGCACTTACAATGACCTTTTCCAAATTTGATTTGGACATAATTCCAAATCAATCCGTTGCATTTCAAATCTCTAATATTCCTTAGAAAGCTCTTTTCGATACGAACCCAACGGTTCCGGTTTTAGTAGAATCTGACGGTCAGATCTCTCGTAATGTTCGTTCGAAGTCAAGGGTTGAAATTCGCGAACAACCGCAGCGCGGCGCGTTCTATTCAGGCCATTATATAATATATATAATATATACTTCTTCGATTTCCTTTTAAAACGTATTTTATAAATCGTTTTAAGTCCGTTTTCAAAACGATTTCAACCTCATATTCGATTTCTAATCAAAATTGAATATTCTATATCATCGATATATAAATGATAGTATTTTTCAAAACATTATATTTCAAAATCATTTTCTTTTCGATATTCATTATAAAAGTGAACAAAATCGATATAAATATCGTTCACGTCAAATTGGCGTTAATCTAATCAACACGGCTTTATATATTTAAATACAATCGTGTCCATCCCAAATCGGACATCAAAATCAGATTTTGATTCTTTTCTGAATATTATTTGAAAATATTTGCTATTTTAAAATAATCGTTATTTTAAAATATTCATTCTGAACTGGAATTAGACACAGTCAATTACCATATAATTTTATTTATATGGGTTTCATACACACATGTACACAACAACAATCAAACACAGCCAATCATCATCCAAAGTGCATTCTACACTGCATAAGAATCAAATATAAATATTTAACGCTTACACAGCTTGTCAATCAATCGATCGACATACAGCTAATTATTCAGATAGTGTATGTCCAATATCATCCCAATACCGTGTGGGGTTTCAATCAATAAATAATGAAATTTATTTGTGCAGTTGGGCGATGTGTAAAATTTATCGTGCCAATTAATATCAGTCAAATGTGTGTACATAAACAAATCGTCTGATTTGTTTATAAATATTTATTTTATTCATATACACGTTAAAAATTATATTTTTAACTATAAAATATTTTCAACTATAAAATATTTTATTCCATTCCACATCACACAATCAAATTTCACAACATAACCAAACAAACAAACAAGTCGTCCATGGTATGTGGACAATGGGTGTCAGGTGCTGCTAAGCCCTAGTATATATTTCAACTAGAAAACAAAATTAAAGTGAGGAGTTATCACCTTGGGTTTCCACTCCGCCATTCTTTAACGGGTGATGGTTTGGATTTTACCCGACATTCCAACTCCATCTTTCCATGCTGTTTATAAATAAAAATCACATTTTTATTTCACCGCTACATGGATAAAAATCACATTTTTATTACTTTGCTATATTTATAAAAATTAAATTTTTATAGCGCTAAAAATCTAATTTTTTTATAACTAAAAAATCAAATCTTTTCGCTACAATGTATTTTAACATCGGTATTCAAGTAATAAAAATCTCATTTTTATCACAACGCTAAATTATAAAAATCATGCTTTTAAACCGCTACTTCTATGAATAAAAATCATATTTTTATTCTAAAACCATTCAAATAAAAACGAAATCTTTATTCTAAAACCATTCAAATAAAAATGAAATCTTTATTCTAAAACCATTCAAATAAAAATGAAATCTTTATTCTAAGGTTATACATAATAAAAAGAACATTTTTATTTAAACATTATCTTTATAAAAATCTTATTTTTATAATTCTTCACTTATATAAAATCTTACCTTTGTTTAATTAAAAACCACATCCTTTGTTAATAAAAAATCACATCTTTTGTTATTCAAAAATCAAACCTTTCGCTAATTAAAAATTAAACCTTTCGCTAATTAAAAATCATGTCTTATATAAAGATTACCACATAAAGAAAAACTGAAATAAAATAATATATAAACTTACAGTTAAACGACGAAAGGGAGGGGAGGAACGTTGCGTCTAAGGGGCGAAGGTGGAGCGGCAGCCTGGGGCTGTGGTCAACCGGGGGGGAGGTAGCGGTGGCGTTAGAGGGCTGTTTAGGGTTTCGGGGCTGAAGGATTTTTTCGGGATCGCGCGTTGAAGAAAGGGAGGAAGTGAGAGAGAGGCTCGCGAGGGGAATAAGGGAAGGGGGTGGTCTCGCTAGCGTTCTCCGGAAGGGGGGGTTTGGGGTTGGGTTTGCTGAAGAAAAAGGGGGAAGAGAGAATGATGGACGGAGGAAGGAGGAGGCGGGTCGTGGGGTGGTGGCGCGGCCTAGGGAGGCGGAGGCCCCAGCCGCGACGGCGGCATGGAGGGCGTGGGGCATGGCGGTTTTAAGTTTTTTTCCTTTTTTTCGATCTAAAATCGGGGAAGAGAGAGTGAGGAGAAAGAGGGAGTTTTATAAAATATATATAATATATTAAAATTATTTCTCCATTTAAGTAGACTTTTCATTCGACCTTTGAACGTGGCCCAACGACTGTCATCCATAACTAATTACCCCCATTCCGAGTGCAGTGGGATATGCATCGTAAGCCTGTTTTGTTGTTTCGATCGATTTTCGTCAAAATCAAAATATAAATCTATATATTGAATTTAAACACGCATTTCAATTTACCGAGGCCACATACAGACTCTAAAAATTCCTAAAAAATATTTTCTAGTTTCGTATTGATAATACGGTTCTAACAAAACTAATTTCGTTGAATTTGGAGACCATTTGAAAAATGGTCATTTTCTGGTCGATCCTAATTGACTAAAACTGTCAAAACACGTTTTACTTTGCCACGCTCACATATTAATTTCAAAAATTAGGAATTTTGGAATCTAGCAATAACTTGACATCCCGGATCCAACAAAAGTGGTTTCGTCGAAAACGGCGGTCGTTTGCAAAATGGCTATTTTTAAGGGCTATATTTCCATAGCGACTATTCTGAATTTTCAACTGGGCATAGCTTTTATTTCCGCTATGAAATTTCAATTTTTCGGATTCGTTGGAAAGGTATTTTCAAATATATTCAAATATCTTTGGTTTCGCTAAAATCCGGTTCATTTTGAATCATGTACATTCATTTGAAATTTGAAATCGAATTTTTAAACTATCGCGCCATTTTCAATTCTTTTTATAATTAAAATAAATATTTATATTCTAATGTTGATTCAAATAAATATATACTGTCTAATTTTGTTCAAAATAAATTTCTCATCTTTATTTTTAAAAATAATTCATTTTAAATATCCAAAATTCACTAAAAGGGCCAAAATAAAAATTTTAAATTGGCTCAGATTTTCCTAGTTGTTACATATGTATTATTTTTCCGATGCTTTGTTATTTAAATCTCGGATATTTTTCTTATGTATATTATTTATTCATTCTCTGTTATATTCTTGTACTCTAATGTATTTGTTGTAATAAGCATTGAAATGTTCTTCTATTTGCATTCTGATTTGTCATGTTCTCAACTCAATCCGGGCTTTCCTGTAATGGCGAGTTTGGGTCGTTTCAATAAATTTTGAAACTTCCCTGAGACTTTTAAGCAAATAAACGTTTTCTTTCAAAAATAAAAAACGGACGCGTTTACTAATGGAATCAAAATGATTTTTTTAGGAAACGAAATAAAATATATTTTTCACAAATCTGGGGAACAAAGGGAAAATGAATGAAGGGAGATGAATGCTTTAAATTTTCAAAATAATGAACGTATAAGGAAATGAATAATACTAATAAATGGACACTAAAATTTTAAAAAGGTAAACATTGATTGCAATTAAAATAAAATATAAATATTAAATTCAAAGGAACAAACAGTTTTGGCAATATATAGTTAACTAAAAATTTGCAATAAATAATTGACGATATCAATGGAAAACGAATCTGACAATTAAAATCTTGCAATGTTTACATCAACAACAATCAATACGAATGGTAGACCTATAAGTGAAATAATTTAAAATTAAATCAAATATATAATTCCATAAATATTGAAACAGATTGTATAATTATATGAGTTTTAAATATTAAATAAAATCCAAGAATGGATTCAAACTCATTTAAAATTAAAACTAAATAAGGTTCTAACATAGCAAGTATTGATTTGTATTATTAAATCATATTCATATCAAAACAAAATTCATTTGTTTTATAAAATTGAAAAAAATCAATTTAGCTTTAAATCAAAATAAATACTATTTTAATAAAATCCAAACAAGTAAAATAAATAAAGCCAAAATTTAAATTAAATCATTAAATAATATATACTTAAATTTGAGGTTGTTACAATAGGACAACTGTTAGTTTAGATACGAAAATAAGATTTCATTCAAATAGGCACGTTGAATGACATAAACATCTCCAAACATAGAAATCCCATTAACCTAGGTCTTGCGATTTAAACAACACTAACAGTTATAAGCACGAATCACCACAAAACCAAGATCCCGATGCCGGAATGGGATAACAACGAAGACAACCACAAACAACACTAAACTCCTAAAACAATGGCTATAAACAACGAGATGTCTTGCTCCGCGGCTAGAGCTTAAATCGATATATCTTTGATTCACCATAACATGGCAGCAAAATGCCCAAGCTCGTGTTTCAAACACTACTGGTGTGTTGGAGTTTCCCACATCACCTTCTCTTTTAAGAGAGAATTTATGATGAGAGAAGAAACCTATCACAAAACTGCTTCTCATGGAAACCGCCCTAATATTGTCTAAAGAAAAAGTGGATAGGTGAATTTACATAAAGTAACTCCATGAGACGCAAACAAAGACAACAAGTGTAATAACCCGGAAATCTGGGCCAGTTTAAAATTTTTATTTTGGCAATTTTAGCGAATTTTGATTATTTAAAATGAATTATTTTAAATAAAAACGATGAGAAATTTATTTTGAATATAATTCGAACGTATATATTCGTTTGAATCGACGATAGAATATAAATATTTATTTATATTTATAAAAGGAATTGAAAATGGCGCGGTAGTTCGATAATTCGATTTCAAACTTCAATTGAATGTACCGGGAGCAAAACAATCCGGATTTTAGTGAAACCAAAAATATTGGGATCTAATTGAGAATATCTTTCCAACGAACCCGAAAAATTGAAATTTCATAGCGGGAATCAAAAGATATGTCCAGTTGAAAATTCTGAATAGTCGCTATGGAATTCAGGCCCTTAAAATGGAATTTTTGCAAACGACCTTGGATTTCGACGAAACCACTTTTGTTGGATCCGTGATGTCAAGTTATTTCTAGGTTTCAAATTTCATAATTTTTCGAATCAATATGTGAGCGTGGCAAAGGAAAAGGCGTTTGACCAGTTTCAGTTGATTTTAATCGACTGGAAATTGGCCATTTTTCAAACGGTCTCATAATTCGACGAAACTAGTTTTGTTAGGACCGTATCGTCAATACGAAGCTAGAAAATATTTTTTTTGGAATTTTTCGAATTAGTATGTGACCCCGGTAAATTGAAATGTGCGTTCAAATTCAATATATAGAGTTATATGTTGATTTTGACGGAAACTGATCGAAACAGTCGAATCAGCTTACGATACATATCCCATTGTGTTCGGAATGGGGGTAATTAGCTACGGACGATAGGCGGTGGGCCTCGTTTTGAGGTCAAATGAAAAAGTCAACTTTCTGAAATTAAATAAATTAAAAAAAATTAAAAGTACCCCTCTCCCCCTTACTTTCTCTCAGCCCCCCCCCCCCCACATTCATTTCGAAAACGAAGAAAAAAAAACCTAGCCCACCGATCGCACCACCCCCCAAGGCGGCGCTGCGACGCGATACCCCCCCCCTCTCCTGCTACGCCGCGATACCCCCCCCCCCCTCTCCTGCTACACCGCGATACCCCCCCCTCCTGCTGCGATGCGATACCCCCTACCTCGAATGACGCGCGATACCCCTCCTCCTACTGCTGCGGCCGCTGCTTCTTCTTCTTCCACCCTATTCCGACGCCAAGAAACCCCCTCCCCGGCGAGCATCCACCACCCGAACGAAGATGACCAGTAAGTTTTTACTATTTTAATTTAATTTGATTACTTATCTTCTATGTAATGAGTAGGATAAATACTGAAATTTTGTGAAGGAAAAAAACCATATTTTTGTTATAGGAAAAACCATATTTTTGTTAAAGTGAAAGGCGAGGTTTTCAGAAAGTGAAAGGCGAGATTTTTAGATATGAAGGAACGAATTTTATATATTGAATAGCAAAGTAAAAATTTGATTTTTATATATTGAATAGCAAAGTAAAAATTCGATTTTTATATATTGAATAGCGAAGTAAAAATTCGATTTTTATATATTGAATAGCAAAGTAAAAATTCGATTTTTATATATTGAATAGCGAAGTGAAAATTCGATTTTTATATATTGAATAGCGAAGTGAAAATTCGATTTTTATATATTGAATAGCAAAGTAAAATTTCGATTTTTATATATTGAATAGCAAAGTAAAATTTTTATTTTTACATATGTAGAGAATACGGGCAAAGAAAGTGACAAGAGGCAAGAACAGCAAAGATTTCTACATAAGAAGATTCATGGGATTGGATTAGCTAATCAGTGAGAACTTCTCACCTTTTAATTTTGTTTTCTAGTTAAAATATATACTAGGATGCAGACGGTGTTTAGTAGCACCCGACACCCGTCGTCCACAGACCATGGACGGCTTGTATGCTTGTTTGTTTGATTTTGATGTGTAGTTGATTGTGTGATGTGATGTGAAATGGAATAAAATATTTATATAGTTAAAAATAGAATTTTTAACGTGTATATGAAATGAAATAAAAATAAACAAATCGGACGATTTGTTTATATACACACATTTGACTGATATTGATTGGGACGATAAATTTTACACATCGCCCAACTGCACAAATAAAATCGGTGTTTGATTGTTTGAAACCCCACACGAGTATTGGGATGATATTTGGCGTACACTAATCCCAATTGTTTAGTTGTATGTCGATCGATTGATTGACAGGCTGTTATAAGCGTTGAATATTTATATTTGATGCTTATACAGTGTAGAATGCACTTTGGATGATGGTTGATTATTCATCGTTGTTATTGTATACATGTGTTGTAGCAAATCCATATAATTAACATTATATGGTAATTGATTGGGCCTCATTCCATACTTGAAAAAAATATTTGAAAAAGTGATATTTTGAATAGAAATATTTGAAAAAGAAATATTTGAAATAGAATATTTGAAAATAGGAATATATGAAGCCGTGTTGATTAGATTTACGCCATTTTGACGTGAACAATATTTATATCGATTTTATTCATTTTATAATGAACATCGAAAGTGATTTTAACATCTGATATTTTGAATAGAAATGAATTCGAATTGAAATTGAATAGAATTGAAATTGAATAAAAATGAATTCGAATTGAAATTGAATTGAATTGAAATTGAATAGAAATGAATTCGAATTGAAATTGAATAGAAATGAATTCGAATTGAAATTGAATAGAATTGAAATTGAATAGAAATGAATTCGAATTGAAATAGAATTGAATTGAAAACGAACTGAAATTGAATTCAAAATTGATTTGAATGGAAATCAGTTTGAAATGAAGATAAAATGAATTTATGTTGAAAAGTTCGATTTCGATTTGAATTTGAAAAGGAAGTTGAAATCGTTTTGAAAACGAATTTAAAACGATTTATAAAATACGTTTAAAAGGAAATCGACGAAATATATATTATATATATTATATATATATAATATAATGGCTTGAATAGAACGCGCCGCGCCGCGGCAGTTCGCGAATTTCGACCATTGACTTCGAACGGATATTACGGGAGATCCGACCGTCGGATTCTCCTGAAACCGGAACCGTTGGGTTCGTATCGAAAAGAGCTTTCTAACGAATATTAGAAATTTGAAATCTAACGGTTGGATTTGGAAAGTGCAGTTCGATGGCCATTGATAGAAATCGACCGTACGGGCCTTGATAAAATTATTAAAAATATCGATAATTTGTGTAAAATCATAAGAAATGATTTGTGAAGATTTGGGATGAAAAACTCCATATTTGAAAAGATAAAAATAGATTTTTATTGAAATGAACTAGTTTTGAACTAGAATTATAATTCTATTTATTTTTAAATAAATAAATTGGATTTGAAATGGTTTTGAAAATAACCAAAATTTCCAATAATTATATTGGAATGGATTTGAATCGAAATTGTCTTCTGAATATTTCGATGTTGGATTTCATGATGACACAGATATTGTTATGGGAATTTGAAAGATATATATATATATATCGTTATTTCCAATACGATATTTGTTAGTCGTAGAATTTGATATTGAATATAAGCCGGTATATTTTCTATTCAGAGCCTTGTATTTAATGTCAAATGTGATTTGGGTTTGTCGTGAATGGTGTCTTCATTAACACTGTTCTTAAGCCCAGTTGAGAAAATGATTAAATCTTTTTAGTTAGATTTAATGAAGTGTACCAATTAAATAATATTTAATTGGAATTGAATTCGAATCGATTCTTGGGTTTATCGTGAACAGTGTTTTATATAACACTTGTTCTTTAACCCGATAATTAATGGAACGTGATTTTGGGTTGTCGTGAACGGTATCTTCAATAATACTGTTCTTAGACCTAAATGAGTTAAGAAAATCAGAAACTAACTGGAGAATAGTTAAGTTGAATGGTTTCAGAGGTATTGATCTGATGTTGGTTTCGGCCTTCGGGGTTAATACTTAGGGAACTACTCACTTGCTAATTTACGGTTAGGGACTGATTGAAATGTGATGTGATTTTGGGTTTATCGTGAACCGTGTTTTAAATGACACTGATTCTTTAACCCAGCCACAGATTAAAACTAAGTGGAGTTTTAATGAATCTTTAATTAGATTGAAATGATCGAGAATGGAGTATCACCAGTTTTGCTCCAGGCGATAGTTAAATCTTTAATTAGATTTGAACGTGAAATGGTAATTGAATTTACCGATAACATCGTGGTGTTAGATATGAAGTATAACCAGTTTTACTTCATGGGTTGAATAGGATGGGATTGGGAAATTAAAACAAATGATTACTCCAGTAAGATTCGTTAATCCCGACTAGTTTGAAGTAATATTCAAAAAGAAGATTAAAGAATAAATTCAAGGAATTTATCTTTGATAAAATTAATGGGAACCTTTCCCTATGAATGTGAAATTTAGAAACTAACTGTCGGTTAGCTAAGCAGAATGGTTTTCTGGATATTGATCTGATGTTGGTTTCGGCCTTCGGGGTTAATATTTGGGGAATTATTCTCTTGATTAATTTACGGTTAGTGACTGATGAATTGGAATGAGGCGTATATTGTGTTTGTGTAGCACTTGTTTATATTATACGTGAGTTATTCGGAAAGACCGGGTTTATCCCATTCTGAATAACTGATACGACGATAAGTCGAAGATGAAGACGGTGGTCGAAGACCAGAGGTCTTCACGTCGTTTGGGTGATTACTGATGATCTTGATTGGGATGTACACCCAAGAAGATGGAAACAGTTGGTGATTGTCCAGACGTACTTGGAGATCGATGGATATGCGGGGTACTAGGTGCCTCCGGTTTCGTTCAGACCTAGAACGAACTTGTAAATGGACTATGTGTCTGACACTGGATTTTAGTCTGTGTGATTGATTTCTATTAAATATATATCTGTTTGGCGGCGGAGAATTTATTCTTTTGCTTAACGCCCTTCTCTGAGACGTACGAGCTCAGGGGTTATATATTGATGGATATCAAACGCATGGAGTGGATTGCCTGTGTGGCATGCCTAAGTGGAAAATAATCAAGGCTTCTGTTGAAAAGCAAAGTCTTGTGGTTGATGATCGAAGCACGGCCTGTGTGGCAAAGCTTTGTGTAACGTTGATTCGCGAGCCTCACACCCCGGTGTGAACCAAAACGGGAGAGGACGTCAGGGAGGGCATGCGTTTCTTTCTAGCTAGAAGTGGCGTCAGTGGTTTTACACGCCCTGACAAGTTTGACTTATGTGGTTGTTGCTGTTGTGAGGCGCTTCGGTTTGATCGGACGATCCGGGTCCGATGGAGTCATTCGTTGGCTCATTTACGCCTCATAGGGCGGGGAAACGCATGTTCAGGGTTTAAGTTTAATCCACATCGGTGGACTGGCCCTGAGGATCCAAAGGTCACTCGAGCTCTGACCTGAGACATGGGCTAGAGCGTCTCGAATCGGTTGAGGACTATCTTTTGCCTCAGTTCATAGATGGAAATCCAACTTCCAAGTACGTGACATTTGCGATTTTGATTGTAGAGCCTAGTATGGCGACATGATATATGGTA
Source organism: Allium sativum (assembly GCA_030737875.1). Taxonomy (NCBI): domain Eukaryota; kingdom Viridiplantae; phylum Streptophyta; class Magnoliopsida; order Asparagales; family Amaryllidaceae; genus Allium; species Allium sativum. The sequence continues at coordinate 683,703,867 of CM060913.1, forward strand.
CCCATGTCGCCTATGATTGATACTTATGATTTGAAGTTGTTTTATACACTATACACTTATAGTAATAATAAATGATTTGTTTTAAACGTACTAAGCATGTTTGGCTATTATAAGGGAAAACCCTATCCCCCGGCTTGCGTTGCATTATGTGATAGGACCTGGGTCTTATAATAGCTTCATTTTTTCAAAAAGCATTGCGTTGTTTTGTTATATGCACTGGTATTCTTGGGAGGAAACCCGTTCCGTGTTATACGGCGTGGTCCCTTGATATATCTGATTTAAAGTAAAGTTTTAAATAACTATTTTAGTTCTCACACCAGTCCCATGACTGACCTGGAGTTTATTGTTTTAACCTAAACTCTGGGTGCCCTTATTTTGACACGAGCAGCTAGTAGTTTTGGTATTGCAGATTCATATTCACAGGATCCTGGTTTACAGCTGGAACGATATCCGGAAAGCTTTGTATCCGTATATCTCCTTCAGTTGTGTATTGTATTATTTTCCGCTGCTATGTAATGTATTGTAATCTCTAATATTTTCTGTGTAATATTTATTCATTCATACTCTGTATATTTTTGTATTCTGATGGAATTGTTGTAATATACAATGAAATGTTCTTCCGTCTGCGTTCTGTTTTGCCGTGTTCTCAAAACAATCCATTCTTTCGCTTCTCTTCGGATACCGGGGAAGTTCGGGTCGTTGAAGCGTGGTATCAGAGCTTTGGTTTACAAAGCTCGGAGAACAGGACACACTAGAACCATACGAAAGAATTCATCAGGTATTGGATTAGTAATATCCAATGGGAATAAATCGTTAGAGATAGGATCAGTAGTATCCTAGAACGAGTGTGAAGAGTATATTTTTAAAAATTGAAAACAAGTTTTGTCTTGAAATTTAAATAAATTATTCGTATTTGATTATTTATTTTATATTGAATTGGGAAAATCCAATATATAAAGATTTTGCATATACGTCTTGCAAATGTGTATTTGAAGTTTTAATGTACTGGATAGTTATAGGATCACACTCTAGTTGTCCGGGGATAATTCTGGTGACGGGGCACCATTGCCAGTATTTATTTTCGAGTGACGAAAGTGAGATTTCTATATATTTCCAATTGACTGGTGTGAGAACCGAAACTAGATAGGGCTTATTGTTGTGATTTGTCATCAAAAATCTGTTTTTTTTACTATGATAACCCACAGGTCCGAGGATCGGGGGGGGGTCGCTGGTCGGCGTCGAGCTCTGATGCCAGGCTGAAACGACCCGAACTTCCCCGGTCTCCGAAGAGAAGAGAAAGAACGAATTGTTTTGAGAACACGATAAAATAGAACGCAGACGGGAGAACATTTCATTGTCTATCACACCAGTCCCATGACTGACCTGGAGTTTATTGTTTTGACCTAAACTCTGGGTGCCCTTATTTCGACACGGGCAGCTAGTAGTTTTGGTTTTGCAAATTTATATTCACAAGATCCTGGTTTACAGCTGGAACGATATCCGGAAAGCTTTGTATCTGTATATCTCCTTCTAGTTGTGTTTTGTATTATTTCCGCTGCGATGTATTTAAATGTAATTTAAATCTCTGATATTTCTGTGTAATATTTATTCATTTATACTCTGTATATTCTTGTATTCTGATGGTACTGTTGTAATAGACAATGAAATGTTCTCCCGTCTGCGTTCTATTTTGTCGTGTTCTCAAAACAATTCGTTCTTTCTCTTCTCTTCGGAGACCGGGGAAGTTCGGGTCGTTTCAGCCTGGTTCAACGACCCGAACTTCCCCGGTCTCCGAAGAGAAGAGAAAGAACGGATTGTTTTGAGAACACGACAAAACAGAACGCAGACGGAAGAACATTTCATTATATATTACAACATTTCCATCAGAATACAAGAATATACAGAGTATGAATGAATAAATATTACACAGAAAATATCAGAGATTACAATACATTACATAGCAGCGGAAAATAATACAATACACAACTGAAGGAGATATACGGATACAAAGCTTTCCGGATATCGTTACAGCTGTAAACCAGGATCCTGTGAATATGAATCTGCAAAACCAAAACTACTAGCTACCCGTGTCAAAATAAGGGCACCCAGAGTTTAGGTTAAAACAATAAACTCCAGGTCAGTCATGAGACTGGTGTGAGAACTAAAACAGTTATTTAAAACTTTACTTTAAATCAGATATATCAAGGGACCACGCCGTATAACACGGAACGGGTTTCCTCCCAAGAATACCAGTGCATATAACAAAACAACGCAATGCTTTTTGAAAAAATGAAGCTATTATAAGACCCAGGTCCTATCACACAATGCAACGCAAGCCGGGGGATAGGGTTTTCCCTTATAATAGCCAAACATGCTTAGTACGTTTAAAACAAATCATTTATTATTACTATAAGTGTATAGTGTATAAAACAACTTCAAATCATAATATCAATCATAGGCGGCATGGGTACCATATATCATGTCGCCATACTAGGCTATACAATCAAAATCGCAAATGTCACGTATATGGAAGTTGGATTTCCATCTATGAACCGAGGCAAAAGATAGTCCTCAACCGATTCGAGACGCTCTAGCCCGTGTCTCAGGTCAGAGCTCGAGTGACCTTTGGATCCTCAGGGCCAGTCCACCGATGTGGATTAAACTTAAACCCTGAACGTGCGTTTCCCCGCCCTATGGGGCGTAAATGAGCCAACGAATGACTCCATCGGACCCGGATCGTCCGATCAAACCGAGGCGCCTCGCAACAACAACAATCACATAAGTCAAACTCGTCAGGGCATGTAAAACCACTGACGCCACTTCTAGCTAGAAAGAAACGCATGCCCTCCCTTACGTCCTCTCCCGTTTTGGTTCACACCGGGGTGTGAGGCTCGCGAATCAACGTTACACAAAGCTTTGCCACACAGGTCGTGCTTCGATCATCAACCACAAGACTTTGCTTTTCAACAGAAGCCTTGATCATTTGCCACTTAGGCATGCCACACAGGCAATCCACTCCATGCGTTTGATATCCATCAATATATAACCCCTGAGCTCGTACGTCTCAAAGAAGGGCATTAAGCAAAAGAATAAATTCTCCGCCGCCAAACATATATATATTTAATAGAAATTAATCATACATACTAAAATCCAATGTCAGACACACAGTCCATTTACAAGTTCGCTCTAGGTCTGAACGAAACCGGAGGCACCTAGTACCCCGCATATCAATCGATCTCCAAGTATGTATGGACGATCACCAACTGTTTCCATCTTCTTGGGTATACATCCCAATCAAGATCATCAGTAATCACCCAAACGACGTGAAGACCTCTGGTCTTCGACCACCGTCTTCATCTTCGACTTATCGTCGTATCAGTTATTCAGAATGGGATAAACCCGGTCTTTCCGAATAACTCGCGTATAATATAAACAAGTGCTACACAAACACAACATACGCCTCATTCCAATTCATCAGTCACTAACCGTAAATTAATCAAGAGAATAATTCCCCAAATATTAACCCCGAAGGCCGAAACCAACATCAGATCAATATCCAGAAAACCATTCTGCTTAGCTAACCGACAGTTAGTTTCTAAATTTCACATTCATAGGGAAAGGTTCCCATTAATTTTATCAAAGATAAATTCCTTGAATTTATTCTTTAATCTTCTTTTTGAATATCACTTCAAACTAGTTGGGATTAACGAATCTTACTGGAGTAATCATTTGTTTTAATTTCCCAATCCCATCCTATTCATCCCATGAAGTAAAACTGGTTATACTGCATATCTAACACCACGATGTTATCGGTAAATTCAATTACCATTTCACGTTCAAATCTAATTAAAGATTTAACTATCGCCTGGAGCAAAACTGGTGATACTCCATTCTCGATCATTTCAATCTAATTAAAGATTCATTAAAACTCCACTTAGTTTTAATCTGTGGCTGGGTTAAAGAATCAGTGTCATTTAAAACACGGTTCACGATAAACCCAAAATCACATCACATTTCAATCAGTCCCTAACCGTAAATTAGCAAGTGAGTAGTTCCCTAAGCATTAACCCCGAAGGCCGAAACCAACATCAGATCAATACATCTGAAACCATTCAACTTAACAAATCTCCAGTTAGTTTCTGATTTTCTTAACTCCTTTAGGTCTAAGAACAGTATTATTGAAGATACACGACAACCCAAAATCACGTTCCATTGATTTTATTGGGTTAAAGAACAAGTGTTATATAAAACACTGTTCACGATAAACCCAAGAATCAATTCGAATTCAATTCCAATTAAATATTATTTAATTGGTACACTTCATTAAATCTAACTAAAAAGATTTAATCATTTTCTCAACTGGGCTTAAGAACAGTGTTAATGAAGACACCATTCACGACAAACCCAAATCACATTTGACATTAAATACAAGGCTCTGAATAGAAAATATATCGGCTTATATTCAATATCAAATTCTACGACCAACAAATATCGTATTGGAAATAACGATATATATATATATATATATATATATATATATCTTTCAAATTCCCATAACCATATCTGTGTCATCACGAAATCCAACATCGAAATATTCCGAAGACAATTTCGATTCAAATCCATTCCAATATAATTATTGGAAATTCTGGTTATTTTCAAAACCATTTCAAATCCAATTTATTTATTTAAAAATAAATAGAATTATAATTCTAGTTCAAAACTAGTTCATTTCGATAAAAATCTATTTTTATCTTTTCAAATATGGAGTGTTTCATCCCAAATCTTCACAAATCATTTCTTATGATTTTACACAAATTATCGATATTTTTAATTATTTTATCAAGGCCCGTACAGTCGATTTCCATCAATGGCCATCGAACTGCACTTACAGCGACCTTTTCCAAATTTGATTTGGACATAATTCCAAATCCAACCATTAGATTTTAAATTCCTAATATTCTTTAGAAAGCTCTTTTCGATACGAACCCAACGGTTCCGGTTTCAGGAGAATCCGACGGTCGGATCTCCCGTAATATCCATTCGAAGTCAATGGTCGAAATTCGCGAACTGCCGCGGCGCGGCGCGTTCTATTCAGGCCATTATATTATATATATAATATATACTTCGTCGATTTCCTTTTAAACGTATTTTATAAATCATTTTAAATTGTTTTCAAAATGATTTCAACTTCCTTTTCAAATTCAAATCGAAATCGATTTTTCCAACATAAATTCATTTTAACTTCATTTCAAATTGATTTCCATTCAAATCAATTTTGAAATCATTTTCAGTTCGTTTTCAATTCAATTCTATTTCAATTCGAATTCATTTCTATTCAATTTCAATTCTATTCAATTTCAATTCGAATTCATTTCTATTCAATTTCAATTCGAATTCATTTCTATTCAATTCAATTTCAATTCGAATTCATTTCTATTCAATTTCAATTCTATTCAATTTCAATTCGCATTCATTTCTATTCAAAATATCAGATTTTGAAATCACTTTCGATGTTCATTATAAAATGAATAAAATCTGGTAAATCCTTTCGGTCTATTCTACGACGTCTGATTCCTTGTCTTATCTTCTAGCACATCTGGTGCTCCAGGAATAAGGCGGTTTACGAAGAAATAGCAATGGATCCTCCTTCGATCATCCGGAAAGTTAGGAACGATGTTTTCCTAGCATTTCGGGGGCGTCCTTTCAGAGGCGTCCTTAGTGGCCGATCTAGGAGATTGGCTATTTCATTTGACATTCTTCCGAATTTGGCCAATCTAAGGGCTGGCATCGGCAGACTTGGGACTTCCTTTTTGTTTTTTGTTTTTTTACTTGAGTAGTTTTCTCGGGTTTTGATTTCTGGTTTTGATTTCGTCACCGTTTATTCTTTTCATATTAGCTGGGTCTTCTTTAGTTTTCCTTTATATTAAATTTCTGTTTCTTTAGATATTTCCCCATTCCCCCCTCCCCTTTTTTTCCATCCAACCCCCCGCCCCCCAACACACCCTGATGATGTTCGTTAATTATGCAGGTTTATTAGGTCCAAGGTTCAGACTGTGTGGAGCTTGGTGGATGCTTTTGTCTTAGGTTTCTTGACCGACTTCTGCCGGAGTTTGGAAGGCCGACACACGTATGGGGTCTGGGGTCCAAATTTTAGCAGTGCTAGCTCACAGTTCTTCAGTGTCAGATTTGACGGTATGTCTATGGAGTTTCTCACCCATGGCATCTTGGCTCTCTTGGAGGCATGTCCACAGCTCTCTTTTATTGGACAGCTGGACTCATCGTCGTTCTTTAGCTTGCTGACGGAACATCTGATTCGTCAGAGGATTAGATTGGAGCTGCTTTTAGTTTGTTTATTGCTTTGTTACTTTTGTTGTATTCCGTATTTGTATCTTGTCTGTGGGTGCACGGTTTCTATTATTCAGAAATTGTTTTGTGAGCCGTTGGAGAATGGCTAGATTCTCCCTTTTGGTATGATATTTTCTATTTAAAAAATAAAAAAAATAAAAAAAAAATTGAATAAAATCGATATAAATATCGTTCACTCAAAATGGCATAAATCTAATCAACACGGCTTCATATATTCCTATTTTCAAATATTCTTTTTCAAATATTTCTATTCAAAATATCACTTTTTCAAATATTTCTTTTGCAAATATGGAATGAGGCCCAATCAATTACCATATAATGTTAATTATATGGATTTGCTACAACATATGTATACAATAACAACGATGAATTATCAACCATCATCCAAAGTGCATTCTACACTGTATAAGCATCAAATATAAATATTCAACGCTTATAACAGCCTGTCAATCAATCGATCGACATACAACTAAACAATCGGGATTAGTGTACGCCAAATATCATCCCAATACCCGTATGGGGTTTCAAACAATCAAACACCGATTTTATTTGTGCAGTTGGGCGATGTGTAAAATTTATCGTCCCAATCAATATCAGTCAAATGTGTGTATATAAACAAATCGTCCGGTTTGTTTATTTTTATTTCATTTCATATACACGTTAAAAATTCAATTTTTAACTATATAAATATTTTATTCCATTTCACATCACATCACACAATCAACTACACATCAAAATCAAACAAACAAGCATACAAGCCGTCCATGGTCTGTGGACGACGGGTGTCGGGTGCTACTAAACACCGTCTGCATCCTAGTATATACTTTAACTAGAAAACCAAATTAAAAGGTGAGAAGTTCTCATTGATTAGCTAATCCAATCCCACGACTCTTCTTATGTAGAAATCTTTGTTGTTCTTGCCTCTTGTCACTTTCTTTGCCCGCATTCTCTACATATGTAAAAATAAAATTTTTACTTTGCTATTCAATATATAAAAATCGAATTTTTACTTTGCTATTCAATATATAAAAATCGAATTTTTACTTCGCTATTCAATATATAAAAATCGAATTTTTACTTCCCTATTCAATATATAAAAATCGAATTTTTACTTCGCTATTCAATATATAAAAATCGAATTTTTACTTAGCTATTCAATATATAAAAATCAAATTTTTACTTTTCTATTCAATATATAAAAATCGAATATTTACTTTGCTATTCAATATATAAAAATTGAATTTTTACTTCGCTATTCAATATATAAATCGAATTTTTACTTCGCTATTCAATATATAAAAATCGAATTTTTACTTTGCTATTCAATATATAAAAATCGAATTTTTACTTCGCTATTCAATATATAAAAATCGAATTTTTACTTTGCTATTCAATATATAAAAATCAAAATTTTACTTTGTTATTCAATATATAAAAATCGTTCCTTCATATCTAAAAATCTCGCCTTTCACTTTCTGAAAACCTCGCCTTTCACTTTAACAAAAATATGGTTTTTCCTATAACAAAAATATGGTTTTTTTTCCTTCACAAAATTTCAGTTTTTATCCTACTCATTACATAGAAGATAAGTAATCAAATTAAATTAAAATAGTAAAAACTTAATGGTCATTTTCGTTTGGGTGGTGGATGCTCGCCGGGGAGGGGGTTTCTTGGCATCGGAATAGGGTGGAAGAAGAAGAAGCAGCGGCCGCAGCAGCAGGAGGAGGGGGTATCGCGCGTCATTCGAGGTAGGGGGTATCGCATCGCAGCAGGAGGGGGGGTATGGCGGCGCAGCAGGAGAAGGGGGGGTATCGCGGCGCAACAGGAGGGGGGGTATCGCGGCGCAGTAGGAGAGAGGTGGGGTATCGCGTCGCAGCGCCGCCTTGGGGGGGTGCGATCGGTGGGCTAGGGTTTTTTTTTCTTCGTTTTCGAAATGAATGTGGGGGGGGGGGGGGTGCCTGAGAGGAAGTAAGGGGGAGAGGGGTACTTTTAATTTTTTTAATTTATTTAATTTCATAAAGTTGACTTTTTCATTTGACCTCTAAACGAGGCCCACCGCCTGTCGTCCATAGCTAATTACCCCCATTCCGAACACAATGGGATATGTATCGTAAGCTGATTCGATTGTATCGATCAGTTTCCGTCAAAATCAACATATAACTCTATATATTGAATTTGAACGCACATTTCAATTTACCGGGGTCACATACTAACTCGAAAAATTCAAAAAAATATTTTCTAGCTTCGTATTGACGATACGGTCCTAACAAAACTAGTTTCGTCAAATTCTGAGACTGTTTGAAAAATGGCCAATTTCCAGTCGATTAAAATCAACTGAAACTGGTCAAACGCGTTTTCCTTTGCCACACTCACATATTGATTCGAAAAATTATGAAATTTGAAACCTAGCAATAACTTGACATCACGGATCCAACAAAAGTGGTTTCGTCGAAATCCGAGGTCGTTTGCAAAAATTCCATTTTTAAGGGCCTGAATTCCATAGCGACTATTCAGAATTTTCAACTGGACATATCTTTTGATTCCCGCTATGAAATTTCAATTTTTCGGGTTCGTTGGAAAGATATTCTCAATTAGATCCCAATATTTTTGGTTTCACTAAAATCCGGATTGTTTTGCTTCTGGTACATTCAATTGAAGTTTGAAATCGAATTATCGAACTACCGCGCAATTTTCAATTCCTTTTATAAATATAAATAAATATTTATATTCTATCGTCGATTCAAACGAATATATACGTTCGAATTATATTCAAAATAAATTTCTCCTCATTTTTATTTAAAATAATTCATTTTAAATAATCAAAATTCGCTAAAATTGCCAAAATAAAATTTTTAAACTGGCCCAGATTTCCGGGTTATTACAACAAGCTGAGTCGAATATGATGTGGTACTAAATGTGGTTACGCCACCGATCAAGCAAAAGATTAAATTACCGCATCAAGAGACAAATCTAGTCATGACTTCCCATTTATAGAATGATGTGCTAAACGGGTTGCACGTCTACATAGGGAGTTCGAAAATAAACTCCCAACATCAAGAAAAAGAGATTTGCTGCAAAAAAAATCTCCACGGCTGTTCAAATAAAAGACCATTCAAGTCCGCATTCAACACGGATTCCTCTAAAATCTCATCGAGATTCTCCTCAGAAAGACCATCCAAACATAGTTTAATATTCATCTCCGAAATGATGATTGCCTTCGAAAGAACCTACTTGAACAAGGTATAGCAAAGGCGGATGCAGCACAAACACAAATCCTATTCTAAGATCTCGAAACATTGGGCCAGTGAAAATCCAACTGCCTTGACAAATTTTCTTAGCCCTAGAGCGGTGAGACCCATTTTCTCACTCCGATCCAACCAAATGATCTCTACCCAAGGGTGAGGCTTAAATGGTGCGAGTAAGATCAGACAGCGAAATCAGGTATTATGGACTAAAAAAATGTCATAGAAAACAAAATTAGATCTTGGAGTAATAGTGAGGCAAGATCTAATGTGCGAAAAAACGCTAAAAATGAGGAGATGAGGCGACGACAAGAAGGATTGGGATATGGTTCGGCTAGACGAGGAAGGAATGATGAAAAAAAGAAGTTAAGAGGGTAATTTGGACGCAACTTTTATGGTTGAGTCCTAAGTCCAAGTTGTACCAAAGCTCAACAACTGATTGACTATTGTAGTACTTCACCAAACGGTCAACTACTAAATGAGCTTTAGACAGAGGTTGAACCTTGACCCTATTAGGCCGGATTAAAATATTAATCATCCCGCGTAATCTTTTAAGATTTAATGTGATCCCAAAAATAATTATCCTCATCACTGTGGTATATCAAATACCATAGTTAAACTTCGAACTAACTCCAAAGCTTTATAGTCTCAACTACGATGCTACGACTACACAATAAACAAACAAATCCCAAAATAATTCAGCTAGAAATCCGTTATAAAATTCTAAAATGGATTTTTCCCCTTACTAGTCGACATAAACTAAAAGATTCTAATTCAAATACCCTGAACAATAAAAATGAAGGATTTTTCTTAGCCTTTCCGAAGAAAATTTTAAAACTTTTCTGAAAAGGAGATTTATTTATAAACTCACGGCTTCATATTTATTAATCCATTTTATTATTACTATGTATATTCCAGTTTAAAATATAAAACCAAAAAAACCTTTCCGTGTTTAAAAACATTGGAGCTTTAAAACAATTTAGATAAATTTTGCTAACTTTAATAAATTATCCAATATATCTAGGAAGATGGGTACCGAAAATCACAAGGAATAGATATTTATTATTCTTGACTTCTAGTGGCATATTCCTTATCATTTTAAATACCTTCTTTCCTATCAATCAAACCATATTTATTAAAATTATTGAATGGCCCCAAAAATTCTAAAACACGGATAGATTAAGAATTTAAACCATATATTCACAAACTATTTTTTTCAAACCGTATTTCAAAACTGTTGAAGTCCATTTTTATTTTTCAAATAGTTTTAAAAATAAATTTCCTCGATACAAGGCTAAGAACTCAATTGGATATTTCAAAAAAGGTAGATTTGGAATTTTAACGAAGTAACAAATGGATAAACCTCGTAATTATAGTTCTGAAATGGATACGACATACTAATATGGGATATTTCTTTGCTTTGGATCGAGTAATGGTCTTAACTAGAACTTCTAACGAAACCATACCAGGAATTTATGACTTTCTCGGTTGTAGCTAGCTTTTTATATTAATATATATATATATCTAGTTTCCAAATCTCAAATCAACAGAATCCACTATATGTCGTCTCATGCTCTTCACAACGAGATTGCTAACGTACTGTGGGGTAAGACAGAATCAGCTAGAAACTCGAACTCAACATATTTCAACTCTTAGTTGCTCGAAGTCCATTATATAAAATTAGGCCCACGACTAATTTCCATTGTCGAAATAAATTAAAGGGGAGTAAGAAAGACGAAGAAAAAAAGAAATTAAAATGGAATTATGTTCTCTCATAATTCCTAATTTAACAAATTCCTCCGATCGTTTAACCTAAGCTCTGATACCAAATGTAATGCCTCGTACTTTTCTACGCCTAAATTTCGACAAAAATCGAGACTCAAATACATCCAAGCATGGAGTGTATATCTGGTATGTGCAATAAATGAGCATGAGCAAAATCAAAGTACGATAAAATAACTCGCAGCGGAAACAAAATAGGATAAAATTGTATTAGCTCAAGCAACTACCTTTTCAAAGTAAGCCCCTTTGCCAATATCGAGCTTGAGAGAGAACGAGAACCGAATGCCAAACATAATCATCTGTGAGAACCCGACCTTCTCTATGAAACCTAGAAGCTGTAATGAGGAGGGGGTCAAAACAACAAGTTCAGGTGACTAAGAAATGTACAACACATACTATAACGCAGATATATACCGTTTGGTCCAACCCAAGTTGTATGCCTAACCAGATTAGTGATTCTTGCCCCACCTAGTAATCATTTACGCATGACTTTACTATTCAACCCAAAGTAGTATCCCCAAATTATATTACCGAGATAGGACACTTACTTACATTCTTGTGAAGCCTTCATACAAGAACTTAACTGGTTAATTCTATCGAGAGTGGGCCCCTAATTTATAGGGTTTCTTTCTATATCCTCATTCTCTATCCTTTATTACTTAACGCCTCACTATCAATGATAGATTGGGTGGATTCTCCCTGATCACTTAAGACCCTAGGCGAACCTATTAATCACTTATTAACCCTCGATAATATAGTCAATGTTAACATAAAATTAGAGGGAACTAGTGTAACACCCCGTATTTTCGGTGAACGTATAAGTAACAAATCAGAGAATAATTAATTACACAAATAAGAATCAAGGGAAACGGGTTACGCCATTGCGTTCGTCTCGGAATTCTGCTTGAAATAGAGTCCGAGTTTACAGAAAACGGATACCGTATGAAGAAGATATGGACGAACAAAGTTTGGTGGCTAAAGAGGAAAAAAAGTTTACACTGGCGCACTTAGGAAGTGCGCCAGTACAAATTTACATTGGCGCACTTCCTAAGTGCACCAAGGCCGAGAGGAAACCTGCACAGCTTTCTGGTATGACCCTGGCTGGCCTGGTCCGGTTCTGGTCGAATTTCTGAGCTCTGCTGTGTCACTAGGGCTAACTTGTCACTTTCTGATTGGCTTCTCTTGAGATGGATGGCCTTGATTAACCCTAGCTTCACCGACGGCTCTAATTAGTTTGAAACCCTATATAAACAGCACCCTAGCCCCCTTCTCTTTACACCATTCTTCTCTAACCTTATGCTACACAATTTCATTCCTATACTCTGCCTCCGTTCTTATTAAATAAAATAATGGCGTCGTTACTCTGCTGGAATCAAAACTTGGACTGATGCATCTTCTTCCAACCTGAATAGAATTAAAAGCTAAATCAAATCTCAAATCAAAGTCTAGATCTACAACAACAATTAAAGAGGAGTAATTCAGCATTTCTGCGTCAACAACAGTTTATTTCCTTTCTAAAACCACGAAAGGCAAGTACAATTATTTTCCGCTATAAACGTTAATTATGATTGTGACATGAATTGTAAATCTGAATTTGAGGTTATGTCTGTTCTGTTTATATCTATCTTATTCTGTATCTCTTTCTTCTTTCTGTTCTATAGCCAGGATACCACGAGCCTGAGCCAAATCTCATAAGAGATTAACGCACGAACGCTAAAATGTTTGGGACAAATATGAATGATGCATAATTGGACAGGACTGATTTGAGGACATGACATAAAATCTGAGGCATATAATTGGATATGTGGCATATTTAACATATGACTTGAGACTGAGACATAAAATATATTGGACTTATGACTTGGGATTCGGGGCGTAGATTTAACCGTAAACATGAAACTAATTTAGATACATAGTACATGTTGTTATCTAGATCTGTAGTTAATTTGAGAAATAAACATATGTTAGATCTAGACCTGTTCATACTAGGTATGAAAATCTGTGATTTGGGAGAAGGGGAATTATAGGACAACTTGAAACTTGGGGGCATAATGCATGTTTTAAATCAAGGTCTGATGTTAGAGTTTAAAGATAGTTTACAACATGTTATGCATGAATGATAATGCATATAGAGAACATACTACATGTTATAGTTTAAAAATCTAGATTTTTGGGACATATTCTTTTATGTAAAAATTCATGACTTGAAAAAAGGAATATGTGACTTAGGCGTAGAGACCTATACAAAAACAGGATAAATATTAGTGTGAATGCGCCTAAATAAGGGTTTTTTGGATATCTGGCATCATAGGCTATAATTTGGCATAATTCATATTGTTTATCGTGATTTATGGAGAATATTCTGTACTGTGTAATGTTTAACTAAAAATTAGGAGCAAGATGTGGTATTATGAATTATGACCATGATTTGGCAAGTGAGTTTAGGCTAAATTTATGATTAGGCAAAAGATGATATATATATATAATCTGCTAAATCTGTTATCTGTTAAATCTGTTATATTGCCTAATCCGCTAGTTCTGTTATGTTGCCTAAACTGCTAATTTGATTGAATTGGCTAATCTACTGATTATGTTAAATTGCCTTATCTGCTAAATTTGCTAAATAGCCTAATCTGCAAGATCAGTTGTCTGTTTAATCTGTTGAATGACGTAATCTGTTGGAACTGAAATGCTGAAATTTGAAGTATGTGAATCTGTAGGCTCGATTTAAAATTGAGCAAAACTTGTTAATAGAACCTCGAATAATCTGCTGTAACTTGTACAGAAGTTTAATCTGTTAAATAAACAGAATTAGTCCGATATCTGAAAAATCTATATTAGAATGAATTGGGTATGACACGTGGTTAGACTCTGTTTGCGGTAGAAGCCTGCCCGGAACCAACCGGCTTAACCAGCGACCGCAAAACTGTCAGTCTAATGTGAGAGGTCGTAGGCATAACTAAAATATGCTTAGACACGAGGTTAGGTCTGGCTTGTGGCAGAAGTCTGCCCGGAACCGCCCGGCATATCCAGCGGCCACAAGCTACCGACCTAATGTGAGAGGTCTGTGCATTAATATTTAATTAATGCAAATCTGGGATAAATATGATGTCTAAAACGTGTTGGGTGGATAGGGTTGAACCAATTGGACTAATGAATTTAACAAACCCGTTTCGTGAATCTGTAGGCCCAATTACAAAGTTAGACAAATCTGTAAATCTGTTAAATCTGTATATCTGATCCGTTAGTCTGAAAACTTGTCTGATCTGTGAACTAGTTGATCTAAACTCTGTATGTCTGAACTTGTAAACAAATTAATCTGAAGTCTGTTAGTCTGGGGACACAAGGTTAGGAGGGGAATTACTTGTGTCATGTGTTGTTTGGGACCCGTATTAGTCAGTAACCCTTTCTGGTATCAAAACTTTGACCCAACGGTAGGTAGGGTTCGGGCATGCTTACTAAACTAATTATAAGTGGTTCATTCTAATAATGGCGAGGGGTGTTGATGGTGCGTTCCAACCGGGTCATGTGCGTGCATGGATCCCGGTCTGCCTTTGGGGATGTAAGACGCCGTGACATCTGTAAATAGGCCTGTGCCAATTGATTGTCACTTTAGGGAGTGATACACCCTATTGTGGGGCCGACACAGGGTATTTATGTTTAGGGAGCCGTTCGCTTGGGGTAGGGTTTTAGGGTACACTTAGTTCTGTATGTTTCTGTTGGTACTGTCTGTTTCTGTTAGGTGGCAACACCTATCTGCGTGGTACCGTCTGTTCGGGAGGTAAAGGCCCATTTACTAGTGTACACCTAATTCTACATTTTGTTTCCGTAGGGATAAATCTATTTCTGTACCTTCTGTTCGGGTGGTAAAGTCCCACTATTAGCATTTTGTTTTTGTCTATTTCTGTTCGGGTGGTAAAGGCCCATTATTAGCGTCCTGTTTCTGTGGAAATTATTCCGTTCCTGTTTCTACTTCAGTTTAGACATTAGGGTGACACCTAATCCTGTTATACTAGTATTAGTGCAGAGAAATGAAAAGTAATATTATTTTGTTTCTTCTGTTTAACCTAAGTACATCTACTGCTTCTGTCACTATTATCCCTCATCCAGTTTTATTTGCATGCCACGATTATTATTATCTGTTCATATGCTAAAAGTCACTGGACTTGCCAGACTTTAAGTCTGACCTTGCTTGTTTTCGCCCCTTTTCTTCTGTTTCTCCCCTCCCCTCCCCCCCCCCCCCCCAGGTTTTCCAAGGAGGGAATACTTTAGCTTGATCCGGATTTCTTCTGCTTGAAGTACTCAGAGTGCTTAAAGTATGGCTTGACTCTTTATGGCAGCTTCTGTGGGGATTATGACTTTAAAGTTTTGTACTCTGATGATTTTTCTGAACAAGACTGATATTTATGTACTTGAGTTTTTGGTAAAGATGTAACCAAACTAATTTCTGTTTTCCGCTGTAATAAAGTTTTAATTTCTCAAGTATTGTTTATCTGTCTTGTAAATTTCTGTTCTGTCTACTAAAACGCTCCACCAAAGTTAAGGCATTCCCTTTGTGAGTGACCTTAATGGAGGTGGGGTGTTACAACTAGCTATAGGCCCTACTAGTTAAGGCTTCCGTCATCCACACATATACCCTTACCCCGCATAAGGTGAGATTCAATGTTAACATAAAATTAGAGGGAACTAGCTATAGGCCCTAATAGTTAAGGCTTCCGTCATCCACACATATACCCTTACCCCGCATAAGGTGAGAGTATGTATTTTATCATTCATTATACCTTCTAGCTAAACTTATCATATAACCTCTTCACTTATTACTTCCCATAGGATAAATGGCCATATCTGGCCCTTTCAATTTCCAGGTTTGGGTAGGCCAACACACACATGCCATTTAAGACCCCTATACTGAAAAACCTATTCCCAGGTGGACTCCTTAACCGTAGTCACTTAGACTTTTAGGACCCAGGAAGCGGACTATACATGAAGGTTATTCGTTCGTCCCCCATTTGCCTTTAACACCTTTCCCTTTTTCTGATAAAGTAGGCTACGTTATTAAGTCATTCCAGTTTAATTCCTTTATACGGAAATACTATACGTACACCCTTTTATTTGCATCATGGGTTTATATGGTTAATAGTATCTTTCATTATTAACCTACTAAGTCCAACTATATTTTAATCATAAGTTTTATTGACATAAACAAGGAAGGTTATGTTACCTTTTCTCTAGGATGTTTATTTATTTTCTTCCCTAATTTGGACTTAGTATTTAAAAGACAATCAACATACATAAATCCCCTTTTTTACACCTATTTCTTATTATTTCCTATTTATTTCCCTTTATGAATCTAACAGTCATATTTTCTTAAAAGAACTATTTATCAGTCCCAAGTTATCTATTTGTTGTACCCCAACGGACAATTTCTATTTTTATTCATTTGTTGTTTTTCTGTTATATATTTACATACCAAGCGTCTCACATTAAGTTGACTACCTGTGGATGTTGGATATGCCGGTCGGTTCCAGACAGGCTTCTACCTCAAGTGAACTTAGCCTCATGCCTTAGTACGATTATATTTATGCATTAGACCCCTCACATTAAATTGACTACCTGTGGTTGCTGGATTTGTCGGTCGGTTCCGGACAGGCTTACACTACAAGTTGAGTTTAACCTCATGTACCAATGCAGTTATAATTTAGATTTCCTAATTGGGATCCACAACAATGATCCTAATTTATTTTAGGAATTATAACCATTTTCCATCACATTTATTTCCCCAAATCAGTATTGATTTCAATAGTTATCCTCTTATTTGCAGTCTCATTTATGGAAATTAATTATATTTATCGCTACAAATGGTCACCACAAATATATTAATTCAAAATAAATTATATTTACGTACAATTCCATAATTGAACCTTATCCGACATTCAAACATTCCATACGATTTATATTTCACTGTTTTAAGTTGGTTTGAACGGATAATATGTATATATTCATTTTTATGTTTTCGTGCGATCAACGTAGTTATTTATATTTATTTATTATTTTGCAATATTTATTTTCAAATCAGTGATTTGGTCTAATCAATTAACCGAACATTACCTTTTTACATTCAATCTTGCCAAAAAGGTTTCAAGCCTCACAAGGACCGTTAGACAAAATCACTATAAATCATGCCTATTTTGTGAAATTGACACATTTACAAATCACAAAAAATATGTGAACTATAATTTTATTTTGGAATAGTCGATGAAAATTACATACAAAACATGTATTTATTTTTATATGTACCTTTACACCACTTTTCCCTTTTTAATTCTTTTTTCACACTTCTTGTGATTCTAAAGTAATGCCTCTTTATTTAAAAATGAGGAAAACGACATAATTTACAATGCTTGAGCCAAAAACCCAACAATATTAAATGTAAACGAGGAATATTTCTTTTACTCTTATAATCACATAACACACAAATTCACCTTTTTACCCAAATTTACATATTTCATATTTCAGCACTGAACTAAAGATCTACAACATAACTACAACAAATTTATGTTTAATGGGACTGATTTCCTGATCCACAGTGCTATGAGGCATATACAACATATTTCATAATTCATGACATAACTTGTTGGAATTTGTGGGAATATTACAAAAATCCTACAATTCATGTTTATACATAATCACAACTTTCTCATTTACCAATTTCAAACAAATTCATAATCAGATCTGATGGTTATCATAATTTACAGTTATTTAAATAATAGATCTGATAGGCACAAAACATAGATTGGATTCAAACGAAAGAGATAAATCATTATATCTGTGTTAGTAAATTTCCCAACTCACATTGTAGCTTCCAATTTCTGAATTTTGAACCTTTTTAGGCTTACAGTCCCCAAATTCTTATAAATCTATAGTTTATCTAGAAAGGGCATAATTCTAGATCTATAGAGATGTAAGAAAAAGGAAAAATAGCGAAGAAATCTATCATTGAGCACCCTTTTCCATTGGATCTATTATTCTTGCCAATTCCATATGAATTTGATTTGATTTGGTATATGTATGAATATATTTTATTTAGAAATTAGGTTAGAAAAGGAAGAAAAATGGCAGATCTCCGCTGCCTTCATAGATTTGTACGGAAAAAAGAGTAAGGCTCTATCCCTTTATTTATAGGGGTGGAAATGGCCTAGAACCGTCAGATTAGTTTAAATTTATATCCGTCCATCCATTATAATAATATAATAAAAAAACACATCAAAACCTAATCGTCACTGGGTAGTTGACGCCTAGTAGGTCGAACTGGGCGGTCGACCGCCGGTCGACTCCCGTGTCGTCCGCCTAGGCATCAAACTGCCCAAGTCGACTGGGTTGTATTAGGTAAATTATAATTAAATTTTTTTTTTGTCTGTTTTTCGTATTTCGTTTATAACTTTTTCATACGGACTCCGTTCGCGAAACTCCAAACATGAAAGTTGACCAAAATTCTGACATGAACGCAACGGTTAAAATTTCGTGGTCAAATTCCATCGTTGGTAGAAACTCCTATTTTTGAGCTTCTAATTAAATAACTATTTATTGTCAAAATTCCGGGTTGTTACAAAACTCTACAAAAATTAAAATCCGATAATGATACACTATTACGGATCCGATAGAACTGGTTTCGTCAAATTCCGAGATCGTTTGAAAATTGATTAATCTTAAGTTCCATATTAAATCAATATAATGTAATTTGAATTCAAAACAATCAACTCTTCGATAATAAATTATTATTATCATCGTATATATTCAAATAAAATTTATAACGATATCTGAATCTTTTCAATTCAGTTTTAACTACAAATTCAATTATGTGTCATTTTCATACTATGATAATTCGATATACTCAAATTTAATCGTATTCAGTTATTAATTGATAAATTCCATATAAGATTCCACTTATATTATCAACTCAACATTTAAAACAATATTAAATGTTCAAATAAATCGACTATAATCCGGGTCATTACATTCTTCCCCCCTTAAAAGAATTTCGTCCCCGAAATTAGTAAGGTAGGAAAAATGCTATAAACCCATTGACTTTTCAAAAACTCACTTAGTTGAGACTCAACATTTTAGATCTCTACAAACTTAGTTCCAACAAATCTTTGGTTTTCATTCATATTGCACATCATATATGCTTACATTCACTACGCCATAGATAGCCTATCGCAACAAAAAACCATGATGTTGCTCGCTACAATGTTGCCATTGCTATGCTGTCTTTTGTCTATTGCAACGCATGCTTCAACGAGTTGGCATAGATATCAAATTGTGGTACAGTAGCTATACATATATTCAGATTAAAAAAGTTAAAAAATAATGACACCTTAGCGATCCGCACCTTTTGTTAAAACAAAATCCCAACCATTCAATCAACACCCTTATCCGCATCTTACCCATTTCTAATTCTCGCTGTTATTTTCCTTAACCCGCTTATTTTCATTTTCCCCAAATTTTCAAAATCACTCAAAATTTTCAATTAATTTTATAATCGGTGAGTTCAATCTTTCGATCTACAAAAAATATTACCCCCAAATTCGAGGAAGGAGACAAATGATTCTCCTCAAAAAATACAGTCGTTCAAGCTTTCGATCTACAAATTATATAACCCTAAATTGCACATTATACAGATCTCATAATCCTTCGCTTCTTCCAGTTATCCACCCCAAAAAAACCTAAACTACAGCGGTTTTTCCCAATCGATACGATAACAGAATTAGGAATAGCTCGAATTCATAGAGTCTCGCATCCTAGGCTGTTTAAGGTCATAGAAGAGCCGTAATCATTGTCGGAGTTACAGAGGAAACATCGAGGTGGAAAAGCATGGAAGAGGCACAATAGAAACCAAAACCCTAAATCAGTTGCCCTTAAAAACATGATTTATGCAACCCTAATCCCAAAATTGTTTAAATCATGCAAAAGTTAATTAATTGGTATTAATGGCTTTGTATTTTAAAAGTATAATTTGGATTCTAACATGTACTCTGGAATTTAGAAAATGGATTCGACAGGAACTAATTTGTTAGGAAAGTTAAAACAAAATTAGTTGCCCATTTGACAGTTTATCTCTGAACCTTCAAGCCGATTAGAATTATATAATCTGGCTTGCATATAAAACTTGTTATGCTTGTTGCTGCTCGATCGGTAGCTGTGGAGACCTCAGTAATGTACTGAACCATCGAACAAAAAAAGGCTAAAATTCTTGTTGCTGCTTATGTATTCAGCTTATTTTTGGCGTTGACAATACATATCACTAGATAGATGCATGCACACAGACACTATTTCTGGTATTGACACAATATGTATATATGCATATATACATAAAACTATTTAAATGCATGCGCACAGACACTTGTAATTGGCAAATACTAACTGATCTTATCGTATACGCTTGTAATTGGCAAATACTAACTGACCTCAGCCATACACAATTTGATTTAATTATTTAGTTGACTCCACTGTGTTATTAAAGTACAGATCATGGTAAAATTGATGGTTGATATGAGTTTAAGACAGAGAAAAAAAGGAAATTGATGGGAATCGTTAACATTGCTGCTCGATTGGTAGCTGCAGAGACCTCGAGCATTTTTCATGGCATTTAGCACATCAGGTTGAATGTTATGTTTCTTTATTACTTTGTTTTTCCATATGTTCATGGAAATGAGTTGTTGATGCTATGGTATTTGGTTTGCAGAGCTTAGATCATTTTCAAATGCCCAAAATATATGTATGCCATTTCAGTCAATCGTTTTTAGTAAGCAATAAGATGATCACTTCATCAGTTATCGACCCTAGCTCAATGGCTCTTTTCATGAAGTGGTGCAGTGACGAAATGGTTTATCAGTAACTGTGGATGCAAAAGAGAAGATCAGTGTTTCACAAAGGTTAGTCTTTGCAAGCGTAATCAATCCACTACAATTGTTTATTGTGCGCTTTCTTTTTTATGATAACTGTTTATCAGTTCTTCAAGCAAGGAAATCAAGTTTGGGCAAGAGAGAAACGAGAAGACAGAGAAGAAAAACAGGAAAACAAAGAAGGCCAAGGAAGAAAAAGGTATTGATGAAACTAGCGACAATATTGATAATAAACATCATGTTTCTAAAGCTATTCACAGGTTGGTTGCTTGGTCACCTTCACACACACACATTACTGTGGCTTCTTAGAAGGAAATAATTAGGGTCATTTTGGCGAATTTTTCAGCTAAGTTACGTAGCAAAATTCATCACAAGTCATAAGCAATATATACACAACTTATAACATATCTATTAGTGGTTCTTCATTGAGGAAGTGGAAATGAACAAAACTAATTGCTTTAATTTTGGCTGTCAGTTGGAAACTGCAAGCAGTAGGTAAACTGCCATCACCAGCAGTGGTAAACTGCCGTTGTCGCCGCCTGCATGGTGGCTGCTCCCTTGGAGTAGCATAATGGAGGTTTATATATGATTCCACGTGAGAGGTATTATTATCTTATTCTCTTAGAAATTAGTATTTTATTTTGGTTGCTTAACTATGTTACTTTTATATATGAAGCTTGGAAATCGCAGTATCAAGGCATATGAAACAAGAGTCTGTTTCTTCGAAAACTGCAGTAACTTTGAAGGTCAGTATGCGTAACACACACTTATCTCCGTTTACTTGCAAAGCTTCATGTTCGAGCATTATAAAAATAATAATCCTTTATGCTTGTTTTTCTAATGTATGCATTCATTAGAGCCTTGCCAAGGACGAATATGAGACTAATCATGTTTCAGCGGTGGTCCCACCAAAGGAAATAGGGGTGAAATTTGATCATATTGGTGCTCTTGAGGGTGTAAAGACAACCTTGAATGAACTTGTAATACTACCTATGAGGAGGCCAGAATTGTTTGCACGTGGAAATTTACTTCAGGTATACTTTCTGTCCACTTTCACCAGTATACTAATTAGAATTATCTACCTTTAATTGCAAATATGGTTCATCTTGCAATCCTTGCCGATTTTTTATTTCATGTTTTGGTCATATTGGCTACTTCTTAATTATCCAGGGTGAAAGAAAATGCTCCTATTATGTTAGAACTGGACAATCCAAATTTGGGTCAACTTGCAAATTCAATCATCCTGAGCTAAATATATGCAACCAACAGTTGGGTCGATGATGATATCACCAGGCATAGTTCCAGTTTTGGGTTGGAATCCGTACAAGGTTAGTTGTGTAGCATACTAGGCATAATCATTTTCATATATATTTTTCTTGCTTATGGTTGTGTGTGTGAGTCTGTATATATATGAGTGAATCGAGTGACAATGTGGTGAGGAATGTATATAATATGAATGATGCAGTAATATACG
Source organism: Allium sativum (assembly GCA_030737875.1). Lineage (NCBI taxonomy): Eukaryota > Viridiplantae > Streptophyta > Magnoliopsida > Asparagales > Amaryllidaceae > Allium > Allium sativum. The sequence continues at coordinate 683,726,633 of CM060913.1, forward strand.
AGTGAATGCACAATAGTGGAGTCAAAAATTGTATCATTTGAAATGTTGAAATAAAATATTTATTTGAATAAAATACTATGTTTGAATACTGTGTTTTAATGATATTTATTATAATATTATGAAAATTTTGATTAATAGCAGTTGAGGTATAATTACTTTTAATAGTTATAAAATAAATTTTAACAACTGCTAGAAACAGTTGTAAAAAAGGTTGACTTTGTTACAATTGCCAGCTGTACTAGACATATTACAACTGTTTTTGGCAGTTGTGAAAGGTATTTTTGTTGTATTAGTACCTGTGGCAACACCTATACCGATATTGCCATAGAGTCGCAAAGGCGTTGCCTCTGACTCTAAGGCAACGCGGCAAAAGCCAACCCCAAAAAAGTGTTGCCACAGATCATTTTTTGCCTATAGCAACACTTTTTGGCACCAATTGCGTCACTTCTCTGGGGTTGCCGTAGGCCATCTATGGCGTAGTGATTCATTTAATTTGAATGATTTACAACTAATATATTCACATCCAATTCATATTCCATTCATTTGCATTCAAATTCATTTAAATTGATTCTAACCAATTTATATACTTCGTTTACGGGAAACAAAATTTTTTCTATGCATATTTAGTTAATACAATAACCACTTATATTTTTGGAAAATTTTAGATTGATTCTAAATCAATTTATCCATTCCGATCCATTTAACTTGCTTAATTTAAATTTAAATTCCAATATTTAAGTTCTCGAATTTTTAATATGTACACATATTTATAACCATCTCAAATCCAAAACATTTGAATTTTCCGAACAACTTGTTTTCTCAAATGAAATTCCATTGGGCATTTTACTATGGTAACAATCTATCAATTAGGAACTTGAAAATGAACACCGATGATGCTATAGTCATTATTAGAATTATTTTCCAATGACTGAAGTGAGTTCAGTGCTTTATCACTCTAAAAATCCATCCAAAATGAGTTTTATTCAAAAATCCTTCCAAGTAGAGCTATATTATTTTAATATACTTTAGAAAATATTTTTCCAACCTCCCGGGTTTTAAATTCCAAATTCTGGTTTGAATCCAATTCCACTTCATCTTATTTGTATATTTCATTCATATACAAATTATATTTGGTTATATATAATTTTACAATCTCGTTTGACTATAATAACAACCAACACATCCATATATTATAATGATTCCTAGAAAATTATTCCTTCTATATCAAAATTGAATTTTGGGTAAAATTATTTCATTTATCCACTTGAAAATAATATTATGTCGAATCCACTATTCAAGTGTTTAAAAACTCTTATCTATGTTCGTGGTGTCCCACAATTCGACCAGAATTCATAAACCACACAACAGTTAAGCCAATCCAATATAAAACTACCATTATATCAACTAACAAAATACGTGCTCTCGTAAATATACACTCAACTCATTCTAGGGTACTATTAACCCAATCTCTAATGAGTAAACCCCCACCAAAGCCTAAGTATTCGCTCAACCTAAGACCTAATACCAACTGTAATGGCCTGCAAATCCGTACCCTTTGAGTTGACTAAATACACAACACGCCTAACCTAAATTGCACAGAAATACGAACCAATATGGATAAAGAAGAAAAAGATAGAAGAAAAACAGAAATAACAACACAGAATCTCACATCGCAGCGAAATAAAATAATACATATATATAACAACTTTTAAATGCAAAATTTTGTACCATATATACATACCATTATCAGAATACAACATAATACATCACAATGGAACTAAACACAAGTTATCTAACGCTTAAGCCTCCTACTCCAAGCTCCTTCCAGGGTATCTGCAAATACGTGAACTGCTTGACTGCTACACAAATTTGGACACCCAAGAGTTTAAGGTAAAATAAAACAAAATAAACTTCGGATCAATCATGGGATTGGTGCGAGTAAGCTCTAATTATTTGACGTACTTTGAAAAATCCCTTCGAAAAAATGATAATCGTAAGACCAATCCACAGATAAACATGGATGGTTTTAACTTACGATAACCCAACATATTCTTTGTATCAACACTATTTTGATATTATAACAGTGTCCACCAAATCAATAACAATCTAGCGGAACACTTGCATCCCATGCTCCACATACATATTATACAATCAAAAACCGCGGGCGCTTATTGGATAATGGATTTCCAATTATAACAAGGTATGGAACCACCTTCTGATAGTGTATCATTCCTTTGAATGCACTGGGTTTAACACGAACATCTTGCAACCCGGTCACTCATTTTTCTTGAGTGTACCAAATGTTTTATCACCAACGGTTGTGATCAGCATCTGTTTCCGAAAGCATACATCAGTGATAGAATAAGAAACAATTGAATTTTTATTTAGATTGGGTGATAATACATCCTAATGGGTGCAATCCACATGCCATGCTACCTGCCCATTTTTGTCATCTTTCCGGTTGACGAGTCCTGATACTAATACTACCCTTTTGACAATCATATTCAAACTATGAATGCCACGTTGTCAGATCTATCAATTATAATTGATTTTCACAAATATACTCTGCTTGTTAAGCTAAGATAATAAATTCTACGCCACTATATTGGGTATATTTGTAAAAACCAACGTACGTAATCATTGGAAATACTCTGTCTGACATTAGTCCATACATGTTCGTTCTGGGACTGAATGAAACCGAAGGCACTATCTCCATTAATCCATCTTAGGCAATTTCTACCTAGGATTAACAGAAAAACCCCTCGCACTTTACTCCATCTTCGATTATCTACAATATAATCTAACCGCAACGCTTATGCCAATACGGAGTGGTTTCGGATAATAAATCTTACCGGTCTCTTCATATCGACAGTGATAACATTTAATTTGCCAACACTTCGATAGTCGGTTATTTAACTATCAAAGAAACAAACCTTCATCCAAATCCCTATTTCCAAAAGGAAATACTTTTTATTTGCACCAAACAATCACTAAGCCTTTTTAATTAATATTTCATTAATTAAATTACTTCCTAATTTCCCTTCAATATTTATTACCCAAATATTCTTTAATTCGTTTTGACCTTTTATGCTATTTGGAAATCATTTTCGTATCCCACATTCTTTATTTTCTATACTTAGAAAATGCCTTCTATTTATAATTGGAAAACATTTCCAATCACTTATCCTTTCCACGAAACCATTCATCTCTATACTTAGAAAATATTTTTTATTATATTTCCAAAATCACACTTACTTGGGCTAAAATGGGTGTTGTGTAAAACATCGCTACAATAACACAAAATACTGCATTTAACTAACTATATTTGAATCTCATATTAAATTTAATCATTTCCTTTTCGGAAATCATTTACTTTAACAAAAGTGTTATAGTCCATGTTACTCTAGTTTTAATGAAAAAGCCTATTACAAAACGTTAAATTTTATTAACCAATTTGGTTACAATTTCTATGTATAATCGATAAATCGATTTTAGTTATCAAATATTCTTAAATTTTTCTACCTCCTTAAATTTTCGAAAATTTTTCTCCAACGTCTCCTTTGTACGGCTCGATCGATACAACTAAAAATCGCCTCTCTATGCTCTTTCCATTCAAAAAAAATCGAAAAGCTAAGTGGCTTGCCAAATAGGCTCATAAAATCTCATATTAAATGAATTTAATACTTAGCACATGCTTATCCAATTCCAATTGATTTCAAATCAATTTAACATTTAAATTCAACCGCATGCACTTTGCCAATTTATTTACTAATTAGCTCTTTTCCTTAAATCCACTTTTAATATAAACATATCTCGTTCAAATATATTTTTATTTGCATATATACAAGTCAAACTCAAACTCCATGTTCAATTCTAAAATTTAATTCAAGTTCCATATTCAAATTTCTAATCTCAATACACAAATTCAATTCACTTAACCAAAGTTAAATTCGATCCAAAACTCCATTAATTAATTATTATTTTTAATTAGTTAACTTCATTCAAAAATAAAAAATCTATTTTTTGTTCTTAAAATCAATCCATTTACTCCAGTTGAGTTTGTGTTTATTTTATGACTCAATTCTAAATTTTACTAATGGAAATTCAAGTTTTATTCCCCTAAAATCATTTTATTTTATTAAATAAATCGTATAGTTTATAAACGATTATACCACTGTTTTTCTAAAAATATGATGTTGACATAACTCAAAATCTGTAGGACAAAATCCAATTTTTTTTCCTTTCATTAGAAAACTATCATTTAATATATCCTGACGATTCTTGTTTCAAAGAATTCTGACTTATATCGAGTTCTACATACTCAGCTGAAGTTTAAAACATCAAATTACGAACTACCGTGCTATGGCGAGCTCGTTTTAATTAAATTTAAATATAAACGTTTAAACTTCGTTTATTAATAAATTTCAATCGCATCCTTTTATATTTTGATATAAATTGAGCTAGTTTTTCAAATCCAACTTAGAATTTCTTATTATCCCAAACTATCGATTATTTCATAACTTAGTTATAAATTTATTTATAACTTAATCTTCTATACTAAATTCTAATTCTTTGGGAAATTTATTATTTTATAAAATTCGATTTAATCAATTCCAATTATAAATCCCTTGAATTTATCTCAGTTCAGTTTATATCTGAATTTCGAATAAAATCTATCGTTCTCTTTTTTGAAACGTTTCCTAATTCCTTTTTAAAATTCATATCTGAATTTAAACTTCCAAATTATCTTATGATAATTACTTTACCACATTTATGAACATCGTTTATAAATTACTTTCCTTCTTTTATATATTAAAACAAGCTTCCATTTCAAACATCCATTTGAAACCCAATTCCTATTTTGGAATATTTTATTATTATAACTTATATATATATATATAAACATAGAATCTACTTACATATTAAGTTTTAAATTTTAGTTTCTATTTAATGCAATTCCAATATTCTTTCCAGAAATGTTTTTTTAATAAATTCGACATAGTCAAATTCCAATCTTAAATCCATATGGATTTATTCCAATTCAATTTATATTCCAAACATCGAAATAAATTTCATCGTTTCCTTTTCCCGAAACGATTCCCCTTCCCCAAAACGATTCCCCTTTCCCTTTACATTGACACTTGAATTCACATTCCCAAATTATCCAACAATAATTTATTTCTCTTCATTTATAAACAACGTTTATAAATTCAACTACTTTTTTTATTATTAAACAAGTTCATATTTTCTAGCCTATTCGAAATTCAAATTCCATTTTTGGAAAATAATTTTTCCTTTTTAAACTCAAATTCTTTTCCCTTTCATTTGAATATTTTTTTCTTAATATTTAAATATCAATTATTTTAGGGCCAGTACTATTCAAACATTCAAAACACACAATAATCAGTCACAGTTTATTTATTACATTATATAATACTGTATATGAAAACAACAATTTAATTACTGAGGAATCCAGTTGGATCCCTCCAACCTATTTTTCCTGCATCCATAGTTGTTAAACAACATAAATAACACCAATCCTGCTTCAAGGCGGGATATCATGGTATAGAAGGTCATCCGCTATTATGCGGGACACATAGGGTCTCATCTGCTAAAAGTTGCAGAAATATCCAACTACCAACCCTAAATATAACTAATATTTTTTTTGAAAATAAATATAACTAATAAACAACAGTTTAAATCTAGTAAAGGAGTTTGGAAATGTTTTCCAAATAAGAATCAAAAATGTTTTCTGATAAATAGAAAATAAGAATTTAGAATATATGGGAAAAATGCTCGATTCTTTATACAGATCGATGGCGGCTCCTGGTTCTTCCCCTTTCTCTAGCCGTCTCCAAGCGAATTTTCATTCTTTCTTTACTAAATCAAAGAATGAATTTATATTTTCAATTGCTGATGGGAGTAAGAAGGGGGTCCATAATTTTCTTTGCGATTCCTTTGGGAATTCGTTATCAAGAAAGCGATCTAGTATTTGGAATTGTTCTACAAGACGATTATGCTTCAGATGTGGAGGATCTAATCATATAGTGAAAGATTGCAGAAATAAGTTTTGATGCTTGTTTTGCGGTGGATTTGGGCATCGAATGTCTTTCTGTCCAGAGTATTACAGAGGAAATTTGGGTTTCGAGTTTATGCACTCCAATTGTTTGAGTTTATGTCATAAGCTTATTTCTTTTATAAATCTTTTCGAACTGGTCAGTTCTAATCAGAAGGATGAAGGAGCGTATATGCTACTTCTTTTGGTTTGGCATATTGAGGGATTAGTGGATGGATTGTTGTGGCGCAAGAAGGTATCTAGTGCTTTAAATAATGCTGTTTATCCTCCTTTGCCTCGACCGCTTGATAGGAAGGAGCATGCTTATTCTTTCTGTTTAAATTTCATGAATTTGAGGAAAAAAAATTCTGTTTCGGTTACAAAGTATAAGAAGAAGGGGTTTATGCTGTTGAACGAGATTATGATGCATTTTGTTTGTATTAGTACTGCTGTGAATTGTGTTCGAGGTGATGCTGCATTTATGGATTATTTGAAAGGGGAAGATGATATTTCTATGAGATCTGAGAGGATTTCTAACCAGTTAGGTATTGATTCAGAGATTGATGTGGATTGTGTCACAATGGGTGGTATGGATAATGGGCAATATGAGGGATCTTTGTTTTGTGAAGATGTAATGGTGGATTTTATCAAGAGGAACATGGTGTCACGGATTATGGATCCAATGGTGCTTGGTCCTTTTGTTCAAAATTGTGTTCGTACCACTGAGTTGTTAGCTGATGGCAGGAGGCTTGAGTTGGTGAGGGATGGTTTGGAAAAAGAGAGGAGGATGGACATAGATTTTGTGGATCTGCACTGTTTTGAGGCTGGAAAGTGTTCGGATTCCCCTGTTAGTGTTTTGGTTGATGAAGATGGGAGGTATATTGATAAGGTGGATGAGGTTGGTAGTAAGCACTCTGATGCAGTGCAGATTGTTTGTCAAAAAGTGGGAGAAGGATGGAAATGTGTAGGGGATGTTAATGTTGCAGGTAAACTTCCCCAGGTATGCAAAGGTGATACTGTGGATATGAAATCTGAGTTGATTTCATTGGTTTATAATTTTAATCAGGTGAAGTTTTTTGATGGTCATAAGGGTAAGAGGAATAGAATCACTACAGTTGGGAAGTTTGATCTGTGGTCTGCAATGAATAAAGAGATTTGCGTGACTTCTGTGATTTCAGGATTGGGAAATAATATGGGCTTCTTCTCTCGTTGTGATAACACGATTTGTGATTCAGGATTGAGTAACAATCAGGATTTGGATGGTTCACATGAGGATTATGGTGAGAATTCTTTTGTGTGTGATATGTCTTTTTCACGGACTAGGAGAGGCAGGCGTAGGAGAGTTGCTCCTAGCTTGGTCATGGTTCGTCATAGTGCGCGTATTAGATCTTGTGCTGATTCTTATCATGGCTAGTTATCAATGTTAGAAGGTCGTTTGGTTATGTTCGAAGAAGATCACAGGCTGCGGTCTGTAGTTTGCAGAGGAGTTGCTTTACATGCTGATTTGGTATGAAGAGGGAATTTGCTTTGGAGTTTTTTTTGTGTTCTGTTGTGGAGAGATAGTCTTTTCTCTTGTTTTGTTGTTTTTGGGTACGGAGTGTCTAGTCGTGGCTCGTGTTTGTTATTTTTTATTTTTTCTAGACTGGTAGTCGTTCTCTGTAACCTCTATTTTTCTTATATACATATATATGTGTGCTCTCTTCTTTTCAGAAGATCACACATTTTGCCTTCAAAAAAATATATATATATAACTAATATATATATAAACCACAATTGATAATAATTCATCAATGCATCCAAACAGCAAATAAAAAGTATATACTAGATAAAAATTCATTTATAATAAATTGTAAACGAACCAGAGAGTGAGTTTACTCACCTCGTTTTAATTCATCGAAATGGTGATTGGTTTCTAATTAAACATAACGAGCGTTTCATGTATTCAAAAATCCCAGTGGCCTCCAAATGAACTCAATCCAATTTGTACACGTAGATACTGTCACTACGAATCCAACGTACTTTGTTTTATCTGATTCTATTCAAGTATGGAAAAGATATGAATTTTACAACATTGAACATACATTATAAAATTAAAATTTTCATCAATAATACTAATTTCTTGTATTACCCGTTAATACCCTCGTTAAGTCCTTAGTGAAAAAATCGACCCCAGGAAAGCAAACACATACCAACTTCAACTGCAGCGTCGGCACTGCCCTCAGCACCCATCACAACATCATGACCAAACTCCTCCTTTCCCAGTTCTCGCTGCCCAGGAGCTCTACAAAACATCACGCAACATCCTCCTCCTCACTTCGTAAATGTGCGCAACCCCTCTTTTGAAGTCAGTGTTCTTCTGCGTAACAGAAAAGAAAAGTGTGACAACTTTCAGTGTCGATCACCCCCAAACTGAGCCACAACTTGCCTATTGATGCCACTAACCCAAATGTGAAATCAAATCTCAAAACCAATATTTAAACTTCTGATAGCATGAATCCCTAACTCCATTGTCTCTATGCTTCGCTCGAACAATTCGCATGCAACAATAGGCTATAGGTTAGAAGAGCGAGAGGAGATAAACCAGAAGAACCCGATTTTGAATTTTTTTTAGATGGAAGAAGTCATGGCCTTTTTTCCATTCATAAGAATTTTGATTTTTTATCACTGAAATAAACTTAGGAACGAGAAGGAGTTAGCTTCGTAAAACTGGAATTAAGCAGCGGCCGTTCTTTGAAGCTTTTGATTTGGATTTTGCCAAAAAATGAGGAAGGCCCGTTGTTATATAGACAAAGAGTGTAACACCCCGAAATTTTAACAACATTAAAGTGGATAAATTAAAGAATAATTAATTTAATATTAGGAATTAAAGGAAGCGGATTACGTCATTGTGTTCACCTCGAAATTCTGGTCAAGATTGACATCTAGTTTGCATAAATCGGATAACGTATGAAGAAGTTACGAATGGTAGAATTTGACGATCAAAACAGGAAAAACTAGTGCACTTGTCAAGTGCACCAAGGCAATTTTACATTGGCGCACCTACCAAGTGCACCATGTATGTTTTTGGGCTTTCGGACCTTTTATTTTTCAAGTGGGTGGTGAACCGTGACCTGGTTCACTCTAGGGCTGAGGTGGCATTCGAATTCCAGACATTAGCAGCTATAAATATACCTCATTTCTCTTGTTTTCTTCACAACGAATCAATTGCGACCAAACTCTGCAGGTGTGTGAACTAAACTGGATCCCTTATCTTCTTCTATCAACTAAGGCAAATCAAATCCAGAAATTCAAGATCCAATCTCTTCAAGTTCTATCTTCTAATCTAAACTCTGTGAGTTCCTAGTTTCTTTTAGATTTGAATATTTAAAAGTAAACATGTCACGATTATGATTTAGATATGTCCATATGCCTAAATTATATCAAATCCTTTTTAAATTATGAACATATGACTTTTTGTATTGATTAGGATTTGGATCTAGATTTTTTTTAATCTTATCAGATCTATTATAACTTCTATGACATGCTATGATGTAGATCTAAATCTTTATCTGTGTTAGATCTGATTTGATCTATTAGATATGAATAGTGTGGACATTCTATGTAGAGCTAAATCTTTATTTGTGTTAGATCTAATTTATCTATTAGATCTGAATCATGTGGACATTCTATGTAGATCTTAATCTTTATTTGTGTTAGATTTACTTTTTCCCATTAGATCTGAATTGTATGGACACCTAAATTATTAATCAGATCTAGTTTATTATTTGGATCCCTTTATGCTTATCATATTAGATCTGAACCTATTGGACATCTGAATTAATATTTAGATCTTGTCATGTTATCTTTGTGGATCTTGACCTTTATCAAAGTTGTGGTTAATTTTTCCTGTCATCTTTTTTGGACATGAACCTTTATCTAGGATTGTGGCAAGCTTGGAATTATCATTGATTGGATAGTTAAATCTTTGCTTAGTTCAAGATCATTATGTTGTGATTAATTAAGATCTGTCGTTTTGGACATATGAATTCTTATATGGATCTGTTCATCCTAATTACGTTAGACCTAGTTTTATCATTACCCTTTTTACTAGATCTATTTTTATGTCCACTTATTATGCTTATTATTTGTCTATGCCAATATATATGTTTATGTCACCTTTAGAATGATCACTATTGTCATTTTTCCCATCACCTTTCCCTTTTATTGTTCATGACTAGGCTATTTTCTAGCCTAGATGCAACCAAATTAATGTGAATACATTAGTTAGGGAACGGAGGAAAAATGCGAGAAATGGCATAATTTAAATAATGTTTATATGAATTGGGCATATAATTAAAAAGGGGGAAGTGGGGACATAATCACCTATAAAGACATAGGTAAGAATTGGATAAAAATGGAACGTTTAATAATTACAATTAGAAATTGTAATTGCACTTATGACACGAGGTCCGGTTGCATTAGTGGTGGAAATCTGGTCGGACCCGACCGGCATATCTAGCAGCCAATAATGTTGAACCTAATGTGAGAGGTCTAAGTGCACAAATATGAATCGGGCTAAGACACGAGGTTAGACCGAACTTGTGGAAGAAGTCTGCCCGGACCCGACCGGCATATCCAGCATCCACAAGTTGTAGGCCTAATGTGGGAGGTCTAGCCCATTATAACCATAAATGGACATGGTGATGAATTGGAGTAAACAAGAAATGATATTAACCTATTATGATTAATTACTAAATGAAAATGTTGTATATAATAGGTAGGTTTTTCCTAGGGATAAGTGGAAATTATAACATAAGTTTTAATAAAAGGAAACCACGCTTATTAGTAAACCTTAGTTAAGAAAACTAAGTTATAAGTGAACAACGTCAAGTTGAGTGATATATTAAATGGGAAAACTGAGAAGGAGTATACTTAATTAAATATTAAGTAAAACATGTTATTGTAATTATGGAATCAGACAATGAATAATACAAAGGGATTATAAGATTACTTCCGTTAATTACAATCCTGGGGTGGAAGATTGTAAGATTACTTCTGTTAATTACAATCTAAAGAATAACATGTAATGGGGCTTATTAATGGAATTAATTGGATTAAGTTATATTTATATGAAATTAATAAGAAAGTGAAACTTTGGCAAGTAAAAAGCAGTCAATGTGAATGGGGATAACCTGTTAGTCTGTAAAACTTAACCGTTAAATAAACATGCTTGAATCAGTGGGAGGGTTAAGTAAATCTTCGGTAGGGGGTAATACTAGTTTATATAGGCCCACAAACTTAAACATTAAATAAACATGCTTGGATCGGTGGGAGGGTTAATTAAATCTTGGGTAGATGGGTAATATTTACATATAGGCCCACAAACTTAACCCGATAAGGTTAGTAATTAAAGACACCTAGTGGTATACATAACCGGAGGAAAATATAAAAAGGTTATGTAATTAAAGACACCTAGTGTTATACATAACTGGAGGAAAATATAAAAAGTTATGTAATTAAAGACACCTTTTAAGGTAAGCATAACAAATGGAAATGAATAGGGTTATGTAATTAAAGACACCTAGTGGTATACATAGTCAGTGAAAACCTAGTGGGGGATATAAGACAAAGGGGAGAGCTTGTATCATATTGTGTGGGACCCATTTCAGTTAGTAACCCGGAGTAGGTATCAAACAAAGTACTCCGTACTAGGCGGAGAAGTGGCATGCTTACTGACTGATGGTAAGAGATCCAAATGTGATGGATAGTGTGGGCGGCGCAAACCGACCGGGCCTTGTGCGTGCCTGGGCCGGGCAGAAGTGGATAAGACAACCGTGACACTAGTTGATACGGTTGTGCACATCTTGGAAAATGAAGGGTTGCCACTTTATGAAGTGATACCTCCTACTGTGGGGCCAACACAGGGTATCTACGGAGTAGGGAGCCGATCGATTAGGGTAGAAGTTAGGATACAATTGGACGTATGCCTAAGTCTACCATCTTATAGTGGAAGGGGTCATTTCATTCTAGTTATACTAGTAATAGTGCTGACGAATCATTAGAGAAGAGTATACACCTTATCATGTCTACCTTCTTACACTTACCTTTTATGTAGCTATCTCTCTTACCCACTTTATATGCTTGTCATGCTACTTTTCTTTATTTACTTGCTAAAAGTCACTAGACTCGCCAGACTTTATGCCTGACCTTTTTTTCCTCTTCTTTCTTCCGTCCCCCCCCCCCCCCCAAGGTTCTCAAGGGAGGGAATTCTCAAGCTTAGTCAGGATTCTACTATCGTCTTGCTTGGAGCTTCTATATGTATTGCTCAAGCTTCTATCTTTGCTACTATGGCTTATGATTTAGGGACTATGTTTTCTTTATTATTGTACTCTGATATTTAAAATACAAGACAGAAGTTTTAATGATGTACTAAGTTTACGTATTTTCAGACATACGGTGTAACCATGCTTTATGATTAATAAAAGTTTTTAATTCTGATGTTATTTTATATCTATCTTGTAATGTTTCTGTTCTGTTTACCTATAATGCTTCACGAAACTTAATGCATTCCTTTAGTGAGTGATATTAATGGACGTGCGGTGTCACACTTGGTATCATGCTGAAGGTTACCAGATTGGATAAAGTTTTTGAAAATTATTTTCAAAAAGGCTTTAAGAGAAAGCATTTCAAAAAGATAAGTCTATTTTGAAAAACATATTCCCCAAAGCCATAGGAAATATCTCTCGATTCTCCGCTTGATTCCTTTTTCTTTTTGTTTGGGGAACCGATTCTTCCTGAAAGGTGTCCCCATTCTGGCATATTGTCGTAGGCATGTTTAAACTGCGGCACATGTCGAAGGGCAATGAAGTGCCTAACCTCCATCTGTAGCCGCAGTAGTTTCACCTACGGCTAACTTTCTCGAGCTTCGTAAGGATTTCTATGTGATGGAGGTAGCTTTCGAGAGACTTGTTAGCTTGTTACACGAATATAGTAAAAGGAGTTCGGGCTAAGGAGCACAGCCCAAGGATGAGAAAAATGATGGCCCAGGAAGGGAACATAGATAAAGTTCAAATAAAGGTGAAAAGGAAAAAGTTGAGGTTGAGGAAACACAAAAAAAAAGGTATGGCCCAAGAAAGGACAGCAGCAATAACAAAAGAAGGGTGGAAAGAATGACAAGGCTAAGGGTAAGAGGAAGTGCCATAGTTGCGGGCAAGAGGTTAACTTGACCAAGGATTGCAGGAAAAGGGAGAAGGTTTGCTTCGTTTTTGGAAAGATTGGACACTATTCTAGGGAGTGCCCAAGGAAGCAAGGGCAAGGTCGAAGGACAAGAACCTCTGGAGTGCAAGCGAATTCTCTCGTGGCTAGTGCACTAGATAGAGGTAGGAAAGTTCCATGGAAGGTTTGATTTCTCTTTCCAGTCACCCTATTAGAACCCTTTTGATTCTGGTGCTTCACACTCGTTTATATCTAGTTCTGTAGTTGAATCTTCGAATTTAAATACTAGTATGGTAGTGGATCCCGTTGTTGTCTCAAACCCCATTGGTGGTTTGGCTCATTTATTTATGATTTTTCAGGGTTTAAGAATATTTGTGTTAGGCGTCGAGTTAGAGTGCGACGCATATGTGCTCGGGTTTATGGGCTATGAGTTGATTCTACGAATGGACTGGCTTACCATATATGGTGTCATTCTGGATTGTAAGAGGAGGGTCGTTAGGCTTCTGACTTGTCATGGGAGGACCCTAGAGATTTCTTGTGATCCACAAGGGTTGGTTATGCTTAGTTTCCTAGAGTCTCTTAATGCATCAGTCAATGATCTGCAATCTATTCCAGTAGTTCGAGATTATTCTGACGTTTTGATGAGGTATGGGGCTTACCTCCAAGGCGCGAGATCGAATTTCGTATATATCTAGTGTACAATGCAAAGCCAGTTGCATAGCTCGTGCGCCAGATGGCTCCAAGAGAAAGATGGGAGCTCAGCAAACAAGTAGGGAAGCTACTTGAGAAAGGGTTTTCTTTTAAGATGGGATGAAGAAAGATGTAGCAGCATTGTTTCTCAATGTCTGATTTGCTAGCAAGTCAAAGCTGAGCAAAGGGAGATTGGTGGTTTACTTCATCCTTTAGAGGTCCCAAAGTGGAAATAGGGGAGCGTCTCCATGGATTTCATCAATGGTTTGCCTAGATCAAGGAGGGGCAACACCAGCATTTGAGTGGTAGTAGATAGGGTTACTAAGAGCACTCATTTCATTCCCGTTAAGAGCAGGAGGACGGCAGCATGGTTGGCAGCACTTTATGTTCCTGATATAGTTCGTCTTCGTGTAGTATCTTCCAGTATCATAAGTGATCGATATTCCATTTTTACCAATGAATTTTTGGAGGAGCTTGCAAGAAGCATTAGGTACACAGTTGTGTTTGAGCATCGCTTGTCATCCTCGGACCAATGGACAGATGGAGAGGGTGAATAGAATTCTTGAAGATCTTTTGAGGCTGTGTATGCTAGACCTCAGAGGGACTTGGGAAGAGCACCTTCCTTTAGTAGAGTTTGCCCACAACAACTGTCATCAAGCAGCCATTGGCATGGAACCCTTCGAAGCATTGTATGGACGATCCTGTAGATCGCCAATTGGTTGGTGGGGATATACAGAATGACTTTTACATGGATCGGAGGTTAAGAAGCTACGCAAACAAGAAGTCAAGTTGGTGAAGGGCCGGTGGGGGACAACAAAGAAGATGCAACTTGGGAGACCGAAGACAAGATTTTTACGCTTCGTACCCATTTCTTTCCAAGGGAATGTTCTTAACTTCTCTTCCAAAAGCTTTTATTCACATTTGCTTTTATCATCTGAGTATATCCTATCAATCAAGTCTTCGACCTTTAGGTAGGAAATCCCATGATTGCAAACATGTGTTTGAGACATGTTACGTTTGATGGATGCAAGTGTTTGCAAGTGGTTGCTAGTGGATGCATATACATACACATTAGGCACTAGATCAGCTCAATCACTCTCATACTGCATGGATGTGTGTGCATTTTCATTCTTTTAATGTATGAAAGTGGATGTATCTTCATATGGATGTTTCATTTGGATGGATGATTGTCCACACATATAGAACATACATGTTATAATAGGATTAATTGCATACATATTGGATTCATGGCACTAACATACATTGCATTAAGGAGGTTAATTGAATCAGTGGACTACCTGATTTTCGCATTAGTATTGGGACATATACACACACCTTTGCACATGTTCATATAAGCATTAGAAAATTTTAAGGAAAATGGATGCTTGTGATTGGTGGATGAGTGGATGGATGATGGATGGTAAGATACATTCTTCTTCACTTGAAGATTTCGGGGATGAAATCCTTTGAGTAGGGGAGGATGTAACACCTCGAACTTTTAACAACATTAAAGTGGATAAATTAAAGAATAATTAATTTAATATTAAGAACTAAAGGAAGAAGATTATGTTATTGCATTCATCTCGAAATTCTAGTCAAGATAGACATTGGTTTGCATAAATCGGAAAACGTATGAAGAAGTTATGAACGGTAGAAGTTTGACGATCAAAACGGGGATAACTGGCGCACTTGTTAAGTGCGCCAAGGCAATTTTACATTGGCGCACCTGCCAAGTGTGCCCATGTATGTTTTTGGGCTTCCAGACTTTTTCTTTTTCAAGTGGGTGGCTACCCGTGACCTGATTCACTCTAGGGCTGAGGTGACATTCGAATTTTGGACATTAACAGCTATAAACATACCTCATTTCCCTTGTTTTCTTCACAAAGAATCAATTGCGACCAAACTCTACCTGTGCGTGAATTGAACTAGATCCCTTATCTTATTCTATCAACTAAGGAAAATCAAATCTAGAAATTCAAGATCTAATCTCTTCTAGTTCTATCTTCTAATCTAAACTCTGTGAGTTCCTAGTTGCTTTTAGATTTGAATATTTAAAAGTAAACATGTCACGACTATGATTTGGATATGTTCATATGCCCAAATTATATCAGATCCTTTGTAAATTATGAACATATGACTTTTTGTATTGATTAGGATTTGGATCTAGATTTTTTAATCTTATCAGTTCTATTATAACTTCTATGACATGCTATGAGGTAGATCTAAATCTTTATTTGTGTTAGATCTAACTTTATCGATTAGATCTGAATCATGCAGACATTCTATGTAGATTTAAATCATTATTTGTGTTAGATCTAATTTTATCTATTAGATCTGAATTATGTGGACATTCTATGTAGATCTTAATCTTTATTTGTGTTAGATTTACTTTTTCTTGTTAGATCTGAATTATGTGGACACCTAAATTATTAATCAGATCTAGTTTATTATTTGGATATCTTTGTGCTTATCATATTAGATCTGAACCTATTGGACATCTAAATTAATATTCAGATCTTGTCATGTTATCTTTGTGGATCTTGATCTTTATCTAAGTTGTGGTTAATTTGTCATGTCATCCTTTTTAGATATGAACCTTTATCTAGGGTTGTGGCTAACTTGGAATTATCATTAATTGGATAGTTAAATCTTTGCCCAGATCTAGATCATCATGTTGTGATTAATTAAGATCTGTCATTTTGGACATATGAATTCTTACTTGGATCTGTATATCCTAATTATGTTAGATCTAGTTTTATTATTACCCTTTTTACTAGATTTGTTTTTATGTCCACCTTATTATGCCTATTACTTGTCTATGCCAATATATATGTTTATGTCACCTTTAGAATGATCACTATTGTCATTTTTCCCATCACCTTTCCCTTTTATTGCCCATGATTAGGCTATTTTCTAGCCTAAATGCAGCTAAATTTATGCGAATACGTTAGTTAGGGAACGGGGGAAAAATGTTAGAATTGGCATAATTAAATAATGTTTATATGAATTGGACATATAATTAAAAAGGGGAAGTGGGGACATAATCACCTATAAAGACATAGGTAAGAATTGGATAAAAATGGAATGTTTAATAATTGCAATTAGAAATTGTAATTGCACATATGAGACGAGGTTAGGTTGCATTAGTGGTGGAAGTCTGCCCGGACCCGACCGGTATATTTAGCAGCCACTGATGTTGAACCTACTGTGAGAGGTCTAAGTTCGCAAATACGAACCGGGATAAGACAGGAGGTTAGACCAACTTGTGGAAGAAGTATGCCCGGACCCGACCAGTAAATCCAACATCCACAAGTTATAGGCCTAATGTGGGAGGTCTAGCCCATTATAACCATAAATGGACATGGTGATGAATTGGAGTAAACAAGAAATGATAGTAACCTATTATGATTAATTACTAAATGAAAATGTTGTATATAATTGGTAGGCTAGTCCTAGGGACAAGTGGAAATTATAACATAAGTTATAATAGAAGGAAACCAAGCTTACTAGTAAACCTTAGTTAAGAAAACTAAGCTATAAGTGAACAACGTCAAGTTGTAGTGATATGTTAAACAAGTGAACTGAGAAGGAGTATACTTAATTAAATATTAAGAAAAACATGTTATTTTAATTATGGAATCAGACAATGAATAATACAAAGGGATTGTAAGATTACTTCCGTTAATTACAATCTGGGGGTGGAAGATTGTAAGATTACTTCTGTTAATTATAATCTAAAGAATAACATGTAATGGGGCTTATTAATAGAATTAATTCGATTAAGTAGTATTTATATGAAACTAATAAGCAAGTGAAACATTGGCAAGTAAAAAGCAGTCAATGTGAATGCGGAAAACCTGTTAGTCTCTAAAACTTGACCGTTAAATAAACATTCTTGAATCAGTGGGAGGGTTAAGTAAATCTTGGATAGATGGGTAATATTAGAATATATAGGCTAACAAACTTAACTATGAAATAAACATGCTTGGATCGGTGGGAGGGTTAAGTAAATCTTGGGTAGGTGGGTAATATTTACATATAGGCCCACAAACATAACCCGATAAGGTTATGTAATTAAAGACACCTAGTAGTACACATAACCGAAGGAAAATATAAAAAGGTAATGTAATTAAAGACACCAAGTGGTATACATAATCAGAGGAAAATATAAAAAGGTTATGTAATTAAGGACGCCTAGTGGTATACATAACCGGAGGAAAATACAAAAAGTTATGTAATTAAAGACACCTTTTAGGGTGAGCATAACTAATGGAAATGAATAGATCTATGTAATTAAAGACACCTAGTGGTATACATAGCCATTGAAAACCAAGTGGGGGATACAAGACAAAGGGGAGAGCTTGTATCATATTGTATCGGACCCATTTTAGTCAGTAACCCGGAGTAGGTATCAAACAAAGTACTCCGACTAGGCGGAAAAGGCGCACGCTTACTGACTGATTGTAAGAGATCCAAACGTGATGAAAGGTGTAGGCGGTGCAAAACAACTAGGTCTTGTGCGTGCATGGGCCGGGAAAAAGGGGATAAGACGACCGTGACACCAGTAGATATGGTTTTGCACATCTTGGGAAATGAAGGGTTGCCACTTTAGAAAGTGATACCTCTTACTGTGGAGCCGGCACGGGGTATCTACGAAGTAAGGAGCCGATCGATTAGGGTAGAAGTTAGGATACAATTGGACGTATGCCTAAGTCTACCATCTTATATTGGAAGGGATCATTTAATTCAAGTTATACTAGTAATAGTGCAGAGGAATCATTAGGGAAGTGTATACACCTTATCCCGTCTACCTTGTCAGACCTATCTTTTATGTAGTTATCTCTCTTATCCACTTTATATGTCTGTCATGCTACTTTTATTTATTTACTTGCTAAAAGTCACTAGACTCGCCAGACTTTATGTCTGACCCTTTTTGTTTCCTCTTCTTTCTTCCGTTCCCCCCTCCCCCGGTTCTCAAGGGAGAGAATTCTCAGGCTTAGTCAGGATTCTGCTATCATCTTGCTTGGAGCTTCTAGATGTATTGCTCAAGCTTCTATATTTGCTACTATGGCTTATGATCTGGGGACTATGCTTTCTGTGTTATTGTACTCTGATATTTAAAGTACAAGACAAAAGTTTTAATGATGTACTAGGTTTATGTATTTTCAGACATATGGTGTAACCATGCTTTATGATTAGTAAAGTTTTTAATTCCGCTGCTATTTTATATCTGTCTTGTCATGTTTCTGTTTTGTTTATATATAACGCTTCACTAAACTTAATGCATTCCCTTAGTGAGTGACATTAACGGACGTGGGGTGTCACACTAGGTATCAGAGCTGAAGGTTACCAGATTGGATAAAGTATTTGAAAATTATTTTCAAAAGGCTTTAAAAGAAAGCATTTTCAAAAAGAAAAGTCTGTTTTGAAAAACATATTCCCAAAAGCCATAGGAAATATCTCTCGATTCTCTACTTGATTCCCTTTTCTTTTTGTCTGGGGAACCGATTCTTCCTAAAAGGTGTCCCCATTCCAACGTTATGTCGTAGTTATGTTTAAACTGCAGCACATGTCGAAGGGCAATGAAGTGCCTAACCTCCATCTGTAGCCGCAGTAGTTTCACCTACGGCTAACTTTATCGAGCTTCGTAAGGATTTCTATGCGATGGAGGCAACTTTCGAAAGACTAGTTAGCCTTTTACACAAATATGGCAAAAAGGAGAATAAGGGAGTTAGGGCTAAGGAGCATAACCTAAGGATAAGAAAAATGATGGACCGAGAAGGGAATATAGATAAAGTTTCAAATAAAGGTGAAAAGGAAAAAGTTAAGATTGAGGTAAAAAAGGTATGGCTCAAGAAAGGACAACAACAACAACAACAACAAAAGAAGGGAGGAAAGAATGACAAGGCTAAGGGTAAGAGGAAATGCCATAGTTGCGAGCGAGAGGGTCACTTGGCCAAGGACTGCAGGAAAAGGGAGAATGTTTGCATCGTTTGTGGAAAGGTTGGAAACTATTCTAGTGAGTTCCCAAGGAAGCAAGGGCAAGGTCGAAGGGCAGGAACCTATGGAGGGCAAGCGAATGCTCTCGTGGCTAGTGCACCAGATAGAGGTAGGAAAGTTACATGGGAGGTTTGATTTCTCTTTCTAGTCACCCTATTAGAACCCTTTTGATTCCGGCGCTTCACACTCATTTATATTTAATTATGTAGTTGAATCTCTGCACTTAAATACTAGTATGGTAGTGGATCACGTTGCTGTCTCAAACCCCATTGGTGGTTCGGCACATTTATTTATGATATGTCGGGATTTGAGAATATCTATGTTAGGCGTCGAGTTTGAGTGTGACGCATATGTGCTCGGGTTTATGGGTTATGGGTTGATTCTAGGAATGGACTGGCTTACCACATATGGTGCCATTCTGGATTGTGAAAGGAGGGTCATTAGGCTTCTGACTTGTCACGGGAGGACCCTTGAGATTTCTTGTGGCCCACAAGGGTCGGTTATGCTTAGTTTCCTTGAGTCTCTTGATGCATCTGTTAATGATCTGCAATTTGTTCTAGTAGTCCACGATTATTCTGACGTTATTGATGAGGTACGGGGATTACCTCCGAGGCGCGAGATCGATTTTCATATATATCTAGTGGACAATGCTAAGCCAATTGCATAGCCCGTGCGCTATATGGATCCAAGAGAAAGAAGGGAGCTCAGCAAACAAGTAGGGGAGCTACTTGAGAAAGGGTTTTCTTTTGGGATGGGATGACGAAAGATGTAGCAGCGTTGTTTCTCAATGTCTGATTTGTTAGTAAGTGTAACACGCTGTATTTTCTAAGAACACTAAAGTAACGAATTAAAGACTACTTAATTTTAAAAGTGGAAATTAGGGGAAACGGGTTACGCCATTGCGTTCATCTTGGAATTCTGCTTGAGATAAGTCCGAGTTTGCGTGAATCGGACTCCGTATGAATAAGTTATGGAGTTCAGAAGATTTCAAGTTTAAACGGAAATTAAATATAAATAATAATTAAATCAAAAAGCAGTTCAAACTTCAAAAATTCCGAGACAAGCGGCCGGGCGGGAAAATTCCCAACCATAGGGGTCGACTCCACCCGGGGGGGTAGACATAGGTGTCGACCCCCCCCCCCCCCCAAGAGGGGTGTCGACCCCCCCAAGAGGGGTGTCGATTGGGGTGTCGACCCCCCATTAGGGGTCGCCCCCTCCCCCAGATCTGGACTGTTTTGTCCAGTGACGTTTTCTGAGTTATTAGGGCATATGTAGCGACTTTCGATTGGCTCTATTTCGTCTGGATGGCTCTGATTTCTTCTAGGATGATCTAATGGCTCTTAATAATCTAAACTTCTATATAAATAACCCTAACCCTCAACCCAAAAACCACATAAAATTGCTCTCCGAAGCCGTCATGTTGTCCATGGCAAAACTAGCGTAGCCTCCATTTTTCTCTAACCTACGAGTCAAGTTAGGAAGTCCCAAATCAAATCAAAACTAGAGAATCAGTAGTCTACATCAAAGGATAGCTTTTTAGTTTCAGAAATCAGATCCTGAAAACAAGATTTGTTCTTTTGTTTGTAAGTTCAGTTATTCTTTAGATTTGAACAAATAAAAGTCATGACTTGTAATGAAGAGAAACTAGAATTGTGCCTAGTTGTAAGATAATAGAATTTTGATTCTGAAATCACCTATGCCTACGTGACTATTGTGATTGATACAACCTATCATGTTGTATATTAATTTGGTGATGAACCAATCTTGTTGTATATAAATTTGATGATGAACATATCCTATTGTTTATTAAATTGGTGATGGACTTATCATGTTGTATGTTAAATTGGTGATGAACCTATCATGTTGTATAATAATTTGGCAATGAACCTGTCATGTTGTATATAAATTTGGTGATTCCTTATGTTATGTTATATGCAAGATCATAAGCTAAGTCATGTTCATATATGTTTATATGTCTAGATCTACATGCTTAGATGTTTAGATCTATGTTAATTTGATCTAACTCAAATGCAAGTTCACATTTACATGCTTAATTAAATTTGTGTAGTACTGTGCCAAATTTATATTACACATGCTTAGTTGATCTAAATTGTTTTATGTTGTTGGAATGTTACATGTCCCTTTTCTTTTTCCCTCTTTGTTTATAAGTTAGGCTAATTTGCGAGCCTAACGTTCTACGTAATTTATGCGAACGAATAATGGGCGACACGCTGGGAAAAATATTAAATTATATGCTATTGGCATAGGTTGGCTCATAATCAAGTAAATGATTAATGGCACGAAATGGTATAATTTGTATACCTAAGAATTATGGACAAAATTTAGAAGGATAAATGGGAAATGACTTGAGCTGACAACATTAGTGGATAATTTACATATAAACATAAATGGTAAATATGTAAATTAATTAAAACACGAATATGCCTAACCAAAGGTTAGATTGAGTTACGGTGTAAGACTACCCGAAACCTCCCGGCATATTTAGAAACCGTAACAATACATATCTAATGTGAGAGGTTAGCGCATTAGACAAATCAGGCACTGGGCATCAGTAGTATACACTGTGAATCTTGAATTTGTGGCGGGTCACCACCATATGAATTGATACACCCCATGGTGGGACCAACACAGGTATCTACAATCGAGCGTGGCCGAATGACACAAGTCGTAAATGCATGCGAGTAGTAGCCAATCGATAAAGGGGTCATTTTGTCATGAACACATGGTGCTAGTTGAAACACTTGTTAGTAGGTGCAGAGAAATAGAAATGAATGCGATAGCATATTCAGTTTTATTGTTATCTTATTTCTAGGGTATTGTCCTAGGTTCAGTTTATTCATGTCATGATCCTTTTTCCGGTTTACATGCTAAATAATCACTAGACTTACCAGGCTTATGTTTGACCCATTTTCTTTCGTCTTCTTGTCCTCCTTCTTTTCAACAAGAAGTTTAAAAAGCATTTTTAAGGAAAATGTTGTTTCATTTTAAAGAGCATAATCCCCAAAGCCATATGCACTATCTTTTAATCCTTTGTTTTGAACCTTTTCGTTTCAACATGTCTAGGGATCTCAATCTTTCTGAGGGTGTGCCGGTACCTGGAAGCTAGGGCTAATGGCGCAGGCCCAGCAAACGTTCCTCCTCCCCTAATTGCAGCTGTTTCTCCTCCTCCTCCTCCTCGTGCAAATGCTTTCTCAAAGATATGTAGAGACTTTCGAGCCATGGGTGGAAAGAAATTTAATGGGACTGAATCATTTGTGGAAGCAAGAAACTGGCTCAAGGAAACAGAAGATTTGTTTGTTATCTTCGAAGTGGATGATAGGAAAAGATACAATTGGCCGTGTGGTTATTTAAGGATGAAGCCTCTTAATTGTGGGAAGTTACTAATGCTGAGAGACCGGTTGAAACTTGGGAGGATTTCAGAATGAGAATTGAAATGAAGTTCCTCTCGCAAGCTAAACGAAGGCTACAGATGGAAAAGTTCTTATCTCTCAAACAGGGAAGCCTATCGGTCAAGGAATACATCAACCAATTCAACCAGCTGGCTAGATTTGGATTGGAGATAGTGAACACTCCACATAAGAAGGCTCTTCGCTTCGTTAAAGGGTTGAATGAGCCACTGCGCAGCCTAGCTATGATCCATATACCTATGGGTGCTACTTATGAGAGACCAGTGGACATGGCACTGTTACAGGAGGAAGATAAGGATGGCAAGAAAGAGACAAAGGTGGAAGTACCTCAAAACAAGAAAGTGAAGGGATCATAGAACAAGAAGATGGATTCCAAGAAAGGTCGTGACAAGAGGAAGTGTAATTTTTGTGGCATACCTAGACATCTGATTAAGGACTGCAGAAAGAAGAAGAGGAAGATGGGTGGTTGTTTTCAATGCGGCGAGACAAGACACATGGCTAAGGACTGCCCAAGAAAGCAAGGACAAGGGCAGAGGACTCGATCTACTTCTGGAGGGCTGGTTCACGCTCTCATAGCAGCTCCGCAAGAACGAGGTAGAAATATTTCTGTTGAGAGTTTAGTTTATCTTTTTGATCATCCTGTTCGTACTCTCTTTGATTCTAGCGCATCGCACTCTTTTATATCTACTGCTTTAGTTGAATCTCTACATTTAGACACTGGTATAGTAGAGGATCCCTTGGTTGTTTCAAATCCAATTGGGGGTTTGGCTTATTTATTGATGATTTGTTTGGATTTGGAAATTTCTATACTAAGCATTGGGTTTAGATGTAATGCCTATGTTTTGGGCTTCAAGGGCTATGGGTTGATTCTAGGCATGGATTGGCTATCTAGTAATGGTGTTGTCCTCGATTATGAAAAGAGAGTGGTTAGACTTATGACTTGCCTCGGTAACACTCTCGAATTCTCTTGTAATCCCATGAACTCTGTTATGCTTAGTTACCTAGAATCTCTTGATGCGTCTGTTGAGAACCTGCAATCTGTTAGAGTAGTATGTGAATACTCGGATGTCTTTGAAGAGGTAAAGGGTTTACCTCCGAAGCGAGAGATATACTTCCACAAATACCTTGTTGATAATGCAAAACCAGTTGCTCTACCCGTTAGACACATGGCTCCAAGGGAAAGGAAAGAGCTCAGCAAGCAAGTTAAAGAGTTGCTTGAAAAGGGGTTTATAAGGCAGAGTATTTCTGAATGGGGTGCTCAGTGGTGTTTGCAACCAAAGTGGATGGTTCACTTCGCATATGCGTTGACTATAGGGAGCTAAACAAGATGACCAAGAAGAATAGGCACCCACTTCTAAAAATAGAAGACTTGTTCGATCAGTTGTAGGTGCATCGGTTTTCTCCCAACTAGATTTGGCTACCAGGTTTCATCAGCTAAGGGTGGCTGAGGACAGCATTGATAAGACCGCACTTAGGACCCCGGATGGTTTCTTTGAATAGCTTGTCATGCCTTTTGGCTTGACAAACGCACCTTCTTATTTCGTCGACTTGCTGAGTCGGGCGTTCAGGGAGTTCCTTAATAAATTTGTAGTGGTCTTCGTGGACGACATTTTGATCTTCTCGAAAAATGAGGAAGAGCATGCTTTGCATTTAAGGGAAGTCATGGATACTCCTCGTGTACACTAGCTGAAAGAAAAATTCTCCAAATGCCATTTTTGGAGAGAAGAAGTAAGGTTTCTTGGACATATGGTGTCCAAAGAGGGGATAGCTGTGGATCCCGCAAAAGTAGCTGCAGTGTAAGATTGGAAGATTCCACGTAATGCAACCGAAGTTCGAAGCTTACTCGGACTAGCTGGATTTTACCGAAAGTTCATTAAAGACTTTATAAAGGTCTCATCCCCACTTACTAGATTGACAAAGAAGAACCTAACTTTTGCTTGGGATTTGGATTGCAATGTTGCTTTCCAACGACTGAAAAGGGATTGATAACAGCCCCAGTTCTGACATTGCCTGATGGAAGCAAGATGTTTACAGTATATATAGACGCATGCAGAACAGGATTGGGCGTCATCTTTAAGAGGGCAAAGTAGTTTGTTATGGAGGAAGGCAGTTAAAGGTATATGAGAAGAACTACCCAACTCATGATTTGGAGTTAGCTGCCATTGTTTTCGCTCTTAAGTCA
Source organism: Allium sativum (assembly GCA_030737875.1). NCBI lineage: Eukaryota > Viridiplantae > Streptophyta > Magnoliopsida > Asparagales > Amaryllidaceae > Allium > Allium sativum. Next base: position 683,752,182 of record CM060913.1, read on the forward strand.
TGGCGTCATTACCTACTAGGAGAAAGGTTTGAATTGTTTATTGACCATAAATCGTTAAAGTACCTTTTCTCACAGAAGGATCTTAACTTAAGACAACAAAGTTGGATGGAATTTCTAGCCTCATATGAATTTGAGATTGCTTCTACCCCTGGCAAGGGCAATGTGGTGGCAAATGCCTTGAGTAGGAAAAAGCTGACCATAAGTCCTCTCTTTGTAGAAAGGCAAAGCTTGGAGTACATAGCAAACTTTGACTTTAGACCCTCCTTCGAATTTGTACCTGGTTTGTTAGCAACACTAGAGGTGCGGCCTACGCTTTTGGACTCAATAGGAACCGCGCAACGTGAAGACTCTCAGCAAGTTGATGTGATGGATAAGCTAATGAGAGGTGAGACTTCTAGTCACCTCAATATATACTCCATCGATGACAAGGGTTGGTTTAGATGGGATGGAAGACTATGCATCCCACAAGCACGAGATTTGGTGAAAACCTTTCTCGAAGAAGCACATCATTCTAAATTGACCATACAACTAGGTGGGGACAGGATTTATAAAGACATAAAATGGGTTTTCTTTTGGAATGGCATGAAGAAGGATGTAGCTGAGTTTGTCTCTAAATGCTTGATATGCCAGCAGGTCAAAGCAGAGCAGAAGCCTGGTGGTCTGCTTCATCCTCTAGAAGTCCCATAATGGAAATGGGATAGCATTTCGATGGACTTTATTGATGGGTTTCCTAGGTGAAGAAGAGGCAATACCAGTATTTGTGTAATAGCGGACAGGCTCACTAAAAGCGCTCACCTTATACCTATTAAGAGTAGAAGGACTGCCTCATCGTTAGCATCCATTTATCTTAAAGAGGTGGTTCGACTGCATGGAATACCCTCTAGTATAGTAAGTGATCGAGATCCTATCTTTACGAGCAAGTTTCGGAAGAGTTTGCAGGAAGATGTAGACACACAGCTATGCTTAAGCACTGCCTATCACCCTCAAACCGATGGTCAAACGAAAAGGGTGAACAGAGTATTAGAAGACCTCTTGAGATTGTGCATTCTTGATTTTGGAGGGACATGGGAGGATCATCTTCCTTTCGTAGAGTTTGCCTATAGCATTATCTACCAGGCCACCATAGGCATGGTACCCTTCGTGGCATTATATGGAAGACCATGTCGATCGCCAACTTGTTGGTGGGAGTCTACAGGCAAGCTCGTACTTGGGCCGGACATGATTAGATAGAATTCAGAGAAGGTGGACTTGATACGAAGACGAATGAAGATTGCACAAAGTCCTACGCTGATAAAAGAAGGACCGACCTTGAGTTTGAGGTTAGAGACAGGGTTTTCCTTAAAGTATCTCCTTTGAGGAATCTCGTTCACTTTGGGACTACAGGAAAATTAGCACCAAGATTTGTAGGGCCATTTCCTATCATTGAAAGGATTGGGAAGATGGCTTATAAAGTAGAGCTGCCCGAAAGATTGGCTGGAGTTCATAATGTTTTTCATGTCTCTCACCTACGAAAGTGCTTACATGAGTCTGCGAAAGTTGTGGAGCCAAGCATACTAGAAGAAGTAGAAGTGGAACGAGAAGCGACGGTGAGGAGAGTTCCAGCTCGTATCTTAGGGACAGAAGTCAAAAAGTTACGCAACCATGAAGTCAAGCTTGTTAAAGTTCAATGGAGTGACGCTGAGGAAGACGCGACTTGGGAAACTGAGGACAAGATACGCACAGCCTACCCTTTTCTTTTTTAGGGTACGTCCTTAATCTCTTTTCCATAATTTTACGCATGCTTATATTTATCTTTTATGTATATCTCCTCGGTCTTATTCTTGACCCTTAGGTAGAAACCAATGGATGTAAACATATATTTGAACATGTTATGATTGATGGTTGCAAGTGGTTGCTAGTGGTTGCTCGTGGATGCATATACACACACATTAGGTACTAGATCGGCTTAGTCACTTTCATATTGCATATGCATAGATGTTTTTTGTATATGGATTGAAACTTGATGTGGTATCACATGGACATTGCATTTGTATGAATGATTGTGCACTCATGTAGGAAGAATGATTAGGAATAATTGCATACATAATGGACTCATGGCACTATCATGATTTGCATTAAGGAGGTCAACTGAATCAGTAGACCGCCTAATTTTGCATTAGATAAGGACATATACACACACTATGCATATAATCATGAAAGCATTAGAAATTTGTTTAAGGACAATGGATGCCTGTGTTTGATGGTTGAGTAGATGGATGATTGGATGGTAGGATATACATTCCTTTGGACTTAAAGATTTCGAGGATGAAATCCTTTAAGAAGGGGAGAATGTAACACCCCGTATTATGAACATTAAAGTAACGAATTAAAGAATACTTAATTTTAAAAGTGAAATTAGGGGAAACGGCTTACGCCATTGCGTTTGTCTTAGAATTCTGCTTGAGATAGAGTCCGAGTTTGCGTGAATCGGACTACGTACAAAGAAGTTGTGGAGTTCAGAAGATTTCAAGTTTAAACGAAAATTAAATATAAATAATAATTAAATCAAAAAGCAGTTGAAATTCAAAAATTCCGAGACAAGTGGCTGGGCGGGAAAATTCCCGCCCATAGGGGTCGACTCCTTCCAAGGGGGGTCGACATAGGTGTGGACCCCCCAAGAGGGGTGTCGACCCCCCTGTAGGGGTCGACCCCCTTCGCCCAGATCTGGATTGTTTTGTCCAGTGACGTTTACTGAGTCATTAGGGCATATGTGGCGATTCCGGTTAGCTCTATCTGCTCTAGATGTGTAACACCCCGTAATTTTAAATAATAAAATTAACAATTTTAAGAATACTTAATCGTTAAAGTGAGAATTAAGGGAAATGGATTACGCCATTGAGTTCGTCTCGAAATTCTGTTTGGGATAGAGTCCAAGTTTTCGTAAATTGGACTTCGAATGAGGAATTTATGGCCCTCAAAAGTTTCAGAAATTTAAATAAATTTAAAACAGCTTGGAACTAAATTCAAAATTCAAATTCAAACAAGGAAGCGGGCTAAGCGGGATTTTTCCTGCCCCAGGCCAGGTCGACCAGGGGGTCGACCTCCCCTATACAGGTCGACCTAGGGGTCAACCTAGGGGTCAACCTACCCCATCGGGTAGATCTGAACTATGGCGATTCTGACTTGTTGCTGAGTCTTTTTTGACATGTTCCTGAGTCACTAGGGCATAGGTGGCAATTTTGGATAACTCTATCTAGTCTGGACGGTTGTGATCGCTCCTAGGATGATCTAACGGCTTATATTGATTTAAACTTCTATATAAGCAAGCATAGACTCAAGCTCTAAACCTAAACTAAATTAATCTCTTAGCCTCCATGCTGCTGCTAGAATAGTTCTTCTTCTTAAAGCTTAGGAATTGCAAGTCAGGATTCTAATACAAACGACGAACGAATTATTCTCTTCTCTAATCCATCTTTGTGAGTAAAATTTCTTTCACAAAATAATTAATAAATTAATTATAATGGGTTATAATTGGGATTATGAGAACATGTTTGTTGAATCATGTGATGTAACTTAACTTTGTTATCGTCTATTGGTGAACATATGACAGTTTTCTTAACTTATGTTAATAGATCTATTTCATATGTCCAATCACATATCTTTAACTTGATTCATTTTATGACATCAGTTTATATGCAAGTTTGGGATGTAACTTATATGCTAGTTTGTATGTGAATCTTATGCAAGTTTGTTTTTACATATGCTAGTTTATATGTGAATCTTATGCAAGTCTATATGCGAATTATACACAAGTTTATATGTGAATCAAGTATATACATATGCTAGTTTACATGTAAAACATGTGATATTAGTTTACATGTTTAAATTCATATGCAAGTTTGTAGGAATCCATATGCAAGTTTAGGTGAAACCCATATTCACATATGCAAGTTTAGGTGAAAAACCTTATTGACATATGCAAGTTTAGGTGAAACCCATATTCATATATGCAAGTTCACAATTTCATGTTTAGATCTATATATAGATCCATGGTAGTTTATGCAAATTTATGTTCTATATGTCCATTGCCTATGCAAGTTATTGGCTATGCAAACTTGTGTTATAATTCTTATTCGCAAGTTAGATCTATTTTCTGTGTTATGCAAGTTGTGATGTTTTTTTTTATGAGTTAGACTATTTGCGAGTCTAACATATTTCATATTAAATGTACGAACAACGTGGGGACAATGGGAAAATATTAATTATACAAATTGTGAATTGGCATAAAATGGCTTTAAAGGCATATAATTAATTTGAGACACTAATTGGTATAATTTATATACCTGAAAAGTATGGACATAATTTAGGTGATAATTATGGACATAGATTAATTTGGAAATTATTGACAATTTGAATAGGGACAATTAATTCATATTAGGGTGAAATAATTATGTGGGGTGAAATAATTATGTGTAATAATAAACGCCTAAGGCACGAGGTTAGACTTGTTTGTGGTATAAGACTGCCTGGACCCGCCCGGCAAATCCAGCAACCACAAACGATGTCTAATGTGAGAGGTCGAAGGCACAAATTAAATGTGTAACAATTGTAAAGACACGAGGTTAGGCTCGTTTGGGGTATAAGACTCTCGAACCCGCCCGGCAAATCCAGCAACCGCAAACGGTAGTCTTTTGTCGGAGGTCTTACAAGGTTATGGTTATAATGAATTAAGTAACACTTAACCAAGATAAACATGTGGTGGGACATGGGGGTTAAGTGGGTGACATGGGTGACATGTGAAATACGATTAGAAACACTTAACCAAATTGAAAACATGTACGAAGACATGAATAAGAAGGGGTCAAGTGGGAAATCTTAGCGGGGATCAAGCATAGGTGGAAAGCTTGTGTAAAATATGGGGGCCCTTTTCAAACCAGAATCACATTAAGTATCTTTGTGAGCTCGAGTTAGATCGAGGATGGGACACGCTTATAGGGTTTGATTGTAAGAGGTCATAACGGGTTAATGGCGGCAATGCAAGTCCAACGGGGTCATGTGCGTGCGTGGGTCCGGGCTGGTAGGCAAGACGTTGTTGCATCGTGGAGATATAAGTCGTGCATCTTTAGTGGTATCGGGTTGCCACTTTGGGGAGTGATACACCCACTATGGGACCAACATGGGTATCTACGAGTTAGGGAGCCGATCGCATGGGGATAGTGGGTACAACTAGTGGAGATATGGGTAGGCGGCACCAACGAAGACAGCTAGGGGTACACGAAACAACCATTATGATTATTATGTTCAGTAGGTGGGAGAAACTTTTAGGGTGACTAGTAATGGTGCAGTATAGTAATTATCCTATAGTGATTAGGAGCGCGATTAATGCCAGCATATTCCTCTTGTTTGTTTTGTCTTGCCCATTTTCTTCATAGTCATTCCTTGTTTTACCAGTGTATGCCTTATCCTAATTACTTCAATAATTATATTGTTAAAGTTATTGGACTCGCCAGACTTTATGTCTGACCCCCTTTTTTTGCCTCTTTCCTTCCTCCCCCCCCCCCACCCCCCCCCCCCCCCCCAGGTTCTCAGGGTGGGACTAGTGCTAGTGGAGCTTGACTTGGATCTCTTTCTCTCTCTTTTGGAAGTGCTTGGATTGTTGAAAGTAAAGTTCAGCTCATCTCTTTTATGGCTACTTATGTTGGGGTTATGCTTTTTACTTTATGTACTCAGAAAATAATTTGTCAAGATGGATATAAAATGTACTTGGTTTTATTGTTGGTTTTTGATGTTGTTGTAACCAAACTATTTCTCTACTACAATAAAAGTTGTTTTAATTTTTCAAGTACCAATATATGTATCTGTCTTGTTATATTCTGTTCTATACACCAATGATACTCTATGAAAGTTAATGCATTCCCTTTGAGAGTGACATTAATGGACGTAGGGTGTTACACGTGGTATCAGAGCTGAAGGTTACTAGACAGAGAAAAGATTTAAAAAAAAAACTGTTTTTCACAAGCATTTTATAAAGAAATACTTTCAAAAATAGGTTTTAAGGAGAATATTTTCAAGAGAAAAGTTTGCTTTAAAAACATAACCCCCAAGAGCCATATATCTTTCCTTCGATTCTCCATTTTTAATCTCTTTCTTTTTTCTTTTCAACATGTCTGGGGTACACGAGATACCCAAGGGCATACTGGTACCAACCTGGTTCAGAAGGTATCCGGAGGCTAGGGCCACCGCCGCAGGCTCAGCAGACGTTCCTCCTCCCCCAGTTGCAGCCGCTCCTCCTCCTCCCCCTCGCCGCGTTGATACTTTTTCAAAGATATGCAAAGACTATCGGGCAGTGGGCAGGAAACCTTTTCACGGGTCGGAGACGTTTGTTGAAGCTCGAAATTGGCTTAAGGAGGTGGAAGATTTGTTTGGTATCTTCGAGATAGAAGATGGAAGGAAGGTCCAACTAGCTTCTTGGTTAATGAAGGACAAAGCCTCATTTTGGTGGGAGGTCATGAATAGAGAGCGTCCAGTGGAGACATGGATGGATTTCAGGCATAGGTTCGAGATGAAATTTCTCTCACGATCAGAAGAGAATTTATACATGGAGAGGTTCTTGGCATTGAAGCAAGGGAATTTATCAGTAAAGGAGTACGTCAACAAGTTCAATTAGTTGGCGAGATTTAGCTTAGACTTGGTGAACACACCTGAAAAGAAGGCCCTGAGATTCGTTAAAGGTTTGAATGAGCCGCTACATGGGTTGGCTACGACCCACATTCCTATGGGGGCTACCTTTGAGAAACTGGTTGACATGGCGCTTATGCATGAAGAGGAGAAAAGCGCTAATGCTAATAAGGCACCGGAAAAGAAAGGGGATCAAAAGAAGCCACATCAGCAACCTAAGAAAGGTGGTAAGGATAACAATAGCAAAGGAAAGAAAAGGTGCTTTAATTGTGGAACACTAGGCCATCTGAGCATGGACTGTAGGAAAAAGAAGAAGACTGGCTGTTTCAATTGTGGTGAGGCAGGACATCTGATTAAAGACTGCCCGAGAAGACAAGGGCAAGGGCAGAGGACAGGGTCTACTTCTGGAGGCAGGTTCAGACTCTCATGGCACCGGTGCAGGCAAGAGGGCAGGTTCATGCTCTTATGGCACCAGGACAAGAGAGAGGTAGAACATTTCTATTGAAAGTTTGGTTTTTCTGTTTGATCATCCTGTTCGTACTTCGTTTGATTCTGGCACTTCACGCTCATTTATATCTGCTTCGTTAGTTGAAACATTGCACCTAAATACTAGTCTAGTTACAGATCCCATAGTAGTCTCTAATCCTATTGGTGGTTCGGCTCATCTTTCAATGATTTGTCGGGATTTGAGAGTGTCTATCTTGGGCATTGGGTTTGAATGCAACGCCTTCGTTCTTGGCTTCACGGGCTATGGGTTGATTCTAGGCATGGATTGGTTATCCAATAATGGTGCCATCCTCGATTGTGAAAACAAAGTGGTTAGACTTATGACTTGCCTCGGTAACAGTCTCGAAATCTCTTGTAATCCCATACATTCTGTTATGCTTAGCTACCTAGAATCTCTTGATGCGTCTGTTGAAAACTTGTAGTCTGTAGAGTAGTCCGTGAATACTCAGATGTATTTGAAGAGGTGAAGGGCTTACCTTCGAAGCGGGAGATAGACTTCCGCATATACCTTGTTGATAATGCAAAACCCGTAGCTCTACCCGTTAGACACATGGCTTCAAGGGAGAGAAAAGAGCTCAGCAAGCAAGTCAAAGAGTTCCTCAAAAAAGGGTTTATAAGGCGGATTATTTCTGAATGGGGTGCTCCAGTATTATTCACAACCAAAGCGGATGGTTTACTTCGCCTATGCATTGATTATAGGGAGCTAAACAAGCTGACTATGAAAAATAGGCACCCATTTCCAAGAATAGACGACTTGTTTGATCAGCTTGTAGGTGCGTCGGTTTTCTCCGAACTAGATCTAGCTACTGGGTTTCATCAGCTAAGAGTGGCTGAAGACAGCATTGATAAGACCGCGTTCAGAACCCCGGATGGTTTCTTCGACTGGCTTGTCGTGCCTTTCGGCTTGATAAACGCACCCGCTTACTTTGTTGATTTCATGAGCAGGGTGTTCAGGGAGTTCCTTAATAATTTTGTGGTGGTCTTCGTAGACGACATTTTGATTTTCTCAAAGAATGAAGAAGCATTCTTTGCATTTATGGGAAGTCATGGATACTCTTCGTGCACATCAGCTGAAAGCCAAATTCTCCAAATGCCATTTCTAGAGAGAAGAAGTGACGTTTCTTGGACACGTGGTGTCCAAAGAGGGGATAGCTATGGACCCCGCAAAAGTAGTTGCGGTACAAAGTTGGAAGGTTCCACGAAATGCAACCGAAGTCCGAAGCTTTCTCGGGCTAGCGGCCTTTTACCAAAAGTTCATTGAAGACTTTGCAAAAATCTAAGCCCCACTCACAAGATTGAAAAAGAAGAACCTAATTTTCGCTTGGGATTTGGATTGCGATATTGCTTTCCAACGTTTGAAAAGGGCTCTAACAACAGCCTCAGTTCTGACATTGCCTGATGGGAGCAAAATGTTTACCGTATACACAGACGCGTGCGGTACAGGGTTGGGCGCTGTCTTGATGCAGGAAGGCAAGGTAGTTTGTTATGGAGGAAGGCAACCCATTCACTATTTCTTGAAGCTCGATCTCCCGAAGGTACATGAGAAGAGCTACCCAACTCATGATTTGGAGCTAGCTGCCATTGTTTTCGCTCTAAACTCATGGCGTCATTACCTACTAGGAGAAAGGTTTGAATTGTTTACTGACCATAAGCCATTAAAGTACCTTTTCTCATAGAAAGATCTTAACTTAAGACAACAAAGGTGGATGGAATTTCTGGCCTCCTATGATTTTGAGATTTCTTATACCTCTGGCAAGGGCAATATGGTAACAGACGCCTTGAGTAGAAAGAAGCTGACCTTGAGTCCTCTCTTTGTAGAAAGGCAAAGCTTGGAGTACATAGCAAACTTTAACTTTAGACCCTCCTATGAAATTGTACCTGGTCTGTTAGCATCGCTAGAGGTTTGTCCTACTCTTTTGGACTCAATAAGAACCGCACAACGAGAAGACCCTCAGCTAGTTGGTATGATGGATAAGCTAGTTAAGGGTGAGACTTCTAGTCACCTCAATAGATACTCCATCAAAGATAAGGGTTGGTTGAGACGGAATGGAAGGCTATGCGTCCCACAAGTAAGGGATTTAGTAAAGATGGTTCTCGAAGAAGCACACCATTCTAAGCTGACCATTCACCCAGGCGGAGACAAGATGTATAAAGATATAAAAGGGTTTTCTTTTGGAATGGCATGAAGAGGGATGTAGCTGAGTTCGTTGCTAAGTGCTTGATATTCCAGCAAGTCAAAGCGGAGCAGAAGAAGCCTGGTCGTCTGCTTCATCCTCTTGAGGTCCCACAGCGGAAGTGGGATAGCATTTCGATGGACTTTGTTGATGGGTTGCCTAGGTCAAGAAGGGGCAATACTAGTATTTGGGTAATAATGGATAGGCTCACTAAAAGCTCTCACTTTATACATGTTAAGAGTAGAAGGACTGCCTCATCCCTAGCATCCATTATCTTAAAGAGATAGTTCGACTCCATGGGATACCCTCCAGCATAATGAGTGATCGAGACCCTATCTTTACGAATGAGTTTTGGAAGAGTTTGCAAGAGGCTATTGGCATACAATTATGCTTAAGCACGGCCTATTACCCCCACACCGATGGTCAGACGGAAAGGGTGAACAGAGTATTGGAAGACCTCTTGAGATTGTGCATTCATGATTTTTGAGGGACATGGGAGGATCATCTTCCTTTGGTGGAATTCGCTTACAATAATAGCTACCAAGCCACCATAAGCATGGCGCCCTTCGAAGGTTTATATGGAAGACCATGCCGATCACCAACTTGTTGGTGGGAGTCTACAGACAAGCTCGTACTTGGGCAAGACATGATTAGAAAAACCTTAGAAAAGGTGGTCTTGATAAGAAGACGGATGAAGGCTGCACAAGATAGACAGAAGTCCTACGCAGATAAAAGAAGGACTGACCTTGAGTTTGAGGTTGGAGATAGGGTGTTCCTTAAAGTATCTCCTTTGAGGAATGTCAATCGCTTTGGGTCCGTAGGAAAGCTAACACCAAGATTTGTAGGACCATTTCCTATCACTGAAAGGATTGGGACGATGGCTTACAGAGTAGAGCTACCCGAAAGACTGGCTAGAGTTCATAATGTTTTTCATGTTTCTCAACTAGGAAGTACTTACATGAGTCTGCGGAAGTTGTGGAGCCAAGTATACTAGAGGAAGTAGAAGTGGAACGAGAAGCGACTGTGAGAAGAGTTCCAACACATATTGGGTACGAAAGTCAAAAGGCTATGCAACCGTGAAGTCAAGCTTGTTAAAGTTCAATGGAGTGACGCTGAGGAAGACTCGACTTGGGAAACTGAGAGAAAAATACGCGCAGCCTACCCTTTTCTTTTTAAGGGTACCTCCTTGATCTCTTTTTCCATAAGTTTATTCATGCTTATATCTATCTTTTAAGTATATCTCCTCAGTCCTATTCTTCATCCTTAGGTAGAAACCAATGGATGTAAACATGTATTTGAAACATGTTATGATTGATGGTTGCAAGTGGTTGCTAATGGTTGCTCGTGGATGCATGTACACACACATTAGGCACTAGATCGGCTCAATCACTTTCATATTGCACATAAATATGTGTGCATATTTAAATTAATGGATGTATAATGGTTATGTTATCATATGGATGCTTCATTTTGATGAATGGTCGTGCACACGTGTAGAAGTAATATATATCGTTAGGATTCTTTCGCATACATAACGGACATATGGCACTATCATGATTTTCATTAAGGAGGTCAACTGAATCAGTGGACCGCCTGATTTTGCATTGGATAAGGAACATATACACACACTTTTTGCATATGTTAATACGACATCAGAATTCTTGTAAGGATAATGGATGCCTGTGTTTGATGGTTGAGTAGATGGATGATTGGATGTTAGGATATACATTTTGCTTAACTTAGAGATTTCGAGGGCGAAATCCTTTAAGGCGGGGAGAATGTAACACCCCATAATTTTAAATACTAAAATTAACAATTTTAAGAATACTTAATTGTTAAAGTGAGAATTAAGGGAAATGGGTTACGCCATTGAGTTCGTGTCGAAATTCTGCTTGGAACAGAGTCCAAGTTTTCGTAAATCGGACTTCGTATGAGGAAGTTATGGCCCTCAAAAGTTTCAGAAATTTAAAACAGCTCAGAATTAAATTCAAACAAGGAAGCGGGATGGGCGGGATTTTTCCCGCCTCAAGCTAAGTTGACCAAGGGGTCGACCTCCCCTGTACAGGTCGACCTATGGGTCGACCTACCCCCTCGGGTAGATCTGAACTGTGATGATTCTGACTTGTTGCTGAGTCTTTTATGACCTGTTGCTGAATCACTAGGGCATAGGTGGCAATTCTGTATAACTCTATCTAGTCTGGACGGTTGTGATTGCTCCTAGGATGATCTAACGGCTTATATTGATTTAAACTTCTATATAAGCATGCATAGACTCAAGCTCTAAACCTAAAATAATTAATCTCTTAGCCTCCATGTTGCTGCTAGAATAGTTCTTCTTCTTAAAGCTTAGGAATTGCAAGTCAGGAATCTAATACAAACGACGAACGAATTATTCTCTTCTCTAATCCGTCTTTGTAAGTACAATTTCTTTCACAAAATAATTAATAAATTAATTATGATGAGTTATAATTGGGATTATGAGAACATGTCTGTTGAATCATGTGATGTTACTTAACTTTGTTATCGTCTGTTGGTGAACATATGACAGTTTTGTCAACTTATGTTAATAGATCTATTTCATATGTCCAATCACGTATGTTTAACTTGATTCATTTTATGACATCAGTTTATATGCAAGTTTGGGATGTAAATCATATGCTAGTTTGTATGTGAATCTTATGCAAGTCTGTTTTTACATATGCTAGTTTGCATGTGAATCTTATGCAAGTCTATATGCGAATTATACACAAGTTTATATGTGAATCAAGTATATACATATGCTAGTTTACATGTAAAACACGTGACATTAGTTTACATGTTTAAATTCATATGCAAGTTTGTAAGAATCCATATGCAAGTTTAGGTGAAACCCATATTCACATATGTAAGTTTAGGTGAAAAACAATATTCACATATGCAAGTTTAGGTGAAACCCATATTCACATATGCAAATTCATAATTTCATGTTTTGATCTATATTTACATCCATGGTAGTTTATGCAAATTTATGTTTTATATGTCCATTTCCTATGCAAGTTATTGGCTATGCAAACTTATGTTGTAATTCTTATTCGCAAGTTAGATCTATTTTATGTGTCATGCAAGTTGTGATGTTTCTTTTCTTTTTTTATGAGTTAGACAATTTGCGAGTCTAACATATTTCATATTAAACGTATGAACAATGTGGGGACAATGGGAAAATATTAATTATACAAATTGTGAATTGGCATAAAATGGCTTTAAAGGCATATAATTAATTCGAGACACTAATTGGTATAATTTATATACCTGAAAAGTATGGACATAATTTAGGTGACAATTATGGACATAGATTAATTTGGAAATTATTGACAATTTGAATAGGGATAATTAATTCATATTGGGGTGAAATAATAATGTGTAATAATAAACGCCTAAGACACGAGGTTAGACTCGTTTGTGGTATAAGACTGCCCGGACCCGCCCGGCAAATCCAGCAACCACAAACGATAGTCTAATGTGAGAGGTCAAAGGCATAAATTAAATGTGTAACAATTGTAAAGACACGAGGTTAGGCTCATTTGCAGTATAAGACTGCCCAGACCCGCCCGGCAAATCCAGCAACCGCAAATGGTAGTCTAATGTGGGAGGTCTTACAAGGTTACGGCTATAATGAATTAAGTAACACATAACCAAGATAAACATGTGGTGGGACATGGGGGTTAAGTGGGTGACATGGGCGACATGTGAAATACGATTAGAAACACTTAACCAAATTGAAAATATGTAAGAAGACATGAATAAGAAGGGGTTAAGTGGGAAATCTTAGCGGGGACCAAGCATAGGTGGAAAGTTTGTGTCAAGTATGGGGGCCCTTTTCAAACCAGTAACCCATTAAGTATCTTTGTGAGCTCGAGTTAGATCGAGGAGGGGACACGCTTACGGGGTTTGATTGTAAGAGGTCAAAATGGGTTAGCGGTGGCAACGCATGTCCAATAGGGTCATGTGCGTGCGTGGGCCCGGGCTTGTAGGTAAGACGTTGTTGCATCGTGTAGATATAAGTCGTGCATCTTTAGTGGTATCGAATTTCCACTTTGGAGAATGATACACCCCACTGTGAGACTAGTAGGGTATCTACGAGTTAGGGAGCCGATCGTATGGGGATAGTGGGTACAACTAATGGATATAGGGGCAAGAGACACCTATGAAGACAGCTAGGAATACACGAAACTACCATTATGATTATTATGTTCAGTAGGCGGGATCAACTTTTAGGGTGACTAGTAATGGTGCAGTATAGTAATTATCCTATAGTGATTAGGAGCACGATTAACGCCAGCATATTCCTCTTGTTTATTTTGTCATGCCTATTTTCTTCACAGTCATTCCTTGTTTTACCAGTTTATACCTTATCCTAATTACTTTAATAATTATATTTTTAAAGTTATTGGACTCGCCAGACTTTATGTCTGACCCCCTTTGTTTTCGCCTCTTTTCTTCCTTCCCTCCCCCCCCCCCCCCAAGGTTCTCAAGGTGGGACTAGTGCTAGTGGAGCTTGACTTGGATCTCTTTCTCTCTCTTTTGGAAGTGCTTGGATTGCTGAAAGTAAAGTTTAGCTCATCTCTTTTATGGCTACTTATGTTGGGGTTATGCTTTTTACTTTATGTACTCAGAAAATAATTTGTCGAGATGGATATTAAGTGTACTTGGTTTTATTGTTGGTTTTTGATGTTTTTGTAACCAAACTATTTCTCCACTGCAATAAAAGTTTTTTAATTTTTCAAGTACCAATATGTGCATCTGTCTTGTTATATTCTATTCTATACACCAATAATACTTCATGAAAGTTAATGCATTCCCTTTGAGAGTGACATTAATGGACGTGAGGTATAACGGGATGGCTCTGATTTCTTTTAGGATGATCTAACGGCTCTCATTAATCTAAACATCTATATAAGCAACCCCAACCCTCAACCCTACAACCACATAAAATTGCTCTCTGAAGCCGTCATGTTGTCCATGGCCAAACTAGCGTAGCCTCCATTTTTCTCTAACCTACAAGTTAAGTTAGGAAGTCCCAAATCAAATCAACACAAGAGAATCAGTAGTTTACATCTAAGGATATATTTTCAGTTTCAGAAATCAAATCCTAGAAAACAAGATTTGTTCTTTTGTTTGTAAGTTCAGTTATTCTTTAGATTTGAACAAATAAAAGTCATGACTTGTAATGAAGAGAAACTAGAACTGTGCCTAGTTGTATGATAATCGTATTCTAGTTCTGAAATTACCTATGCCTACGTGACTATTGTGATTGATACAACCTATCATGTTGTATATTAATTTGGGGATGAACCAATCCTGTTGTATATAAATTTGGTGATGAACCTATCCTGTTGTATATTAAATTGGTGATGGACTTATCATGTTGTATGTTAAATTGGTGATGAACCTATCATGTTGTATAATAATTTGGCAATGAACCTGTCATGTTGTATACAAATTTGGCGATTCCTTATGTTATGTTATATGCAAGATCATAAGCTAAGTAATGTTCATATATGCTTATATGTCTAGATCTACATGCTTAGATGTTTAGATCTATGTTAATTTGATCCAACTCAAATGCAAGTTCACATTTACATGCTTAATTAAATTTGTGTAGTACCATGCCAAATTTATATTACACATGCTTAGTTGATCAAATTGTTTTATGCCGTTGGAATGTTACATGTCCCTTTTCTTTTTCCCTCTTTGTTTATGAGTTAGGCTAATTTGCAAGCCTAACGTTCTATGTAATTTATGTGAACGAATAACGGGGGATACGCTGGGAAAAATATTAAATTATATGTTATTGGCATAGGTTGGCTCATAATCATGTAAATGATTAATGGAATGAAATGGTATAATTTGTATACCTAAGAATTATGGACAAAATTTAGAAGGGTAAATGGTACATGACTTGAGTTGACAACATTGGTGGATAATTTACATATAAACATAAATGGTAAATATGTAAATTAATTAAAAGACGAATATGCCTAACCAAAGGTTAGATTGAGTTACGGTTTAAGACTACCCGAAACCTCCCGGCATATTTAGAAACCGTAACAATACATATCTAATGTGAGAGGTTAGCGCATTAAGCCCAAAAACCCGAGGTCAGATTGAGTTGCGGTGTAAGACTACCGGAACCGCCCAGCACATCCAGCGACTGCAACAATATAGATCTAATGTGAGAGGTTGGTGCTTTAATGAATGAATTAAAGCTAAGAAACAGGCAGGCTAAGAATGGTAGGGTTAAGTAAATTAAGGCAACGCTTAACCAATACAAAATGTTAACTAAACTGATGGGTGGGGTTAGGTTAATTTGAGAACACTTAACCATTTAACATGTTGATTAGGAAACCCTAGTAACGGAGACCCATTTCAGCAGTAACCCACATAGATGTATCATGGTACCCTGAACTAGATAGGGTGGGGCACGATTACTGGGCTGATTATAAGCGGTCAAAATAACGGTGGGTGTTGCAGCAGTGTAGGTTCCAATGGAGTATGGGCGTGCACGTACTCCGGCATGGACAAATCAGGCACTGGGCATCAGTAGTATACACTGTGCATCTTGAATTTGTGTGGATTTTAAATATTTAAAATAAATTATTTTAAACAATAATGACAAATTGTATGTTTGAATCGATGTTTGAAAATAAATATAATTATTTAAATTATAAACAAGGCCTGAAATGGCGCAGCAGTTTCAAAATTTCAATTCAAACTTTAACTGACTGTACCGGGTGCAAAATAAAATGGATTTGAGTGAAACCAAAAATATTTAAATCTCTTAGTGAATATCTTTCTAACGAATCTGAAAAATCGAAGTTTCGTAGCGGGAATCAAAAGTTATGGCCAAATGAATTTTCAGAAAGGTCGCTATAGAGTACATATAGCCTGTGAAAATAGACATTTTGCAAACGACCTCAGAATTCGACGAAACCACTTTTGTTGGATCCAGGATGTCAAATTATTGCTATTTTTCAAATTTCATAGTTTTTAAAGTTAGTATGTGAGTGTGGCAAAGGAAAATGTGTTTGGTCGATTTCTATTAAATTGGATCGACCAAAAAAGGTTCATTTTTCAAACGGTCTCAGAATTCGACAAAACTAGTTTTGTTGGGACCGTATCATCAAAATATAGCTAAATTTATTTTTCTGGAATTTTTAGAATCAGTATGTGGCCCTAGCAAATTGAAATGTACATTCAAATCAAATATTGAATGTTTTATATTTTAATTTGAAGAGAAACTGACTGAAACAGTCGAATGGGCCTACGAAACATATCCCATTGTGTTCGGAATGGGGGTATTTAGCTAGAGGCGACAGTCGTTGGGTTTGGATTGGAGTTCGTCTGAGATAAGGGGGTATTTTTGGATTTTTAAAAATATATAAATATAAAAAATCTCGGTCAATCAAATCATTTTCTCTCTCCCCGCTTCTTCCCCGAGAGATCTCGTCGAACGGCGGAAAACATTCAGATCTTCTCTCCTCTTTTCTGGCAAATCCACTCATCAAAAGCACAGGCTCCAGTTGGGTTTTTGGTAGAGAATTCTCTCATCTCTAAATCCATACAAACCTGATCTTCTCTAGTGGAGTAATTGCCGAGATTCAGCTCCTCAAATTCGAAGACTTCATGTCGCCGCTACCACGTCATCTCGCCGTCGATCAAGGCTAGAGGACCATCTCCAAGCGCGCGACTCGGAGCTGCTTCACGTAGCATGATCTGATCATCCTCAAACTGAACAAACCGTGCGTGAATCCGTGACCTAGGTTGGAAGGAAACTGCTGAGGTAGCGGCCTTAATTTAATTAAAGGGTTTTAACGTTTAAAACCGTCGCAAAATGCGATTGACTAATAAAAATTGTATCTTTTTCGTTTGTGGTTGAAATCTAGTGAAACAAGAGATAGTGCACTCATGTGGACGTCTTCTGCATTCTAGAAGGGACCAGATATTTTTCTGAGCCTTCTGCAATTTTTGGTGGAGTGGAACCCAATGTGAGATTTCTGAATTCTAAACGATATGGAAACAACGATGTATAAATTATATAGCCGAAGTATGAGTTATATAAGCGTTGTACACCTCATGTATAAGCGTTGTACAAGTTGTATGTTCGATGTATAAGTTATATATATGCGTTGTAAAAATGATACATGCGTTGGAATAAATTGAAATGATATTGAAACGAAATCGAAATACAGTTATATACGTATATATACATATATACTCCCCTCGTCCACAGACCATGGACGATATATATTGGTTGTGATATTGTTTGGATTATTGGTTGATGTGAAAATTTGGTGAATATCATGAATGGTTGATTTGAAAAGATTGATTGTGGTTGAAATCCCAATAGGATTAGTATATGGGGAAAATTCTTCTGCGTACGAACTAGATATTGAAAATCCCCATTGTCAAAAGCTGCGAGGCTTTAAGGTAGAGCGAGGAGTCGTACTAGGGACGGTCCCGGTTTTAACTACCCTGCCGTTATGCTACCGAAATTTTCTAAAAATTCACGTGTTGAAATAAAATTTCATGTGTTGAATAGAAATTCGTATGTTGTGATAAAATTCATATGTTGAAATAAAATTCATGTGTTGAATGGAGTTCATATATTGAATAAATTCTTTGAAAAATAAAAATAACATTTTTATCATATATATTGACTATATAAAACATTAGTGTTTTAAACAACTTATTTTAACACCAAAAATAACATTTTTACCTTATGTATAAACTATATAAAATAATCATGTTCTGAAATAAATTATTTTACAATAAAAATCATATTTTTATGATATGTATAAACTATATAAAATAATCGTGTTTTGAAATAAATTATTTTACAATAAAAAACACATTTTTATGAAATATATGAACTGTTAAAAATAGTGATGTGTTGAAATAAATAGCTGCTGGATAAAAATATCGTTTTTATCAAATGTGTGAAATGAATATGGTTTTTGAAATCGAAGAAGGGATTATATATATATATATAATTAAAATAAAACGAATAATGAAGCTGTAGTTCGTGTTTTGAAACCGTGATTTCAAACGATTATTGCAAGAGATCCGACAATCGGATTTTCCCGAAACCGAAACCATTGGGTTCGCTTTGGAAATTCCTTTCCAACGACACGAACTTTGAAAAGATCCAATGGTTGGATTGTCTAGAATGCTTAATTCAAATATGAAGAAAAACATCGCCAGAATCGAGTATATTTATATATATATATATAATAAAATTAAATCAAATAACGATGCTGCAATTCGTATTTTGAAATCGTAACTTCAAACGATTTTACCGGGAGATCCAAGCGTCGGATTTTCCCAAAACTGAAACCGTTGGATTCGTTTTGAAAAGATCTTTCTAATGATATAAAATTTGTGAAGATCCAATGGTTAGATTTTCAGATATGTGTAAATCAAATCTGAAGAAAAACAGCGCCACAACCGCGTTATGGCCTAAAGCGTCGTTTGAATGAATTGGCTATTTTTAAGCAAATAAAAATAGCGATAAATCGTTATAAAATATTATAAACGATATGGAATGGAAATCAACCGAATTTACCTAGTTTATTGGATATTTGATGGTTGAATGTGTTTGGCGTGAAAATTACAATTAAGAACAGAATTATTGATGTCGAATAATTTAACCATTGAAATGAATTGATCTAAATTCTAAATATAGGTGAATTATTTGAAAAAGCCAAGTTAAATATCATTTCAAATAATTGATCGGTGGTAAGAAGTCGATGATGAAGATGGTGGTTGAAGATCGGAGATCTTCACCTCGGTTGGTTGATTACTGATGTCTTGATTGGGAGGCATCCCGAAATATAGATAATAAGTGGTGATCGTCCAGACGTACTTGGAGATCGATGGATATGCGAGGTATATGGTGCCTCCGGTTTCGTTCAGACCCAGAACGAACTTGTGAATGGGCTGTGTGTCTGAAACTGGATTTTGTCCTGTGCTGATTGATCTCTATTAAATATATATCTGTTTGGCGGTGGAGAATTTATTCTCTTGCTTAACGCCCTTCTCTGAGACGTACGAGCTCAGAGGTTATATATCGATAGAAATCAGTCGCATCGAGTGAATTGCCTTTGTGGCATGCCTAAGAGGCAGATGATCAAGGTTTCTGTTGAAAAGCAAAGTCTTGTGGTTGATGATCAAAGCACAGCCTATGTGGCATAGCTTTGTGTATAACGTTGATTCGCGAGCCTCACACCCCGGTATGAACCAGAAACGGGAGAGGACCTCAGGGAGGACATGTATTTCCTTCTAGCTAGGGTGGTGTCAGTGACCTACCAGCCCTGACATTTATATTATTTTCACATGTGTGGTTGTTGCTGTTGCGAGGCACCTCAGATATATCGGTGACTATGTGGAGCCGATGGAGTCGTAGGACTCATTTACACCCCAAAGTGCAGGGAAACACAGTGTTCAGGCATTTTAATCCACATCGGTGGACCGGCCCTGTCTCTCCAAGGGCTTGACTGAGTACTTGTCGTGAGGCTCGGGCTAGAGAGTCTCGAATTCGATAAGGACTATCTTTTGCCTTGGTTCATGACGGAAATCCAATTTCCAAATACGACACCGTGCGGTTTTGATTGTATACATATATATGGCAACTTGATATATGGTACCCATGCCGTCTATGATTGATAGTTATGATTGAAATTGTTTTTGAAACATATAAACACTAGTAATAATATCAAATGCTTTTTTTGTTCGTATCAAGCATATTTTGGCCATTATAAGGTAAAACTCTATCCTCCGGTTTGCGTTGCATTGTGTGATGGGAACTGAGTCTTATAATGGCTTCATTTTTATAAAAAGCATTGCGATGTTTAAAAGGTTTACTTGTTTTAAAGCACTGGAAATCCAATGGAGTAAACCCGTTCCGCGAAAGTGGCGTGGTCCTGTGATTAGCCATATTATAAAGTAAGTTAAGTAGATTTCTCATACCAGTCCCATGACTGACTCGTAGTTTGTTTCACTTGCAAACTCAGTTGTCCCTTGTTCTACACGGGCAGCCTTGTATTCAGGTTTTAGCAGGCTCTTTCTGGATAGCTGGAGCTAAAGATGGATTCTATCGTTTATCTCTTTTTATGCTGTTCAGCTCCTATTGTACATATTATGTTTTGTTTTCCGCTGTAGACATTTATGTATAGCTAAACTGTATTTTGTACTAAGTATGATCCTGTATACTGTGTAACTCTGATGATTATGTTTGTTCAGTGTATTATTTGTACATTATCTGGTGTATTTATTTATTTATGTTCTGCTGTTATCTGTTTTTGTGTTATATTCCAAAGATTACCCTTGACACCGTCGTACGGGGTTTTGGGGTCGTCACAACGTGGTATTGGAGCTTTGGTTAAGCTTAGTTCTTGAATATAACAAATTAACGAACTCGTCAGAAATAGAACCAATGGTGTTCTAGGACGAATAGCTCATTATAGATAGGATCAGCAAGGTCCTGGTATGAGTATAGCAGAATAAAATACACCTCGATAGACACATTTACACTCAAGTATATGTCTCTATGTTTTAAAATTACCTTTATCTGTTGGCCTAACACTTTGTATGCTATTTGCAGACATTGAAAAATGAGTGGCAGAGGTAGAAGAGGTAGGGCAGAACCAGATATTGAGGCTTTGTTAATTAAGTATCGAAATATGGGTGGAGTACCGTTCTCGGGAAATGAATCTATTATTCAAACTCAAGCCTGGATATGCTCTGCTGAGAAAATTTTTGAAGGTTAAAAGCTGAGGGATGATCAAAAAAGATTACTGGCATCTTGGGCACTCAAAGACAAAGCTTTGTTCTGGTGGGATTCGATTATTAAGGATAATCCAGAAGGTAATATTACCTGGGATCGATTTAGAGAAATTTTCAATGAACGATTTATTCCTCTAGAAGCAACTGAGCGATTATGTGACGAATTTTGTTATCTAATACAAGGGGATATGACCATTCCGGAATATCATAAGAAATTCAATGAACTTTCTCATTTTGTCCGGCATCTAATTGAAAATCCAAAGAGGAAGAATCTGAGATTTATTAACGGGCTTCAAAGAAAGTACCAAAGTAGAGTAATGGGGCATGTGAAGCTTCCTTTTTCTGAAATGATATACATGGCTTATCAGTATGAAGATCTCAATAAGAAAGGTCTTTTGAATGACGAAGAGGAAGCCAGTTCTTATAACAAAGAGGAGTCTGAGACTAATAGTCCTGAGGCCAGTACGATGCCTGAGGCCAGTACGATGCCTGAGGTCAGTGCGAAGCCCAAAGCCAAGAGGAAAGGGGTTAAATCTGAGAAAGAACCAATAACGATGGCTATATGTTCTAACTGCAATAAGCAAGGACATTTGTCGATAAATTGCAAACCTTTAAAGAAGAAAAAGAAATCTCACAATGGGAGAGAATGCCATAGATACCACAAAGCAGGTCGCATTGCAAGGGAGTGCCAACTCTCAAAGAAATCTGAAGCGGTACACGTAAATGAAGTGGCAGAAGTGCCTGCATCTTCATCTGGTCAGGAAAGCTCGGATGCTTTGGAAGTCATGCTTACTGTCAAAAACATTCCAGTTAAAGTAATGTTTGATACAGGCGCATCACGAAGCTTTATTGCAAAGAATGCAGTTAAGAAGTTGGATTTGAAATTGAAAAGGCTCAAAGAACCCATCACTATCCATAATCCGATTGGGGGTTCCCTCAAACTTAGTTAGGTTTGTGGGGTGCCTGTCTCTTTTTCCTGTTATAAGTTCCCTACCATCTCGATCGTCATAAATTTTACTGAATTTGATCTTATTTTGGGATTGGATTGGTTAACCAAATACGAAGCTGAGGTTAAATGTGCCGAGAGAGTTGTTAAGGAAAAGGCCCAATTAGGGAACTATATAACCATACCATGCGAAGGTCCGAATTTAGATAGAAAGACTTTTGGTCAGCTCTTGATATTTCTCCTGCTCAAATAGAAAATATCCCTGTAGTCACAGAGGTTATTCCGGACCTTATAAAAGATATTCCTGTCGTTAAGAATTATGCGGATGTGTTCGAAGAAGTTGTTAGCTTACCTCCGAAGAGAGAGATTGATTTCAAGATCGCTTTAATTCCGAATGCAAGGCCAGTAGTGCACGCTATTCGGAGAATGACTCTGAAGGAGAAAGAATAATTAGACAATCAAACTCGGAAGCTTGTATGGAAGGGTCTGATCAGGCCTAGCTTCTCTGATTGGGGAGCAGCAATGGTGTTTGTCCCAAAGTCAGACGGTACTCTTTGACTATGTGTGGGTTATCGTGACTTGAATAAGCAGACATTAAAGGACAAATATCCATTGCCGCGGATTGATGATTTGCTGGATTGATTGAATGGTGCACAAGTATTTTCAAGGATGGACCTAGCTATAGGCTTCCATCAGCTTCGTATTGCCGAAGAGTGTGTTCCTTTGACAGCATTCAGAGGTCCAGACTTATTCTATGAGTGGTTAGTAATGCCGTTTGACTTATGTAACACTCCAGCTTATTGTGTGGATTTAATGAATTGAGTATTCCGCGATGTCTTGAATAAATTTGTTCTGGTTTTCATTGATGACATATTGATCTTCTCTAAGTCGGAGAGCGAGCACGCGAAACATTTGGAACAAGTGTTAGAAATTCTCAGAAAGAATGTCTTGAAGGCCAAACTTTCCAAATGTATATTCTGGCAAGAAGAAGTCAAGTTTCTGGGCCATGTCGTATCAAAAGAAGGAATTTCTGTGGTTCCCGGTAAAATCACCGCTATTCAAAATTGGAAGCAGCCTAGTACTCCCACGGAAGTCCGAAGTTTTCTTGGATTGGCTAGTTATTATCGGAAGTTCGTTTAAGATTTTTCGAAGATATCTAGTTCCTTAACAAAGCTTACAAAGAAGCACGCAAAATTCAAGTGGACTCCCGAATGTGAGGAGGCTTTTCAGAAGCTAAAATTAAGATTAACGACTGCTCCAGTGTTAACGATTATCGATGACAATCAAGACTTGAAAGTCTGGACAGATGCCTCTAGAGAAGGCCTTGGTGCAGTATTAATGCAAAGAGGTCAAGTGGTTGCTTATGCTAGCCGTCAGCTGAAACCGCATGAGAAAAATTACATTACTCATGATCTTGAGTTGTTATCCATTGTATTTGCTTTAAAAATCTGGAGGCACTATCTTTTGGGTGAGAAATTCGAACTGTATACAGATCATCAGTCGCTAAAGTATATGTTCACCCAAAAAGACTTGAATCTGAGGCAGCAACGTTGGCTAGAATTTCTTGCAGCATACGATTTCGAGATTTTGTACACTCCATGGAAAGCCAATGTTGTGGCTGATGCACTAAGTAGAAAGAATGTAATGATCGTCAGTTTTATTATTACGACTTCATTGACTGATAAAATATCTGCTCTTCAGAAGGATGATCACTTCATTCAGAGGATCAGAGAAAGAATACAAAAAGGCGAACCCTAGAGTTTCCAGATTGATAACCAAGGGGTTCTAAGGCTAAAGGGTCGAATTTGTGTTCCTAACATTTCTGAGCTCCGGAGGGAAGTACTGGATGAATGCCACAAGTCAAAGCTTAGTATCCATCCAGGAGTGAGCAAAATGTATAATGATATTAAGCGTACATTTTGGTGGAGATCGATGAAGAGAGACATTTCTTTATATGTTAGCAGGTTCTCTACTTGCCAACTAGTCAAAAGCGACCAACAGAAACTTGTCGGGTTGTTGCAACCGCTGGACATTCCAGGTTGGAAGTGGGAACATATTTCCATGGACTTCATAGATGGTTTGCCCAAAACCAAAAAAGGAAATGACAATATTTGGGTGATCGTAGATCGCTTCATGAAGACCGCCCATTTTATACCTGTCAGATCCAATAGAACTGCCCAAAGTCTAGCACAGATTTATTTCAAAGAAATTTTTAAGCTACATGGAGTGCCGATCAGTATAGTTAGGGATAGAGATCCAATATTTACTAGCAAATTCTGGGAGGCATTTCAAGTAGAACTGGGAATGAAGCTGAATCTAAGCACCGCCTATCATCCTCAGACATATGGTCAGACTGAGAGGGTGAATCGTATACTAGAAGATTTATTGCGGGCTTGTGTTCTTGATTTTGGTGGATCATGGGAAGACCATTTACATTTGGCTGAGTTATCATACAACAACAACTACCAAGCGAGTCTGACAATGTCACCATTCGAAGCATTGTATGGTAGACCGTGCCGATCTCCTGCTTGTTGGGTTGAACCTGGTAATAAGCTTGTATTGGGACCAGATATGGTTCGCGAAGCTGCGAATAAAGTCGATTTCATTAAGAAACGATTGCTAGTAGCTCAAAGCCGACAGTAGAGCTATGCAGACTCGAGAAGGAGGGATTTAGCATTTGTTGTTGGTGACTATGTGTATCTAAAGGTTTCTCCGATGAGAGCAGTAGTTCGATTTGGCAAAACTGGGAAGTTGGCGCTCAAATTTATTGGTCCATTCCCTATACTTGAATGGATTGGAACTCTCGCTTATAGAATTCAATTGCCTGATTGGTTGCCTGGAGTGCATGATGTATTTCACGTATCTCAACTTCGAAAGCATGTTCATGATCCAGATTTGATCGTGGAAGAAGCAGCGCAATGGGATATAGAAATTACTCCAGAATTGGCTGTGAGAAGAGAGCCGCTAATGATTATTGGCAAAGAAACCAAAGAACCGAGGAACAAGAAGGTTCACTTAGTCAAAGTGCAATGGAGTGGAGATCCGCGAGATTGTACTTGGGAAACTGAGGAGAGTATTAAGAAAGCCTATCCTAAGTGCTGGGTGGATATCTCTGATTGACTCCGGTGCAAGGTACATTTACCATATCTTTGCATTACCATTTTGTTCTCTACTTTACTGTTGTTTTCTTTTCATGCATGTAAACTTTTAATTATATAGTCTGAATGTTTTCAAAGGAGTATATGAATCAATTAGTATATTTTTGAAAATTAACCAACAAATTGATTGCTGGTTGTGTTGTTTGATTTTTGGTTAATTAATTAGAATTTTGAACCATTTAGCCGAATTGAACAAAAAATGCACTGAATTGAAAATAGATAGAAATATATACATGTGCATTATATATGTGTGAACAGGTTATGGATAAACAGCTAAGCAGAGGAATACAATTGTTTGCCCGACAAATAGGTACATGTTTATTGTATTTCTTGGGATTTGATGATTTTATGAGCTGATTGGCTAGCCGCTTGGCTTTTCCTTTCTCTTTTGGATTGGTGAGGACCATGGGAGGCTATTCGAAATATCCCGAAGCTCCCCGTACAAAGGAGGTTATGGCGAATTTTTTTGAAAATTTAGGGTGTTAGCCAAATTTTTGAAGAATTTGAAAATTCTTAGAAACTGAAAAGTTGAAGAATGGAAGCCAAAAAGAAAGTTGAGTTGGTTAATTAAAACAACTTTCGACTTCGTTCCTTTTTTAGAACGAAAAGTTTTAAGTGGGGAGATTGTAACAACCCGGAAAATCTGAACCAATTTAAAAATTTTAAATTGGCTATTTTAGTGGATTTTAAATATTTAAAATAAATTATTTTAAATAATAACGACGAATAGTATGTTTGAATCGATGTTTGAAAATAAATATAATTATTTTAAATTATAAACAAGCCCTAAAATGGCGTGGCAGTTTCAAAATTTCAATTCAAACTCTGACTGACTGTACCGGGTGCAAAATAAAACGGATTTTAGTGAAACCAAAAATATTTAAATCTGTTAGTGAATATCTTTCTAACGTATCTGAAAAATCGAAGTTTCGTAGCGGGAATCAAAAGTTATGGCCAAATGAATTTTCAGAAAGGTTGTTATAGAGTATATATAGCCTGTGAAAATACACATTTTGCAAACGACCTCAGAATTCGATGAAACCACATTTATTGGATTCGAGATGTCAAATTATTGCTAGGTTTCAAATTTCATAATTGTTGAAGTTAGTATGTGAGCGTGGCAAAGGAAAATTTGTTTGGTCGATTTCTATTAAATTTGATCGACCAAAAAAAGGTCCATTTTTCAAACGGTCTAAGAATTCGACAAACCTAGTTTTGTTGGGACCATATCGTCAAAACATAGCTAGATTTATTTTTCTGGAATTTTTAGAATCAGTATGTAGCCTCGACAAATTAAAATGTACGTTCAAATCAAATATTAAATGTTATATATTTTAATTTGAAGAGAAACTGACTAAAATAGTCGAATGGGCCTACGAAACATATCCCATTGTGTTTGGAATGGGGGTATTTAGCTAAAGGGGAAAGTTGTTGGGTTTGGATTGGAGTTCGTCTGAGATAAGGGGGTATTTTTGGATTTTTAAAAATATACAAAATATAAAAAAATCTCGGCCAATCAAATCACTTTCTCTCTCCCCGCTTCTTCCCCGAGTGCTCCCGTCAAACGGCAGAAAACGTTCAGATCTTCTCTCCTCTTTTCTGGCAAATCCACTCATCATAAGCACAGGCTCCAGTTGGGTTTTTTGTAGAGAATTCTCTCATCTCTAAATCCATACAAACCTGGTCTTCTCTAGTGGAGTATTTGCCGAGATCCAGCTCCTCAAAGTCGAAGACTTCATCTCGCCGCTGCCACATCATCTAGCCATCGATCAAGGCTGGAGGACCACCGCCAGGCGCGCGACTCAGAGCTGCTTCACGTAGCATGATCTGATCATCCTCAAACTGAATGAATCGTGCGTGAATCCGTGACCTAGGTTGGAAGGAAACTGCTGAGGTAGAGGCTTTAAATTAATTAAAGGGTTTTAACGTTTAAAATCATCGCAAAATGCGATTAACTAATAAAAATCGTATCTTTTTCGTTTTTGGTTGAAATCTAGTGAAACAAGAGACAGTGGACTCGTGTGGACGTTTTCTACATTCTAGAAGGGACCGGATATTTTTCTGAGCCTTCTACAATTTTTGGTGGAGTGGAACCTAATGTGAGATTTCTGAATTATAAACGATGTGGAAACAACGATGTATAAATTATATAGCCGAAGTATGAGTTATATAAGCGTTGTACACCTCATGTATAAGCGTTGTATAAGTTGTATGTTCGATGTGTAAGTTATATATATGCATTGCAAAAATGATATATGCATTGGAATAAATTGAAATGATATTGAAATGAAATCGAAATATAGTTATATACGTATATATATACGTATATCCATATCTATATATATATATATACTCCCCTCATCCACAGACCATGGACGATATATATTGGTTCTGATATTGTTTGGATTATTGGTTGATGTGAAAATTTGGTGAATAGCATGAATGGTTGATTTGAAAAGATTGATTGTGGTTGAAATCCCAATAGGATTAGTATATGGGAAAAATTCGTTTGCGTACGAACTAGATATTGAAATTCCCCATTGTCAAAAGCTGCGAGGCTTTATGGTAGAGCGAGGAGCCGTACTAGGGACGGTGCCTGTTTTAACTATCCTGCCGTTAAGCTGCCGAAATTTTCTGAAAATTCATGTGTTGAAATAAAATTTCATGTGTTGAATAGAAATTCATATGTGGAAATAAAATTCATGTGTTGAAATAAAATTCATGTGTTGAATGGAGTTCATGTATTGAATAAATTCTTTGAAAAATAAAAATAACATTTTTATCATATATATTGACTATGTAAAACATTAGTGTTTTAAACAAATTATTTTAACACCAAAAATAACATTTTTACCTTATGTATAAACTATATAAAATAATTATGTTCTGAAATAAATTATTTTACAATAAAAATCATATTTTTATGATATGTATAAACTATATAAAAGAATCGTGTTTTGAAATAAATTATTTTACAATAAAAATCACATTTTTATGAAATATATGAACTGTTAAAAATAGTGATGTGTTGAAATAAATAGCTGCTAGTTAAAAATATAGTTTTTATCAAATGTGTGAAATGAATATGGTTTTTGAAATCGAAGAAGGGATTATATATATAATTAAAAAAACGAATAATGAAGCTGCAGTTCGTGTTTTGAAACCGTGATTTCAAACGATTAGTGCGGAAGATCCGACCATCGGATTTTCCCGAAACCGAAACCGTTGGGTTCGCTTTGGAAATATCTTTCCAACGACACCAACTTTGTAAAGATCCAACGGTTGGATTATCTAGAAAGTTTAATTCAAATCAAAAGAAAAACAGCGCCAGAATCGATTATATATATATATAATTAAATTAAATCGAATAACGATGCTGCAGTTCGTATTTTGAAATCGTAACTTCAAACGATTGTACCGGGAGATTCGACCGTCGGATTTTCCGAAAACTGAAACCGTTGGATTTGTTTTGAAAAGATCTTTCTAATGATATAAAATTTGTGAAGATCCAATGGTTAGATTTTCATATATGTGTAAATCAAATCTGAAGAAAAACAGCGCCACGGCCGCGTTATGGCCTGAAGCGTCGTTTGAATGAATTGGCTATTTTTAAGCGAATAAATATAGCGATAAATTGTTATAAAATATTATAAACGATATGGAATGGAAATAAACCAAATTTACCCGGTTTATTGGATATTTGATGTTTGAATGTGTTTGGCATGAAAATTACAATTAAGAACAGAATTATTGATGTCGAATAATTTAACCATCGAAATGAATTGATTTAAATTCTAAATATACGTGAATTATTTGAAAAGGCCGAGTTGAACCACATTTTAAATAATTGATCGACGGTAAGAAGTCGACGATGAAGACGTTGGTTGAAGACCGGAGATCTTCGCCTCGGTTGGTTGATTACTGATGTATTGATTAGGAGGCATCCCGAAATATAGATAATAAGTGGTGATCGTCCAGACGTACTTGGAGATCGATGGATATGTGAGGTATATGGTGCCTCTGATTTTGTTCAGACCTAGAACGAACTTGTAAATGGACTGTGTGTCTGACACTGGATTTTGTTCTGTGTTGATTGATCTCTATTAAATATATATATATATATATATATATATCTTTTTGGCGGCGGAGAATTTATTCTCTTGCTTAACGTCCTTCTCTGAGACATACAAGCTCAGAGGTTATATATCGTTAGAAATCAGTCGCATGGAGTGAATTGCCTGTGTGGCATGCCTAAGTGGCAGATGATCAAGGCTTCTGTTGAAAATCAAAGTCTTGTGGTTGATGATCAAAGCACAGCCTGTGTGGCATAGCTTTGTGTATAATTCAAAATTCAAGTTTTGTGGTTGATGATCAAAGCACAGTCTCTGAGACATACGAGTTCAAAATTCAAAATCGGACCCAGATTGGGCTGGGCGGGAATTTTCCCGCCCAAGACCCAGGTTGACTGGGTAGTCGACCTGGGGGTCGACCTGCTCCCGAAATCCAGTTTTCTGAACATGGTTCGTTCTGATGTATTTGGTCACGTTTTCTGCCTAGGTTTGTCCGCCTAATCCTATATAAACAGCCCTAGTCTCCTTCTCTATTCACAATTCTTTTCTATCCTTATGCTGCCTCTGAGAAAATGTATAAATAAATAATATATAAAATAAATCAAGACGAGGAAATGCTGCTCAAGACTTTCAAGAGGAGATTCAAGTCAAGCTAGGATTCAAGTGAAGATTCAAAAGACTTCAACGACTGTTTTTCTACGAATCTAATCTAATCTCTGTAAGTCGGTTACTTTTTAGATTTGAACGCTTTCTCTATTCGTGACATGAAATTAAAGGAATAAAAGAATATGCCAAATCTTTCTATTCGAATATGTGCCTATATCTTTGGACCTAATTAAGAACTGTTATGATTCGATGACCAATTAGGCCTTGCCTATGACTATGAACATTGCCTATGACTATGAACATTGCCGATGACTATGAGCATTGCCTATGACTGTGATTGTGACTATGAGAATTATTTCTTTGACCATGAACACAAGCCTATACCTTTGATTAGGAAACATAAACCATTGCCTATGACATAACAAGAACAACTGTGATTCATGACTAGGAAAGTGTTGCTTAAGTTTTGCGACTATGAAATTGGGTTTAAACCTGATTACCTATTCTGTCTGTTCTTGGTTTTCTTTGGTTTTTAGATCTTGGTAATTTACCTATTAAGTTAGGTCTACCCATGCTCTTGAACCTACGTCGTTATTCAACCTTTTTATGTCATAAGATTTTCAGACCTATAGGCCTTCGATGTTTTAGATCAATTTCAGTGTAATTCGTTAGGTCTGTAATTAGTAAATTATCATTTTATGCCAGTTATTATGTCTATCTTTTTCATAGCATCTTTGGTTCATTCCCTATTTTCTACGAATCTAGATTCATCTATAATCTAGATTGAATCACGATTATACGAACGGTGGGAATACGATTTGGGCAAAATATGAAATTTACTAAGAACGTAGTTTTTAACTTGGAAATTGGCATAAATTGGGAACATGTATTATGGCATCTTCATAGAAATGCAAATTGGATAAATTTGACATGAATTATAGGATGTGTAATTTGAATCTAGTATTGACTTGTAAATCTAGCATTTACATGAATTGTGAACTAGAATAATAGGTCTAGTTTGACATGAACTGTAATTAGAATGTTAAATCAGAACTGGATTAGCTAATTTGGCATAATAAGTATGTTGGCGTAAATCTGAAATTGGCCATAATTGGGAGTACTTGTCAGGTTTAGCAAAATCATGGTTAGTGACACTTAATTTGGTATAGTTTACATACCAAAAAGGCATAAATATGATATAGAGGGGAAAATGGGCCATAAGAATAAAGGTTGACGATTTACATTAAAAGAGTAATTATGAAATAAGTAAATTAGGAATAATTTACTTATAGAATTTGTCCTAAATGAGAAATGTAAATTTAGACAAATTAAAGGTTTATTAACGACATCTCTTTTAATAATACGCCAGAAAGTTCTAGGGTGACAGAGAGGATAGTGTCTAGGCTTGGGTTTGGAAAATAAAAGTTTCCTGCTCTCCCTGGCTATCCCTAACTGATCCGACGGACGGGATGGTTACTTTCAAAACCTGATGGAAAAATTAATCAAAACCCTTTGAACTTAGAAAACACGAATATGCCTAACCCGAGGTTAGACTGAGTTGCAATGTAAACCTGCTCGGAACCAACCGACACATCCAGTATGCGCAACAATATCTATCTAATGTGACTGGTCGCGGCTTTAATTTATTTAGTTAAATCTAGAACAAGAATGGCAGGGTTAAGTTAACTAAGACACTTAACCAATTCAACATGATGACCAGACTGGTGGGTGGGGTTAGGTTCATACAGACACTTAACACAGTTAAGCTAGAATGGGAGGGTTAAGTCCATAGGAACACTTAACCAACTTAACACAGTTAAGCTAGAATGGGAGGGATAAGTCCATAGGGACACTTAACCAAACTTATGGTAACAAGACAAGATTTGTAGGGGTTAAGTAACTAAGAAAACACTTGTAACGTCTCGCATTTTTGTCGGTTGGTATTTGAATATTTAAATCAGTTTAAATATCGAATTCGAAATATAAATGGATTTATATATTAATTAAAACGAAGTTGAACGTATAAAGATATATATTAATTATAATCGAGCCCATAACGACGCTGCAGTTCGTAATTTAACGTTCTGAACTTCAACTGAGTGTACCGGACTCGTTTTGAATCGGATTTCTTCGAAACGAGAAATGTTGGAATCTGTTGAACTGTATCTTTCCAACGGAAGTGGAAAATAGAGATTTCGTCGTACAGGTTGCAAGATATGTCCAAATCAAATATTCAAAAAGTCGCTGTGAAATCGTATATCGACCGTAACAGTTATTTGATATAACTTGATATCGGGTGCAAATCGGGATAAGGTTCTTTTGAGGCGCATCGATAATTTAATTTTTAGAATTCTACTGTAATTTTTAATTAATTAAATACGCAACTTTTTATTTGGAGTATTGTGCACCCTATATCGGTATTTCGGGGTTTCAAAATATAAGTCCATCTACCGGTATTATTATATTTTTGGGATCATGGCACATCGCTCGACACTACCGTATGCCCATCTCTGTCCGTAACGGCTCAGACACGAACTGAATCTTACATAACACGATACCCTATAAAGATCTAACCTACCTTAAGAACAACCACCCTTAGTAAACGCCGAAGCCATATTTCATGGAGCGTTCCTTTTAAGAAGACATCACAGACTTACCTTTTACCATACTGATGGTGGATGAACATACTACGAAATGACCATGCATAATAAAGCTATCCTTTCTTTCCCAAGACCAAATATCACCTAAGCGGACCTACAGGAGAGGTGTACATGCTCATCTAACAGTGAACCTACCTGGTACATGCAGCTACTGAAGAGAAAAGATAACCTACCTAGTACCTCCCTCATTACTTAAGTCCTAAGCCATTTAATATAAGGAATATAAAATCACATCACGTCAAGCATGCCATACCTCTTTTAGTCCACGGCTACAAACTTGTACGTGGCTACAATACAGGCCTATTCCTTGCTTGCGAAGGAATTTGTATTATAAATACCCTGAGTCTCCATCTCAGTTCTTCCACAACTAAGATCAAAACAAAAACCCATTTCCTATTTATTCGAACCCAATGGCCTCGCATGGCCAATCACCTCTCTCGCATACCATCTTGCGTATATTATGATGATCGAAATTCTTAAGTAAGCTAAGGATCGAAGGTGGAGGAGGAGTATACTGAGAAGAGGCGCGTGCAAATGAGTGAGGAAAGGGGGAAGTTTGTTGTGAAAACGTGTGTACAGGAGTGAAGATGGGAGCGTGTACTGCTGTGTTGAAGGGAGTATACAAGGAGGGCACGTGAGTGCTGTTGGGTGTACCAGATGCATGGCTGTTGACGTGGGCATTAAGAGCTACAGCATGGGAAGAAGACTGTGTGTGTCGTGAAGAACCCGTAGAGTTTTGTGCGTGCGTAAATGGATGAGTGAAGAAACGAACGAGAGGAGAGGATAGGCGTGTACTCTAAATGGTAGACTGAACAAGGAGCGTAGCAGTGAGCTCGGACTGATAAACTTCGTGATGTCGTATTGGGTGTGAACGAAGGAGTTTGCTATGAAGTAGGAAGAACAAATAAATATGAAGACGGACGGATAATGATGGATCAAATGGGCGCAGACTACGTACCAGAGTTTGTCTGGCGTGGATTGGGACTCGTTTGGATTTTAGACGAAATAAAACGCTGAATTCAGATCCATCAACTGACGCAAATCGTTGTTTAACGGTTAACGCGCCAAGGTGAGTAAAATCACTCACTCTGATCTTTTTAAAATATTTTAATTATATTTTAATGTTGTTTGAATGTTGTGTGATGTTCGATTAGGTAGATTACAATTAATTTGGTTAAATATTATATACCGTTACATATGTACACATCATCGGTTGGACACTGATTCCATCGATTAGAATATCCCCTAGTATAGAGTTAGTGTAAATTGTGTTGACTGACATCTGTGGATGCGGAAACCGGTTGGAGGAATCCGACCGGATTCCTTGATAATTATATGTACTGTTTGTTTTGTATGAACCTGAATTATATTTAAACTGTAACACCCCACGCCCGCTATGGTCACTCACTAAGGGAATGCCATAGCATCGGTGGAGTATTTTAGTGAATATAGAACAGAAAAATTACAACAAGACAGATATAAATAGTACTTGAAATTTTAAAACATCATCTCATAACAGCGGAAATAAACATGTCTGGTTACATCATAAAACCACGATAAAAGTCAAGTACAATATCCATCAAAATAAAGAAGTACATAATCCCACTCTCTCATACAATAGCCAGAAAAGATAATTGGATAACTGGAGCTTTACATCTACCCAAGCTCCTAAAGACTGGAACAGCAATCCGATCAAGCTCTACTACTGCTAGGATCCACCGTAGGACCTGAGGGTTGGGAAAAAGATAAAAACAACGGGGTCAGACATAAGTCTGAGTGAGTCCTATAACCCTAACAATACAACCATTAAAGTAATTAGGGTATGACATAAACAAGGTACGGTACCTCTGGGGATAATGACTACACTAAGTAGCCAACTAAACACAGGATATATTAAGACGACCGGAAAGACGCATTTATCCACCCAAGGATAATTACTAGATTGCACCACCCCAGATCTACCCACCAAGAGTAATTCCTACACTGCACCACACCAGTTCTACCCACCCAGGGGTAATTCCTACTTAAAGGTTGATCCCACTAAGTGTACTTAGTAATTTTACCCAGTAGTTTCGTGTACTCCTACCTAGGTGCCGTCTGCCCCTATTTTTACTAGGTGTACCCACTACTCCCAAGCGATCGGCTCCCTACCGTAGATACCCGTGCTGGTCCCACGATTGGGGTGTATCATTCCCCTAAAGTGGCAACCAGATAATATCAACAGTGCACGGCTTTATATCTACACGATGCAACAACGACTTACCAACCAGCCCGGGTCCACACACGCATATGAAACCCGTTGGTCCCGCGTTGCCACCGCTAACCCGGTTTGGCCTCTTATAGTCAAGCCCAATATGCGTGTCCCGTCACTCGACCTGGGTCGAGCCCACAAAGATACGTTTGGGATATTGGTTGAAATGGGCCCCCACAAGCTACTACTTAAGCTTGTCATTTTATCTAGTGAATCCCACTTAACCCGTTAACCATGTCCACCTACATGTTACAAATTTTTGGTTAAGTCTTTCAATCATATTTTAATTGCCATTTAAGGCCCCCACAAGCTACTACTTAAGCTTGTTATTATATTTAAATTGCCACTTAAGGCACCCACTAGATTTTCGCATGCCACCCACAGCACTTACTTAACCCTTCACCCATGTTTTAATTTACATGTTCCACTTTGGTTAAGTACTCTAATCGTATTTTCACATGCCACCCATGGCACTTACTTAACCCTTTAATCATGTTTAATTACATGTTTCACTTTGGTTAAGTATTCTAATCATATTTTTTTCATTGCCACCCGAGGCAACCCACTAGTCTCCTCATGCCACCCAAGGCACCCACTTAACCCCTCATGTCCCACTACATGCTAATATGGTTAAGTGTTTCTTAATTCATTAATTAAGATCATGACCTCATAAAGACCTCTCACATTAGACCGTCTTTTATGACTGCTGGATATGCCGGTTGGTTCCGGGCAGACTTCTGTCATCAAAAGGGTCTAACCTCGTGTCTCTACTTTAATCATGTATTTACTTTATGACTAAGACCTCTCACATTGGGCCAATCGTTTGTAGCCGCTGGATGGTCGGTCGGTTCCGGGCAGACTTCCGCTACAAAAGGGTCCAACCTCGTGTCTTAGTTGATTAATTACACCTAATTAATCACCCCCATATTAATTATCCCTAATTAATATCAAGTTTTCATAACATGGGTAGACCTAACTCAATAGGTAAATTCCCATGGGGTAGACCTAACTCAATAGGTAAATTCCCACTTATGCTTAATCATTTTATGGTATGCTTAATCATAACCATTTCACACCATTCATTTACATGTCTATTAACCCCATCGTTTCCCCACGCACTTATGCTAACACGACATATTTCCAAGAGAAGATTCTCTCACACTTAACATGGGTTTCACTTAGCACACAATAGCATTAACATGGGTTAAAAGGTGTCTACTTACATCATAATATTAACCCAACTAGCATTGCTAAATAACCCAACTTGCATGAACATACATATGTCATATCTAAAGGCAACTTGCATAAGTGTTCATAGGTTATACAAAGATGAACTTGCATGTGTCTTAAAGGTGTGAACTTGCACAACATGTTATATGTTAACTTGCATAACATCATACACATAACTTGCATGATATCATAAACATAACTTGCATATCAACATACACATAACTTACATAACATCATGCATATAACTTGCATAATCTCATACACCTAACTTGCATATGAACTTGCACAACAATATGCACATAACTTACATAACATCATACACATACTTGCATAACATGTTGATCTTGCATATAAGCATACACATAACTTGCTTAACATGTTGAACTTGCATATATGACTTGCATCTTAAAAGAGGGTAAACATGCATAGCATATAAAGATGTTATCTCACATATGTATGCATCACATTTAAGAGGGTAAACTTGCATGTCATGATTTATGCATAATACCAAACACTTAGCATGCATAAAACCACCTACTTAGCATGGATAGAACCAATTTCTTATTATGCATAAACATACCACTTAACGTGCATAAACCCAAACACTTAGCATGCATAAAACCCAATACTTAACATGCATACAATCAAATACTTAGCATGCACAAAATCAAATACTTAGCATGCATAACACCAAATACTTAGCATGCATAAAATCACATGCATAACTTGCATTTCATGTTACATATACTTGCATATGTTCTCACATATAGTTTGCATAACATGTTACATATGCATAAATGTTCAACATAATATTTTACATCATAAAACATGGCAATAAACTTGCATATGGCATTAAACTTGCAATTCACATATCATACAACTTGCATAAACTCACTTATCCACAAACATAACCATGTCTTATCACATCCTACCATAATCAATTTAACAATTGATTATTAAAGCTATAGGAACTCACCAAAACCAAGATTAGCAAACTTATGAAGTGGAATTAGTGGCTTTAATTTAAGGAGATGTTGATTAGCTTGCAACCCTTCATTGATTTGTGGAGGCCATGCTCAAATTCCATTTTGCCATAGTTTAGTTACAAGACCTAATTATGAATGAATTAGGGTAGGGTTGGGGTCTTATTTATAGGATTAGGTGAGTGTTTTAGGCCCTTAGATTAACCCTAGGTTAGATTAGGACCCTTAGATTTAGGAAATCTCTAGAACCAGCCCACTAGGCCAGCACAAGGACCCAAACTGGTGCACCCAGTTTTACTGGGCGTCGCACCCCTGTCGACAGGCAAGTCGACAGGGCAGTCGACACCCCTGTCGACAGCCCTGTCGACAGCGCTGTCGACATGGCTAGGGCGGGAATTTTTCCCGCCTGGCCCCCACTGGCCCCAATTCAAAATCTGATTATTTAAATATTAAATTCTGTTTTTATCTTTGAATTTTCTGAAAACTTCTTTGGGCCATAACCGGGCCATATGGACTCCGATTCTCGAAAACTCGGACTCTATTTCGCGTATTTTTCCGAGACGAACGCAATGACGCAGCCCATTTCCCCCAATTCTAACGTCTGAGATTATTTATTCTGTAATTAGTGAAATTTTAGCATTAACCGAAATTCGGGGTGTTACATTCTCCCCTCCTTAAAGGATTTCGTCCCCGAAATCTCTAAGCTAAGGAGAATGCATATCCTACCATCCAAACAACCATCTACTCAATCCATCAAACACGGGTATCCATTGTCCTTAAAACAATTTCTAATGATGTATGAGCATATGCAAAAAGTGTGTGTATATGTTCCCTATCTAACGTATGAACATATGCAAACCATGATAGTGCCATGCATCCATTATGTATGCGAGAGAACCCTATCGACACATACAATATCTACATGAGTGCACAATCATTCACCAAAATGCATCATCCATGTGATAACACAACCATTATACATCCATAAATATATTTTCCTACACACAAATTTATGCAATATGCAATATGAAGTGACTGAGCCGATCTAGTGCCTAGTGTGTGTATATGCATCCACGAGCAACCACTAGCAAACACTTGCATCCACTTGCATCCATCAACCATAACATGTCTCAAACACATGTTTCAACCATAGGTTTACCCTACCTAAAGGTCAAAGGTACTAACGAGAGGACATACTAAAGATAAGATAAGCACAAGATATGCGATGAAGGAGAAGCAAAAGGACATACCCTCCGAAAGAAAAGGGTACCCCGAACGCATCTTCGCTTCCGTCTCCCAGGTAGCGTCACTCTCTTCATCTCCCCTTTGTACTTTGATTAGTTGAACCTCTCTGTTTCTCAACTTCCAAGTCTCTGACCCAAGGATGCCAGTAGGAGCTCGTCGAATCGTCGCATCACGCTCTACTTCCACTTCTCTAAGCAGGCTCGGCTCTACCGCCTCTGCGGTCTCATGTAGGAACTTCCTCAAATGTAACCCATGGAATATATCATGTACACCACTGAGCCTGTCGGGCAACTCCACTCTATATGACATCTGTCCAATCCTTTCCTTAATAGGAAACGGTCCAACAAACCTTGGTACTCACTTCCCAACAGATCCAAAGTGAACCACATTCCGTAACGGAGATATCTTAATAAAAAGCATGTCCTAATATCAAACTCAAGCTCTGTTCTCTTCCTGTCCGCATAAGATTTCTGTTTATCTTGCATCGCTTTCATCCTTTTTTTTTTTTTGAATCAAAACAATCTTTTCCCCTTCGTACTTTCTAACCTTATCGGCCCAAGCAAGATCTCATCCGTAGATTCCTACCAACGTGTAGGTGATCGACAAGGCCTTCCAAAAAGAGCTTCGAAAGGTGCCATACCAATACTGGACTGAAAGCTGTTATTATATGCGAACTCCACCAATGGAAGATACTCTTCCCATGTACCTCCAAAATCTAAGATACAAAGCCTCAAAAGGTCTTCTAGGACATGATTCACCCTCTCGGTCTGGCCGTCCGTCTGAGGATGATATGCGGTATTCAAACACAACTGAGTCCCTACCGCCTCTTGCAAACTCTTCCAGCACTCGCTAGTGAAGATAGGATCTCGATCACTTACTATGCTAGAGGATACCCCATGCGATCGAACTATCTCTCGAAGATATACAGAAGCTAGCCATGGAGCAGTCCACTTACTCTTTACAGGTATGAAATGGGCGCTCTTAGTAAGTCTATCTACCACCACCCAAATTCCTGTATTACCCTTCCTCGACCTGGGTAACCCGTCAATAAAATCCATCGAGACGCTATCCCACTTCCATTGCGGAACCTCCAATGGGTGAAGCAACCCACCTGGTTTCCCTTGCTCCGCCTTCACTTGCTGGCACACCAAACATCGAGCGACATACTCGGCCACACCTTTCTTCATACCGGCCCAGAAGAAAACCCTCTTCATGTCTTGGTACATCTTATCCCCACCGGGATGAATGGTCATCCTAGAACGGTGTGCGTCATCAAGAATAGCCTTCCTCAAACCCTCGTCTTGCGGTACACAAAGTCTACCGTCTCTACGCAAACACCCCTATCGTCTAGGGTGTTCCTACTCAAATGGCTGGACGACTTCCCCCCCTTATGAGCTTCTCTACCAACTCAACCAACTGTGGATCGTCCCTTTGTGCTCTTCCAATCCGCCCCAAAAGAGTAGGTCTAACCTCCAAGGAGGCTAGCTAACCGGGTGCAAAGTCAACGGAAGGTCTAAAGTCAAACTTAGAAATAAACTCTAAGCTCCGTCGTTCAACGAACAATGAACTCAAGGACAACCTTTTTCTACTTAAGGTGTCCGTTACCATGTTCATGTTACCCTTACTCATAGGATGCTAAGGATCCCATCCACTTTTGTTGTCCTAAGACTATGCGCTCGAAGAGTCTCCAATACTTCCCTAAGATGTAGGGCAGGTTCTTCTCCACTCCTAGAGAAAATCAGGATATTCTCCCATGCAAAATCATCATAACTATCCATCTCTCATGCAGACCACCTTAGTCGAACTCGACATGCCCCAAATGCAAGCCCCAAAGGCCTAAACCAATATCAGACAAACACCCAAGGGATACCTCCTTTGAATTCAGACGACCTACGTGCGATGATACTAGTAAAAACGGCTAAATAATTAAGCCCTTGCCCAACTCTGGATGTCCTCGCCAGTCTCACTCCCAAACCACCGTTTTCCCTTAACTGGCTTTGCTCATCCTATTGAGCACATACTAAAACCTATTTCACTCCTAGAAAAGACCAAGATGTCGTCCATAAAGACCATCTCAACTTATTTAGGTACTCCTTGAACACCGTTCTCATCAAATTAACAAAATATGCGGGGCGTATGTCAAACCAAATGGCATCACCAGCCACTCATAAAAACATCCGAAGTCCTAAAGGTAGTCTTTTCTATGCTATCCTCAGCCACTCTCAACTGATGAACTTCCGTGGCTGAGTCCACTATTAAAACACTGAGGCGCCAACCAACTGATCAAAGAGATCATCAATCCTTGGCAATGGGTGTCTATTCTTCTTTGTGAGTTTCTTAAGTTCTTTTTAGCCTACACAAAGTCTGAGGGACCCATCCGCCTTCATAACAAAAACTACTGGAGCGCCCCACTCCGATATACTTCGTCTTATGAACCACTTCTCAAGCAAATCGCCTACTTACTTATGGAGTTCCCTCCTCTCACGAGGAGCCACGTGGCACCCTGGCCAAGGTACTGGTTTAGCCTTACCCACCAGATATATTTGGAAGTCAATTTCCCGTTCCGGAGGTAAGCCCTTCACCTCCTTATACTCATCCGGGTATACCCGGACTGCTCTAACAGATCACAAATTCTAGACCGACGTGTCCAGCGATTCTAGATAACTTAGCATAACAGATTCTATGGGATTACAAAAGATCTCGAGAGTGTTACCCAAGCGGGTCATAAGCCTTACAACTCTCCCTTCAAAATCAAGAACGGCATCTTTACTGGATAACCAGTCCATGCCCAAAACTAGCCCATAGCCCGTGAAGCCCAACAAGCATCACATCTAAACCCAACGCTAAGTATAGAAACTTTCAAACCCAAACACATCATGGAGCCCAATTGGGTTTGAAACAACTAAGGGATCATCTACCAACTGGTGTCTCAGTGCAGTGACTCTACTAGTAATGATGAGATAAACGAACTCAATGCGTCAAAATCAAATAAAGTTCGAATTGGATGATAAAGAAATCCAACCTCCAATCTAGACGGTCTTATCCCCATCTGGTACCCTAGTCGTGAGGGAATACAACTACCCTCCAGAAGATTCCATACCTTGCCCTTGCTTCTTTGGACAATCCTAATAAGGTGTCCTATTCCTCTCAAAAGGATAACCACTTACCGTCTTCTTCCCTATTCTCCACTCGTAACCTCCCACCAATGAGGTTTCCTCCTTCATTAACCAAACAACTATTTGAGCCTTCCTCCCATTGTCTATCCACTAGATACCTACCAGTCCTCCTCCTTCTTGAACCAACTTCTAATCCGACTAACGTCTAAGTCCCTTGAAGTGGTTTTCCATCCTTATCTATCTTAGAAAGATCACCTATACGTGGAGGGGAAACTCAAAACGAGAGAAAGGAAGAGATTCAAAATGGAGAATTCGAAAGATATAGATATGGCTATTGGGGATTACGCTTTTCTTTCAAAAACTTTTCTCTTAAAAGACATGTTTTTGAAAATATTTCTTCCAAAAATGTTTTTAGAAAAATAGTTTTCTAAAACTTTTATCTGTTCTGGTAACCTTTGCTCTGATACCACGTGTAACACCCCACGCCCGCTATGGTCACTCACTAAGGGAATGCCATAGCATCGGTGGAGTATTTTAGTGAATATAGAACAGAAAAATTACAACAAGACAGATATAAATAGTACTTGAAATTTTAAAACATCATCTCATAACAGCGGAAATAAACATGTCTGGTTACATCATAAAACCACGATAAAAGTCAAGTACAATATCCATCAAAATAAAGAAGTACATAATCCCACTCTCTCATACAATAGCCAGAAAAGATAATTGGATAACTGGAGCTTTACATCTACCCAAGCTCCTAAAGACTGGAACAGCAATCCGATCAAGCTCTACTACTGCTAGGATCCACCGTAGGACCTGAGGGTTGGGAAAAAGATAAAAACAACGGGGTCAGACATAAGTCTGAGTGAGTCCTATAACCCTAACAATACAACCATTAAAGTAATTAGGGTATGACATAAACAAGGTACGGTACCTCTGGGGATAATGACTACACTAAGTAGCCAACTAAACACAGGATATATTAAGACGACCGGAAAGACGCATTTATCCACCCAAGGATAATTACTAGATTGCACCACCCCAGATCTACCCACCAAGAGTAATTCCTACACTGCACCACACCAGTTCTACCCACCCAGGGGTAATTCCTACTTAAAGGTTGATCCCACTAAGTGTACTTAGTAATTTTACCCAGTAGTTTCGTGTACCCCTACCTAGGTGCCGTCTGCCCCTATTTTTACTAGGTGTACCCACTACTCCCAAGCGATCGGCTCCCTACCGTAGATACCCGTGCTGGTCCCACGATTGGGGTGTATCATTCCCCTAAAGTGGCTACCAGATAATATCAACAGTGCACGGCTTTATATCTACACGATGCAACAACGACTTACCAACCAGCCCGGGTCCACACACGCATATGAAACCCGTTGGTCCCGCGTTGCCACCGCTAACCCGGTTTGGCCTCTTATAGTCAAGCCCAATATGCGTGTCCCGTCACTCGACCTGGGTCGAGCCCACAAAGATACGTTTGGGATATTGGTTGAAATGGGCTCCCACAAGCTACTACTTAAGCTTGTCATTTTATCTAGTGAATCCCACTTAACCCGTTAACCATGTCCACCTACATGTTACAAATTTTTGGTTAAGTCTTTCAATCATATTTTAATTGCCATTTAAGGCCCCCACAAGCTACTACTTAAGCTTGTTATTATATTTAAATTGCCACTTAAGGCACCCACTAGATTTCCGCATGCCACCCACAGCACTTACTTAACCCTTCACCCATGTTTTAATTTACATGTTCCACTTTGGTTAAGTACTCTAATCGTATTTTCACATGCCACCCATGGCACTTACTTAACCCTTTAATCATGTTTAATTACATGTTTCACTTTGGTTAAGTATTCTAAT
This sequence comes from Allium sativum, assembly GCA_030737875.1. Taxonomy (NCBI): domain Eukaryota; kingdom Viridiplantae; phylum Streptophyta; class Magnoliopsida; order Asparagales; family Amaryllidaceae; genus Allium; species Allium sativum. The sequence continues at coordinate 683,795,483 of CM060913.1, forward strand.
CATATTTTTTTCATTGCCACCCGAGGCAACCCACTAGTCTCCTCATGCCACCCAAGGCACCCACTTAACCCCTCATGTCCCACTACATGCTAATATGGTTAAGTGTTTCTTAATTCATTAATTAAGATCATGACCTCATAAAGACCTCTCACATTAGACCGTCTTTTATGACTGCTGGATATGCCGGTTGGTTCCGGGCAGACTTCTGTCATCAAAAGGGTCTAACCTCGTGTCTCTACTTTAATCATGTATTTACTTTATGACTAAGACCTCTCACATTGGACCAATCGTTTGTAGCCGCTGGATGGCCGGTCGGTTCCGGGCAGACTTCCGCTACAAAAGGGTCCAACCTCGTGTCTTAGTTGATTAATTACACCTAATTAATCACCCCCATATTAATTATCCCTAATTAATATCAAGTTTTCATAACATGGGTAGACCTAACTCAATAGGTAAATTCCCATGGGGTAGACCTAACTCAATAGGTAAATTCCCACTTATGCTTAATCATTTTATGGTATGCTTAATCATAACCATTTCACACCATTCATTTACATGTCTATTAACCCCATCGTTTCCCCACGCACTTATGCTAACACGACATATTTCCAAGAGAAGATTCTCTCACACTTAACATGGGTTTCACTTAGCACACAATAGCATTAACATGGGTTAAAAGGTGTCTACTTACATCATAATATTAACCCAACTAGCATTGCTAAATAACCCAACTTGCATGAACATACATATGTCATATCTAAAGGCAACTTGCATAAGTGTTCATAGGTTATACAAAGATGAACTTGCATGTGTCTTAAAGGTGTGAACTTGCACAACATGTTATATGTTAACTTGCATAACATCATACACATAACTTGCATGATATCATAAACATAACTTGCATATCAACATACACATAACTTACATAACATCATGCATATAACTTGCATAATCTCATACACCTAACTTGCATATGAACTTGCACAACAATATGCACATAACTTACATAACATCATACACATACTTGCATAACATGTTGATCTTGCATATAAGCATACACATAACTTGCTTAACATGTTGAACTTGCATATATGACTTGCATCTTAAAAGAGGGTAAACATGCATAGCATATAAAGATGTTATCTCACATATGTATGCATCACATTTAAGAGGGTAAACTTGCATGTCATGATTTATGCATAATACCAAACACTTAGCATGCATAAAACCACCTACTTAGCATGCATAGAACCAATTTCTTATTATGCATAAACATACCACTTAACGTGCATAAACCCAAACACTTAGCATGCATAAAACCCAATACTTAACATGCATACAATCAAATACTTAGCATGCACAAAATCAAATACTTAGCATGCATAACACCAAATACTTAGCATGCATAAAATCACATGCATAACTTGCATTTCATGTTACATATACTTGCATATGTTCTCACATATAGTTTGCATAACATGTTACATATGCATAAATGTTCAACATAATATTTTACATCATAAAACATGGCAATAAACTTGCATATGGCATAAAACTTGCAATTCACATATCATACAACTTGCATAAACTCACTTATCCACAAACATAACCATGTCTTATCACATCCTACCATAATCAATTTAACAATTGATTATTAAAGCTATAGGAACTCACCAAAACCAAGATTAGCAAACTTATGAAGTGGAATTAGTGGCTTTAATTTAAGGAGATGTTGATTAGCTTGCAACCCTTCATTGATTTGTGGAGGCCATGCTCAAATTCCATTTTGCCATAGTTTAGTTACAAGACCTAATTATGAATGAATTAGGGTAGGGTTGGGGTCTTATTTATAGGATTAGGTGAGTGTTTTAGGCCCTTAGATTAACCCTAGGTTAGATTAGGACCCTTAGATTTAGGAAATCTCTAGAACCAGCCCACTAGGCCAGCACAAGGACCCAAACTGGTGCACCCAGTTTTACTGGGCGTCGCACCCCTGTCGACAGGCAAGTCGACATGGCAGTCGACACCCCTGTCGACAGCCCTGTCGACAGCGCTGTCGACATGGCTAGGGCGGGAATTTTTCCTGCCTGGCCCCCACTGGCCCCAATTCAAAATCTGATTATTTAAATATTAAATTCTGTTTTTATCTTTGAATTTTCTGAAAACTTCTTTGGGCCATAACCGGGCCATACGGACTCCGATTCTCGAAAACTCGGACTCTATTTCGCGTATTTTTCCGAGACGAACACAATGACGCAGCCCATTTCCCCCAATTCTCACGTATGAGATTATTTATTCTGTAATTAGTGAAATTTTAGCATTAACCGAAATTCGGGGTGTTACATAAACCCCATGTGAATATTGATGTTGAACGGAAATTCAACATCTGTTTCGATAAATCAATAAACGATATCAATTTAGAAAGTGATAACAGTCGACCGTAAAACCATCGTTTTGTTAAGAAGTTGATTGGCCGTCAGGCAAATCAAAGAGGTTAATTATAAAAATTATATTTTTATAATTAAAAAGAAGATTTAAATTTATAATAGAAGTTCTGTTATAAACCAGTATTTTAGAGTTCGTTTTTATAAAATAAATAAAAACGATTGTTGATATTTAAATAAGTTAATAAAGCAGAAATTATCCGATGATTAAGTATTTGGATAATTATATTTAAGATAAACAATTTTAGAAATATTATTAGATTAATTATATTAATCTAATGAGGAGTAACTAAGATCTGTTAACGAATTTACTGATGAAATGAAGTTGATTTAATCAACTGTTATTTGGAAAATGATTATTCGATTAATTGGCCTTTAATTAACCTAATGAAAACAGTTTAGAAATAAATGAGATTTAATTACCTTGTAATTTAAGAAGTTATAAATAGAACTGTGGGATGGAGAAAGCAAAGAGTTAATATAAATAATCATAAAACACCAGAGATTTCAAAGTAAAGATATGGTGTTATAAAACCATAGTTAAAAATAAACATGAAAATACGATCTGATAGATATTATAAGTAATAAGGGATTAGAGTGCAGACTTGTATCGGTTCTAAGGTAAGAACGTTGTCGATTAAGGTCTGAGAGGTAAATAAAATACCCCAACTTGAACGGCTTCACTATTATCGAGGAACGATAACAGTTGTAACGGAAAGAGATGTCAAGATGTGTATAAAAGGAATACGGCAGCGTATTGTCAGTCTTAGAATTATAGCGATAAAATAACGCTGTTGATAAGATAAGTGTGACTGTTATGTCAAGATTAGTTATAACAAAGAATATTACAGCGTATGACAAGTTGAACTATAGCAATAAAATAACGTTGTTGATAAGGTAAGTGTGACTGTAATTAGTTATAAGGAGAATATTACAGCGTATGACAAGTTTAGAACTATAGCGACAAATTAACTGCTGTTGATTTGACTTAAGCATGACTTTTATATATAGCAGCACTTCCTAGGAAACGTAACGGTTTGGTTTGAAATCCACTTATTCTAGAGTAATAAGTAACGACGTTTGTTCAAAGAAATATAAGAAAAAATTTAGAAAAAGAATTGGGGAATCGTATTAGAAACTGATGACAGCATTTCGATGTTCGAAATGTGATTAGAATTAAACCATTAGGATTTGGAACTGGGATTCGACGATGTCGAATGTATTAAAAGTAAATTATTTTTAGGAATTATAATCTGATAGGTTAATTAACATTTAGTTTTAAACAAATAAATGTTAATAGGATAAGAATCAATATTTAGTTATCAACTGGATATTGATAAGAAGTTGACTTAGAGAACAGAGTTTATAAAGTGGATTGTGAATATAAAGTACGAAAGAGATTTTGGTAGACGAGATAATGTTATTGATTTTCTAAATAAAGAGTTATTTGATAAAGGTATTCAAATTTCTATAACAGGAATGGTATTCACATTTTTAAGTGAATAATGTTTTTAAAGGTAAACGGTTGGCCGATTAAAATATTTATAATGAAATTGGAAATATTTTCCAATATAAAGAGGGTAGATTATCCAAGTATAGAAATAAAGAATGTGAAATTAATGGAAAGAGTTCGAACGTTAATAACGTATGTTTCTGGAACATGAAAGAATAAGAGTTTATAATAACTGGAAATGTTTTCCAAGAAGTATGAAAAAGCTAAAACGGGATTTGAGAAATATCTGGTAAGGTATGGGAACTCGAATAATAAAACGAATGTTAAATAAAAGTGTCCGTGGTTGTGTGATGTTAGTTATACATTATAATGGGTGTTGTTTTAACTCCGATAGTTAAATAACCGACTATCGAAGTGTTTTGACCATCGTTGTCAATACGGAGAGACCGGTTGGATTGATTATCCGAAAACCACTCCGTATAGGCATAAACGTTGCGAATTAGATATGCTGAAGATAATTGAAGAGGGAGTTAAATGCAAGGGTCGTCCAGTTCCAGAATATTGTTTTATGTTTGTCCAGTCCTAGGACAACTAGTATGGACGAGTGTCTGACAGAGTATTTCCAACGGTCATGCCGTTGATTTTACGAATATACCAAGTTGGTGGGGAGAAGGTAACTTCTCTTTATTCTACACCCAGTGTGCATTTGTGTAATCATTGTGTGATTACGGATTTGACGATGTGACATTCAAAGTGAATGGTGATCAGATGTTCTGAAGATAGACGTAGCCTCTAGCCTCACAACCAGGAAGTGACAGAAGTTGGGCTAGGCAGCATGGCTAGTTGGGTCATCCCCAAGCAGGGTGTATTGTCACCGATCTAGAGAAAATTCATATTTATACTTCTTTTCGATTCTGTATCTTCGGATGACGGTTGGATGGCCTACAACCGTGGTGGCAATATATTCGCGACACTCAAGCTAAATGAGTGAGCGGTCATGTGTGGCCGGGTTGCAAGACGTTCTTGTTGAACCCTGAGTGTATCCCCTCTAGAGTACACTATTCAGAAGGTGCTCCCATACCTTGTCGGTTGAAATCCAATCTCCAATAAGTGCCCTGCGGTTTATGATTTTATACTATATATGTGGAGCGTGAGATGCAAGCATTCTACTACTTGTATAATTATTTGGTTAGACATTATCATAATATCACTGGGTTTTGATATAAAGAATATTTCGGGTTATAGTAAGGTAAAAACCGTCCATGTTTATGTGTGGGCTGGTCTTACTATTATCTTCTTGTTTTGAAAAGGATTTTCAAAGTAAAACAGTATGGTTGGAATTTACTCACACCAGTCCCATGACTGACCCATAGTTTATTTTTTTTTGTTTTCCCTAAACTCTTGGGTGCCCAAATTTGTACGGGCAGTCAAGTGTTTCAGGCTTTGCAGATTCACTTGGAGGAGCTCAAAAGCAGGAAGCTTCACCATTAGTTATGTAGAGTTATTTCCGCTGTGATATGATGTATTGTACTCTGATAATGGTATGTATATACAATACAGTTTTGTATTCAAAGTTATGTTATATAATACATCTTATTTTGTTCCGCTGCGGGTTTCGTGTTACTCTGATTCTGTTCAGTTGTGATCTTCTTCTTCTTCTATTCTATTAGTTCTATCTTTTCTATCTCATCTTCTAAATTCTTCTATTAATGTTCCGGTATTTTCGATGCTCGAGAAATTTACAGTGTATTTATGTTGATTTTCTAGGTCGAAAATCCCAGACGTTACAATTGGTATCAAAGCATAAGGTTAAGTGATTACCTTGGCTCTGTGGCGTAACTCAATAGAGATGGAGTCAGTGATACTCTAGATTGAGTTGAGTGTATATATATGAAAGCGTATTTGTAATTAATATAAAATCTGTTTTATATTGTGTTGACTGGTCAGTCGAGTGGTTTATGAATTCTGGTCGAAACAGTAATGCAAACTGAGTCGATAGGTGTTTCTAAACTCTTGAACAGAGTAATTCGACACAGTATGTTTTGAAAAGAGGGTAAATGAAATATTTTTACCCAAAAGATATTTTGATATAAAAAGAAGTGTATATCTTGATATTAATATAATATATTGGATATGTGATCATTATTATGATCGAATAGGATTATAATTGAGTTGGTTATATAAACTACCAATCGAAATATTATATAAGTATGATATGCAAAATCAGATGAGCTGAATCTAAATTAAAAACCAGAATTGAAATAAAACTCTAGAAACTTGGAAAAGAATTGAAATTGAATTTGAATTAAATATAAGGGAATTTTAAAATCCTGGGAGATTTGAAAATTTGTTTTCCAAGTGCTATGAAAGATATTTTGAAGTAATTTCAAAAATAGAGTGATTATAAATAAGTTTTTAAAGCAATATAGTATTGAACTCACTTCGATGGTTGGAAAATAAATTCCGATGATGATCGCGACATTATCGGTGTTCATTTTCGAGCTGGTAAGTGACGGATTACGACCAAAGATTTTGTTTTGTATTGTTTGAGAAACAAGTTGTCAGAAATTCAAATGTTTTGAATTATATATGATTTCAAACTGATTTGAAATAAATCACAGGAATTTGAATTCTGAAATAAAAATTTAACTTATGGAGTTAAAATGGTAAAAATGGAATTTAAACAAAGATAACAAAACTGGACTGAATTTGGAAAGATCCAGAATGAAAATTATAAAAGAAAAATATTGGAGATTCGAGTTATTAAAAATGAATTGATTCTTGGAGAATAAGAATCGAATTTTGAATTAGAGATGGAGATAACTGATTTGAGAAATAAATCAGTAAATGGAATGTCGTAATAAAACTTAACAAGGTTAAGAACTGAGAGTGGAATCGGAGTTGAAATAGAAATTTGGCTTAGTAAAAGCGAAAGACTGGTTTGAGAACGGATTGATGGGAGATCAACCAAGGATGCTTGGATATGCTGGTTTGATAGCAGATGGCAGAGATAGAGTTGAATGCCCAACAGAGAAGGTACACGTTTATATACGAGTATGAGATTTTTTATGAGTCAGTTTGGGAAAGCCGTTTGGCTGTTTGATTTTCTTTTGGATTGAAGAAGGCCCGGAGTGGCAAGTTGTTGTAGTACCGAGTGAGCCGTGCAGAGGAGATGCTGGCGAGATTCTCTAAAAATTTAAGCTGTTAGGAAATTTTCAGAAATTTTGAAAATATTCGAAATAATAAGGAATTAATATTTTAATTGGAAATAATCAGTTCAGTGGAAACTGGAATTATGAAGTAAACCAAAAAGATTTTTAACCAGGTTATAACAGAGATTGTAGCATTTTCCCTATCTTAGCAATTTCGAGGACGAAATTATTTTAAGGGGGAAGGTCTGTAACGTCTCGCATTTTTGTCGGTTGGTATTTGAATATTTAAATCAGTTTAAATATCGAATTCGAAATATAAATGGATTTATATATTAATTAAAACGAAGTTGAACGTATAAAGATATATATTAATTATAATCGAGCCCATAACGACGCTGCAGTTCGTAATTTAACGTTCTGAACTTCAACTGAGTGTACCGGACTCGTTTTGAATCGGATTTCTTCGAAACGAGAAATGTTGGAATCTGTTGAACTGTATCTTTCCAACGGAAGTGGAAAATAGAGATTTCGTCGTACAGATTGCAAGATATGTCCAAATCAAATATTCAAAAAGTCGCTGTGAAATCGTATATCGACCGTAACAGTTATTTGATATAACTTGATATCGGGTGCAAATCGGGATAAGGTTCTTTTGAGGCGCATCGATAATTTAATTTTTAGAATTCTACTGTAATTTTTAATTAATTAAATACGCAACTTTTTATTTGGAGTATTGTGCACCCTATATCGGTATTTCGGGGTTTCAAAATATAAGTCCATCTACCGGTATTATTATATTTTTGGGATCATGGCACATCGCTCGACACTACCGTATGCCCATCTCTGTCCGTAACGGCTCAGACACGAACTGAATCTTACATAACACGATACCCTATAAAGATCTAACCTACCTTAAGAACAACCACCCTTAGTAAACGCCGAAGCCATATTTCATGGAGCGTTCCTTTTAAGAAGACATCACAGACTTACCTTTTACCATACTGATGGTGGATGAACATACTACGAAATGACCATGCATAATAAAGCTATCCTTTCTTTCCCAAGACCAAATATCACCTAAGCGGACCTACAGGAGAGGTGTACATGCTCATCTAACAGTGAACCTACCTGGTACATGCAGCTACTGAAGAGAAAAGATAACCTACCTAGTACCTCCATCATTACTTAAGTCCTAAGCCATTTAATATAAGGAATATAAAATCACATCACGTCAAGCATGTCATACCTCTTTTAGTCCACGGCTACAAACTTGTACGTGGCTACAATACAGGCCTATTCCTTGCTTGCGAAGGAATTTGTATTATAAATACCCTGAGTCTCCATCTCAGTTCTTCCATAACTAAGATCAAAACAAAAACCCATTTCCTATTTATTCGAACCCAATGGCCTCGCATGGCCAATCACCTCTCTCGCATACCATCTTGCGTATATTATGATGATCGAAATTCTTAAGTAAGCTAAGGATCGAAGGTGGAGGAGGAGTATACTGAGAAGAGGCGCATGCAAATGTGTGAGGAAAGGGGGAAGTTTGCTGTGAAAACGTGTGTACAGGAGTGAAGATGGGAGCGTGTACTGCTATGTTGAAGGGAGTATACAAGGAGGGCACGTGAGTGCTGTTGGGTGTACCAGATGCATGGCTGTTGACGTGGGCATTAAGAGCTACAGCATGGGAAGAAGACTGTGTGTGTCGTGAAGAACCCGTAGAGTTTTGTGCGTGCGTAAATGGATGAGTGAAGAAACGAACGAGAGGAGAGGATAGGCGTGTACTCTAAATGGTAGACTGAACAAGGAGCGTAGCAGTGAGCTCGGACTGATAAACTTCGTGATGTCGTATTGGGTGTGAACGAAGGAGTTTGCTATGAAGTAGGAAGAACAAATAAATATGAAGACGGACGGATAATGATGGATCAAATGGGCGCAGACTACGTACCAGAGTTTGTCTGGCGTGGATTGGGACTCGTTTGGATTTTAGACGAAATAAAACGCTGAATTCAGATCCATCAACCGACGCAAATCGTTGTTTAACGGTTAACGCGCCAAGGTGAGTAAAATCACTCACTCTGATCTTTTTAAAATATTTTAATTATATTTTAATGTTGTTTGAATGTTGTGTGATGTTCGATTAGGTAGATTATAATTAATTTGGTTAAATATTATATACCGTTACATATGTACACATCATCGGTTGGACACTGATTCCATCGATTAGAATATCCCCTAGTATAGAGTTAGTGTAAATTGTGTTGACTGACATCTGTGGATGCGGAAACCGGTTGGAGGAATCCGACCGGATTCCTTGATAATTATATGTACTGTTTGTTTTGTATGAACCTGAATTATATTTAAACCCCATGTGAATATTGATGTTGAACGGAAATTCAACATCTGTTTCGATAAATCAATAAACGATATCAATTTAGAAAGTGATAACAGTCGACCGTAAAACCATCGTTTTGTTAAGAAGTTGATTGGCCGTCAGGCAAATCAAAGAGGTTAATTATAAAAAATATATTTTTATAATTAAAAAGAAGATTTAAATTTATAATAGAAGTTCTGTTATAAACCAGTATTTTAGAGTTCGTTTTTATAAAATAAATAAAAACGATTGTTGATATTTAAATAAGTTAATAAAGCAGAAATTATCCGATGATTAAGTATTTGGATAATTATATTTAAGATAAACAATTTTAGAAATATTATTAGATTAATTATATTAATCTAATGAGGAGTAATTAAGATCTGTTAACGAATTTACTGATGAAATGAAGTTGATTTAATCAACTGTTATTTGGAAAATGATTATTAGATTAATTGGCCTCAAATTAACCTAATGAAAACAGTTTAGAAATAAATGAGATTTAATTACCTTGTAATTTAAGAAGTTATAAATAGAACTGTGGGATGGAGAAAGCAAAGAGTTAATATAAATAATCATAAAACACCAGAGATTTCAAAGTAAAGATATGGTGTTATAAAACCATAGTTAAAAATAAACATGAAAATACGATCTGATAGATATTATAAGTAATAAGGGATTAGAGTGCAGACTTGTATCGGTTCTAAGGTAAGAACATTGTCGATTAAGGTCTGAGAGGTAAATAGAATACCCCAACTTGAACGGCTTCACTATTATCGAGGAACGATAACAGTTGTAACGGAAAGAGATGTCAAGATGTGTATAAAAGGAATACGGCAGCGTATTGTCAGTCTTAGAATTATAGCGATAAAATAACGTTGTTGATAAGATAAGTGTGACTGTTATGTCAAGATTAGTTATAACAAAGAATATTACAGCGTATGACAAGTTGAACTATAGCAATAAAATAACGTTGTTGATAAGGTAAGTGTGACTGTAATTAGTTATAAGGAGAATATTACAGCGTATGACAAGTTTAGAACTATAGCGACAAATTAACTGCTGTTGATTTGACTTAAGCATGACTTTTATATATAGCAGCACTTCCTAGGAAACGTAACGGTTTGGTTTGAAATCCACTTATTCTAGAGTAATAAGTAACGACGTTTGTTCAAAGAAATATAAGAAAAAATTTAGAAAAAGAATTGGGGAATCGTATTAGAAACTGATGACAGCATTTCGATGTTCGAAATGTGATTAGAATTAAACCATTAGGATTTGGAACTGGGATTCGACGATGTCGAATGTATTAAAAGTAAATTATTTTTAGGAATTATAATCTGATAGGTTAATTAACATTTAGTTTTAAACAAATAAATGTTAATAGGATAAGAATCAATATTTAGTTATCAACTGGATATTGATAAGAAGTTGACTTAGAGAACAGAGTTTATAAAGTGGATTGTGAATATAAAGTACGAAAGAGATTTTGGTAGACGAGATAATGTTATTGATTTTCTAAATAAAGAGTTATTTGATAAAGGTATTCAAATTTCTATAACAGGAATGGTATTCACATTTTTAAGTGAATAGTGTTTTTAAAGGTAAACGGTTGGCCGATTAAAATATTTATAATGAAATTGGAAATATTTTCCAATATAAAGAGGGTAGATTATCCAAGTATAGAAATAAAGAATGTGAAATTAATGGAAAGAGTTCGAACGTTAATAACGTATGTTTCTGGAACATGAAAGAATAAGAGTTTATAATAACTGGAAATGTTTTCCAAGAAGTATGAAAAAGCTAAAACGGGATTTGAGAAATATCTGGTAAGGTATGGGAACTCGAATAATAAAACGAATGTTAAATAAAAGTGTCCGTGGTTGTGTGATGTTAGTTATACATTATAATGGGTGTTGTTTTAACTCCGATAGTTAAATAACCGACTATCGAAGTGTTTTGACCATCGTTGTCAATACGGAGAGACCGATTGGATTGATTATCCGAAAACCACTCCGTATAGGCATAAACGTTGCGAATTAGATATGCTGAAGATAATTGAAGAGGGAGTTAAATGCAAGGGTCGTCCGGTTCCAGAATATTGTTTTATGTTTGTCCAGTCCTAGGACAACTAGTATGGACGAGTGTCTGACAGAGTATTTCCAACGGTCATGCCGTTGATTTTACGAATATACCAAGTTGGTGGGGAGAAGGTAACTTCTCTTTATTCTACACCCAGTGTGCATTTGTGTAATCATTGTGTGATTACGGATTTGACGATGTGACATTCAAAGTGAATGGTGATCAGATGTTCTGAAGATAGACGTAGCCTCTAGCCTCACAACCAGGAAGTGACAGAAGTTGGGCTAGGCAGCATGGCTAGTTGGGTCATCCCCAAGCAGGGTGTATTGTCACCGATCTAGAGAAAATTCATATTTATACTTCTTTTCGATTCTGTATCTTCGGATGACGGTTGGATGGCCTACAACCGTGGTGGCAATATATTCGCGACACTCAAGCTAAATGAGTGAGCGGTCATGTGTGGCCGGGTTGCAAGACGTTCTTGTTGAACCCTGAGTGTATCCCCTCTAGAGTACACTATTCAGAAGGTGCTCCCATACCTTGTCTGTTGAAATCCAATCTCCAATAAGTGCCCTGCGGTTTATGATTTTATACTATATATATGTGGAGCGTGAGATGCAAGCGTTCTACTACTTGTATAATTATTTGGTTAGACATTATCATAATATCACTGGGTTTTGATATAAAGAATATTTCGGGTTATAATAAGGTAAAAACCGTCCATGTTTATGTGTGGGCTGGTCTTACTATTATCTTCTTGTTTTGAAAAGGATTTTCAAAGTAAAACAGTATGGTTGGAATTTACTCACACCAGTCCCATGACTGACCCATAGTTTATTTTTTTTTTTTTTTCCCTAAACTCTTGGGTGCCCAAATTTGTACGGGCAGTCAAGTGTTTCAGGCTTTGCAGATTCACTTGGAGGAGCTCAAAAGCAGGAAGCTTCACCATTAGTTATGTAGAGTTATTTCCGCTGTGATATGATGTATTGTACTCTGATAATGGTATGTATATACAATACAGTTTTGTATTCAAAGTTATGTTATATAATACATCTTATTTTGTTCCGCTGCGGGTTTCGTGTTACTCTGATTCTGTTCAGTTGTGATCTTCTTCTTCTTCTATTCTATTAGTTCTATCTTTTCTATCTCATCTTCTAAATTCTTCTATTAATGTTCCGGTATTTTCGATGCTCGAGAAATTGACAGTGTATTTATGTTGATTTTCTAGGTCGAAAATCCCAGACATTACAACACTTAGCCAAATTAACATGTTAACTAGACTAAAAGGTGGGGTTAAGTAAAGTTAATACACTTAGCCAAATTAACATGTTAACTAGACTAGAGGTTGGGGTTAAGTAAAATCTAATACACTTAGCCAATTTGATATGTTAGCTGGGCTAGACCGAAGGGTTAAGTAAACTTGAGCACTTAACCATCAGATTGTGATAAAGGAATAGGGTTAAGTCTAAAACATGAAGGGATAATACTTAACCATTAATAACATGTTAGTTAAAACAGACGGGCAAGGTTAAGTTAAAAAGGAACACTTAACCAATACAGGATGAATGGGTATGGTTAAGTAATAAGAAATATTTAACCACTATAACTTGGTTTGTGGTAGGGTTAAGTCAACGTGAAGTACTAATAACACTTAACCAGTTTATCAGGATAAATGAAGAGGGTTAAGTTAGCTTGAATTGACTAATGACACTTAACCAATCCAAATTGGCGAGAAAGAGAACTAAGTAGTAAACCTTAGTTAAAAGGAGCTAAGTAGTAAACCTTAGTTAAGAAAACAACGATTCTGGAAACTAAGTGGTAAACCTTAGTTAGCAGAACAAAGTAGTAATTCTTAGTATAACACGGGAAGGAGCGAACGTCCGTATGATTAAAACGAAGGCTCCAACGAATTGGGTTACGAAGCCCGAGGCTTCGAGGGGCGTGAGGGTACTCTTGGTATCCCTCTGTGAGGCTGCAGATGATCCTCCTAGGCTCACAGAGGTTAAGGTCTGCGTTAGAATAACCAGGGGTATGGCTTGGTTGCAATATATCGAAACCTAAAGACTAGGATGGACCGGCGTGATTCGGCGAGAAAACGGTAGCCCTGTGATAGCAACTCGTCGTCTACCATCCATCTTGAGTCAATCGAGATACGTGAAGCGGAAAGGCGGAGAACTCCAAAAGACCATATACTTGCTATCTAGTTATGGGTGAGGATGGCCATAGGATAGTGGGGCACCGGGGGCCTGCGTATAGTTCTCATTTTTCAAGGTGTGCCTTTCATTAGCTGAGGGAGGGGTCAAGTGGGACCATAGCCACTGGAATAAAAACAGACCTTAGCATCTGCATCGGCAGATATCTGAAAGCTCCCGACCGAGTTATGTGTTTCTTGATTTGCTCTGCCACAGGACTCGGGCCGTACATTACAGGACATGTGCATCTAGACAAGCGATAACGATTCGCGATACATGCGTGGGGAAGTATAGGAACATATACCACTCTAGGTAGTGTGTCCTAGACTTGGGGGCATCGTTCGACAGGTAGCATAATCCCTAGTTGGACTAGGTGGCGTAAACCCTGAATCCGAGAAGCATCCAGCAGATAGCGTAAACTCTAGTTGAATCTAGAAAGCACTTGATAGAAAACCCTAGATTAGATCTAGGTAATAAATAATAAATGTATGCTTGAAGGAAATGGAAACTACATGGATTGGGATCACATTATCGTTACTAGTTGGGACACTAGTTAGGTGGTGCAGAGATATAGAAACCAGTATAACAAGGAAATAGCGAAGCGGCAGAAGTATTAGAACATATCCAGTTTATCTTATCTTAGCATATCTTGTGTTAATCTTGTCTAATCTTTCCAACCCTATCATCATGGTGTATCTTGTATTCAGTTAATTCATGTCGTTTTGTTTTTCCATGTTCACATGCTAGAAGTTACTGAACTTACTCAGGCTTTATGTCTGACTCTGTTTTTCTTTCGTCTTCTTTTCTTCCGTTCCCCCCCCCCCAGGTAGTAAAGGAGGGAATAGTATAGCTCAGGTTAAGTTGGACTGTGGACTGTCACTCTTTCCCAGCTTGAAGATTTGTCGAAGTTTGCTTGGATTCTCTTTTCAGATGCTATGGCTGGTTCTTGCTAAAATTGGGGAATATAAATGTTGTTTTATGCTTCTTTATTTTGTAAGACAGATGATACTCTGATATTGTAAAGAAATCATTGTACAAACTATTTTATCAATAAAGCAAAGTTTTATTTTCCGCTGTTTAATTTCTATATGTCTTGTAATTTATCTGCATCTTTTACCCTAAATGCTCCACAGAACTTAGTGCATTCCCTTTGTGAGTGACACTAATGGATGTGGGGTGTTACAAGGACTATCTTTTGCCTTGGTTCATGATGGAAATCCAATTTCCAAATACACACCGTGCGGTTTTGATTGTATACCTATATATGGCGACATGATATATGGTACCCTTGCCGTCTATGATTGATAGTTATGATTGAAATTATTTTTGAAACATATAAACACTAGTACTAATATCAAATGCTTTTGTTTTGTTCTTATCAAGCATATTTTGGCCATTATAAGGTAAAACTCTATCCTCCGGTTTGCGTTGCATTGTGTGATGGGAACTAAGTTTTATAATGGCTTCATTTTTATAAAAAACATTGCGATGTTTAAAAGGTTTACTTGTTTTAAAGCACTGGCAATCCAATGGAGTAAACCCGTTCCGCAAAAGTGGCGTGGTCCTGTGATTGGCCATATTATAAAGTAAGTTAAGTAGATTTCTCATACCATTCCCATGACTGACTCGTAGTTTGTTTCACTTGCAAACTCGGGTGCCCCTTGTTCTACACGGGCAGCCTTGTATTCAGGTTTTAGCAGGCTCTTTCTGAATAGCTGGAGCTGAAAGTGGATTCTATCATTTATCTCTTTTTATGCTGTTTAGCTCCTACTGTACATATTATGTTTTGTTTTCCGCTGTAGACATTTATGTATAGCTGAACTGTATTTTGTACTAAGTATGATCCTGTATACTGTGTAACTCTGATGATTATGTTTATCCAGTGTATTATTTGTACATTATCTGGTGTATTTATTTATTTCTGTTCTGCTGATATCTGCTTATGCGTTATATTCCAAGGATTACCCTTGACACTGTCGTACGGGTTTTGGGGTCGTTACAGTTTACATGTTAAATAATCACTGGACTTACCAGGCTTATGACTGACCCATTTTCTTTCGTCTTCTTGTCTTCTGTCCCCCCCCCCAAGGTCCGCAGGGAGAGAATACTTCAACTTAGTCCAGACCCTTTCCAGCTTGAAGAGAGTAGATGTATCGCTTGGATTCTCTTTACTTGGGTATGGCTGTGGTTACACTCTTAATTGGGGATTTATGCTGCTTTATTATTGTTTATGCTTCTTTATGTTTTAGTCAAGACAAAGGCTTTATTGTAATGATTTTGGAAGTTGGTTTTCAAGACAGTTGTTGCAATGTTTTGACTGGACCACGTGCTTATGAAATACAATTTCAGTTTTTTGTTGCTTGTATATCTGTCTTGTAAATTATCGGTGTCTTTTACCTATAATACTCCACCAAAGTTAATGCATTCCCTTTGTGAGTGACCTTAACGGAGGTGGGGTGTTTACAGTAAGTCAAAGCTGATCAAAGGGAGCCCAGTGGTTTACTTCATCCTTTAGAGGTCCCGCAGTAGAAGTAGGAGAGCGTCTCCATGGATTTCATCAATGGTTTGCCTAGATCAAGGAGGGGCAACACCAGCATTTTAGTGGTAGTAGGCAGGCTTACTAAGATCACTCATTTCATTCCCATTAAGAGCAAGAGGATGGCAACATGGTTGGCAGCATTTTATGTTCGTGAGATAGTTCGTCTTCGTGTAGTACCTTCCAGTATCGTAAGTGATCGAGATTCCATTTTTACCAATGAATTTTTGGATGATCTTGCAATAAGCATTAGGTACACAATTGTGTTTGAGCACCGCTTGTTATCTTAAGACCGATGGGTAGACGGAGAGGGTGAATAGAATTCTTGAAGATCTTTTGAGACTGTGTATTCTAGACCTCGGAGGGACTTGTGTAGAGCACCTTCCTTTAGTAGAGTTTGCCCACAACAACAGTCATTAAACATCCATTGGCATGGAACCCTTCGAAGCATTGTATGCACGATCCTATAGATCATTGATTGGTTGGTGGGGATATACAGAATGACTTTTACATGGATCGGAGGTTAAGAAGCTACGCAAACGAGAAGTCAAGTTGGAGAAGGTCCAGTGGGGGGACAACCAAGAAGATGCAACTTGGAAGACCGAAGACAAGATTTTTGCACTTCGTACTGTTTTCTTTTCAAGGGAATATTCTTAACTTCTCTTCCAAAGCTTTTATTCGCATTTGCTTCTATCATCTGAGTATATCCTATCAATCGAATCTTCGACCTTTAGGTAGGAAATCCCAAGATTGTAAACATGTGTTTGAGACATGTTATGTTAGATGGATGCAAGTGGTTGCTCGTGGATGCATATACACACACATTAGGCACTAGATCGGCTCAATCACTCTCATACTGCATATGGATGTGTGTGCATTTTTATTCTTTTAATGTATGAAAGTGGATGTATCATCATATGGATGTTGCATTTGGGTGGATGATTGTGCACACATATAGAACTTACATGTTATAATAGGATCAACTGCATACATATTGGATTCATGGCACTAACATACATTGCATTAAAGAGGTCAATTGAATCAGTAGACTGCCTGATTTTCGCATTAGTATTGGGACATATACACACACCTTTGCACATGTTCATATAAGAATTAGAAAATTTTAAGGACAACGGATGCCTGTGATTGGTGGATGAGTAGATGAATGATGGATGGTAGGATACATTCTTCCTAACTTGAAGATTTCGGGGACAAAATCCTTTGAGTAGGGGAGAATGTAACACCCCGAAATTTTAACAGCATTAAAGTGGATAAGTTAACTAATAATTAATTTAATATTAAGAATTAAATGACACGGATTAGGTCATTGCATTCATCTCGAAATTATGGTCAAGATTGACACCTGGTTTGCGTAAATCTGATAACGTATGAAGAAGTTATGAACGGTAGAAGTTTGACGATCAAAACAGGGATAACTGGCGCGCTTGTCAAGTGCGCCAAGGCAATTTTACATTGGCGCACCTACCAAGTGCGCCCATGTATGTTTTTGGGCTTCTAGACCTTTTCTTTTTCAAGTGGGTGGCGACCCGTGACCTGATTCACTCTAGAGCTGAGGTGACATTCGAATTCTGGACATTAGCAGCTGTGAATATACCTCATTTCTCTTGTTTTCTTCACAAAGAATCAATTGCAACCAAAGTTTGCCAGTGTGTTAATTGAACTGGATCCCTTATCTTCTTCTATCAACTAAGGCAAATCAAATCCAGAAATTCAAGATCCAATCTCTTCTAGTTCTATCTTCTAATCTAAATTCTGTGAGTTCCTAGTTGTTTTTAGATTTGAATATTTAAAAGTAAACATATCAAGACTATGATTTGGATATGTTCATATGCCTAAATTATATCAGATCCTTTGTAAATTATGAACATATGACATTCTGTAATGATTAGGATTTGGATCTAGATTTTTTTTATCTTATCAGATCTATTATAACTTCTATGACATGCTATGATGTAGATCTAAATCTTTATTTGTGTTAGATCTAATTTTATCTATTATATCTGAATCATGCAGACATTCAATGTAGATCCAATTCTTTATTTGTGTTAGATCTAATTTTATCTATTAGATTTAAATTGTAACAACCCGGAAAATCTGAGCCAATTAAAAATTTTTATTTTGGCTATTTTAATGAAATTTGAATAATTAAAAATAGTTAGTTTGAATTAGCAGCTACTAAAAAAATTATTTAAATCAAGATTAGAACGTAAAATTCCAATTTAATTATAAATAAAATTTAAAATAGTCGCTATGGAATATATATATATATTTATTTATATTTTATATATATGTATAGCCCTTAAAAATAGTGATTTTGCAAACGACCTCCGTTTTCGACGAAACCACTTTTGTTGGGTCCGGAATGTCAAATTATTGTTAGGTTCCAATTTTCATAATTTTTGGAATCAGTATGTGAGCGTGGCAAAATAAAACGTGTTCGAACAGTTTCAGTCAATTCTGATCGACCTGAAAATGACCATTTTTCAAACGGTCTCAGAATTCGACGAAATCAGTTTTGTTGGGACTGTATCGTCCCCACATAGCCAGATTTATTTTTCTGGAATTTTTCGATTCAATTTGTGGCCCTGGCAAATTGAAATGTACGTTTAAATTAAATATCGAATGTTTTATATTTTAATTTGAAAAATAACTGACTGTAACAGTCGAAATAGCCAACGAAACATATCCCATTGTGTCCGGAATGGGGGTATTTAGCTAGGGGCGACAGTCGTTGGGTTTAAAAAGGAGTCCATTTGCAAAAACACTATTTAAAATTTCCTATAAAGCTCTGGCCAATAGGAAATTTTCTTTTATAAAAATAAATAAATAAAAACCAAAACCCTCCATCGTTCAGAAAAACCGACGATCCTCGTCGTTCATCCCTTTCCGCCCACGCCGCCGCCGCTACAGGCCGTTCCAGACCCTGCCACCACCGCCGTTCGCTCCGCCTCTCCCCCCTTTACAAATCCGACCCATCGCCGACCACCATCGCCTCCGCCATCTCCGGAATCGCCCCCACGAAGTTCCAACCTTCCCATCGCCAGATCTGCTCCGATCCGCCACCATCTCCGACCCCACCACCAGCGACCTGACGACCTCGACCTCCTCTACGACGCCATCACCTCCAATCAGACCTACGACGCACGGATTTCGCGAAAACAGCGAATCCCCTTTTGAACGAACAATAAAGGTAATTCCTTTATATGTTTTAAACACTATAAAGCGTTGCAAAACTTTGAAAAATAATATCTTTTTCGTTCTTTAACGAAATTTGATGAAATAGGTGACAGGTTGTTTTTGGCTCTGCACTGCTGCATAGAGTGCATTTTTGGCTCATGGCGAGGCTGACTTCACAGAGACGACTTTGACTTTTTCCGCCATTACTATACTTATGTTATGATTCCGCCACGGGCGATGCAGACTGATTTACTTTCCGTATTTCTTATTGTATGTATATGTACCGCCTTCGGCGATGTAGACTGATACCCTTATTATGTCTCACTGCATGTATGTATTCCGCCTCTGGCGATGATGACTGATCACTTTCCTTTTTATTTACTAAGTTATATCCCACGTTATGCTATTCTGATGTTCCTACATGTTGTGATTCCGCTGTCATATCCATGTAAAATTATTCTATTTATTGTTTTTGCTATTATCTGTTCTCTGCTATGATGATTAATGTGTTATTTCCCAATGATTATCCTTAATACCGCCCCTCGGATTTTGGGATCGTCACAGCTGGTATCAGAGCTTTGGTTAACTCAAATCTTTGGGGTACAACTCGTTAGAACAGAATAAAAGACTCATCAGAGATTGGATTAGTAATATCAAATAAGAGAATCCTCATTAGAAATAGAATCAGTAGCATTCTAGAATGAGTAACTTGTTAGAGATAGGGTTAGAAATGCCCTAGAATGAGTTTAGAGTGTTACGTATACGAGAGAGCGTGTTCGTAATAAAGAATAGATTTTCAAAAATCGATTTTGAAAGGTTAAAGAACTTAAGCCGTAAGGAAAATTATGAAAGTTGAGTTGATTAGTAAACAACTTTCAGCTTCGTTCCTTTTCGAGGACGAAAAGATTTTAAGTGGGGGAGAATGTAACAACCCGGAAAATCTGAGCCAATTTAAATTTTTTATTTTGGCTATTTTAATGAAATTTGAATAATTAAAAATAGTTAGTTTGAATTAGCAGCTACTAAAAAATTATTTAAATCAAGATTAGAACGTAAAATTCCAATTTAATTATAAATAAAATTTAAAATAGTCGCTATGGAATATATATATATATTTATTTATATTTTATATATATGTATGGCCCTTAAAAATAGTGATTTTGCAAACGACCTCCGTTTTCGACGAAACCACTTTTGTTGGGTCCAGAATGTCAAATTATTGTTAGGTTCCAATTTTCATAATTTTTGGAATCAGTATGTGAGCGTGGCAAAATAAAACGTGTTCGAACAAGTCAGTCAATTCTGATCGACCTGAAAATGACCATTTTTCAAACGGTCTCAGAATTCGACGAAATCAGTTTTGTTGGGACCGTATCGTCCCCACATAGCCAGATTTATTTTTCTGGAATTTTTCGATTTAGTTTGTGGCCCTGGCAAATTGAAATGTACGTTTAAAATAAATATCGAATGTTTTATATTTTAATTTGAAAAATAACTGACTGTAACAGTCGAAATGGCCAACGAAACATATCCCATTGTGTCCAGAATGGGGGTATTTAGCTAGGGGCGACAGTCGTTGGGTTTAAAAAGGAGTCCATTTGCAAAAACACTATTTAAAATTTCCTATAAAGCTCTGGCCAATAGGAAATTTTCTTTTATATAAAAAAAAAAAACCAAAACCCTCCATCGTTCAGAAAAACCGACGATCCTCGTCGTTCATCCCTTTCCGCCCACGCCGCCGCCGCTACAGGCCGTTCCAGACCCTGCCACCACCGCCATTCGCTCCGCCTCTCCCCCCTCTACAAATCCGACCCATCGCCGACCCCCATCGCCTCCGCCATCGCCGGAATCGCCCCCACGAAGTTCCAACCTTCCCATCGCCAGATCTGCTCTAATCCGCCACCATCTCCGACCCCACCACCAGCGACCTGACGCCCTCGACCTCCTCTACGACGCCATCACCTCCGATCAGACCCATGACGCACGGATTTCGCGAAAACAGCGAATCCCCTTTTGAACGAACAATAAAGGTAATTCCTTTATATGTTTTAAACACTATAAAGCGTTGCAAAACTTTGAAAAATAATATCTATTTCGTTCTTTAACAAAATTTGATGAAACAGGTGACAGGTTGTTTTTGGCTCTGCACTGCTGCATAGAGTGCATTTTTGGCTCATGGCGAGGCTGACTTCACAGAGACGACTTTGACTTTTTCCGCCATTACTATACTTATGTTATGATTCCGCCACGGGCGATGCAGACTGATTTACTTTCCGTATTTCTTATTGTATGTATATGTACCGCCTTCGGCGATGTAGACTGATACCCTTATTATGTCTCACTGCATGTATGTATTCCGCCTCTGGCGATGATGACTGATCACTTTCCTTTTTTATTTACTAAGTTATATCCCACGTTATGCTATTCTGATGCTCCTACATGTTGTGATTCCGCTGTCATATCCATGTAAAATTATTCTATTTATTGTTTTTGCTATTATCTATTCTCTGCTATGATGATTAATGTGTTATTTCCCAATGATTATCCTTAATACCGCCCCTCGGATTTTGGGATCGTCACATAAATCATGTGGACATTCTATGTAGATCTTAATCTTTATTTGTGTTAGATTTACTTTTTCCCATTAGATATGAATTGTGTGGACACCTAAATTATTAATCAGATCTAGTTTATTATTTGGATCCCTTTGTGTTTATCATATTAGATCTGAACCTATTGAACATCTAAATTAATATTTAGATCTTGTCATGTTATCTTTGTGGATCTTGATCTTTATCCAAGTTGTGGTTAATTTGTCCTGTCATCTTTTTTGGATATGAACCTTTATCTATGATTGTGGCTAGCTTGGAATTATCATTAATTGGATAGTTAAATCTTTGCCTAGTTTTAGATCATCATGTTGTGATTAATTAAGATATGTAGTTTTGGACATATGAATTCTTATTTGGATTTGTTTATCCTAATTATGTTAGATCTAGTTTTATCATTACCCTTTTTATTAGATCTGTTTTTATGTCCACCTTATTATGCCTATTACTTGTCTATGCCAATATATATATATATATATATATATATATATATATATATGTTTATGTCACCTTTAGAATTATCGCTATTGTCATTTTTTCCATCACCTTTTCCTTTAATGTTCATGATTAGGCTATTTTCTAGCCTAGATGCAGCCAAATTTATGTGAATACGTTAGTTTGGGAACGGGGGAAAATGTTAGAATTGGCATAATTTAAATAATGTTTATATGAATTGGACATATAATTAAAAAAGGGGAAGTGAGGACATAATCACCAATAAAGACATAGGTAAGAATTGGATAAAAATGGAATGCTTAATAATTACAATTAGAAATTGTAGTTGCACTTATGACAC
Organism: Allium sativum; assembly: GCA_030737875.1. Taxonomy (NCBI): domain Eukaryota; kingdom Viridiplantae; phylum Streptophyta; class Magnoliopsida; order Asparagales; family Amaryllidaceae; genus Allium; species Allium sativum. Next base: position 683,818,322 of record CM060913.1, read on the forward strand.
GAGGTTAGGTTGCATTAGTGGTGGAAGTCTGCCCGGACCCGACCGGCATATCCAACAGCCACTAATGTTGAACCTAATGTGAGAGGTCTAAGTGCGCAAATACGAATTAGGCTAAGACACGAGGTTAGACCCAACTTGTGGAAGAAATCTGGCTGGATCCCACCGGCATATCCAGCATCCACAAGTTGTAGGCCTAATGTGGGAGGTTTAGCCCATTATAACCATAAATGGACATGGTGATGAATTGGAGTAAACAAGAAATGATAATAATCTATTATGATTAATTACTAAATGAAAATGTTGTATATAAAAGGTACGCTTGTCCTAGGGACAAGTGGAAATTATAACATAAGTTATAATAAAAGGAAACCAAGCTTATTAGTAAGCATTAGTTAAGAAAACTAAGTTATAAGTGAACAATATCAAGTTGTAATGATATGTTGAACAGATGAACTGAGAAGGAGTATACTTAATTAAATATTAAGTAAAATATGTTATTGTAATTATGGAATCAGGCAATGAATAATACAAAGGGATCGTAAGATTACTTTCGTTAATTACAATCCAGGGGTGGAAGATTATAAGATTACTACTGTTAATTACAATCTAAACAATAACTTGTAATGGGGCTTATTAATTGGATTAAGTTATATTTATGTGAAATTAATAAGCAAGTGAAACTTTGGCAAGTAAAAAGCAGTCAATGTGAATGGGGATAACCTGTTAGTCTGTAAAACTTAACCGTTAAATAAACATGCTTGAATCAGTGGGAGAGTTAAGTAAACCTTGGGTAGGTGGGTAATATTAGTATATATATAGGCCCACAAACTTAACGTTAAATAAACATGCTTGGATCGGTGGGAGGGTTAAGTAAATCTTAGGTAGGTGGGTAATATTTACATGTAGGCCCACAAACTTAACCCGATAAGGTTATGTAATTAAGGACACCTAGTGGTATACATAATCGGAGGAAAATATAAAAATGTTATATAATTAAAGACACCTAGTGGTATACATAACCAGAGGAAAATATAAAAAAGTTATGTAACTAAAGACACCTAGTGGTATACATAACCGGAGGAAAATATAAAAATTTATGGAATTAAAGACACCTTTTAGGGTAAGCATAACTAATGGAAATAAATAGGGTTATGTAATTAAAGACACCTAGTGATATACATAGTCAGTGAAAACCTGGTAGGGGATATAAGATAAAGGGGATAGCTTGTATCATATTGTGTGGAACCCATTTCAGTCAGTATCCCGGAGTAGGTATTAAACAAAGTACTCCGTACTAGGCGGAGAAGGAGCACGCTTACTGACTGATTGTAAGAGATCCAAATGTGACGGACAGTGTGGGCGGCGCAAACCGACCGTGCTTTGTGCGTGCATGGGCCGGGAAGAAGGGGATAAGACGACCGTGACACCAGTAGATATGGTTGTGCACATCTTGGAAAATGAAGTGTTGCCAATTTTGAAAGTGATACCTCCTAATGTGGGGCCAGCACAGGGTATCAACGGAGTAGGGAGCTGATCGATTAGGGTAGAAGTTAGGATACAATTGGACGTATGCTTAAGTCTGCAATCTTATATTGGAAGGGATCATTTAATTCAAGTTATACTAGTAATAGTGCAGAGGAATCATTAGGGAAGTGTATACACCTTATCCCGTCTACTTTGTCAGACCTACCTTTTATGTAGTTATATCTCTTATCCACTTTATATGTCTGTCATGCTACTTTTATTTATTTACTTGCTAAAAGTCACTAGACTCGCCAGACTTTATGTCTAGCCCTTTTTGTTTCCTCTTCTTTCTTCCGTTTCACCCCCAAGGTTATCAAGGGAAGGAATTCTCGGGCTTAGTCGGGATTCCGCTATCATCTTGCTTGGAGCTTCTAGATATATTGCTCAATCTTTTATCTTTGCTACTATGGCTTATGATTTGGGGACTATGCTTTCTTTGTTATTGTACTCTAATATTTAAAGTACAAGACAGAAGTTTTAATGATGCACTGAGTTTATGTATTTTCAGACATATGGTGTAACCATGTTTTATTATTAATAAATTTATTTAATTCCGCTGCTATTTTATATATGTCTTGTAATGTTTCTGTTATGTTTACCTATAACGCTTCACGAAACTTATGCATTCACGTAGTGGGTGACATTAATGGACGTGGGGTGTCACAAAGAGGGAACATTTTTTTCAGCGTGAAGAGAAATAGGCTGCGCGATTTTAAATGTATAGGTCGACTTATCTGTACTTGTGTTGGTTTGCTTAGGAAGGAAGGAAGACAATTTGTACAACATTTATTTGATTTCATTTTTTAACTAACCTATTTAATCTTATAGTCAAAATATCTTATGGTTCCAAATTCTTATTTAAATGTAACAACCGGCGTTTCAGAGTTACACCACTATTCTGAACACATTAGAATAGGTTCCGAAGCCTAATTCGATCGTATGGAGAAGATATCACTTTAAATCAACGATTTGAAATTAAATTCAATTTAATTATTTCTAAGCGTTTTCTGATCGTACGATCAAACGATATATTCAAATGCTACAAAAATTGAAACCCAATAATAATATATTATTACGGATATGATAGAACTGGTTTCGTCGAATTCCGAGATCATTTGAAAATTGATTATTCTTAAGTTCCATATTAAATCAATATAATATAATTTAAATTCAAGACAATTAACTCTTCGATAATAAATTATTATTATTAATTTATATATTCAAATATAATTTATATTGATCATCTGAATCATTTTGATTCAGTTTTAACTACAAACTAAATTATTTGTCGTTTTCGTATTATGGTAATTCGATATACTCGAAATTTAATTATATTCGATTATTAATCAATAAATTCCTTATAAAAATCCATTTATATTATCAACTCAACATTTAAAATAGTATTAAATGTTCAAATAAATCGAATAAAAAACTGGTGTTACATCATAAGTGCTAACAATACATGTCTTGGCAAAAAATCATAAATTTGGAAATGAGAGAAGTACGATAAAAAGAAATTAAAAAAGGAAGGATGTGAAAAATAATTCCTAAAAGAGATGTGAAATAAACAGGCTTTAAAGAAAAAAAATTAACGTATCGTTAATTTTCTCTTTTGTGAATATTTGCAAACAACAAACGTTTTTGTAATCAATATCGTAGTTTCACTTCTTATTTGGAATCTGGTTCCACTCTAGTGTGAAACAGAACTAGCAAAGCTAAAAGTGTCTTATTAAAAATATTACACTAAGCGAAATCGATCAATTGAAAAAGGGAAGAGAATCTATGTACTCTCGTCCTAAAATTTAAAAATAGACTTTTATTTTTGGCTAAATTTGTTAACACCCTTAGAATTTTCTTTTCTCACCTCCATATCTTTCTATATAGAAAGTCATACTCTATATGTTACCATTCTCGCCCCATTCTATACCGATTATACACTTGTACATTGTTTCTTGCTTCATTGCTTCTACACTCACATTGCTCGTTGATTTAACATGATACCAACCATGAAGTGGTTTTGATTAATTCCCAGTGCGATGCTATGTTTTTATCAACTCTTGGTGTGCCAAACACCGGATAATGATAAATTCCTAACTTGTTACACTCTAGATAATGTCTAATTTCTTTCTTTTATCTTGCTAGGTTTCATAGTTTACATTACTCAATGTTTAAAGTAATTTTTTTTGGGACCGTGGTTAAACACTTTTGTTTGATATAGTACAACCGAGAAGAAAGAATGGATGACAATTATTACCATAATATTATCTAAGGAGGGGAATAATTCTTCTTTCTTTTATCCACGACATAATGCTAATATAACATATTAATTTAAAGTCGTGCTATATACACCCTAATATGTACTGTCTTTTACCCAACAATAAAAAACAAGTCGGTACTTTATATTACGCAAAGTAGGTCAGTAATTAACTACCGACTGGTTGTCGATGATCGATCGACTATGGGTAATATCGTCGAAAATTTCACTTAGGATTCTTGATCACGACAACTTTTTTGGGGTCGTATCGTCGTGTCGTGTGGAACTGGACCGGAACAGCGGAGGATTGTGGAGAATGGAGCAACGAATTATCAAGTGAGATATACGGGGGGAGGATTGTAATCGAGTAGGCATGGTGAAGCATGGAGCATGAGGTTTTGAGATTGACCAATGAACAATAATTATAGTTTTAGAGAGTGATGAAAATAAAAGTTAATTTATTAATAGTATAAAGTATTTAATGAGTAATATGAAGCACATACTGAAACTGAAAGGAAAAAAATTAAGACAATATAAAAAGCACTAACTATTCTTTCTAATACCATGTAATTTTATACTACGCTCTTTCTAATACTATACTTTTTAAAGGGCTACCAAGTACATTATTTTTATTTTTACTTGCACGGCGAACAACCGCCGATTAACACCGTTTTCCACGGCAATCAAACACTGAACAACAGTAGTTCGGTGGTTGATCGTCATGAAAAACAGTGTTGGTCGGCGGTTGTTCGCCGTGCAAAACGATTTTACACGTGCTTGATTGCCGAATGAAATGTGTTTAATATTAGAAAATATATAAAATTTATTATGTTTATATTTTTATAGTGTGGTGCTAAGGGCATCCCAATATGTTCTTCCTAATACCGCGACTAAAAAATACCACAAGAATTAGTATTACACTCTTCTTAATACTACACACTTAAAAAATATGGGCTACCACACTGTTTTATCCTATTTCTATTTCGCTCGATATTCGTTCGTCCTCATTTCTAAAATCGATCAACTAGCTAAACCCTAAATCTATAATCAATCAACGAATTCGACACCGCAATGTCGAGGAATACACAATAACCGTGAATAAAGTTTAAATAAAGCAAACTAGAAGAGGATATGAAAGATTAGGGCTTTCAGATCACCAAACAGTTAAAGATTATCGTATGAATTTGAATTTTCCCGAGAGAGATGCGAAAAAGACAGCAATTACGAGAGATTAGGGTTTTTGGATTAGTTTAGCGCTTGATTAGTTCGGCAAATAGTGATTGATTGGGAGATTAAATGTAATGACCCAGATTTTTGACCGTTTAAACCGACAATAACCCACACATGTCGACCCAAACGAATCGCCAACCCAGATAGTTATTTGGGGAAAAAGAAGAAAAAGAAGAAAGGAAGAAAATCAATCACAGAACCTCACAGCGGAAGGACAACATATAATAAACAAATAATATTTCAAAACATTTAAACATATACATTTGAGTTACAATATTCAAATCAATCATAGTTATACACTTACATACACATAATGCAGCGGAAATAGAATGTAGTGGATACATGTATATCAAACTCCGTCTTCGATCTCCAAGGCAAGACAATCTTCATTAACTGCAACATCTGCTGACCCGAGCGTATTGCATAAAAAGAAAACACAACAAACACTCGAATCAGCACTAAATCATCTCATATTAGTCAAATTAAAATACAGAATAATATCGGTGTCAAGGTGCAGTAACTCAAGAGATGTTACGGGATTTTTCCATCTCTCAAGGATCCGTTAAACTAATACATACATAGTATAATACGCTATTACAATAGTGTTTATTCAGTAAAGTATAATTATCGAAAATAGCGTAAGCGGGATTACCATGTTACCCTTACACCGTTTATAGCATTGTCGTACAGTTTGCATATAACACACTAGTACGCCGGTGGATAGGGATGCGCCGTGATACGACAACGTTAAATCAAAATCGTAGGGGCTCGATCAGGATAATATGACAAGGCACTGAGGAATACCCCGGTAGGATTCTACCGAATTTGCGGACCCAGGCCGGTGGTAACGCATAGCCGCAACTACCGCCCACCTCGAACGACATTCCCATATTCAAAGAGTGCACCCAAATCGATCACAATAGTAATAGAGATGGTTTCGAAGGAGCGCGTTCGATCAGAGATGCGATCTCATTAACCTGGGTATGGCTCCTGTTTTAGTCATTTCAATTATGACCCGAAGGTCAAGGCTAATCCATCATCGTTCTCTTTCTTCAAATCCAGTAATCGCCTCCATACCAGCCTACTTCGGTTCTGGGACATCCACCGCGCACACAGTTGTCAAAGTGGTATCGACACTGACAGAGAGTATGCCTTATGTCGACTCCGGTCTCCTTGACAACCCACCGTTTACATTTTTCACACCGGTCAGTGTTTTTACCTTTCAAAGGAGTTCGTGTTTCATATCAAAATATCATGTTTCGAAATTCATTTCATATTCTAAATAGAATATTATTCAACTGGGATTTTCCCATTTTCGCTCAACATCTTGAACTAATTCCAACTTATATAAAATTTGAATATCAAATTAATTAACAATACATTTAAATAGTTTAAAGGTATAATTAAAATAATTTGAAATAATAGTTTGAAATAAAAGTAGAGTTTGACAAAATAATTAAAACATTAAAATAATTCATAAAATAAATAATTAATAATTATAAAGTATTTTATTTAAATAATTTATAAAATAAATAGTTATAAGGAAATTTAATTTATTATCAAAATAGTTTGAAAAATAGTTTTGATATACTATAGTTGGGATTAGCATAGTTTCGACCAGATTTCGTTTACACTTGCAGTTGTATTTCAACTTCCAGTAAATCAATTTAAATTCACTATCCCTATCGACTTCATTTCAATTTTTCGTTCATTCCAGATCGGCCAATTTACTTCAAATGGAATTCAATATGCATTCCCATTTCAAAGATCTCGATTTCATAACAAATAAACCGAATTCAAATTCAATCATCTCAATTATTCAAATTCCACTTTCATATTTATTTCAATGAAACAATGCAATTCCAAAGACAAAAATTTGAATTTCAAACCATATTCCCATTTCAAAGCTTCAGTTTATCACATAATTTAAATTTACGATTCAATTTCATTGTTTTCAAAGCTTCATAACGAATACTGATTTTTACAAATCCATATTTAATCCAATTCAAGATTGATTTGACGCACATCTCGAAAGCCGATAAAACAATTCAATTTCAATAATTTCGAATTCAAATAAGTTTCACTTGATATTTAACTCTAATTACAACACAATTTCATTTCCCTTTTTATTCGTATTTCAAACTTCAAATTCAACGGAAAAGAAATTATAAAACATCGCTTATTGTCGTTAAACAATAAATTTCAAAATTCAAAATTTCATTTAACCGACCGGTGTCCGTATAAGATTTGCTATCCTATGGCCAAGTGATTAAATTTAATTTCTCGATATTCGGGATGGATCTATCATTTCAATCCAAATCGGGGTCACAGAGGTTTATCATTTCATTCTGTGTTCTTAATTCATTTTATCGATAAATCCCTGGTTTATTCGATGCCCGTAACATCAAGGTTCAATGGGATTATCGTTACAATCACATACTGAATATGAAGCATCGACAGTGTCAAAATCAATTCAGACATAAAATCCAACCAAACATTCATCACACAATTCTTATTCAACTGACAGTATTTACTGTTCCAGGATTAGCAGGGATTCGGGTTTCAAATTAGAATTAAAAATTAATTAAATACTAATTATCGATCAAATTTCATGTTTGATACATCTGTAAATCAAATACAGCAACCAAATTCAACAACCCATCACAACCAAGCAACCAAATTATTTCACATATTAATTCGATAAATATGAGTTTAATTCTGAATTTCGTGAGCGTGGAAACACTCACCTTTGGGTTACAATTTGAATCGAACGTCCAGAAACGGCCCAAAATTCGACAGTCTCCAATGGCAGTGAAAATAGTGTCAAAACGACCGCAACTCCGCCACGATCCCAACGCAACAAACCGCGTCCAAATCCGAGTCAAAACGAAAGAGATATCAGCGTTTAATCATTTGAAATTCTAAATTATAAATAAAAAAAAAAAATTTAACTCTCACCCACTCATGCGTTGCCACGTCAGCCCCTTCTTCCCGCTCACCCTTCTCTCTCCGCTACAGGAAAACGCGCAGAAACCCATCCGCCCGAACAACTTTGACCGCCCGATTCAGCCTCCTCCGACCGAGTTAGACCCGACGGCCACCACCAACGGCGAGCTCAGCTCGAGCCGCTCCTCCCTGGACCGGAGCCACCACCTCCGGTGGTCTGAACCTCCGCCAGCGGCGAGATGAACGCAAGGGGTTTTTAACCCTTCCATGACCAAATTCCGGCGATCTAATCACTTCTAGACACTACCGCTACCACCCTTGAGTTCGTATGGCCCTTCTCTACAAAACCCATATGCCACTTTCTTCGATTGGTCGCCAGATCGAAAACCCCCAAATTGACCTCATGAAATCCGAAAATAACCACCTTTGACCGCGATTTCCGGCCAAATTACTGACTGCATGTCAGATCTGAGACCACCCGTAGGTTCGTGACGTCGAGACCTTCGATTTGATATATAATACGTTGGGGTTTGGAGAGATTTGAATTTCAAAGCTTGGATTTTTATTTTCTAGGGTTTGGAATGAATTTTCAGCCATGGATGGAAAAATAGAACTGTGGAGATAGAGAATGGGCTGATGTGGTGGAGATTGGGCTTGTATATATATAAATATAAGGTCCAGACACATTAACACACACAGTTATCGCATATCCAAATTCGAACGTACATTTTTACATTACCGGGCCCACATACTGACCCCGAAAAATCCAGAAAAATTATTTTTGGTTATGTTTCGACGATACGATTCCAACGAAACTAATTTCGTTGAATTTCGAGACCGTTGGAAAAATGGCCTTTTTCGGGTCGATCCAATTTAACTGTCAACTGACAAAACGCGTTTTCTCTTACCACGCTTACATATTAATTTGAAAAATTCTGAAAATTGAAACCTAGCAATAATTCGACATTCCGGATCCAATGACGCCAGTTTCATCGAAAACAGAGGTCGTTTGAAAAATGGCTATTTTACAGGCCCTTATATTTTCTGCAGCGACTATTCTGAATATTCATTTGATCATAACTTTTGATTTCCATTACGAAATTTCGATTTTTCAGATTCGTTGGAAAGATATTATCAAACAGATTTAAATATTTCTTGTTTCGCTAAAATCCGATTTGTTTTGAATCCTGTACAGTCGATTGAACTTTGAAATTAAATTCTCAAACTGCCGCGCCATCTCAGGCTCGTTATATAATTAAAATAAAATTATTCGTTCTTACTACGATTAAATAATTTTTCCGTCGTTATTATTTAAAATAAAACACTTTAAATATTCAAAATTCTTCGAATTAGCCAAAATGACCTTTTTCAAATTGATTCGTATTTTCAGGTCGTTACATTAAAATAAAAAGGTAATGTGGTATTAGGAAACATACAAAATTTAATGAGGTTTATTTTTTAGTTGTGGCATTAGGAAAACATACTGAAGTACACTTAGCATTGAACTTTTGATATATAGTTTTAGAGAGTGTAAGCTAGGATGGTACGAAAACGTGTTTCTAGCGATAAATAAAACTGCCCTTCGCTTTTTAACTTGCCCATATCAAATTTGTATTTTTTCAAAGTTAATAAGCTAACGCTCACAGCAAAATGCCGAAGCAGAAACGCCTGGCAGACCTCGCCGACGATCAACGATGCACGCGGAACGGCAAGAAGTGGCGGTGTCACCTGCCACGCCTTCCAGATAAATCTTACTGCCACAAGCATTATAAATTTAACGTCTCCCGATATAAATCCAATTCCAGGGTTGTTCATACCCTAAAAGCTGTAAACGGTTCCTCTTGTCGCGAAATTTGGGCCTTTTATGACAAATCAAGCGGCCACCCCAACTTCTATGCTTTTGCAGACAATGTCCAGTCTAAGACGTCTACCATGGAGGTCACTCCTTTGGTCCCAATAAACCCTAGCGATATCGGTGTTGGGTGTGGACTGTTTAGCGTATCGGATTACACGTTGACAATGGAGATGGATCGGGTGAGTCATAGGGTTTGGTTTGATATGGTGGCGGATGATTTGTATAGGATTATTCCAAGGAAAGGGGAGGTTTGGGTCGTTGATGTTTATAATTTTGTGGAAATTGTTTCCAGTTTTGATGACGAAGAAGGGGCAAGCGGGCTTGTTCTAGTTGCCAATGTGGGGCAAGGCTTTCAGAGGAAGTCGCATGATGGATGCGAGATGATTAGAAGATTTCAGATGGAGGAGGTTGAAATGTTTCGATATCGGGTTTCAGGTTCCAGCGATGCTTGCATTGTGAGCAACGGTGAGGTGGGGATCTCCGAGGTAATTGGATTTAGTTGATTTCTTTGGTTTTATATGCACCAGTCATCATAAATGACGCCTTTTATATTTTGAAAGTTTTATTATTCAGGTATTTTTAACGAAACTTCCTTTTGAACGAAGGGGATCACTTTTTAATTTGGATTAATTGACAAGAATAATCCGAAGTTTATCCTGTCCGCCCATATTAATCCCAAGTTTGCGTTATTCAAGATTAATCCCAAGTTTAGGGGGGTGTCTTCCCAAATTGATCCCGATGACTTTTGATGACTTTTCACGTGTTATTTTGGAATCAATATACTTGGGATTATTCTTGGATAACGCAAACTTGGGATTAATATGGACGGACAGGTTAAACTTCGGATTATTCTTGTCAATTAATCCTTTTAATTTTCTGAAAAATTACCGAGAACTACTAAGTGGTCCGTGCTTCACACACAGACAGATAATAAATAAGTTGCAGTTATTTAATTAGTAGAATGTCATGTTAATTTACCAGTTCTTTATTTGCTTGTTGATCTTCAATATAAAGCCTTTTTCTATTTTAGTGGTTTTCACAGTGCACTGCTTATTAATATGACTTATGTTTGATGAATTCCTTCAAGGAGTATCTTAAACTTCCCTTTTCAAGATTGTGACATTGTAAGCACAATTTTTTTCCAGAACCAATGCTCTAGTATAAAGATTTGTAGTATGATAAATTATGTTTATACCGCTGTTAGTTAATATCATGGTTATAGAGCATTTGAGAAAGATAATAATGGATGGAAGCAAAAATAAGCTCCCAGGTGGCCTGTGTATGAAAAAGCTTCTTACATATATAGTTTTTGCTTTATATGTAAGCAAGCAGTTAATAGCAGTTGACTAAATTCTCAACGAAAAGTAAATTTGCAATCATATAAGTAGAAAAACAACTGAAGTTGTCGTACTTGTATAGAGCATAAAAATATCAGAATTGAATTAAAAAACAGTGGTTGGAGTACATTGGATTGAACATTGTGGAAGACACAAAATTGGAAAGTAGATGGATAGAAAAATCTTAAACCAAAGTGTAACACTGATGCTGTGCGTAAACAAATAATAGAATAGAGAAACAATTGTTGCAGGAATCTTCGAGCCCTTTGTCATGATTTCCGGTGGTTCTAATTCCTGAGATTATGTTGAATTCCTCAGCAACATAGAAGCAGGCTGTAAAAGGAATTGCATTTGTTACAACTAGTGTGTAACCCGTGCGTTGCACACGATAGTAGTATAAAATTTAGTTTTTAGAATTTTAATGTTAAAACTGTAACTTTATTATATAACATACGATGAATCCGACCAAATAAATATAATATAAATTATCATTGTTGTTGTTGTCTATATATGGTATGTATTATGTAACTTATATTGTTGAGTCACGAACTTTTAATGATCGTTTTGATTAATGACGAGAAGAAGCTTCATGATCGACAAAAAGAAGATTCAATGGTTTCATAGGTTAGAAGTTGGTTATTTAGAATATTTTATGTTAAAATCTATCCTCAAATAATCATGCTTCCCATTGATTTCAAAATTATGCATGAAAACTCGTTTTTATTGTATATTGACAAAAACAGGTCAACCTGTTAAAAATAACAGGTCAACCTATTTTTAAATATAACAGGTCAACCTGTTAAAATTAACAGGTCAACAGCTTTTTTGAAATAACGGTCAAAAACCTGTCAACCTATTAATTTTTCCTGTCTACCTATTTTTGAAATTCATGAAGAGTCATCTTCTTTCTTGAAAAATTGCATCCATTTCTCTTCATTTAAAATCATTTCTTTTGATTGCAACTTTTCACCAATAATTGCAACTTCTCAATTACTATAAATACATCAGTTTTCAATCAATCAAATCACCGAAATTTCTCTTCATTCTCTGATCTATATTGTATTATTCTTAGCATTTTAAAAGCACTCAAAAGCATTCAATTATCGTTTGAATCTCCAAGCATATTTAACACACTTGTGATTCAACTCGATAATCCACTTTCAAATCTTTGCAAACATCAATATATATTTGAGGATAAGATTATAGGAAGGTTGTACTCAATCATTGACTAATCAGTGTTGAAGAAAGAACACATTCAAGGTCAAACTCTTGTAATCGTCTTGTGGGTAAGCTTGTAGCCCGTGAAATCAAGTGGGTAAGCTTGTAGCCCGTGAAATCAAGTGGGTAAGCTTGTGGCCCGTGAAATCAAGTGGGTAAACTTGTAGCCCGTAAATCAAGTAGTTGTGAACCTGTTCCTCCGGGTGAAGCGAGGGTGTTGTTTAGTGAAAAGCCGAAGAGGAGCTTCATGACTGGAGACAAGAGCTTATTAACAAATATCACTTATTCGGATGGTGGCTTAGTCACTTTTGGAGACAATTCAAAAGGCTATATCATCGGCAAAGGCGATGTGAGCAAAGCATATGACTGGAGACAAGAGCTTATTAACAAATATCACTTATTCGGATGGTGGCTTAGTCACTTTTGGAGACAATTCAAAAGGCTATATCATCGGCAAAGGCGATGTGAGTAATTATGGTACATCTAACTTACCTCTTATTACAAATGTCTTGTTAGTTAAGAATTTGAAACATAATTTATTAAGTACCAGTCAATTGTGCGACAAAGGTTTTACCATTTCCTTTTCGGATAATAAATGTAGTATTTTAGATAAAGATCGAAATATAGCTTTTGAAGGACATAGAGATAGAAACATCTATATTCTGAATATGAATATTAATCATAATTCAGATATGTGTCTTGTAGCAAATGATAATGATCCATGGCTATGGCACAAACGTTTCTGTCACATAAACTTCAAAACTATTGACAAGCTAGCCAAAAATGATCTTATTAAAGGTCTCCCCAAAATGAGCTTTTCGGTCAATAATATTTGTGATGCATGTCAATTAGGAAAATTGACTAAATCTTCTTTCAAATCCAAGAAAATCATATCAACATTACAACCACTTGAATTATTACATATGGATTTATTTGGATCAACACAGGTTCAGTCAATAAATCATAATATATATGTGTTTGTAATTGTTGATGATTATTCTCGGTATACATGGGTTATTTTCTTGAAAAATAAAAGTGACACTTTTCATTATTTCAAATACTTCATCAAAAGAATTCAAAAGTCAAAAGGACTTAAGGTTAAAAATATAAGAAGTGATCATGGCGAAGAATTCGAAAATAATGATTTTGAACATTTTTGTACAAGAAAAGGTATAAATCATAATTTTTCGTTTCCTAGAACTCCACAACAAAACGGAGTTGTAGAACGGAAAAATCGAACCTTACAAGAATGTGCAAGAACATTATTAAATGGATCCACTCTACCAAAATATTTTTGGGCAGAAGCTGTTGCAACTGCATGTTATGTTTTGAATCGTGTATCTATTCGACCTCTAACTAAAAATACATCATATGAGCTATTTAATCAAATAAAACCAAATATCTCATATTTCAAAGTTTTCGGTTCTAAGTGCTTTATTTTAAATACGAAAGACCATCTTGGAAAATTTGATCCAAAATCCGATGAAGGAATATTTGTCGGATATTCGGAAAGAAGCAAGGCCTATCGTATATTCAATAAGAGAACCAAAACTATTGAAGAATCGCTTCATGTTTCTTTTGATGAATTCTTTAAACCATCTCACATAATATCAGATGACGAAGAAACCATAGTCACTGATAATCATATCATCACAAATAATGACTCTGACTCAGAAATTATTGAGAATATTCCTCAACCTATTATTGTACCTTCTCCAACAAGATTTAGATCTCCTCCGAGAATTCTAAGAGATCATCCAGTTCAAAATATTATTGGAGAAGTAACATCACAAATTAGAACAAGGAATCAACTTAATCAAATGGGTCATGTTGCGTTTATCTCAAATATCGAACCTAAAAATCCTAAAGAAGCTGCTACTGATGAATACTGGATCATTGCCATGCAAGAAGAACTAAACCAGTTCGAGCGCAATAATGTATGAGAACTTGTTCCAAGGCCGACTGATCAATCAGTTATAGGAACTAAATGGGTATACAAAAATAAGGCCGATGAACAAGGGAACATTACAAGAAATAAAGCAAGATTGGTAGCACAAGGATATAATCAGGAAGAAGGTATCGATTATGAAGAAACCTTTTCTCCCGTAGCTCGATTAGAAGCTATTCGAATCTTACTATCCTTTGTTTGTCATCATGATTTCAAACTTTATCAAATGGATGTCAAAAATGCTTTTTTAAATGGGTTTATCAAAGAGAATATATATGTCGAACAACCTCCTTTGTTCATGCATGAGAAATATCCAGATCATGTATATAAACTTAAGAAAGTTTTATATGGATTGAAACAAGCACCTCGTGCTTGGTATGAACGATTAAGAAGCTATCTCATAGATTCTGGATTTCAAATTGGAAAAGTTTATCAGACTTTATTCATTAAACATTCTCAAAAAGATATATTAGTTATCCAAATATATGTAGATGACATTATCTTTGGTTCAACAAACGATGAACTCTGCAAAGAATTTGCAAATATTATGACCAAAGAATTTGAAATGTCACATATGGGAGAACTATCATATTTCCTCGGTCTTTAAATCAAACAGCTTTCAAATGGTATATTTATCAATCAAGAAAAATATTGCAGAAATCTAGTTAAAAGCTTCAGACTAGAAAATACCTCTGGTAAACCAACTCCTATGAGTATGACCACACATCTTGAAAAAGATGAACTTGGAAAGAATGTTGACCAGAAGTTATATCGTAGTATGATAGGTTCTCTATTATATTTAACAGCTAGTCGTCCTGACATTATGATGAGTGTTTGTTTATGTGCACGTTTTCAAGCCGATCCTAAAGATTCACACTTACGAGCAGTGAAACGTATAATTCGCTATCTTAATAATACCAAAGATTTCGGTCTTTTCTATCCAAAAGAATGTACATTTGAATTAGTATCATATAGTGATGCTGATTTCGGAGGATCATGAACGGATAGAAAGAGCACAAGTGGTACGTGCCATTTTATTGGAAAATCACTTGTCTCTTGGTTTAGTAAGAAACAAAATTGTGTTTCACTTTCGACGTGTGAAGCGGAATATATATCAGCGGCACTAGCATATACACAAGTTATATATATGCAACAAACACTTAAATACTTCGGTATAAACTTATCGAATTCTATTATATATTGTGATAACACGAGTGCGATAAATTTATCCAAAAACCCATTTAACCACTATCGGACTAAACACATCGATATTCGACATCATTTTCTGATAGATAACATTGAAAAGGGTAATATAAATCTCGAATACGTAAATACGGAAAATCAACTAGCTGATATATTTACAAAGCGTCTACTGGAATCAAGTTTTGTCAACTTACGTAGAGGGCTAGGGTTGGTTTCAAGAAAAGAACTCGAAGAGTAAAAATGTTTTTAACATATATCAAGAGTTCGTACATTATTTTTTTTCAGAAACCAATGTCTTTTTTTTTTCTTTTTACTATATTTAGAAGAGAATTTTTCTATGGTTAAACAAATACGAACCATCTCTTTTCTTTCTCCAAATAGAAAATTCCTTCCATATATATGATTATATTTTATTTTCTTGAGTGCTCTCAGACAACTTTTTCTCTCAAATCTCCATTAAATAACGTATTATCATGGCTCATATCTGTGATGAATGTGCACGAAAATCGCACATCACCATAACAAGTTCTGAGTCTGAAGAACACTACTCCCCTAAGACACCGGAACACCCTCCTGGCTTTCATCAGAATTCTCGTACACCTGGAAATACTCCAACATCGAAACGATGCAAGAAGGCTCTTTTCTGTTCCCCACGAACCAAAGAAAAGATTGACGAGATACACCACTATCAAAAACACCAAGTCGATCTCCAAAGGTAGATGTACTATGAGCAAAAATTAACTTCCTCTCGTTTGACGTATCTCGAGCAAATAGCTTCACTCTTCTGTAGTTCCAACAAGCATAACGTTCATGAGCCAATACCTATGCCATCATCATCGAGAGCACCCAACTCATGGGATAGGAACTCTAACAAAAATGAAGGCGGAAGCGGAAAATATTCTCCTTGGGAACCAAGGAAATAATAATCATGTTGGATCTAAGGAGATTTATTTATATATTCCGTTTAATAATGTTTTTATTTCCTTTTTCATGTGTTTACTTTGTTTTATTATAATAAAAATTATTTACGTATTGATTTCATTCAAAATATTGCTGAAAAAAAACAGTTTGATTCAAATCCTGGCGACCTAAAATAAAATCCTGTCGACCTAAATAGGTGAATTCCAAGTCAGAGAGTGTTTAGGTCGACCTGTCCAATAATTTATGTCGACCGGTTCTGTTTTTCATAATTCAGACAAGTTTTCGGTCGACCGGTCACAAAATTTATGTCGATCGGTTCTTGTTTTTCACTATCCAGAAAAGAATTAGGTCGACCGGTAACGAAAATTATGTCGACCGGTTTTGTTATTCACAATCCAGAGAAGAATTCGGTCGACCGGATATAAAATTTATGTCGACCGGTTTCACATCTTTTTCACACAGAGATATTTTCGGTCGGCCGGTATACTTTCTTAGGTTGACCGGTTCTATTTCAGCAAGAAAAGGGTTGACCGGTAGAACATTTCGGTCGACCGGTTTAAACAATTTCTACCTCCTTCTCCAACCCGAAACTTTTTAGGTCGACCGCCTTGATTTCATAGGTCGACCGCCTTGATTTCATAGGTCGACCGGTCACTGTGAAAACTGTTTTTTTATATAGACATGTCGATTCACAAATTTAAAACCACCGCACCTTTTCATTCACTATTTCTTCAAAATTTCGAAACACCTTCTCTATCAAGCCCTAATTTCTAAAAATTCCATTTTTTCAAATCTCCAATGGCTCCAAAGACAAAGAAATCAAAAACTTCTACCTCCTCAACATCAATTCAACCCATCGATGCTCAAATCAAAAATTGGCTTATGGATCCAATAGCTGTAAGAAGATGGAACAAAATGAAAGATTATACCTTTCACCAAGGAGTGTTTATCAAATTCAACGATTTCTTTCTCTATAATGTTAGAGAAAGAGCAAACAGAGCAGGAATTGAGTCACTTCTTAGTTTTGAAGACAACAATGTGGAGATTAATCATATCATGATTAAACTATTCTATGCTAATCTCAACTTGGAAAAATTCAAGCCAGAGAACTCATCAGATTGCTTATGGTCAGTGGTCTGTGGCCAACATGTGTTTATCTCTAAAGATAGAATGGCTGAAGTTCTTCAATCTCCAAATGATGGTATATCCTTTTCAAATGACTTCTGTCCTGTTCATATTAGAGATAAAGTTAGTCACTTATTCATTGAAGATCATAAGTCAAGTGCAAAAGGAGTTAATCTACGACCTACGCCGAGAATTCTTCATCATAGCCTCACTCATTCAATTTTACCAAGAACCGGAAACTTTGACGCAATTTACAGAGAAAATTTTAGGGCATTGTACGCCATCTATGGAAATATCAATATAAATTGGATTGAGTTGATATTTGATGAGATTTTAACGGTAAACAGACTCTCTCGTCCTCATATTTTTTTACAACGAATACATTATGCGTCTTTTAATAAATTGCGGAGTTCCAACTCCGGAATCCAAAATTTCAAAGCCGAAATGTATAAATAAAGCTTCGAAGAAGAGAATGAAACTTCCAGAGCCATACCTGAACATTATTCCTTATGAGCAATACATACATCAAGGTCCTCCTGAACCTTCTACATCACATGTTCCTACGTCGGGTCCTCCTGAACATTCTACATCACATGTTCCTACGTCGAGACCAGAAGATGTTAAGATTCCTTCACCCACTTCTACAACAAAGGAATCTCTTGAACAAATAGCAAGGAATCAATTTCTTCTGGAAGCACGACTTAAGCGAACCGATAAAAAGCTTGATCGCTTAGATACCAAGATGGACAAACGACTCAACAAACTTAAGTCCTTTTTCAGCATTCTCTGGGGAGCAATTTCATGTGGAGCTTCTTCCTCAACCACACATGTTCAAAATCCAGGAAAACGACCAATGCCTCCTACTTTCACATGGTCTACTTCGGAGGAGACCACTAGCCCTGGAGAAAGTACTCAGCATAGTCGTGGTCATGGAATCTCATATGTTGAACCAAGTTGGCATGAGGGAGAAGAAGAACAATTTGATGATGATAAGGAAGAAGAAGGAGAAAAAGAAGCGGATAAGGAGCAGGAAGTAGAAGGAGATGAGGAAGAGGAATCCTCGGAAGAAGAAACAGATGAGGAGGAAGGATCATCAGAAGAAGAAGGAGACGAAACCGACTCTGATATACCTCCTCAGTAGTTCTATCTATCTATGGTTATGATATTATGTCTTCAAAAAACACTATTAGCTTTTCTATGTGTTTTGTTTTATGTTTGCTACGAAAAACTTGGGGTGGTCTTGTATATTTTGGTATTGTGTGTAATGTATGATATACTCTGGATGTGGTGTCTTATGCTATTTAATCTCTCTCATATTTTATACCCTTTTTGTCGATGACAAAGGGGGAGAGAATGATTACTAACCTTCTTTTTGCAGAGATTTAGTTATTTTTTTGTCCAGGGAGATCATATACTCAGGGGGAGTTAGAGCATATATACAGGGGGAGATAGCAATGGAGATCATATTTTAAAAGCTATGTTGTCATCAATCAAAAATGGGGAGAATGTTGAGTCAAGAACTTTTAATGATCGTTTTGATTAATGACGAGAAGAAGCTTCATGATCGACAAAAAGAAGATTCAATGGTTTCATAGGTTAGAAGTTGGTTATTTAGAATATTTTATGTTAAAATCAATCCTCAAATAATCATACTTCCCATTGATTTCAAAATTATGCATGAAAACTCGTTTTTATTGTATATTGACAAAAACAGGTCAACCTGTTAAAAATAACAGGTCAACCTATTTTTAAATATAACAGGTCAACCTGTTAAAATTAACAGGTCAACAGCTTTTTGAAATAACGGTCAAAAACCTGTCAACCTATTAATTTTTCCTGTCGACCTATTTTTGAATTTCATGAAGAGTCATCTTCTTTCTTGAAAAGTTGCATCCATTTCTCTTCATTTAAAATCATTTCTTTTGATTGCAACTTTTCACCAATAATTGCAACTTCTCAATTACTATAAATACATCAGTTTTCAATCAATCAAATCACCGAAATTTCTCTCCATTCTCTGATCTATATTGTATTATTCTTAGCATTCTAAAAGCACTCAAAAGCATTCAATTATCGTTTGAATCTCCAAGCATATTTAACACACTTGTGATTCAACTCGATAATCCACTTCCAAATCTTTGCAAACATCAATATATATTTGAGGATAAGATTATAGGAAGGTTGTACTCAATCATTGACTAATCAGTGTTGAAGAAAGAACACATTCAAGGTCAAACTCTTGTAATCGTCTTGTGGGTAAGCTTGTAGCCCGTGAAACAAGTGGGTAAGCTTGTAGCCCGTGAAATCAAGTGGGTAAGCTTGTGGCCCGTGAAATCAAGTGGGTAAACTTGTAGCCCGTAAATCAAGTAGTTGTGAACCTGTTCCTCCGGGTGAAGCGAGGGTGTTGTTTAGTGAAAAGCCGAAGAGGAGCTTCGGGACTGGACGTAGGACGGGAGGTCCGAACCAGTATAAAAATCTGGTGTCATTACTTTACTTTATCTACAACATTTATATTTGTTAGTGATATATTTCTTGTTTGCGAATTTTTACCTGCGTAACTATTGAATAGCTTAAGTTATCACATACATTCCGCATAGCCATATTATAGATCCCGCGCAAGTCATACACACTCCGACTTTTCAAGTT
The DNA here is from genome assembly GCA_030737875.1 of Allium sativum. Lineage (NCBI taxonomy): Eukaryota > Viridiplantae > Streptophyta > Magnoliopsida > Asparagales > Amaryllidaceae > Allium > Allium sativum. The sequence goes on from CM060913.1 coordinate 683,838,529, forward strand.
ATATGAATACAAGAGGATGTTGGAGTATTTCCAGGTGTACGAGAATTCTGATGAAAGCCAGGAGGGTGTTCCGGTGTCTTAGGGGAGTAGTGTTCTTCAGACTCGGAACTTGTTATGGTGATGTGCGATTTTCGTGCACATTCATCACAGATATGAGTCATGATAATACGTTATTTAATGGAGATTTGAGAGAAAAAGTTGTCTGAGAGCACTCAAGAAAATAAAATATAATCATATATATGGAAGGAATTTTCTATTTGGAGAAAGAAAAGAGATGGTTCGTATTTGTTTAACCATAGAAAAATTCTCTTCTAAATATAGTAAAAAAAAAAAGACATTGGTTTCTGAAAAAAAAATGTACGAACTCTTGATATATGTTAAATTTTTTTTTACTCTTCGAGTTCTTTTCTTGAAACCAACCCTAGCTCTCTACGTAAGTTGACAAAACTTGATTCCAGTAGAGGCTTTGTAAATATATCAGCTAGTTGATTTTCCGTATTTACGTATTCGAGATTTATATTACCCTTTTCAATGTTATCTCTCAGAAAATGATATCGAATATCGATGTGTTTAGTCCGTGAGTGGTTAACTGAGTTTTTGGATAAATTTATCGCACTCGTGTTATCACAATATATAATATAATTCGATAAGTTTATACCGAAGTCTTTAAGTGTTTGTTGCATATATATAACTTGTGTACATGCTAGTGCCGCTGATATATATTCCGCTTCACACGTCGAAAGTGAAACACAATTTTGTTTCTTACTAAACCAAGAGACAAGTGATTTTCCAATAAAATGACACGTACCACTTGTGCTCTTTCTATCCGTTCGTGATCCTCCGAAATCAGCATCACTATATGATATTAATTCAAATGTACATTCTTTTGGATAGAAAAGACCGAAATCTTTGGTATTATTAAGATAGCGAATTATACGTTTCACTGCTCGTAAGTGTGAATCTTTAGGATCGGCTTGAAAACGTGCACATAAACAAACACTCATCATAATGTCAGGACGACTAGCTGTTAAATATAATAGAGAACCTATCATACTACGATATAACTTCTGGTCAACATTCTTTCCAAGTTCATCTTTTTCAAGATGTGTGGTCATACTCATAGGAGTTGGTTTACCAGAGGTATTTTCTAGTCCGAAGCGTTTAACTAGATTTCCGCAATATTTTTCTTGATTGATAAATATATCATTTGAAAGCTATTTGATTTGAAGACCGAGGAAATATGATAGTTCTCCCATATGTGACATTTCAAATTCTTTGGTCATAATATTTGCAAATTCTTTGCATCATCGTTTGTTGAACCAAAGATAATGTCGTCTACATATATTTGGATAACTAATATATCTTTTTGAGAATGTTTAATGAATAAAGTCTGATAAACTTTTCCAATTTGAAATCCAGAATCTATGAGATAGCTTCTTAATCGTTCATACCAAGCACGAGGTGCTTGTTTCAATCCATATAAAGCTTTCTTAAGTTTATATACATGATCCGGATATTTCTCATGTATGAACAAAGTAGGTTGTTCGACATATACATTCTCTTTGATAAACCCATTTAAAAAAGCACTTTTGACATCCATTTGATAAAGTTTGAAATCATGATGACAAGCAAAGGATAGTAAGATTCGAATAGCTTCTAATCGAGCTACGGGAGCAAAGGTTTCTTCATAATCGATACCTTCTTCCTGATTATATCCTTGTGCTACAAATCTTGCTTTATTTCTTGTAATGTTCCCTTGTTCATCGGCCTTATTTTTATATACCCATTTAGTTCCTATAACTGATTGATCAGTCGGCCTTGGAACAAGTTCCCATACATCATTGCGCTCGAACTGGTTTAGTTCTTCTTGCATGGCAATGATCCAGTATTCATCAGTAGCAGCTTCTTTAGGATTTTTAGGTTCGATATTTGAGATAAACGCAACATGACCCATTTGATTAAGTTGATTCCTTGTTCTAATTTGTGATGTTACTTCTCCAATAATATTTTGAACTGGATGATCTCTTATAATTCTCGGAGGAGATCTAAATCTTGTTGGAGAAGGTACAATAATAGGTTGAGGAATATTCTCAATAATTTCTGAGTCAGAGTCATTATTTGTGATGATAGGATTATCAGTGACTATGGTTTCTTCGTCATCTGATATTATGTGAGATGGTTTAAAGAATTCATCAAAAGAAACATGAAGCGATTCTTCAATAGTTTTGGTTCTCTTATTGAATATACGATAGGCCTTGCTTCTTTCCGAATATCCGACAAATATTCCTTCATCGGATTTTGGATCAAATTTTCCAAGATGGTCTTTCGTATTTAAAATAAAGCACTTAGAACCGAAAACTTTGAAATATGAGATATTTGGTTTTCTTTGATTAAATAGCTCATATGCTGTATTTTTAGTCAGAGGTCGAATAGATACACGATTCAAAACATAACATGCAGGTGCAACAGCTTCTGCCCAAAAATATTTTGGTAGAGTGGATCCATTTAATAATGTTCTTGCACATTCTTGTAAGGTTCGATTTTTTCGTTCTACAACTCCGTTTTGTTGTGGAGTTCTAGGAAACGAAAAATTATGATTTATACCTTTTCTTGTACAAAAATGTTCAAAATCATTATTTTCGAATTCTCCGCCATGATCACTTCTTATATTTTTAACCTTAAGTCCTTTTGACTTTTGAATTCTTTTGACGAAGGATTTGAAATAATGAAAAGTGTCACTTATTTTTCAAGAAAATAACCCATGTATACCGAGAATAATCATCAACAATTACAAACACATATTTATTATGATTTATTGACTGAACCTGTGTTGGTCCAAATAAATCCATATGTAATAATTCAAGTGGTTGTAATGTTGATATGATTTTCTTGGATTTGAAAGAAGATTTAGTCAATTTTCCTAATTGACATGCATCACAAATATTATTGACCGAAAAGCTCATTTTGGGGAGACCTTTAACAAGATCATTTTTGGCTAGCTTGTCAATAGTTTTGAAGTTTATGTGACAGAAACGTTTGTGCCATAGCCATGGATCATTATCATTTGCTACAAGACACATATCTGAATTATGATTAATATTCATATTCAGAATATAGATGTTTCTATCTCTATGTCCTTCAAAAGCTATATTTCGATCTTTATCTAAAATACTACATTTATTATCCGAAAAGGAAATGGTAAAACCTTTGTCGCACAATTGACTGATACTTAATAAATTATGTTTTAAATTCTTAACTAGCAAGACATTTGTAATAAGAGGTAAGTTAGATGTACCATAATTACTCACATCGTCTTTGCCGATGATATAGCCTTTTGAATTGTCTCCAAAAGTGACTAAGCCACCATCCGAATAAGTGATATTTGTTAATAAGCTCTTGTCTCCAGTCATATGCTTTGAGCAACCACTGTCCAGTATCCACTTTCCTCTTTTCTTAAGTGGGACCTGCAAAAAATAAAGTTAAGTCCATGGTACCCACTTTTTATAGGGTCCTAAGAGTTAGGTCTTAGGAGTCCAAACCCATACGGGTCCGATATCTCCTTTATACAAATAATTTGGATTATGATGCACAGTACTCAAATTTTTTTGAATATACTTGTTCCTAATCAAATTGTTATTTGTTTTAGGAACCCATATTTTTATAGTTTTGACATTCTTCTTTTGAAATTTCACAATCGGTTTTGGTTTGGAATATAATAAACTAAGATTTTTCTTAGCTTCAGTTTCTTGTACTACCTTATTTTTCCTTTTTCTTTTGCCAAGATGTTTCTTGATAACTTGTTTCTTATATCTCAACCCTTGCTTATTTGTAGCTGATTGTGAACTCTCAATAATTTTTGTCAAATTTTCTCGACCTTTGTTAAAGTTAGAAACATTTTTAGTAATATCGTCTAACTTTGTTTGTAAACTAGCTTTTTCAAGATCTAGAGATTTAACTTTTTCTTTAAGCTCATGATTCTCAGTAGTAAGAGTATCATTCTTCTTTTTTTGAACTTCAATTTCTTGAGTCAAAAGAGATAGTTGAGAGTCAATATTTGATGATGATTCTTGAGCCTTTCCAAGTTCCTCTTCTAATATTTTCTTTTCATCTTTTAACATATCTCGTTCAAATTCTACTCTACTTAAATCAGCTTGAGCTTGTTTGCATTGTCGTTTCATATCTTTAAATTTATATATCAACTCAGCATTTATATCAAGAACTTCTTCAAAAGAAGGAATTTGTACCTCATCTTCTTTAGCCATAAAGCTTATATTTGCTTGTTCATTATCTGAGTCGCTTTCACTTTCGGATGAAGATGAATCTAAATCATCCCAAGTTACTGAGAATGCCCGTTTCTTTGACTTGTCCTTTTTGTGTTTGAACTTGTCATTTTCTGTCTTCTTCTTTTGTTCTGGACAATCATTTTGCATATGTCCCTTCTTATGACAGTTAAAGCATTCTACATTCGATGATGATGGTCTGTTTGATCCGAACTTCTTTCTGTTGTATCGACTAGCTTTTCGTTGCTTTAAGAATTTTTTGAATCCTTTTGCAATGAATGCTAGATCCTCATCTTCAGAATCTGAGATGTCTTCATCAGCATGAAAAGCTACATTTTTCTTTTCTTCTTTTTGTTCTTTTCGAGCCTGCAAGTTAGCTTCATAGGACATAAGATTTCCTATCAATTCATCCGGCTTCATGGTGGAAAGATCATTAGCTTCTTCTATAGCTAATACTTTTCATTCCCATTCATTAGTCAGTGAATGTAGGACTGTTGAAACTACATCGAAGTCGGAATATTTTTGTCCTAACCCGATAAGAGCATGATGAATAGTTTGAAACCTTGAATACATCTCATTGATTGTTTCATTTGGCTTCATTTTGAAATTTTGAAATTGACTTTTCAACAAAGCTATTTTTGCTTGTTTAACCTTGTTAGTACCTTCATGAGTGGTCTTTAGTGTTTGCCAAATTTGATAAGCAGTGGTACAGATACTAACACGGTTATACTCATTTTGGTCTAATGCACAAAACAACATATTTATTGCTTTTGCATTTACATTTACAGCTGCTGCTGTTTTCTCAGCAGGAGTCCATTCTGCATACTCAGTTGTTGGATTAACTATTTCTTTCTGAGTAGCATTCCATGAGTCATAATTTGTTGATTGCATATAAAAAGCCATACGTGTTGCCCAATAGCTATAGTTTAGGCCATTAAAGAAAGGAGGTCTTTGTGTCGATTGACCTTCAGTGTAAGTGGTGTTAATTGTACTTGCGTTATTTGCCATATTACTAGAATATATCAAATAATTGTGTTACGGTTATATGATGACCTTGCTCTGATACCAATTGAAAAGTCGGAGTGTGTATGACTTGTGCAGGATCTATAATATGGCTATGCGGAATGTATGTGATAACTTAAGTTATTCAATAGTTACGCAGGTAAAAATTCGCAAACAAGAAATATATCACTAACAAATATAAATGCTGTAGATAAAGTAAAGTAATGACACCAGATTTTTATACTGGTTCGGACCTCCCGTCCTACGTCCAGTCCCGAAGCTCCTCTTCGGCTTTTCATATATTTCTTTGAAGTAAAATAATAATTTTATTGTTTTTAATACCGTGAGAAAGTATTCTTTTTTTTTGGTAAGGTTAAGTATTCTTATTGAAATTGACATATAATTATGTTAGATGAACTAACAAATATTATTTAACTTATTTCTTTTATATCGGCTAAATTTGAAGTTATGCAATTTACAATTTTTTTCCAGAGCCAATTCTCTAGTATAAAGTTTTGTAGTATGATAAATTATGTTTATACCGCTGTTAGTTAATATCATGGTTATAGAGCATTTGAGAGAGATAATTATGGATGGAAGCAAAAATAAGCTCCCAGGTGGCCTGTGTATGAAAAAGCTTCTTACATATATAGTTTTTGCTTTATATGTAAGCAAGCAGTTAATAGCAGTTGGCTAAATTCTCAACGAAAAGTGATTTTGCAATCATATAAGTAGAAAAACAACTAAAGTTGTCGTACTCGTATAGAGCAGAAAAATATCAGAATTGAATTAAAAAACAGTGGTTGGAGTACATTGGATTGAACATTGTGGAAGACATAAAATTGGAAAGTAGATGGATAGAAAAATCTTAAACCAAAGTGTAACACTGATGCTGTGCGTAAACAAACAATATAATAGAGAAACAATTGTTGCAAGAATCTTCGAGCCCTTTGTCATGCTTTCCGGTGGTTCTAATTCCTGAGATTATGTTGAATTCCTCAGCAACATAGAAGCAGGCTGTACAAGGAATTGCATTTGTTACGACTAGTGTGTAACCCGTGCGTTGCACACGATAGTAGTATAAAATTTAGTTTTTAGAATTTTAATGTTAAAACTGTAACTTTATTATATAACATACGATGAATCCGACCAAATAAATATAATATAAATTATCGTTGTTGTTGTTGTCTATATATGGTATGTATTATGTAACTTATATTTCTTTGAAGTAAAATAATAATTTTATTGTTTTTAATACCGTGAGAAAGTATTCTTTTTTTTTTTTGGTAAGGTTAAGTATTCTTATTGAAATTGACATATAATTATGTTAGATGAACTAACAAATATTATTTAACTTATTTCTTTTATATCTGCTAAATTTGAAGTTATGCAATTGGTTAAAATATATTGACTTAAGAGTAAATAATATGAATAAATTGAGAAGGATTATGTACGAAGATTAAATAGATTTAACGTGGAGTTATTTGAAGTTAAAATGGATCTTTTTTTTAACATTGTGTAAGGTAAATTTATTGTTTATGTACATAAATGATTATAGTTAGTTTATAAATTAATTTTGTTATTATTGTTTATGTATATAAATATACGTATGTGATATATAGCTGAACACAAATTTTTTGTTATTTTTTATTAGTTTGTGTATGTATACATATACGATTGATACATAAATTATTAAAATAATTTAAATTTGAGATCTTGTAGCCAATTGAAATACATGCATCTAAACATGGAAAATTAGGAAGCAACCGATGAATTTCTATATAACTATAGAAATGTCAAAGTACAAACATCTGAAGTTAAAAATAGAACTCTAGAATGCAGATAAATTTATTATCACAAATGAATAATAAATTTATTTTGTTAGTGTTATTCATGTACATTTCATGATATCTGAATTATATATCTTTATATTTATCTATTTCACTTTTTTTAATATGAATGTGATATACAAATTGAAATTGTCACATTCAAGGATTTATTAGGTGAGTCAATTAAAATTTATTAATTATATTTATTCAAATAAATTAACACCAGGATTACAATGTTAACTAAAATTATGTTGAGGTAAACATACAAAATTATGTTACATTGAGGTGAGTTTTATAAGTAACCGTTGAAATTTCGAAACGAAGGCATTTTAGTTAAAATAAGAATTTTACAATGTAATGCATCAATGTATAGGTATAGATAAATCATAAATTAAATTTGCAATCATTGCTTACATATACAATTATGTTACATGACTGATGTACTTGTATATCCAAATAAATTTTATATCCTTATTTGTTAATATGAATATTGTGCGTATGTTGAAATTTCATATTTTTATGATTTATTTCACACGTCAACAGTTAACAGTTTATTAAGTTTAATTATAGTTTTAAAATTCTTGATTAACTATAATGTATAAAGTCAAATATAAAATATTAAAAGAGAAGTGAGATAATTCGGTAAGAGGTAGTAGGAATTTTAAAATTAAGGATTTTGCAATAAATTAAATAATTTTGTAATGCATGACGAATTTATTGTTACTTTTTGTTATTTTTGTCATTATTTTTTGTTTTGTCTCAATAAATAAATTTGTACTAATCTCACATTTCTATAAACAATTTTTTTTTTTTTTTGAATTTTCTTTGCTGAAGTGTAGATATATTATAGAGAAAATATTTTCTGTTTTTTTACTGCAATTATTTACATATTGGCTGAAACTAAAAGTAATAGTGTTTCATAAACTTGTTTTTGAGAAAGAAGATATATGTATTTCGAAATTCAAAGAGTGTATTTTACATATTTTATTGATGTTATATTGTATGTCGTTTGGCTTATGTGTTTTATTTAATGAAAATGTGATTTATCATATTTTATTGATATGGGTATGACGCACGTTATTGAAATTTTTATATTGCAATTAGTGACCGAACTTATGAATCACTAAATCACATTTATCTTATTATTTTAAACTTAAGACTGCATAATTAACTTAAACATCTGGACTGAAATGCCTAATGGTTTTCTTTTTTGAACTTTCTTTCTTCCTTATATTAACAATCTGTAAGGAGTACATTTACGTTTATTATTTTTGTATTATAACTTCAACTTGTTAATTCAGAGGAGTATGTTGAGTTTTTTTGTTACAAAGGTGTATTCCTTTTTTTTGCATTACGTTAGGGTAAATAGGATTGTAATTTATTATTATATATGTTTGATAACCTTCAAGGATAAAATAAACATTGAAAATGTTTCTTATTTACCTTACTCAAAAGAGAAATAAATATGTTACAATTTATAACTGATGATGGTTGAAAGTCATCATATTTAGTCTTGAAAAAATAATATGTAAGTTGGTTATCTTTACGAAACATAAACATTTGTTATGCTTTGTTGTTTTGTCTTGTTCATTAGCATATCATAGGAAGGTGCAACGTTGATAAGTGAATATTCAAAAAAGCAAATGGGTATGATATGTTGCTTGCCACTGTTTCAAATCTCGCCCGAGATCTCCTCCGAGATCTCGTTTTGGGCTCCTTTCGAAACGAAACAGCAAATATTACTCTAAATCTCCTTTCAAATATATCGCCCGAGATATTGCAATATCGAACGATATATCGATCGAGACGAAATACTGGAATATCGTTCGAGATCTTAGTTTTTTTGGTTAAAATTTAAATTTGTGCCTGAACTAGAACTATAATTAAAAAACTCAAATCTAGCCATATCAATCTTTTGTTATTTAACATTTTGCATGTTAAATGACTATATTGTATGTTCGTATATGTTTTACAATGCTTATGATTTTCATATTCGTCTTTTTACATACATGTTACTTATGAAATTATGTATTTTATGGTCTATTTATGCTGAATTTTTTAATGTTTTGGATCCTTTTAATGTTTCTTGTCTAACAATATTCCTGTTTTAAGCATACTACGATTTAGAGTATGAATGATCTTTCGCAAAATAAAGAATAATAAAGTTATTTTGCATTTTAAGTTTAAGTTACTATGTTTTTGATAACATTCGTAAAAACCATTTTGTTAAAAATACCATTTTTAACATACCATGTACTCCGAGATTGTTCCAATATGAACTTTCAGACCCGAGATGAAAATCCGAGACGAACTCCCGAGTTAGACTCATCTCGTCCGAGATCTCCCTCGATACGAGACCGAGTCTATAAAATCACCGAGACGAAACGCGACCAATATCCGAGATTTAAAACCTTGTTGCTAACCTCATTCATGCTATCCGAATATTATACCATTTAATCTTATTCCATAATGGTTGATCTTTTTGAAATGATTAACCAATGCTGGTGAAATTGGATTCTAGCGCCTCTAGATGGACAATATAATACATATCAATATCACAAAAGAATCATCTGATAATGGTTATTATGACTTGTCGACTTATAGTTTAGGAACAGTTTAGCCAAGGTTTCTGTTAAATTTCAAAATACATAAAAATTCTCTATCTTAAAACTTTGTAAATTAGGTCTTTGTTTTCCGAAAAACATCAAGAAAAAACATAAAAAAACCAACATAAAAATTTATCAAGCTTCAAAACTTAATTCAATACATAATGATCTTCATATTCATATAACAAAAAAGTGCTTCAAAGACAAAAAAAATAACAAAAATTATTCACATTTCAATATAATCTTGCAAATTTTCGAAAAATTGAAGACATCGCAGTTATTATATCAGAGTATTGCAAGATTTTATGAATTTTTTTGCTGATTTGCTTCAAACTTTCAAATTCAATGCCTGCATTTTTTCAAACATTAATGCAGAAAAGTCATAAAAAAATGATAATCATTACTTGCAATTGAAAAATATTTCACTTTGTAAAATTGCAGAAAAGCCACTATTTGCAAAAATTACTGACATATCTGCAGTTTTTCAATACACAGCAATACACTGTAAAATAGTTGCAAATATGTCTATCCTTATTCACATTAGGCATAGTTATCAAGGCGCGCGCTTAGGCACGCCTAAGCGCAAGAAAGCCCAAGGCTCAAGGCTTGCGCTTTTTTGCAGTTTGAGGCGCTTTTTTGGCTTAATTCAAAATTTTGTTTATAAATAGTTAAATAAAAAAATTTAATTGTTCAATAAATTATAAAATATGATTTAAAATTTAAATCTTATTAACAAAAAAGCCCAAGGCTCAAAATAGCCCCAGGCTCAATACTCACTCCTTAGCGCCTTGACTACTATGACAGTAGGTGCAGACATAGCTGCACCTGTTTTCTCATTTTTATTACCTGCAATAGACTACATGATAGTTGCACATGTGTCTGCATGCATTGACAATAATTGCAGACATTTGTATAAAAAAATTCACTAATCTTATATATTTACAATTTTTTTATATAGTAATGCTAAAATTAATGGAAAACGTGTTGCTACAGAAAATAATGACCCACTTTGAAGATAAACTTACTGAAGAATGTCATTCTGAACACTTTGATTTTAGTAAGTCATCCCAAATATTCACTATAATTTAAAGATCTACAAACTCATTCCTTCACTGGCCCTCCGAAGGTTTATGAAGAAACAGGGTTTGTTTGTATCCATTTTTGAAAATCAGATCCTATCCAAGCCCACAAATATATTAAAAAAAAAAAAAAAAAACATTTATGTACTTTGCCCTCATTTAGCAAACAGAACACATACATTGTAGCAACCTCATCCATACAAAACCAGAAGGAAAAAAAAAATTTAGAAAAAAAAATATCAATAGATTATACTTCCAAAGTGCTGATCATCCAATGTAAAGGATCCGGCCATAATAAACACATGATTAAAATGCTATTCAGTACCTTCAAAATGGGATTTGCGTTCTACAATTTCTAGGACAATTAATTTTGTTTCCATGTTATGTGTTTTTGTAGGCAAGCTCCTTGCTCCATCCCTGAGTAGACCATGAGTCCGTGCCCATGAAACCGTGAGTGAATAAAATGACAGGTCCTTTGTATGAGAGCCAAAGCATTAATAAATCCAACAATGTGGATTAATAACTGAAATTGCATGCAATATCTCAGCTAAATGAGAAATAGTTGAACCTAAAACTATTTATAAATGGAGTAAATAGAAAGTTTTCCAAAGTTGAAACTTATTCATAGGCTTATCTCACATTGATGTGTTCTATAACAGATTTCTCAATGACTCGTCATATTAATCAGAGCGTATTCGCCATTAAGCATATGATATAGCTATGTGCCCACTGAATAAATAATGCTGGATTAACCATGCACAGCTACGTAAATGAGGTACACAACAGAACAATTTCTGTCATGGCATATCTTTGGACTAACATGCACCTACCCTAGCCATGTTAAAAAATTAAATCCAATAGCATTTTTTTTTTTTTAATTTACATTTTTTGTGCCGTGACATTCGAAACTCTTTAATGGTGATAAATATTCACTTATTTGATCATAGTAGAATTTAGATTATATGCTTTTAGTATCGCATAACGTTCATTAATTATATCTCACATAAAACAATCAGTAACAATCATCCATGATTAATTATAGCATATTAATTACACCTGTATGTAACTTAACACATAATTCCATCTATAACTGATTTACAAATGATACATAACTCAAGGTTAGAAGTCACGTTTTTGGTTTCGGACTTGGTTTCAATCTTTTGTAATATTATAAATTTCGATATAATTTGTAAATTTCAAGAACTACGGTTCTAGTCTTAGTTTTAAATTTAATTACTTACTCATATAATTATACATGACTTTTAATCCGCTGAAACAAATAATATGAACAGGATTATGTATAACTTATCGTTATGTGATAAATAACATATAAACAAACAATGTGATTAATCAACTCTCAAAAATATTTTTTGGTTAATTTGTTTTCAACTATTTTAGTTACACAACACACATGTATGTATGTATGTATGTATGTATGCATATATGTATATATTAATTTTTTATACTTCGTAAGTTAAAATTTTATAAATATTTACATTTTTGACACATGATTTCTTTTTCTATTGTCCTCATGTAAAATTTGAAGTTCAATTATATTTTTATAGAATCGGAAATTTTTGATTGCTTTTCATTGTGTCCATGCTAAAATCAAAATGGGAAGACCGAAATCTCAGCCTTTTGATCAAAATATCAACCCTTGAAATAAAGGTGAATTATTTAATAATTAAATTTAGCCCAGTTGAAATACCAAACACTCAATAGCTGTATATTTAAAATTAAAAACCAAGAGGGAAAAGAATAGTTCAAGTAGTTACTATGTTTTAGCGGATGGTGACAAAGCTAACATTACTGTGAAGATAAATGCATCAAGTTTTATACATACTCGTTTATTATTTTGTTAAATGTGCAGGATTATGTATAGTAACAAAATTTGTCGTAGGAAATAAATCACAGAACTCATTTAATCGTCTTCTTTTATTTGTTGCAGAATAACTTTTCCTATATAGGTATATTTATAACTTATAGTAGGCCCAATTCTGTTTATGCAATACGGGCATACTGGTTCACTTTCCAGTTAACTGTATACTTCGTTAAACACAGAAAGCACAATGCCAAAATTTAACAGAAGTACGTTTTTCTTCCTCGCATCATAATCAATTTCTTCTTTGATTAGTTTGATTTTAACATTTTTGTACCTTTGAATTTTTTCAATATTTACTGATTCAGCTTTTAAATACATTTTCGTTTCTTCATCTATTTTGAACAATATATATTTAATTAGTGCAGTATTATAGTGTAGTCTCACTGTGAGTGCTAATTTTTGTTCTCAACCCACATGGTAATTTCCATGCTAATAAAAGTACAGTTTCTGATAAATTGTTTGATTCTTACATTATGATGGACTGACAAAGGTAATATCTCCTATACAAAAAAAAAAAAAAAAAAAAAGATTTTTGAATGCAGCTCTGGATCGGTACAGGTATGTTAACTGAATGAAAACTACATCTTTACTCCTAAATGAGACTGAATTTGCATACAATCATATATTAATTACACTTACATCATTATTTGTATTCATAGCTGAAACTTACGAACTGATATGAACATGGATAATACATTATGCCAACTAAAGGTCTGTTGTACTGTTATATGTTATAATACGTTTGCGACCATATAAAAGCACGAAATATAATAGCAAGTAGATTGCCAAAACTGAATTAAGATGATAGGTAGACAAAATTTCACATATTGTAGTCCACAAATGAGTTAATTTTATCAAGTTCAATGATGAAGGATGTCATTATTCGCCACAAATAATATATACTAACTACTGAGCAACTGCAGATAACTCTTCCTTATTTAACTGTAAATTTGCAACGAAAGAAAATCCCAAATTAACCTTAAATCGGCAGATCAAATTATAACTACCTAGTTAGTAGAAAGATGAGTGCTTACGAAGATGAAGGTAGAAGTTGCAGATGACAACGAATCGGCACCGAAATTGAATTTGATAAATGAAATTCAGTTGAGGTCGAACATGCAATTGATGATTCCTGTAAATGTTTAGAACACGTGAATCAAAATAATAGTAACATGCTAACAACGATCTTTACTTTCAATAGCCCTGCTCAAAATTGAATTTAAATTGAAAACATGGTTTTTGATAAATGAAATAGAGTTGATCGAGCCTGAAATTGATAATACCTGCGATTGTTTAGAAAACCTGAATCAAAACAGCAACATAATAACAGCGATCTTCAAATTCAATAGCCTGCTCAAAATTGAATTCAGATTGAAATTATGGTTTTTGATAAATGAAAATGAGTTGAGCTAGAGGCTGAAATTGATAATACCTATGATTGTTTAGAAAACCCAATTTAAAAGAACAGGAACATGTTCACAACGATCATTAGTTTCTATAGCCCGGCTCAAAATCAAATTTAAATCAAAATTGTGGTTTTTGATAAATGAAATTAAGTTGAGATAGAGCCTGAAATTGATAATACCTGCGACTGTGTGGAATACCGAAATCAAAACAGCAGAAACATGTTGACAATGATCTTTACTTTCAGTTGCCCTCCTCAAAATTAAAACTAAATCGAAAATTGTGGTTTTTCATAAATAAGATAGAGTTGATAGACCTGCAATTGATAATGCCTGTGATTGTTTAGAAAACCCGAATCAAAACAGCAATATGATAACAACGACCTTCACTTTCAATAGCCCTGCTCAAAATTGAATTCAGATTGAAATCGTGTTTTCTGATAAATGAAACCAGCGATGAAGAAAGAGGCGACGGATCTACCGGTAGGATCTGAAACAGAAATTGTGATGCCTGAAAGGGTGAAAGGATGCAGAGATTTGATGAAGTTGGGTTTGCAACAGGCATCTGAGGAGAGGTGAGCATTGATGAATGGGAATGAGCATAAATCAGAAGCAAAAGGATACCTGGGGCTGAATGGAAAGGAGGATACTGGTAGGATAAAAAATGCGGAGGGAGAGATATAAATGAAATAACTTAGATAAAAATGCGGAGTGCGTCAAACCAGCCATTGTTAGGGATATTATTTGAAATAAATGAAATAAAAAAAAGTTAATACGAAATATCTAGAAGAGTTAAGAGAGTTAAGGAGAGAAGAGATAAGATAGAGAATTAAAGAGAGAGCTTAAATTTCTTCTGCTTTACTATTATTTAATAGATGTGTAATAATTTATAAGCTATAACATGTAATCGGTGGTATCAATTCGTAGTTCTAAATCTGAATTTTAAAAAGAAAAAAATCTGGGCACTTGCTGGCTGAAATGAAGTGGGGCATAAGCTCATATCGATCACAATTCCTGTGCATGTAGTTGGTGAGCAGGCATTGTGACATAAACTTTGTCATTGTTAGTGAATACTCTTTTATCGCGGTACACACAAAAATGATGAAATTAGCGTGTATGCGAGCAAAGCAGTCTGGATTACTTTGTAAAATTAGCAGGATTTCCATGCTTGTTTTCCTTTTTCCTTTCTAGTCCGTGTATGCTAACTTTTCGCATTTTATACAGTGTAAAAAGGTCTGTTCTTGCCTATTTGGGTATTCTTTAGAAAAGTGTCATAAAAATACAGCTTACCAAACAGAAAAGACATAAGCATCAATGCACATTGTTAAAAACTGCGTAAATGTTCAACATATGAGAAATAACTATAGATGTTTAAGCTTATGCACTTCTATTGTTATTTTTCATTGTGGTTGGAAACGATTTGGGTTGTTTATTTCATAATCACTTGGCCTGAGAACAAAAAACTTGGATGGTCCATAACAAATGTAATTCAATTTCAAAGATATTTTTTAAAATTTGGATGGTCCATCATGCATAAGGACATATAATGGTAACAATATTATAAGGAAGGGTTAGAAAAAAAACTGTAGATAAAATATGTGCCTTGTTGGTGGCTGAGGCGCCTCCGCAAACGGAGACTCATGTAAGGCGCGCCTTTGGAGTTTTTTTTTGCGAGGCTCTGAGGCTTAGAAAGGCGTACCTCGAGATCATGTATACTTTTTCCCCCTGGGGCCAGTATCTTTCGACCCGACCCAAAATCGAACAGATATGTTCGGTCGATTTAGGGTTTTCAACCCATTTGAGTTCGAGTTTGACATCTAGAAGGGGGAAAAAAAAAAAAAACACGCAGCCTCTGCCACCGCCTGTCAGGCATATGTATTTTTTTTAAAAAAAAATGCAGCGTGTGTTTCACTTTTTCTTTGCAACTTTTTTTTTTGCATCATGTTTTTTCTTTAAAATATATGCAGCATGTTTTTTTTCCCTTTTCTTGCAGCAGTTTTTATTTTAATCTTTCAGCAGTTTTTTTTTAAATATATGCAACGTCTTTTTTTATTTTATTTTTTATTTGCAACAGTTTTTTTTTTCCCCCTTTTTCAGCAGCTCTTTTCAACATGTTTGTTTTTTGCAGCAGGTTTATTTTCTTTAAAAATATGTGCAGCAGGTATAGTTTTTGCAGCATGTTTTTTATTTAGCCTTTTGTTATCGTTATCGTGTTGTTTGTGACTTATAACTTCTATGTATTTGGTGTTGGAACTTGAATTTGTGATTGTTTTAGTTTCAAAATGACATTTGTGACTTCGTATCTACTAATCTATGTTTTTTATCACTAAATTCATCATTTTTGGTAGCATTTTATAGTGCTGTTTTTTTCTTTAAAAAACCCGCACTTGTACAAAAGCCCAAGGGTCAAAAAAACTCAATGCGCCTTAGTGTCTTAACTACTATGTAATTAAGCAGTGTTATCAAACGCGAGATGCGCACCGAAGCGCCAAGGCCCTTTGGAGCATAAGCGCAACGCGCAAACGCGAAGCACGCGCTTCATTAAAGAAAACCGCAGAATGTATAAAACTATAGATACACACATCTTGCACATGTAAACGTTATAAACTAATAGAAAATAACACATTCATATGCAAATCAAATTGTCACTACATCAAACAAAGATACGGTAAACATTAAAGAACATACAAGTGGTATTAGAAAGAAATGCATGGTGCTTGTTATGTTTATACTTTATACAAACTAATTTAATACAACAACAATAACAACAAAGCCATATATCCCAAACAAGTTGGGATTGGCTAGATATGAAACCCAAAACTAAAATAAAATAAAAATAATAATGATGATAATATATATATATATATATATATATATATAAAGGGTTTAAAATAACCAAACAAATAAAAAGTCGTCCGATAAAGGATTTTTTTAAATAATAATAATAAGTAAAAAGGTTCAATAAAAGTGAAATAAAATCTAAAATAGTAATAAAAAGTTAGAAGGTTCAGTAAACATGAAATAAAGTCTTTAAAAAAAAATCACTTAAGGTTCTGGTACATGGATTGCCAATTTCCATGCACTCTTATTAACTACCAGCTCTTCCGATAAACTCCAGTTACTTAAATCTCTCTTTATTATCTCCTCACATGTCATTTTAGGTCGACCTCTACCTCTCTTTGGGCCTTCGGCGCGGTCTAGAATTTCAACGCGTACAGGTGCATCGTATGTTCTACATTGGATATGTCCAAACCATCTCAAGCGGTATTGGACTAACTTCTCTTCAATATGTGCAACTCCAAGTTTTTCCCGAATATCCTCATTTCTAATCCGATCTCGTTTGTTATGCCTACAGCTCCAACGCAACATCCGCATCTCTGCTACGCTTATTTTCTGGACGTGTCGCCTCTTAGTAGGTCAACATTCTGCACCATATAACATTGCATGTCTGATTGCTGTCCTATAGAACTTTCCTTTAAGCTTCTGAGGAATCTTCCTATCACATAGAATGCCAGATGCTAGTCGCCATTTCACCCATCCTGCTTGAATTCTAAAACTAACATCCTTATCAATCTCTCCATCAAACTGCAACATAGATCCTAAGTATCGAAACGATTCCTTCTTGGGTACTACTCTACCTGCCAGGGTAACATCTCCGTCATCTGACCTGACACTGCTGAACTCACACTTCATATACTGTTTTAGTTCTGCTAAGCCTGAAACCCTTTGATTACAAGGTCTCCCTCCACAACTCCAGTTGTCGATTAACCCCTATTCTACTTTCATCAATCAGCACAACATCATCGGCAAAGAGCATACACCAGAGAATCTCTCTTTGTATATCTTTTGTGATTTCATCCATCACTAATGCAAAAATATAGGGGCTCAAAGCCGAACCTTGATGTAACCCTACGTTAATTGGAAAATCTCTGGTCTCACCATCGCATGCCCTAACACTAGTCACAACCCCCTCGTACATATCCTTAATAAGGGTAATATACTTTGATGACACTCTCTTCCTTTCTACCGCCCACCATATAACTCTCCTCGGCACTCTGTCATAAGCTTTCTCCAAGTCAATAAAAACCATGTGGAGATCTTTCTTCTGCTCCCTGTATCTCTCCATAAGTTACCTAATCAAGAAAATCGCCTCAGTGGTTGACCTTCCAGGCATAAAACCAAATTGAATCCTAGAGACACTTGTCAACCTCCTCAAACGCTGCTCGCAAACTCTCTCCCAAAGCTTCATTGTATGACTCATAAGCTTAATTCCTCTATAGTTTGTGCAACTTTGAATATCTCCTTTATTCTTGAAGATTGGAACTAAAATGCTTCTCCTCCACTCATCTGACATTTTGTTTGATTTGGAAATATTATTGAACAGCTTAGTTAGCCATCTTATCCCTGCATCTCCAAAGCATCTCCACACCTCAATAGGAATGTCATCAGGCCCTACCGACTTGCCTGATTTCATACGTTTCAACGTCCCCTTTACCTCAGCTTCTTGAAATCTCCGCACAAAATGTCTATTGGTGCTGTTGGCTAAGTCTTCCAACTCGATCGAAGAGCTATCACTTTCTTCGTTGAAAAGCTTATCAAAGTATTCACTCCACCTATTCTTTATCTCATCGTCCTTCACCAAAAGTCTATCATTCTCATCCTTAATGCATTTAACCTGATTGAAGTCCCTTGTCCTCCTTTCGTGTAGCCTAGCTATCATGTAAACGTCTTTTTCACCACTCTCCTTTGTACTTAGCCTTTAATACAAATCTTCGTACGCTCGTCCTCTTGCTTCACTCACTGCTCTCTTTGCAGTCTTCTTTGCCACTTTGTACATGTACATGTTCTCTTCGCTTCTATGACGGTACATGCATTTGTAGCATTCCTTCTTCTCTTTGATAGCCTTTTGCACCTCGTCATTCCACCACCACGAATCTTTGGGTTCTCGCTTGCTTCTTGTTATCCCAAATACCTCAGTGGCTACTCTCCGAATGCAAGTTGCCATTACAAACTAATTTAATACAAATGAACAAAATTAAAGAAACTCGTGGGGTTATGGTGCAAAAATCAGTAGCTATATCCTTATATAGGCAGAAAGAAAACCTGTGCATAACTACTCAAACTATGTACATAACTAGTATGTCATGTATATATAGCATACACACAAGATAAATAGTAGTAAAGAAGAACCCCAATTAAAAGGTAAAGCTAAGTACCAAATATGACTTGTATATACATGCACATGTAATATATATATATATATATATATATATATATATATATA
This sequence comes from Allium sativum, assembly GCA_030737875.1. Classification (NCBI taxonomy): domain Eukaryota; kingdom Viridiplantae; phylum Streptophyta; class Magnoliopsida; order Asparagales; family Amaryllidaceae; genus Allium; species Allium sativum. The sequence continues at coordinate 683,857,894 of CM060913.1, forward strand.
TATATGGAAAGTCAATTTAAACACAAAATTTTGACACAGATGGTGACACAATTGATTTGCACCATTGGATCATCCCATGAAATCCACCTCTTCATATAAAGACAAAAAATCTAACGGTTGAGACTTTGTGTCTTTCTGTTTGTGTCTAATTTTGTGTTCAAATAGCCGCCCTCATATATATATACATATACATATATATATATATATATATGTATATAAAGACACACAAACATACATATATATATATATATATCATGAATACAAATATATACATACAATACTAAAGAACTCATTTCAATATTGAAGAAACTCAATGAGACAAATTAACAAGGACATAACATACTACATACGCCACTAAAGAACGCATTTCAGTACTGAAGAGACCCACTGTGACTAATTGACAAGCACATAGCAGAGAAATTAAAAGAATAAAAAAGAAAACAGAAGAAGATAGAAGTTACAGATGAAATATATCAAAAAGAAAAGAAAGATTAAAGAAGAGAAGTTTATTTGGTCGTTGTATGAGTTGAAGCCGTTGTAAGAAGAGGATCTCGTTTGAAGCGGCTGATATTTAAAGCGTATATGAGTTAAAGTCACAATTAGTGAAAACATAATTATTTTAGATGATCAAAGCTTGTCAATTACATTTCTTTCCTTTTTTCCTTAAATTTTCGCATAGCTTCAACTGAGCGCGCATACTTGGCGCATTGTTGCGCGTTGCACGTATAAGCGAGAAAAGCGCGCGCATAGGTCAAGTCGCATCGCATACCTTAAGCGAAGCGCTTCAGGTGCGCGTTGCGTGTATGCGTGCGCATATGCGCGCTTTTAATAACACTGTAATTAAGTACATATATCTTATGACTAAGCTAAAAATTTCTATATCATATGCTATGCCGATGGTCCAATAATACATATACTGCATCAACCTTCAAACAATTTTGTTATTTTAACGTGTTGGATTAGAGAAAAATCTCTCTTGAAGTGTACTATGTACGAAAGAGTTAACTTATACATGTGTTATATAATTTTTTCATTCTTGCATTGGGTTTGTTGGTAATTTTGTTACATAATCCATAAGCAAAGATTTATGCTATATGAAATTTAAATATCAGTCCTAAATTACAAAATTATGATTCAACCATGATCTTCTTTGAGTAATCAAATAATTCAACATTCATTAATCTTAAAAATAAACCATGTGGTTAAACGATCAGTCAAGATGGAAAATTCCCTAAAATCACAAAATAAGATAAAATAAAAGCAAATTATTTGTAAGTATACCTTATATAGCAATAACCTGATGTGAAGTTGAATTTCAAGGTCGTTGATAAAAATTGTAAATCCATATTCATGATTAGATGGAAACCGTGAATCTTTATGAGAACCTAATTTACGAACCAAAGAAAGAAATGATGAGAAAGCAGCAATATTGGTTATTGTAACATAAATGATTGCGGATCTCGGTTGATATTGGTTAAGACGAGGAATTCTGTTCGGATATATGTGATTTCTTCCCGTCGCTTTTCATAAGAACATAAGAGCACATAAAAACATATGTATGATATAAATTATGTTATCACAGATTATATAAATCAATAAATTATATGAAAAATCTTATTGCTTGCCACTTTTGTCACTCTTGTACGAAGCTGTCTAATTGGGATCTGCATCATCAGTGAACCATTACCTGGAAAAATAAATTCTCATTGCTAACCACAACCTTTTCTAAAATTGAAAATGCAAATTTACCTTTTTGCCCCCAGAGATTGTTAAAGAGAAGTAAAGGTTAGAACTTGGTAATTCATCCTTTAAAGATGACAATATCATCTTTCTCCTCAAATTGTGTAAATTCTCTTAGTGATATTCTTATATGCATGTTATGAGGGTATTGCAAATTCAACAATATAAAACATCAATGCACGAACTGCTTGATATGACCATATTCACTATGAAGTAAAATTATTTTGCTTGCATCCTACTATAACTATAGAAACATCTAGCCTTTATGTTATCATTAGATGATTGCCTACAGGAAATTTGGTATATTAATTATAACACGTTTGGCATGAATATGATTACACATTCAGCCTTTGACCGCTGAGACATGATTGACCTTAATTATGAATGGATTAAAGAGATTATACCGCTCTTTTTTTTTTTTTTTTTTTTTTAAACTTTTATATGCGTAACATAATTTTTGTAAACCATATATGAACATAATATGACTTAAGTTAACTTGAACAAAAATAACCTAACAATTTTACGTGGACTTAAGTCTTCATCTTCGATTGTTTATATAACTATAAAGATTGAAGGTGTATAATCACAGGGAAGAAAATAGGGGAAAAAATATGCTACATACAAAAAAGGCAAATCTTATATGAGAAATTAGGAAAAAGGAGTGTACATAAAGTTGATGGACGGTACTAAACATGTATAACAAAATTTAATCACAAAAGTTACTGGAATTGCGGCACTTATAGTAATAAATTTAAGAAAATAAAAAAGATTTGCAACACTTATAGTGCAAACACAACTTTTGTAGTAAAATAAGTGTTCAGAACCGACATTGATCATTGCAATAAGGCTAGTAGCACAAACAAAGACAAATTTGATGTGACATAGAAGTTAGCAAATGGTATGAGTATTAAATGTTGTGTTCATGCATTCAAAATGGTAAAAGTTTAGAAATAGCAACATGATGATACCTAGATCTCCGTTGTCTTGTTTACATAATTCCAATTTTCTAGCTTTGTATTACATAGAGTATAACATAATTGAAGGTATACCTATTTGAGGTTTCTTCTTCTGTGTAATATTAGTTACAAAAAGGAAACTAACATACTCCGGCTGGTTTGGCTATTCGAGAAGCAATAATATATTTAGTACCATTCGTCACTATGTAAATCATGTAAGTAGTTAAATCAGATGCAAACGTGTAACACAAATTTTAACTGGAAAGTCAGAAGAGTAGATAGTAGTGAATATAATGAGGAAAAAGGAGATATTTAACCGTACGTTATAAAATTAAATATCGTTTTCGGTAAATTTTTATAAAACATAAACTTATTTTTTTTCCCCACTAAACGTCCCTTAACAAGCCGAAAATCTCTTATATATTTATTCAACATATATATATGTACATAATTCAATTGTGATACAAACAACATAGACTGGCAATACATAAATTTAACAAGAATTGGGCCTCAATTAATTCAACATATGCATAGATTAATTAACAACGCTACACATGCAACACTATATATGCACACATACATACAACATAAACTAATTAACCTTATATTAGCAACACTATACATAGATTAATAACATGATTAATTCAACCTATATATGCACATATTAACAACACTATACATATAAACATATAATCTAACAAACTAATTAACCGTAAATTAGCAAATGTAGAGTATTAAAACGAAATTAAGGTTTATACCTTGAATATTGAAGAAGAATTGGAGCCTAGGGAGTAGAGAGAGCCTTTCAGACGTTGGAGAGGGTAGGGCGGCAAAGGAGGTGGTGGCGGCGAATTTCAGAATTTGGGAGGAGGATTTGGAGATTTTTGGGGTAAAAAACGAAATGGATAAGAAGGAAGTAGGTCGGTCAATTTCTGCTTAACTAACCAACGGCTAGCAATGACTTTAAAACCAACGGTTTCCAACGTTTTTTTTCTTACGTAAAGAAAAATTCAGAAATAAGCTTTTGTTTAAAGCCGTTGGATACCGTTTCCAACAGCCGTTGGCGGCCGTTGTCCACTTCCGTTGCTATATACTGTATGTCTTGTAGTGCTTATAGTTATTTATTCTGAATGAATGTTTTTTTCTTCTGAAATCTAAATAAATTTTTTTAATCAAAATTAAATTGAATTAAATTTGGTCTAATTAATAACACTAACACACACACACACTATATAAGTTGATTAAATTACTATAGTTATAAATAAATTTTATATAGTTATATATGTTAATTAAATTATGGTAGTTATAAAAAATTTGAATTTATATAATTAGGTATATACAAATATAATGTAAGTGAAACTACAAGAATTCCAAATAGATTTTGAGCTAAATACTTATGTATGATATGCAAGGATGAAGCCACAAGTCGAACAACACAGCCCCCCCCCCCCCTCTCACCCCCTATGGGTTCGTCCATGATGATATGCAATACCGTGCTTTCAAACGTGTCCGACACTTGAATCATAAAGCAATCGTAATTCATAAAAAAAAATTATTCATAAATCGGCATCACTTAAAAATATTAGTAATTATAAAATTTTAGTACAATTTTTTTGAATAATTTACATATTGATAGATTACTTGCATACGCTCTACTCGTTGAGCTAACTCAAGCTAGAGCTATTATGTGTAGTAATATTGATGTATTTTTCAGGCGAGATGAGATACAACGCATGTTTTTTTTTTTTTTTTTTTTTTTTTTTTTTTTTGCAAATTCAAGGTATATAGATTGTACGTAGAGAGAAATGATAGTTAAGAATGAATAATCTCTCTTGATCTGTTGGGTGAAATCAAATTCAAGGTGAAGATTATGATAAAGATCACGATTACAAATTATATCTGATGTAACCGATAAAGAGATTAAAAGGTTTGTGGATCTGTGATTTGCTGGGCAAACTCGAGATTTGAATTCCAAGTAAGTGAGTCTGTGGTAATGCACATTCTTGACTATTATTATTTCATGCGTCCTGACTTCAAACCTGGCACGTGTTCTGAGTAGTAAAATGTTTGTCCTGCTTCTAAAGTGCGAGTGAAAATAGGTGTAAAATTCATGTTTGGATATAAACATTTATGAAGCAGATTGAAAAATATTCTATTTATAAAAATGTCTATATAAATTTAAAATAATGTAAAATAGATTTAAAGAAAATTAAATTAAATGGTTTTAAATACTTATTTGAGATTTTACCTATAATTTTATTTATTTTAAACCATATAATTTAATCATATATGTAATTTAAACTTTTATATATTAACATTTTCTTTAAACCTATTTTACATTATTTTAAATTCATTTTCTCCAATAATTTTGGCCAATCCATCATCTTTTCAAATCTTAATCATCATGTTTGAATCAAATTTAGGGACTTGATGAAATGCGATTTATGAAAACCATTAGATTTAAACAAAAAATGCGTACATTATATTTTAGTAGGTTGTTCATGTTAGGAAATTTTTTAGGATCTCTGCACAATTAGATTTTAGAAGAGATAAGAAGTGAAAAAAATGACAAACAAAACCTTTATTAATTCACCAAAATGATTACAAGAGAAAGCCTTAAAAAATTGAGAAGATATCTCAATCCCAAACAAAAAGAAAATAACCTTTTCCCCTTACCAATACAATAGGCCATATGATGCCTGTTTATATTAGTATTGAGAACATATCTTCATTAATAAGCATTTGATTACTTTCACCCTTTAAAAAATCTTTCTCATGTAGATAATTTGTTGCTTTCTTTTATGCAATAAAAGATGCAATAAATTACTCTATCAAATCCGTTAAATACATAAATAAGGCAATGTATTTGTGACATAATCCTACCTTAATTTAAATATCTCCAAAATCTATTAGTATATGGAATATCATATCACCAAATTTTAACAATCTCCACCTTGATACGATATTCCATAAATGTCATCCAAGCTCCTTTTGTAGCCTCAACCTTCGAACAATCTCCAATGTTACAAACAATATTGTCATTTCAAATATAACTAACTTCCAAACCATCTAATTATGTATGCTCCCAATTGATCATGTATATCACCAATAAATCAGAATCTGTGGTAATACCACAATGACTTCCATGCAGTTTTTGTGGCTTTACGTTGCTGGCTCTGCCTTAATTCAGATAAATTTCTCCCTTCATCAATAGAATAAGAACTTTCCTCGTTCTCCACCGTCTTTCCAAGTATTTTATAAATGTTGTTGCTATCTCTCTTAGCACGCAACATCTTCCTGTTATCTTTTCAAATCTTTGTTACTCCACCTTGAGTTGAAAAGTTGCACCATTTTACTTCTAATTGTCCTGCAGATACAAGATTTTTTATAATTTCTGGAATATACCTGACTTCTGTGAGTTTCATCATACTTCCATCATGTATCTTCAATCTAACAGAACCTATCCCTTTTAACACACAACTTTTCGCCATTAGCGGATTCCACATTAGCATCTTGCTCTTTATATTCAATGAATGCATTCTTTTGAATACATATGTGGAAACACGCACCAGAGTCAAGGACCCAACTTTTGTTCTTGCCTTCATTGACACAAAAAACATCGCCCTCAATTTCCTCATCAAGATTCACCTCATCATTGCTAATATTATTTTTTCCATTTGGCTCTTCTTCTAAAGCCTTCATCCTCTCCTTGTTCTTTTTTAGCTTATTGCAAAATCTCAGCTGATGACCAGGTTTCTCACAATAATAGCAACTGAATTCCTTTTTCATATTCAGTCTATTTGACTGTCTTTCCATGTTTCGATGAGTAACTCTTTTTGCAAGATAAGCTTCTTCAGTTGGAGTTATATTTTTTGTTGCCTCCTTATCATTTCCTTCCACAAGGTTTGTCCTCCGCATCTCCTCATTAATTAATCTGCTAACCACGGATTTCATTGAAACGACTCCATCCAAATTTGAGTTATTCAATGCAACAACAAGCATTTCCCAACTCTCTGGTAATGAACTCATTAATATCAAAGCTTGTGTCTCATTATCCACCTTGAAATTCACGGCCGTCAATTGATTCACAATTGCCTAAAAATCATTAAGATGTTCTCCAATTGATCCACCTTCCTTAAGCTTCAGATTCACCAATCTTCTCATAAGAGTCTTGTTTGTTGCGGAGTTTTTTGCATAAACTCCTTCCAATTTCTTTCATATTGCACAAGCAGATGTTTCATTAGCAACAATATGAAATACTGAATTATCCAAAAAACACCGAATAGACGCAGCAACCTTCCTATCTAATGTCTCCCATTTCGATTCAAAGAAATTGCTAGGTTTTTCCCTATTGTTCTCTAGTGGTTGGTGAAAATCATTAAGATAGAGAAAATCTTCCATCTTCGCCTTCCATAATCCCCAATTTCTCCTATTAAGCTTTTCAACAATTATTTTCTTCATATTCAAACTCTCTTCAAAAATATTGTATAGTTGGCTCTGATACCAATCTGTTAGGAATTTTTTTAGGATTTCTACACAATTAGATTTTAGAGGAGATAAGAAGTGAAGAAAAAATGACAAACAAATCCCTCCAAACCAAACCTTTATTAATTCACTAAAATGATTACAAGAGAAAGGCTTAAAAAATTGAGAAGATATCTCAATCCCAAACAAAAAGATAATAACCTCTTACCCTTACCCATACAATAAGCCATATGATGCCTATTTATATTAGTATTGAGAACATATTTCATTAATAAACATTTGATTACTTTCATCCTTTAAAAAATCTTACCCATGTAGATAATTTGTTGCTATCTTTTATGCAATAAAAGATGCAATAAATTACTCTACCAAATCCATTAAATACATAAATAAGGCAATGTATTTGTGATATAATCCTACCTTAATTTAAATATCTTCAAAATCTATTAATATATGAAATATCATATCATCAAATTTTAACAGTTCGGAGTCTTTAGGAACATAAACATCTAGGTAATAATACAATCGCAGCGTGGTTTTTTTTTTTTTTTTTCCCTGGTTATTAATTCTAATGTATAATCTTCAGCCACGATGCTTATACGTTAGCATAAACTTCCCTTGTTTCTCATTTGACGTCCGTTTGGTAACTAGTGTCCCGTGTAGCAGTCTACTCATATAATAGTTACGTCAATGGAAAGTGCATAAAGTATGCCAGCCTTGTATGCTTGATGGTATGTATATCCAGCAATCCATTTTTGTTCTAATTACTTGTTGCTCTGCATCATTTCAGTGTTGTCTAAAGTTACTCTATTCTACTGCCTTCATACACAATCTTTGTTAAGATATACGTATATATATACATAAATACAGACATGCATGCAGCATGCATACATATACGTATATATATTCTAGTAACATAACTTTGCAATGTGTTCAGAACTGTACCAGTATAGAAGAACAAAAGCAGGAGACGGGCAATAATGCAGTAGCAGATACCTATTTTGATGATTGCATTTTACATGCCGAGCTGCCATGAGAAATACGGATGTAGTTGAGAATGTTTTCACTTTAGTTTTTGTTCATTAGAATTAAATTAATAGTCAGAGCTTTGGAAATGTTGCAACCATCCATTTTAGAGGTTAAAGAGTCCAACTAGATGATGTTAGTATTGTTATTTAACTGGTGTATTATCTAGTATTCGGAATGGAAAATTTACAGTGCATATATGTTCATGGATCAGCTTTTGTTTTGCAAGTGTACCTTGATGCTCGCTCAGAAATGCCTGCCATTTACTTTCTTCTTTTATAGAAGTCAAAATGAAAAAGGAAATTAGAGTTTCTTTTGGCTTATCAATGTTAGTTTTTTGTTTTCGTCTTAAAAAATAGTGCATCAGTCTCTTGTAGTGTTGAAATTTTTTTAAAACATAAATAAATATTAAACTAACTAGTAAAATAAGAACAACAAGTTAGACAATAATTTGATATTAACTTCATTAGGTTTGACTGTATGAATGTGAGACTGCGATGTAGAACGAACGGATTTTCCCCAGACTATGCTAGCGTGATCACCATTATCAAAGCATACATATCACCAAGTAGAAGTAAAATATATATCTTCTGTTCATTCTTATCATCTCATACAGTTTTATATATGTCAAGACGATGATGAAGACTAATTTGTTCATTGCGCATTCCAACTATCCAAAGTTCAACAACGTTATCAAGAGGTGAATGCATACATTTCGTAAGCATCCCCTCCGAAGGTTCTTAGCTTCTCCTGATCCTAAAATCTTCTAGGTTTTTCTTTATTATTTGTTAATAATTGTTTATATATGTTGGAAAAGCTAAAGTGTAGATGAAACACACTTGTCTCACATCGTCAAAATATAAAACAAAAGTCAAGTATATAAGTAGTTTCTTCATGAAAAGGTCGAGGCCTTGGGCCATCCAAATGTGCGTTTTATTGTGAGGAGGAAAGTCATGCTTTATCCCCACACACTCGTCGCCGCTGCCTGCCCGATCGAACCGGGCTTGGATCTAGTTTTTGCTTCAACACCGGACCGGGTTTTTTAACAGTTGCAGGGCATGAAGAGATGTGATGCTTTGACGAACGGAGCAGGCATGATTTCCTTTCTCTTCTCTGCTATCGCTGTTATTCTAATATAAATAACAGAATTGACATACTCATTACAATCTCGTGTAGAAATATTCTGTTGTATCTTGGAAACTTTACAAATAATAGTTTTAAGGAAATCGCTAAGGCAAGCCACAGAATACCATTTCCTTAATTTGTTCCAACGATTCACTGTAATTTGTTCGTTCCTGTGTTGCAGTACTTACACTTGCGTCATATTGTTCTCCGTACCTAACAATCATAAAACTTTTTTAGGATTCGGGGAATTTTTGTGAAACCGGAAAGTTTCAAACTTTCTGTCTGCGCTCTGTTTGTTGTCAAGTATTTGTTATTTCAAATTCATATTTTCTAACTTGTTTTATGCAACAGAAAACGGCGGCAGTTGAAATATCAAATAAAAGCGCTACACACAACAGACCCGATCCTTTTAAAGGAGAAGGTAACGATTTTCTGATATGGTATAATCAGATGTTGTTTTATCTCACCACACTCGGTCTGCAAAGGTATCTTGAGGAGGAAGAACCAATACCTACCCCAGGTAAAGAAATAGACTAGGATGCGATTCTTGTTGTTATACATGGAAGCATTTAGACTTTCTTTGCAGAAACTATATTCTGAATTTTCTCGACAAGGTGCTATACAAAGTATATCAGCCTCTGAATACAGCAAAGGCTTTCTAGATTGCACTTACCGTGAAGTATAAGACCCAGAATGTTAGCCTGAAGAAATTTATTCACAAACTACAGGATGGTTGACTCAAAATCAGTGACTACTCAACTGCATGAACTTCAAATTATCATTCATGAACTTGAAGCAAAAGACCATTAAGTTGTAGAGTCATTTTTGGTTGAAGCCAACATAGGAAAACTGTCTACGTTGGAGAGATTGCCGCAACTATCTAAAAACATAAGAAGGAAATTTCTCTATAGGACCTCATAGTCCGACTTAAGATTGAGGCAGATAACCGTGGAGTTATGAAACAAAGGGAGGAGACATTTGTTGCTGAAGGGTCAAAGACCAAAAACGAAAAGAGGAAATTCCACAAGAAAAGGAAAGCTCCTGAAAACAAACCCAAAGACAAGAAACAAACTAAGAAGTTTAATGGCAAGTGTTGGGTTTATAAAAAATAGGACATGCCGCTAGAGATTACAGGCACAAGAAGGAACTTAACTCAAAGGCAAATATGGTTGACAATATGGAAGTAGATAAATCTAATTTTTTGGTAGTTGTATTTGAATGCAATTTGGTTCAGAATCATGCACAATGGTGGGCAAACACAAGCACTACTCTTCATGTTTGTTCTGGCAAAACTATGTTTTCTGCATATCAAAAATTCGATCAAGAATAAAAACTCTACATGGGTAATTATGCAGTTTCCACGATCGAAGGCAATGGCACGGTAAACCTCAACTTTACTTCTAAAAAACTGTCAAGTTGGGTGATGTCCTTCACGTTCCAAACATCCACAAGAATCTCATCCTTGGTTCAGTGCTATCAAAGAAAGGATTAAAAATGGTCTTCGAGTCAGACAAGATGGTTCTGTAGAAAGCTAAAATGTACAGAAGAAGAGGATATTTATGTGATGACCTATTTCAAGCAAATGTAGCCATAGTCAGCAACAAAACTATGTATTTTGATGGTGTTATCAATTGAAGTTTCTTATTTGCTTGAGCATGAAATTGTATTATAGCATGACAGATATGACACATAAATTTCCAAAAAATGAAAAAGCTGGCAAACTTGAGATTAATTCCTAAATTCCAAGAAGTTAAAAACTACAAATGTGAGATATGTGTAGAAGCAAAAATGGTCAAGAAACCATTTCATACTATTTATAGAAGTGCTAAACCACTTAGTTTGGTTTGTACAGATTTATGTGATTTTAAATCATTACCTACGTGGAAAAAAGTACTTTATTATTTTTATTGATGATTATATGCAATATTGCTATGTATATCTTTTGAACAACAAAGATGAAGCAATTACATCGTTTTATAAATTACAAGGCTGAGGTATAAAATCAATTAAATAAAAAGATCAAGATATTGAGATCTGGTCGAGGTGGAGAATATGAATCACCATTTGAACAATTCTGTGTAGAAAATGGAATAATTCATCAAACAACAGCCCCTTGGATTGAAACGATCTTTGAATTTTGTAAGGATTGAAAGTTGATAACCACACATAATAAGTTGATTTAATTTTATATTTCTCAAGGGAACTTTTGAACCTATGAAGATTGTAGAGTTAGGGGAATTGTGTAATTTGTTAAATATATCTAGCTCAATAGCCAAGTTTTCTTTGTATATTTAATAGAAAATCCATAAATGATAGGCATTGTGATAGTAGTTACAAAGTATTGTAATCATAAGTAATTTATTACAATAAAATAAACATACCAATATAAATGTTCATAATCAAGATATATCGAAAGATTCGAGACTGAATATTGATGTATCCGTTGAGACTAGCGTATATAACACCCTCCAAGTATTGGGCAATATATTACTCATGACTTTTGGAGGCACCAAGAGATTGCTTACCGATGTATAACTATATAATGACTTACTTGATAGTTTTCTATCCGTTAGTATAATCCAGGTCAAACACAAATTTTCGATGTGATGGATTTACATAGTTCTTTCAACTTGATAATATATCAATCTTTAATATGAAAACTTGTTTTAGTTACAGTTAAATCATGACATGGTGATTATGAAGTAACTACGGTAGGATTGCATAGAAGTATTATATGTGGAGTACTATTCAAGATGGGATTCGTCTCTTATGTTTTATGGGGATAACATCATGTTAATTATAAAGTCAAGATCACTGGCTAGAGCATTTCGATTAATAATAATTGTTATAATTGAGCCAAGTAATTTATGTTTGTATTATAGAGTTGAATACAAATGATATTAGAATTTTAACCATTACTGAGTTTCATAGGACAAAAGTGATATAGTTATTATAAAAAGAGTTGGTGTAAAATCTTAACAAAAAGAAATTGGATTTGACTAAAATCAAATAAGTGGCAATTTTTTTCAAAATGTCACACCACATACTAGATGATGTATAAGCGTTAATATTTGAGTATTTCGATTATAATTACCAACTAAATTTACATCTGATTAGTGACTCAACCGAATTAATGAATTCCCTTTGACCAAATGATTTAATTTATTTACAATTGTTATAAATTGATTAAATTAAATATATAATTTATGAAATATTAATTAAAATTTTTGATTTAGTCTATTTTCCTGATTCTTTTAGTCTATTTTGTTGATTGTTTCAGTCTATTTTCAAGACATGGCTTCCTCTGAAACTCACTCTCTTTCTCGTCCATTCTTCGATCCACCTCTGCTTGATGATCCTTCGATCCTATTCATTGCTCCGTCTCTACCTTTTTTCGAACCCCTGTATAGCGTGTCGCCTACACCAGCGGACCCGATGTTGGTTAAGGCCAGTCTCACTAATCTGCTACCCAAACCTCAATCTGGTCTATCCTTGCTTCCTCCACTGCTACCAACCCCGAATCACCTTATAATCCTCTCCCGTTCTTTCGCCGTGGTCGTTGCCGCTACACTCACATCCTCACACCGCCCAACTCTGCCTTTAAGATGCTTTTTGGCCAGCAAAGGACTTCCTTCATCGTTTACTTCCATCTCGTGCACCTTACAATTTTTGAAATCCTCCGACCGTTGTTTCCACTGTGCCAATGTAGGACACATAGCCTCTTCCGGTAGGGATGCAAAGATTTGCTTCCTTTGTGGATTTTTCGGTCATTCGTCCTATCATTTAAAAACAAGAGACAAAAAGTCTCTTTTCCTTCTTTCGCTTTCACCAAGACATACCCTGCAAATTCCTCCTCCCAAAATCATTTTCCAATCAAATCAACCCTAACCCCATCCACGTGTCGCGGATGCAACCTACTCCGGTCCAATATACTAATAGGCATTGTCCACGACCTTCTGCTCATTTCTCAGTCTCTTCTCAAAAAACTTTCACTACCACATCAATTGCGCCTCACCAAAATTCTTCACCAATCTTTCTAGCCAAAGCCTTCATCGTCAACGGCTTTTGTAACATCCACGCAGTTCGTTCTGCACTGTCTAACTACTTCCATTACAATATCTAGCATGTATAGATTCTCTCTGATCTCCAATTTCTTATCCAGTTCCCTTCCTCCTCGCTCCTCGGCTCTTCCATCCAGCTCTGATTTCTTAACAAGCTGGGCTGTTACCTCCTCATCGAGGCTTGGAATCCTTCCTCTGATACTTTTGACTGCGAAATGTGGCCAGTGTCATGGGTAAGGGCTAAGGGTGCCCTAATCATCCCCATTATCGCCACGAGGTCCTCACTGTCGTTCTTTACTCTGTAGGTATCTTTATTCGCCCTGATGATTTCCCTTGGGCCCGTACTGACCTTCTCTTCCTCTATGCCATGTGTCTTGTCCTAAAAGCCGTCTCCCTTCTCTGCTCCTATTATTTATCGATCAAAAATTCTGACTACCTCATCACTGTAGAAGATTAGGACCATTTTCATCCTACCCTTGACCCGAATGACCTCCTCCCCAGCAATGGGGTGGAGAACAACTGGGTATTCTTTGCGGCCCCCCTTTAACTCCTTGCACCAATCTCCAATCCTGAACCCCATTTTGATGCCATGATGGCCGAAGCAAACATCTCCGCTCCCCCACCCCTTAAACCTCCAGTTGTTCAAATCCCAGCCGCCCACACGTTCTCTTATGTTGTCGGTGCTTCCACTGAGGTTGCTGAACCGCGTGGATGGAATCCATGGCCCTCCCAAGCTACCCTTGGAATTATGCTTCAAACATTGACCACTCAGTCCCTCCCCACTACCCTCCTGTCCAGCCAAAACCTACCCCTGTCACCGTAGACCCCACCCTATCCCTGGCTCCCCTTTGCCATCCGTGCCATCCTCCCCACACCTCCTCCTCATGTGAACCCTAGCCTACCTCGTCCTACCCCATCCTCGTCAGCGGTTAGGCGAAATGCAAGGCTTCGTTTGGTGCAGACAGGTAAACAACTTTTTTCCTCTGGTAGTTTTTTCAATCAATTATCTTTTCTTCTGATAATGTTGCTCTTAACAAAGAAATGACACATTGCATGGGCATTCATATTCTTTCTATACATTATTCCACCATGCAATTGCTAGAATCTGAGCACTTGTCCCAATCCCAATGAATATTTTATCCTGCAATATTCGAGGATTAGGAGACCCTAGTAAACGATTCTCTCTAAGTTGCTTTCTACGTCCTTTACAGTTAGATTTATTACTTCTACAAGAAACAAAGTGAATTCCCACCGATAACATGATTCGTCGTTTTCTCGGGTACATGCTTTTAGGTTGGGTAGTTATTAAGTCCCGGGGTGCGAGTGAGGGTATCCTTGTTGCGTGGAATGGGACATTTTGGACCCTTTTGAATGCCACTAAACACCTCCATGTTCACCTTAAATTCAAACCACGGGAGTTGTTTATCTCTTCTCAAACATCTATGGGTCATTTACTAACCCTAAAAGATGCAATCTTTGGCGATTTTTCCACGATATTGGAGGTCAACACGTAGGCCTATGGGTGTTGGGTGGCGATTTCAATATCACGTGCAATGTTTTTGAAAGGATCTCGGGCGTTTCCTGGATTGACATATCCACTTTCAATGAGTTCATTAACTCATGTTCTCTATTTGACCAACCCATTGCCAATCGTTACTTCACTTAGTCTAACCGTCGATCCTCGCCATCATTAGAAAAACTAGACAGCTTCCTTTTCAACTCAAGCTGGGATGATTCCCACCCTCTCTCTTCCATTCTTAGTCTCTCCATAATCCTCTCTGACACTGTCCCTTGCTGCTCAACTCTGGCTCCCACTACCATCACAAACTTGCCTTTCGCTTTGAGCATCTCTAGGTCCTTGAACTCTATTTCGACGACTTCATCCACTCCTTTTGGTCCTCCTCCGCCCCTTCCAGACCAGCCTCGACATCGATTGTGCTCAAACTCCACTCGCTGCATAAACTGATTCGTCATTGGATGAGATCCTTCTGGGGCACTCTCAGAAACTGTATCTCCTTCATCCATGACGAAATCGTAAACCTCAACATCAAAGAAGAATATTCTTCTCTTGATGTGTAGGACTCCATCAGGCTCTGCGAGCTGGAACATGACCTTTCACGCTTGATTCATCTAGAAGAGATTGGGTGGTGCCAGTGCGCCAACATTAATTGGCTCCACGAAGGAGGCAAAAACACCTCCTTCCTTAACCGGTTTGCCAATGGCAGAAGATGTGCCAACCGTATCTTCAAAATTAACCACAACAATGTCATTACTTCTGTTCCCTTTGCCATCTCCCGCCTCTTGACGTCTGATTTCAGACATCTCCTTGGTCAAACTTCTCCACGACTACCGCATATAGATTGGAACCTACTGTACCTTGATCACTCTCCTATTCTGACAAACTTTCCCTTCACTGAATCTGAAATTTCCACGCATTGAAATCCATGAATTAAAATAAATCCCCTGGTCCTAATAAGTGTGGTCCTGCTTTCTTCAAAACTACCGAGATTTTCTCAAGTTTGATTTATTAGGTCTTTTTGAGAAATTTTACTCTAACCCCTCCTGTATTTCCAAACTAAACTACGCCAAAATTATATTTATATTGAAATTCGAAAGAACCACAGATCTTAGAGGATTAAGCCTATTTGTCTACTCAACTGCACTTTTAAACTTATCACCAAGGTTCTGGCTAATAAACTCTAAACTCACATTGCCAGACTCGTCAATCCAGCCCAAGCAGCTTTTATCTTAGGTCGCAACTTCCTGGATTGCATCGTTACTACCTAAGAAATTATTTCTGACCGCCATTGTTCAACAACTCCTGGTCTTCTTTTTAAAATCGGTTTCTCCAAAGCTTTCGACACTGTTAATTGGAACTTCCTTCTTTCCATTCTTTCCAATAGAGGTTTCCATCCCCATTGGTGTGACTAAATCTCCTCTGTATTACACTTTAGCCTCTCTTTTGTCTTCACTAACGGTGTGGAGGGCGGTCTCATTAAGTCCAAGCGTGGAATCCGCCAATGTGACCCCCTGTCACCCCATCTTTTTGTGTTGGTTATCGATGTCCATTATCGTCAGTTGCATGATCAACCTTTCTTTCATCGATGATTTCATTAATGGCATTCGCCCCAACCCAAACTCCCTTGAAACGGTTAACACTCAATTTGCAGACGACACAATTCTCATTGCTATCTCCTCACCCTGCAATATCCACTACCTTAAAGTGTTCACCCTCAATTTTGAACTCATTTCCAGTCTATTATCAACTTCTCAAAAAGCACCATCTTCATGTTTAGTGGTGTCAAACCTCTAGGTTTTGTCGTTGCCTCCACTCTCAACTGTCATATCGAGAGCTTCCCCTTATCATACCTAGATGTCCCAATCTGCCTTACTAGATTACTACGCGTTGAATGGTGACCCCTGTTTTCTCGAATAGAATCCCGCTTTGCTACATGGAAGGCTTCCCTCTCTCCATGTCGGCCATCTCACCTTACTCGACTCTTCCCTCTCCTTCATGCCTCTTTATTGGCTTTCCTTCCACCTGGCACTCTCCTTGGTCATCAACAAGGTCGATCGCTTTAGAAGATCCTTCCTGTGGCATGGTGGCCCGATTAGGTCTCTGATTAACTAGAACATTGTTTGCAAGCCGAAGTCTCAAGGTGGACTGGGTGTAATCAACCTACGTAACTTCAACCTATCTCTCCTCATCAATTGGCTTTAGCATTTTTATACCTCTAGAGACTACTTATGGAAGACTCGGATCCTTTCCACCTACTACGACAACCAGCCCTTCACCTTTTTTCGATCCCAACCATTATGCACCCCTTTCCTTTTCTGGAAGGGGTCATGAGAGCTTTCCCTAGAACCCACCGGCTTTTCTAATTCTCGATTGGTAACGATCTCTCATGTTCCTTCTGAAACGGCTCATGGTTTTTACCTTCCTGCTTCACTATGTATTCTCAAATTTATACTCCGTCGGCCCAAACACAACCCTCTCCGTTCATGATTGTGACGACCGCCAACAGCCCCCACACTAAACAAGAGGAATACTATGCTGAAAGGTGTGCCAGGAATCTATGGACGATCATCAAGATAGGTAAGTACCATCGAATCCTGTCGTATAACTCACAACGCAGGGATAAAATATGACAGAACATATACAACAGGTAATAGTAGTGAAGTAACAAACACTAGACTTGAGTTACAACAAAAATATTTTTACTAAACACTCAGAGAATAACAAACAACGGAAATCCAAATACTAGATAGTAAGTAAGATAATACGCCAGCATCCTGCTTGCCTCCGAGCAGCTACATCGTCCTCACTAAGCAATCACCTGTCACCTAGTCTACCTACCCAAAAATGGATGAACAACCCAAGGCAATAAGAGGAAAACATAAAACCTTGAGTCAAACAACTGTCTTAGTGAGGGATAAAACAACTAACAACTTCATCAATAAAGTATATGAGAATGGGTAGATTAATCAACCACTACCTAACACCAGAGAAGAACTTACACCCGTCTTCTCCACGTCCGACAGTGATAGCCTTTACAATCCATCATAACCAAGGTAACAAAAATTCACCCATGGAAATCAAACAACGATTAATAACATTCATAGCATCCAGATTACTTAGGTCTCACGTAGACAATCCTAATCGAGTTTAACATCCCTCAAGTACTCTCCCCAGAGGCCTAAACAATTATTAGTCAAGCACTCAAGAAACATCTCCCTCGACGTTGGATAATCAACGTGAGATAGTATAACAAAACATCCAGACATTCAAACATCCATGATAGACTCTGGCTATCACCGCCAATCCTACTTTGAAACCATCGTTAATCGAATGACGACCCATCATGACTGCCTTATGTCAAGGGCTAATGGTAACCCCAGATCTAGCAACAACTCCATACGCCATCATGACTCGTACGTTTGTCTTCTCAAATCTTGACAAGTAGGCCCTTCATGACTGCCCAAGTTACGAGGCCCTTCATGACTTCCCAAAGTACCCGTGCTTTGAGTCTGCTAGAACTTACGATAACGATAATCTCTTAGCCTTCGCATCTCTAGTCGTCATCACCGGCGGCTATCATAAACTCAAGTCCCACTTAAGTAACCATTATCGAAAACCCAACACTTTTGAGTTGTCTGCCTATTTGCTGCTTTTCACCGATCAACAAACACATTTCAACACTTCGAACCTTCCTACTTGAACTAGTGTCGAAGCTAGACCATTGTCGACTCAAAAACAAGCTTCGTTTGATCGATACTTCATTTTATAGCATCTCCTACCTTTTCGCTATGAATAACCGGCCAAAATGTCAAAAAAACCTTTTATAGTGTTTCGGAAATGCTGTTATATCCCCTGGTTCAATTCTGCATCCATCTAGAGTGAAGAGCTAAACAAAATTGGCTTTCACAGTGTTTCTTCCTTTTTACAACATTACAGAAGTGCTGTCGTAACTCAAGTGCAATCAAAGAAACTCATACGTGACCTATCTTTGGTCGTGCTCGAAAACAGCTTTTAACAGCATTTCATAAATGTTGTCATAGGTGCGACCAAAACCCATGCGCGACCGATCACAGCATTTAGCAAATGCTGTCGTATCTCTAGTGCGACCGAAACCCATGCGCAACCGACCACAACATTTCACAAATGTTTTCGTAGGTGCGGCCGAAAACCATGAGTGACCGATCACATCATTTCACAAATGTGCCGTAGGTGCGACCGAAACCCATGCGCGACCGACCACAGCATTTCACAAATGCTGTCGTAGGTGCGACCGAAACCCATGCACGACTGACCACGGTATTTCACAAATGTTGCCGTAGGTGCGACCGAAACCCTGTTCATGTCTTGTTCTCCAAGAAAACATACCATAAGCAAGCGATCCCCCTATGTGCGACCCAAAACCTGCACTTCTCCAAAACAACTTCGATTTTCACCAAAACTTCGCCAAATATGTTCGATGAAACCAACTCGTCCAATCCATTGAGTATGATAAAAAACATGGTATGAATCCACAAACAACATGAAAACAAAGGTTTTCACCAAATCATGCAAATCACTCAAAAACATAATGAATGATCATATGAACAAAACTATAGATCTAACTTGCACAATCATATGGAACAACATGGAATCACCAATTTAAACTTACTAAATGAGATCATAGGGTGATTCATATGAAAGTGGACTTAATATGGCATAGATCTATGGAAAAATACTCAAATGTGATGGAAAACATGATCAATCACTCATACACTTCATTGAATCCAGGTGAGAGATGTAAACCACTCACCGTTTCTCCAAAATAAGCTAAATTTGATGAAATAAGAATCCATACAGTAAGCATCTTGCACCAAACCCCTTGATCCGATGAACTCTTTCTTCAATTAATGTAGATCTAGCCTCCAATGGTGGAGATCTATGATTTCCCTCCTTAAATTTTGATTTTTAATAGTGGAAAGGTGTTAGATGAAGGAGGAGCTGAAGGCCACCTGATGAGATAATGGAGAAGTAAACTATTTCCCATAACTCTCACCTTCTATTTATAGTTTCCACCAGCCCACTAATGGGCCTTCCCAATTCAGCCGATTGTGGTTCAAAATCCTTAACAACCAACTGGAAAACCTTAAAACAATGATTCCTCCCAAACCGCTGAGCCAAATCTTTAGTGTAACCACTCTACGGAAAGGCAATCATCAATTCCTTTCCAATGGCACATGTCTCACCCTCTGGTTCGACCTGAGTCAAAAGTTATGCCCTGTACAAGACTGATAGGGGCAAAATGGTCACAAACAAAATCGGTAAAAATTATGGACATGTCTCACATCCCTATAAGCAACATATTAAAAGATGAGAATGATCCAACCCTCAGGGAATACAATAAAAATATTTTACGATCTTTCGATACATAAAATGCGGGTTGTTACATTCTCCCCCTTTTAGAAATTTCGCCCAATTCCAAGCAAACACAAACAACCACAACAATCCAGCATGCCTATCATCCATGAGAAGCAAATTCTATCATCCAAATTAGCAACCATCAAGCCATGAATCCATAGCTTTATCCTAACATGCAGAATTCTACCAAACAACAACAAGATACAATGATATAACGATGATATGATATCAATAGGTCCTACCGACGAAGAGTTCTGGATGAGTCGCCCTCATGCTCTCTTCCGTCTTCCACGTACAATCGTCACCATCTTCACTCTACTGTACCTTGACTAGCTTAACCATCTTACTTCTAAGTTGTTTCATGTCATTCCGCACAACACAAAGCGGCTTACGAGGTTTTGAAACTGCGATCTTAACTTCTAGATCTTCGTACTGTTCTGGAGATACCACCACATTCGAATCATGCATGAACTTCCATAGAAACGACACATGGAACACACCATGCACGCTTGACATCTTCTTGGGTAACTCAAATCTATATGTGAGCTTTCCAATTCGCATGCTTTAATGGTGAAATCTTCATGAAAGACTTTCCTTTACTTCCAAGTCGAACCACATGCTTTAATGGTGAAATCTTCATGAAAGCCATATCGCCTACGTCGAAATCCAAATCTTTTCGATGCTTATCGGCATAACTCTTCTGATGATCTCGAGCTGCCTTCATTCGTTGTCGAACGATTTCGATACAATCCGAGGTTTCTCTAATCATCTCTGGCCCAATTATCCACTTATCTCCAGTCTCCAACCAATATGCCAGAGAATTACACGGCCTTCCATACAATGCCTTTTATGGTGCCATCCCAATGCTAGACTTGTAGCTATTATTATATGCAAACTCAACTAGATGTAGATGGTCTTCCCATGATCCATTGAAGTATAACACAAAATCCCTCAGGAGATCTTCCAAAACTCGGTTAACCCTCTCGGTTTGACCATCCGTTTGGGGATGATAAGCCATGCTCAAACACAATTCGGTTCCTAAAGCTTCTTGCAAACTCTTCCAAAATCCACTCGTAAACAATGGATCTCAGTTACTCACTATACTCTTTGGGACACTATGGAGTCGAACTATCCATTTCACATAAAGTTCAGCCAACTTAGATGTTGTCCTAGTCAGTTTGACAGGAATGAACATTGCACTTTTGGTCAAGCGATCCACGATGACCCAAATCCCTTCATTTCCTGCCCTGGTCCTAGGTTGTCCATTGATGAAATCCATCGATATCTGCTCCCAATTCCACGTAGGAACTTCCAATGGATGAAGCAAACCACTCGGCTTCTTCTGTTCATCTTTCACCAACTGACATTTCATACACTTGGAAATGAACTTTCCAATATCTCGCTTCATCCCCTCCCAGTAGTAGACTCACTTCATGTCCTTATACATCTTATTACCATCGGGATGAATCGTCACCTTCGAGTGATGATATTCTCTCAGAACCTCATCCCTTAGTCCATCTATATTGGGAACAACTAATTGCCCTTTCTTTCAAACCCAACCTTCTCGATCGGTTTCGAAATCTTTATTTTTTGATTCTAGTCTCTGGATAAACTCAACAAGCTTTGCATCTTGCTTTTGGCTCTCGCCAATCCTTTCAACAAGAGTAGGTTTTATCGATAGGCTTGCCAACATTTCAGGTTCCAACTCACACCTTGGCCTGAAATCAAAGCGTGCCAAATACTCGAGGATCTTCCATTCCGAAAACATCACACCCAAGCTTGCATGTCCTCGACTCAACGCATCTGCAACTGCGTTAACCTTTCCAGGAGTATAGGCTATACTCAAATCATACGATGCCAGAAACTCTAACCATTGTTGCTGCTGAAGATTCAAATCCTTTTGGGAGAAAAGATACTTCAACGACTTGTGATCCGTAAACAACTCGAATCAAACTCCCAACAGGTAATGTCTCCACATCTTCAGAGCAAATACAATCTCTGCCAACTCTAGATCATGAGTTGGATAGTTTTTCTCATGCGACTTTAGTTGTCGACTCGCGTAAGCCACAACTTTATCCTTCTGCATTAGCACTGCTCCAAGTCCAGTACCACATGCATCGGTGTACACCACTATCTCTTCATTCCCACTTGGAATGGTCAACATAGGAGCACTCATTAATCTCTCCTTAAGGATTCCGAACGCTTGTTCACACTTCGCATCCCATGTGAACACTTGGTTCTTCTTCGTCAATCCTGTCAATGGTGCAGCTATCTTCGAGAAATCCTTGATAAACCGTCGGTAATAACCAGCCAACCCAAGCAAACTTCTCACATCTGTTGCATTCTTAGGTCTATCCCAGTCCTGGATTGCTGCCACTTTAGTGTGGTCAACTGCTATTCCATATCCAGAAACAACATGGCCTAAGAACCTCACTTCGCTCTTCTAGAAGTGACACTTCGAAAACTTAGCTCTTAACTGATGCTTTCGCAAGATCTCTAACACAACCCTCAAGTGCATCTTTTGTTCTTCCTCATTCCGAGAATAAACCAGAATATCATCCACGGACACAAGCACAAACTTGTTCAATTGATCTCTGAATATCCTATTCATAAGATCCATAAAATATGTTGGTGCTTAGTCAACCCAAATGGCATCACAAACCATTCGAAAAACCCAGATGGTGTCCTAAAAGCAGTCTTTGGCACACTATCCTTAGCCACCCTCAACTGGTGAAACCCCGTTGCCAAATCTATCTGAGAAAACACTTTGGCTTCGTGAAGCTGATCGAACAAGTCATCAATCCTTGGCAACAGATACTTGTTCTTCTTAGTCACCTTGTTCAGCTCATGATAGTCCACATACAATCTTAACGAGCCATCTGCCGTGGTTGCAACCGAACCGATAGCATACAAATAAAATAAAGGACAACCGAAGGCATTTAATTTCACCAGATTAGGTAATGATATACCCTATTAATGGGTGCGATCCACATAGCCATGCGACCTACCCAATTTTGTGCCATTTCCTGGTTGATGAGGATAGAGGTTAAAATCTTCTTTGAGAACATTTTGCCATCATCCACTTTGAATGTCACATTGTTAGATCCTCCAGATATCACTAATTGACGTAGACAAAAATACCCTGGTTGGTAGTAACCCAACTACGGTACATTTGAAGAAATCAACCTAAATGATCCCTTTCGAAATACTCTGTCAGACACTCGTCCATACAAGTCATCCAGGAAAAGGATGAACCGAAGGCACCCTCCTACCACATCCTAGGTATCACCCTATAGATTAGTAGAGAGTAGCCCTTGCAATCCGTAGATTCCAACCACGACAGAATCACAGTTTATCTCAGTGCGCGAACCAGAGAGTATAAGTAATTCTTCCAATTTATGAAGATCCACGGTCTTCAATGCTCCATTTTCAATTGACATCTTTCACGTATTTGCTGGTTCAGAATGGTTTTCGAATATATATCTGATCTCGGTCTTTTCGTATCAACAATCGTATTGGCCAGATTTGATAGCAGGTTATTTAATTATCAAATAAATAATCATGTAATTGAGTTCACTGGTTTAGTACTCAGCATCACTAGGCCATTTTAATTAAAACTAATTAACTTCCTAAATCTTTAAATATTACGAATATAGCTCTTTCCTTCTTATTTAGCATAAGATTATTTTCAAAACTGTTGAAATAACCCAAACTTGCCCTTTCTGGAAAGATTGGTTTGAGTTGAGAACAAGACAAATCAGAAGACAAACAGAAGAACATTTCATTGCCATTATAACAATTTACATCAGAGTACAAGAATATAACAGAGTATGAATAAATATTATACATCAGAAAAGTATCAGATATTAAAATTACAGTGCAGCGGAAAAATAATACATAACACAACTGAAAGAAATACACGGATACAGAGTGTTCCAAATATCGCTCCAGCTGTAAACCAGGATCCTATGAAAATAAGTTTGCAAAACCAAAACTACTAGCTGCCCGTGTGGAAAATAGGGGCATCCAGAGTTTAGGTTAAAACAATAAACTCTAGGTCAGTCATGTGACTGGTATGAGAACTAAAACAGTTATTAATTTGATTTTAAAGTTAGGTATATCAAGGGACCACGCCGTATAACACAAAACGGGTTTAGCCCCAAGAATACCAGTGCATAAAACAAACAGCACAATGCTTTTTGGAAAAATGAAGCTATTATAAGACCCAGGTTCCATCACACAATGCAACGCAAGCCGGAGGATAGAATTTTCCTTTATAATAGCCAAGCATGCTTGGTACGTTTAAAACAAATCATTTGATACTATTACAAGTGTATAGTGTCAAAAAAAACTTCAAATATAAATGTATCAATGATAGACGACATGGGTACCATATATCATGTCGCCATACTAGGCTCTACAATCAAAACCGAAATATCATGTATTGGAAATTGGATTTCCGTCATGAGTCGAGGCTAGGGATCGTCCTCACTAGCTTCGAGACAATCTAGCAAATGCCTCAGGGTTCCTCGAAAGGAACCCTGGATCCTGCAGGGCCGGTCCTCCCTTACGTTTGAGGATTAGTTATTCCTGAACACACGTTTCCCGGTCCTATCAAACCTATATCCATCGACTCCGTAGTAACTGATATATCCGAGGCGCCTTGCTATCCATCATCCGCATAAGTAAATATATAATAAATGTCTGGGCTCCATACCATTACACCAACCATAGCTAGAAGGAAACGTCATGTCCTCCCTGCGTCCCTGATCCCATTTTTGACTCATACCGGGGTGTGAGGCTCGGGAATTAACGCTATACACAAAGCTCTGCCCTTTAAGGCCATGCTTTGATCATCAACCACAAGTTTATGCTTTTCAACAGAAGCCTTGATCATTTGCATCTCAGCATGCCACAAAGGCAATTCATGCCATGCGACTGATGTCTATCGATATATAACCTCAGAGCTCGTATATCTCAGAGAAGGGCGTTAAGCAAAAGAACAAATTCTCCATCGCCAAATAGATATATATTTAATAGAGATCAATCAACACAGAATAAAATCCAATGTCAGACATACATCCATTTACTACTTCGTTCTGGGTCTGCACGAAACCGGAGGCACCTTGTTCCACGTCCCATATGTCCAATACAGGAAAGAGGACCTCACATAACTGGTCGATCCCCAAGTACGCCTGGACAATCACCACTTATTGACTTGTCTTGGGTGTACAGCCCAATCAAGACATCAGTAATCATCCAAACGATGTGAAGACCTCCGGTCTTCAACTACCATGTTCATCGTCGACTTATCGTCGAATTTGTTATTCAGAATGGGTATAAACCCGGCCTTTACGAATAACTCGTGTATATTATAAACAACTGCTACACAAACACAATATACGCCTCATTCCAATTCAGAATATTCTTTTATTCAAATATTCACATCATTTGGGAAAGGTACCTATTAATTTTATCAAAGATAAATTCTTTCAAATTTATCCTTTAATCTTCCTTTGGATATCATTTCAAACCAAATTAAGGTTTATCTAAACTAGTCGGGATTAGCGAACCTTACCAAAGTAATCATTTATTATATTTTCCAATCCCAACCTATTCATCCCATGGAGCAAAACTGATGATAGTCCACATCTAACACCTCTGTGTTATCGGTAAAAATTAATTACCATTTCCCGTTCAAATCTAATTAAAGATTTAACTATCTCTTGGAGAAAAACTGGTGATACTCCATTCTCAAATTTGATAATTTAAATTATCACATTCACATTTCAATCTAATTAAAGATCATTAAAACTCCACTTAGTTTTAATCTTCCCAAAAATCAATATTAATGATTATTTAACTTTGGGAAATCAAATATTCCACATTGACAATCTACACCGCACTATTGATTTCTTCCTATATATAACCTCTAAGCTCAAACATCTCAGAGAAGGGTGTTAAACAAGAGAATAAATTCTCCACCACCAAACAGATATATATTCAGCAAAAATCAACCAAACAGTTCGAAATAAAATGATCGACATGTAATCCTGTCTTTAACCGAGTTAAAGAACCAATGTCATTTAAAACACAGTTCACGATAAACCCAAAATCACATTCCATTAATTATGGAATCTTCACGGAAAAACAGATCAATATATAATCGATATCAATTTCCTTATCCGACTAATAATATAAATGGAATAACGACAAAGCCTTTTAAATTCCATATATATTAACAGTCTTCCTCCACAAAGTTCATTTCGATTATTACCAAATCGAATTCCATTCCATTCCAATTAAATATTAATTAATTGGAAAACTTTACTTTGGAAAATCCCATTAAATCTTAATAAAAGATTTATATATTCCTAATCTCATTTTACTGTAGATCGGGTTAAAGAACGAATGTTGCTAAAAACACAGTTCACAATAAACCTAGTTCACATTCCATTTTAATTCCAATTAAATGTTAATTAACTGGAAACTCCAATGGTCTTAATTAACATATTTATTCTTTTCACATGGGGTTTAAGAACAGTGTTATTTAAGACATCATTCACGACAAACCCAAAATCCAATTCCTTTATTCAATTCCAGTTAATATATTTAATTAATTGGAAAACTTCACTAAATCTTAATTAAAAGATTTATTCTTTTCTCAACTGGGTTAAAGAACAGTGTTAATGAAGACACCATTCATGACAAACCCAAAATCCAATTTGATACTAAATACAAGGATTTGAATAGTAATTATATCGACTTATATTCAATATAAAATTCCAAAACCAACGTACATTGTATTGGAAATAACGATATAAAATATATCATCTAAATTTCCATAACAATATTCGTATAATCACGGAATCTAATATCGAAATATTTAGAAAATGATTTCCACTCAAATCCACTCTAATTCATATACTGGAAATTCTGGTTATATTAAAACCCATTCCCAATCCAATTTATTTATTCAAAAATAATTGGATTATAATTCTAGTTAATAACTAGTTCATTTTGATAAAAAATATTTTTATCTTTACAAATATGGATTTTTTCAACCCAATTCTTTCCAATTCTTTTATTATGATTTTACACAAATTATTAAGATTTTTAATAATTTTATTAAGGCCCTTTCAGTCGATTTTCATAAACGGTCATCGAACTGCACTTACAACGACCTTTTCCAAATTTGATTTGAACATAATTACAAATCCAACCATAGATTTCAAATCTCTTATATTCGTTGGAAAGCTCTTTTGATACGAACCCAACGATTCTGGTTTTAGGAGAATCCGACAGTCGGATCTCCGGTAACGTCAATACGAAGTCAATGGTTGAAATTAGCGAACGGTCGCGACGCGACTCGTTCTATTCAGGCCATTAAATAATTAAATTTCCCTTATCATTATAATTTATAAATGATAATATTTTCAAAAAATCAGATTTTGAAATCATTTCCTTTTCAATATTCATTATAAAAATGAATAAAATCGATATGAATATCGTTCACGTCAAAATGACGTTAATCTAGTCAACACAGCTTTATGTTTTTAAATATTTTCGTGTCCATCACAAATCGGACATCAAAATCACCTTTTAATGCTTTATAGAATATTATTTTAAAATATTCGTTATTTTAAAATATTCTTTATTTTAAAATATTCGTTCCTTCTGAACTGGAATCAGACACAGTCAATTACCATATAATGTTAGTTATATGGATTTCATACAACACATGTATATAACAATGATAAACAATCAACCATCATTCAGAGTGCACTACACAATTGCATAAGCATTAATTATGAATAATTAATGCTTACAACAGTCTGTCAACCCATCAATTGACATACAACTAAACAATTGGGATTAGTGTATTCAAATATCATCCCAATACCCGTATAGGGTTTCAACCAACATATACCGAATATTATTTGTGCATTTGGGCGATGTGTAAAATATATCATCCCAATCAATGTCAATCAAATGGGTGTACATAAACAAATCGTTCAATTCGTAAATGAATATTTATTTTATTCATATACACATTAAAAATTATATTTTTAACTATAAAATATTTATTTCAACACATGAATAGTTTATACAGTTCATTTATACAATAAAAATGCTATTTTTATTGTTTAAACATATTTTAAAAAAATTTGGCAGCATAATGACGCGATACTAGAACCGGAATAAGGTCTAGCCTTATCCCTCGCATAATAATGGCTCGCGCCATACACAAACCAATTCTAATCAATTCAATTAACATCCAAAACTAAATTCAAACAAATAAATCAATCAAAACAAACAACAAAACATCCATGGTTTCAATCAAAGGTGTCGGGTGCTACTAAGCACCGTCTGCATTCTAGTATATATATTTGATTGTGTACAAAATTAGAGTGAGAAGTTCTCACCTTTGGTTTCCACTCCGCCAGTTTTATTTCTAATTTACTGAACAGTTTGATTTGCCAAAATTCCCCCGCAATCCTTTTTGATGTTGTTCATAGTAAAAATCACATTTTTAATATTATGTTTATACATTAAAAATCATATTTTTATTTCAATGTCTTATATATATAAATTTCCTTTTTATAACGATATTTACATTATAAAGATCATATTTTTAAAACGATGTTTATATTATAAAAATCACATTTTTAAAACGAAGTTATTTAAATAAAAATCATATTTTTACATTCATACCATTCATATAAAAATCATATTTGTACATTCATACCATCCATATAAAAATCATATTTTTATCGCCACTTCATATAAAAAAATCATATTTTTATTTTGTTAGTATATATATATATATAAATCATATTTTTATAACACTATTATACATATAAAAATCAAATCTTTATAAGATGGTTATTTAAATAAAGATCACATTTTTATTCTAATGTTATACATATAAAGATCGCATTTTTATATCACTATATATATAAAAATCATATCTTTATCCTATGTTTTCATATATAAAAATCGTATTTTTAACATGTCATTCATATAATAAAAAAAACTGATTTTTAACATGCCATTCATATAAAAAACTGATTTTTAAACTAATTACATTAAATAAAAATAATAAAATAAAAACTCACTGTTTGGAGATAGGACTGAGGGGACGCTGGAGTCGGGGTTTGCTGGCTAGGCCGGGGGGGGGGGGGGGGGTGGCGCTGATGGCCGGTGGTGGCTGGGAAAAGGCGGGCGGCGACTTTAAATGGGTTTGGGGTTGCAAGTTTTCATCGGAGAAGAGGGATAGGGGTTTGGTGGCGGCCGGAGAAGGAGGGGGTGAGGCGCGCAGTCATTGGAGGTGGGCGGCGGAGGTCCCGGTGCGGCGGCGACTGTTTGAATTTGGGGCGATGTGATATTGAATTTGGGGGAGGCGGGTTTACTAAACGGGGTAGGGTTAGGGTTTAAAACAAGGCCCTTTATAGAAAATTATGTTGTTATTTAATCCTTTTAAATTCTAAAAAGTACATCTCACATTCGAACTCCAAATCATTCCCAACGACTGTTGCCCCTAGCTAAGTACCTCCATTCCGAACGCAATGGGATATGTTTCGTATCCCAATTCGGCTGTTACGATCAGTTTTCATCAAAATTAAAATATAAATCAATACATATTGAATTTGAACTTACATTTCAATTTACCGGAGCCACATACTGACTTCAAAAATTCCCGAAAAATAAATCTAGCTATTTTTTGACGATACAGTCCTAACAAAAATAAATTCATTGAATTTGGAGACCGTTTGAAAAACGGTCATTTTCCAATCGCTTAAATTCAAGTTGAATTGACCAAACGCGTTTGTATTCACCACGCTCACATATTGATTCCAAAAATTATGAAAACGAGAATCTAGCAATAATTCAACATTCTGGATCCAACAAAAGTGGTCTCATCGAAAATGGCGGTCGTTTGCAAAATGGCTATATTTAAGGGCTATATATTATATAAAATTCCATAACGGCTATTCTGAATTTTCGACTGGACATGACTTTTTATTCCCGTTATGAAACTTGGATTTTTCACATTCGTTGGAAAGATATTGTTAAACAGATTCAAATATTTTTGATTTTACTAAAATCCGATTTATTTTGAATCTTGTACATTCAATTGAAATTCGAAATAGAATTTTCAAACTATCGCGCCATTTCAGGCTCGTTATATAATTAAAATAAATTTATTCGTTCCAATTTCATTTAAAAATAAATTTTTAGTCGTTATTATTTAAAATAAATCATTTTAAATATCCAAAATCAATTAAAATGGCTAAAGTAAAAATTTTAAATTGGTTCTGAAAATTTGGGTTGTTACAATCTCCCCCACTTAAAATCTTTTCGTTCTCGAAAGGGAACGAAGTTGAAAGTTGTTAAACTAACCAACTCAACTTTCATTCTTCAACTTTTCAGTTTCTAAGAATTTACTAATTTTTCAAAAATTTGGCTAACACCCTAAATTTTCGAAAAATTTCGCCATAACCTCCTTTGTACGGGAAGACCTTTAAAACCACAACTAGCCTCGCTGGGCCCTCACCAATCCAAAAGAAGAAGAAAAAGCCAATCGGCTCATAAAATCATCCAAACCCAAGAAATATAGTAAACATGTACCTATTTGTCGGGCATACAATTTTATTCCTTTTCTTAGCCTCTTGCTATGATCCGTTCATTATATATGCGTGTGCATATATGCACTATCAACAAATTTCCAATTCAGTTCAACATTTGGTTCAATTTGGCTAAATTTACCATTCATTTTCTTATTGTTTCCATCATTTTTATTAGTCAAACTAATTATCATACTACCCAACCAGCAATCGATTAGTTGATTAGCTTTTCAAATTCATAATTTTTTTTATATATTCAAAAATCCACTTTTTGATGCAAAATCACAACAGTTACCCTACCTAATTTTGGTTCTCACACTAGTCAATTGGAAATATATAGATATCCCACTTTCGAAACTCGAACATAAATTCTGATGATGTCCGGACGATCATCAGAATCATCCCCGGGCGACTAGAGTGTGATTCTATATCTATTCAGCATATTTGAGGCTTCGTATGCACGTTTGCAAGGCGTATATGCAAAATATTCATATACTAGATTATCCAAATTCAATATAAAATAAATAATCAAATACGTATAATAAGGTTTAAATTTTCAAAATAAAATTTGTTTTCACTTTTATTTTAAAAATAACACTCTTTTAACTCATTTTAGGATACAACCGATTCCATCTCTAACGATTCAATCTTATTGGATATTACTAATCTAATCTCTGATGAATTCTTTTGTTTGGTTCTAATGTGTCTTATTCTCGAGCTCTGTAAACCAAAGCTCTGATACCATGATGAAATGACCCAAACTTGTCCTTTCGGGAAAGCCCGGATTGAGTTGAGAACACGAAAAAACAGAAGGTAAACAAAAGAACATTTCATTGCCATTACAACAATTTACATTAGAGTACAAGAATATAACAGAGTATGAATAAATATTATACATCAGTAAAATATCAGGGATTAAAATTACAGTGTAGCGGAAAAATAATACATAACACAACTGAAAGAATTATACGGACACAGAGCGTTCTGATATCGCTCTAGCTGTAAACCAAGATCATGTGAAAATAAATCTACAAAACCAAAACTACTAGCTTTCCGTTTGGAAAATAGGGGCACCCAGAGTTTAGGCTAAAACAATAAACTCCAGGTCAGTCACGTGACTGGTGCGAGAACTAAAACAATTATTAAATTGATTTTAAAGTTAGGTATATAAAGGGACCACACCGTATAACACGGAACGGGTTTATCCCCAAGAATACCAGTGCATAAAACAAACAGTGCAATGTTTTTGAAAAAATGAAGCAATTATAAGACCCACGTCCCATCACACAATGCAATGCAAGCCAAAGGATATAGTTTTCCCTTATAATACCCAAACACGCTTCGTACGTTTAAAACAAATCATTTGATGCTATTATAAGTGTATAGTATCAAAAACACTTCAAATATAAATGTATAAATGATAGACGGCATGAGTACCATATATCATGTCGCCATACTAGGCTCTACAATCAAAACCAAGACGTCACATATTGGAAATTGGATTTCCGTCATGAGTCGAGGCAAGGGATCGTCCTCACCGGCTTCGAGACACTCTAGCAAATGCCTTAGGATTCCTCGCAAGAAACCTTGGATCTTGCAGGACCGGTCCTCCCTTATGTTTGAGGATTAGTTATTCCTGAACACACGTTTCCCGGTCCTATCGAACCTTTATCCGCCAGTTCCGTAGTAACCGATATATCCGAGGCGCCTCGCTATCCATCATCCACATAGGTAAAAATATAATAAATGTCTGGGCTCTATACCATGACACCACCCATAGCTAGAAGGAAACATCATGTCCTCCCTGCGTCCCTGATCCCATTTTTGACTCATACCGAGGTGTGAGGCTTTCGAATTAACGCTATTGTTAACCGGCCTTTTGGTCCGATCACCAAAAGTACTCAATACATGCTCGACTCAACATATCGCATGATATTACAATCCGGAGGTGTCGCCAATATCATCTGGGGGGCCAGTATCAGAAGACTCAATTCTGGCCACTAGCAGGATGTCGCATCCCTCGGACGCAACCTCCATCAGTATCCGTCTGCATCCGAGCCGAAGGAAAGTCGTCAAGCGGGTCCGGGCGCAGCGCCGGTGGGGGTCCGGGGACCCACAGTCCCAACTGTGAGCACCGCCCGATTCATCTGATTTTCTCCATGCCGGAAGCTCAGATTCCTTCACTTCGGTCCAACTAAATGATGGATTCCTTCACTTCGTGTTGAGGAGCTTCGACGCCCCAAAAGAACCAACATGCCGCGCCAACGAACCTCGGCCACGTCCCCTCCAAACAAACTTCGCACCCTGCCAAGATGTAAAATTTCGTACCTCCTAGGTACGAAATTTCGTACCTGGGAGGTGCGAATTTTCTGTGGCCGACAGCTGGAGGCGCGAATTTCCTGAAGATGGTCCCCATTTCTACCTACTCCTACCTAGCCCCTACCTAACCACTTCCTATAAATACCCCACTACCTCACACTTCAAAAGGGAGAGATTCTTGGGCTTTGGGACCTCCATAAAGCTTCATTGGTGGCATCTCCTCTTTGAGGAAGAAGAAGGGCAAACTTGTCCATTTTACTATTTCTTGCAAATATGACTATTGTATCTTCATATATCATAGTCAATGAATGTAATGAGAGGATCTCAACCTTGTAATCTTTCAAGTGATCAATAAAATTCCTACAACTCGTCAAAGTGGACGTAGGCCCTCCCTGAGGCCGAACCACTATAAATCTCTTGTGTTATTTACTGTTTGTGTTCTATAATATGTTCTTGTCTATGCGACCATATTTATAATTCCTAGTAATTAGGAATCTTTGGTGTTTATGACATTTTTGCCGTCAACATTTGGTGCTTTCACTGAGAAAACTCGGATTTTGCGCCTTTTTCGCACCTTGTCATCTCGACCCCCGACGAGCTTAAGGTTCCTTGCTAAACCTGCTGTCGAGTCCGCTTACGATGGCAAAGCGACCAAAGATTGCAAAGATCGGCTCTTCAGCTGCAGTCGAGGACGAGACATCCCAACAACCTCAACCTCGAGCCTCGAACCTCTCACCTCGACTTCGAGCCTTGAGCCTCCCACGGGGTTCGAAACTCGCACCTCACGGGCTTTAAAGCTCGAACCCCACCAGGTTCGAAACTTTAACCCTACGAGGCTCGAAAACTCGAACCCCCACGGGGTTCGAAACTCCAACTCCACGGGGTTCGTACCCTCGAGCCCCAAGAGGTTCGAAAGTCTCTCGCCTCGGCCTTGAGCCTCCACTCCACTACTTTGGATTCCTCGACTCCGCATCCCGCCACAATCGACCTCGACTTTGTCTCACTTGGCCTCGACTCCGCCACACTCGGCCTCGAATCCGCCTCACTCGGCCTCGAATCCGCCTCACTTGGCCTCGAATCCGCCTCACTCAGCTATGCTATAACATCGGCAACTCCTCGACCACTCTCGCCCAGCAAGGAAGATCAATCACAAGGACTAGGAGGCTCGGCCACTAGTGAAATCGTCCCTCCTACTATGAACCCCAAAGCGCTCGCAACACAAGCTCAAATCCGCGCACTTAATGAAAAATATGAGAATACGTATGTCGAGCTCAACCCTGCATTAAGGAATAACATCGGCCTTATGCGAAAACTTCAAGAAAGTCAGCGCATCGTCGATCGACTTCAACTAGCTCGGAACAACACTCGACCTCGACCAACGGTCTCGGAAACTTTCCCTTCCAAGTCAAGGGGCCCGCGTCAAAGAAGGACGTTAAGTCTCGGTAACGATGTCGCCGCTCGAACCAACGCCCTCGATAACGACAACGGCGATGGTCACGACAATGACAATGGCGACCGAACTACAGTCACATATAGCGAGGGGGCGCAGTACCGAGACCGCTCTCGCTTGATTATCAATAACGGACCAAATCCTACGAACCATCCTCTTCCTCGACACAACTCGATGACCACTAATCAGGATGATGGGCCCGCTATTCCAATGGCCCATGCTCTTCCAGAACAGGATCCGCATTAATCTGCTCTTCATCAAGGCCCACATATAGATGTCGAGGACAAGGAGGAAGACAATCTGGACGTCCATCATAGGAAATGCCCTCGCAATAGGACCCCGAAACCTCGCCAAAACCCATGGGTCCCGATGGTGGATCCCCATCCAACATACCTTCCCGACATGGTCTGAAGGATCATGAGTGAGAGGCAAGGAAACATGCATGATTCATGGGAAGCGCACATTAGGCGCAACCCTTCACCAGAAGGGTAAATGAAGCTGAATGGCTATGCCGCTTCAACATGCAACAGATGCCGCTCTATGATGGTACAACCGGCCCCTGTATCTTCTTAAATCAATATGAATGGCAAATGGACTCAAGTCGGGATAATGATCCAGTCAAATGCAAGTGCTTCCCAGTCTTCTTATCAGGAACCACTTTGTTATGGTTCTTTCGCCTCCCACTCGATTCCATTAACAACTTCAGCCAATTAGCAGCAGAATTGGTCAAGCAATTCAGAGTGCACATCTCGACTCCGAAGAATGCCCTCACCTAGTATAACCTATGCCATGGACCCACCGAGTCGCTCAAAAGCTACCTCTCTCGGTTCAATGTCGCGCTCGCCGAGGTCAAGGATCCAGATCCTTGCACCGTACTCTGTTAACAAGCCAAAGGTGTCCTCCCTACTTCCGAATACAGG
This sequence comes from Allium sativum, assembly GCA_030737875.1. Classification (NCBI taxonomy): domain Eukaryota; kingdom Viridiplantae; phylum Streptophyta; class Magnoliopsida; order Asparagales; family Amaryllidaceae; genus Allium; species Allium sativum. The sequence continues at coordinate 683,893,517 of CM060913.1, forward strand.
GCATGGATCGATCGGAAGTAGCCAAAAAGCCTCGATGCTTTCCATGAAAAGGCTAGGCAATACTTATGTCAAGAAGAGGCGAGACGAAACCAACTCCCCAGGGCCGGTCTTCCCAACAATCCACATGCGGGTGCCATAACTGACAACGTCAAAGGGAAACAGATAGTAAAGATCTTTGATAAGGACACGGGGCCAAGCCCCTACAAACAAAGACGGAATAGCAGTAGGCAAGGCGGCCGTAACAACGGCCAAGTTTCTATGGAACCCAAAAAGCCCAGCTCTCACCGTACATACAAGATCTACGCCCCGCTGAATGAAGACCTGGAACAATCTACCGGCAAACGTGCAACGCACTCCAATACAAGAAGCCGTACAACAGGGAATCCACTAATCATGAGAAGAAGACCGGCAGGTACTGTCGATACCACGACATGTACGGGCACAATACCAATAATTTCCGTCAATTCAAAAATGTAATCGAAAGGCTTGTCCGTGAGAAGCGCCTTGAGAAGTACATCCGAAAAGCATCATGACTCTCACCGGCACTAAGCGGAATTCTGGCAAAACCTAATATTGGTCGCAATTGAAACTGGCACCTCTCACCCGCCCCGAGTGGTGGAGGACCTACTGGAAACGAATCTCCTTCCACTTGTGGACCCCGAAGCTCCTACGGCTCAAGCACAAATTCACACGCTTAATAAGAAATATGAGAATGCAGCTCTCGCGCTAGGCGTTGAAGATCAACATCAACCTTATGTGCAAACTTCAAAAAAAGAATTCAACGCATCGTCGTTCTACATCAGCTTGCTTAGAACCACGCCCGCTAGTGGCATACCTCATTAGAAATTTCCTCTTTCGAAGCTAATGGCCCACGGCGAGGAAGGAGATTCAGCCTCATTAAAAACATCGCCATCCACTCCAACATTCGCATGGCGACAACAACAATAACAGAAAGGAAATGATGATCAAACAATCATCACTTACGTCCAAGGAACACGGTAACAAACCGGGTTCGTGTATCCAACCTTCTACTCGGAAGAGTCCAATTGTCGCCGCTCGCAACCAAAGTCCCGCTCTTCCAGCAACTCGTCAGACCAAAGTACCTCCGAATACGGGTGCACACCAGCTCGCCCAAACTCGACAGCTATACCAAAACCAGACCTCCATCGAATTACGTCACTCGAGGAGTGCTTCAAAAGAATAATCAAGAATCCTTCCACCGATTTGAAAGCTTGACTCGAGCGGTAGGAGGAAGCTTTCAATACCTTCCTCGCCAGATAAGAAGCACTTCAGATCCAACTGGCCAAGCATACATTACGGAGGCAAGTACCGATGCTCCTCCACCTTCGACTCAGGACTTGGGGGCAGCCCTGCAAACTAACCGACTAGCCGACATCACTCCTCGGAATGGTTCTGGTCCCGCTACACTCGGGGGCACCCCTAATCCCGACATCGCTCCAGCTCGATGCACTTCGATTGGTCAGACTTTACAGTTGGTAATGTTTCTCAAGCACCAACGCGCGCAGCTTTGGATGGTACTCATCCCATGGTTTCATGAGTCAGAATTACGCTCGATGTGGCCCCTCCAGTTGGAATCCAACAAGACTTTCCTCTCAATCACCCGATTCCCAACTTGGACGTAAGCACTTGGAGCACCAGTGCCACTATGGGCAATCGAAATCAATTGCTTGCTATCGAAAATGGGCCAGAGATCGCAGGTGTCATCCGTCGGTACAATCCAGGAATTATCCATTCACTAGGATCGCACGCAAAGCTGAGTGGCCCTGACACTCCAACACACCACATGTGGCATTCCATGAAGGTACGACTGACCTCTAACCTCGGCAATATCAGGGTCACCACGAGAAATGGAACGCGTCATCCCGACCGTCCCCGGCTTTGACGCTCAAGCCTCCTCTAGGCGGACTCAGGCTGCTATAAGTCCATACTTATCTCCTATGCTTCTAGCATCCAACTGGGCTCAAATTCACTTCAGCCAACTTCCACAACGTCATGCAACCGAAGTTAGAGACTCACGGAGTGCCAAATACCTTCCGCCAAGAAGGTGCGCTAGGCTCCAAAGTCCTGGACTAGATCACGACCTCTATAATGCAGCGCGAGCCCAACCTCCGATTGTCGCCGACACGATCCGTGGGATTGTAAGGAAATCGTGGGGGCACGCCCACGGCGTCTGCGAAAGTAGTACGAGGCGTAACCCATTCACTTCGACTAGCCATAATACCAAATGGCGCCAGTGGCACCAGCACTCCGACATGCCGACGCTTGCCCCATACTTAAAGAAGCCATGATTCTCGAAGTTTTATTAGCCACCACAAGTGGCACATGGGTTCATTACGTGTCACCGACGCCGTAAAATGCAAGTAGTTCCCCGTCCTTATCCAAGACGGCTCTATTATGGTTCCCTCGACTTCCACCGTGAACTATCTCAACTTTCGACTAAACTGCCAAAAGAATGGTCCCACAATCCAGGATGCACATCGTGATACCCAGAGGCATCTTCTTAGTCTCGAACGATTACCGAGGCATCTGTGAACTCTTAAAGGCCACCTCGCAAAATCTAACACCTCCTTTGCCGAAGTCAAGGAACCCACTCCTCGAGCCATGCTCGTCCAGCTTACAAAGGGCATGCCACGTAGTTCCAAACTCGGGGCATGGACCGATCAAAAACAATCAAGGATTCAGAAGATCTTCCACACAAATGTCGACTACTTCCTTTTCCAAAATCTAGCATAAAGGAATCAAGCTCCTACCCTCAACATCCTACCTCGTGATAACGCCCGGAACTCCAACAACTCTGATTCCACCACTCTACAAAATCTTGCTTCCGCCGGCAATGTCAAAGGTAGTAGCAACAATAAAGGGAAGCGTCTTCGACTTCCTTATTTCCGCAGCTATACTGCTTTTAGGGAAACCCGGTAAAAATCCATCTCGCAGCCTGCAATCCCCAACCATGCAAAAGGCCAGGACCTAAACGTCCGACGAGCGCATCAAGGGACTCTACTGGATATTGTCGGTTCTGCAGCATCCGCAGATACAACACGAACATGTTCCGCTGCTTGCGGAACAACATCAAGAAATTCATCCGCACGGGATCTCCGAGCCACTCAACGCTCATCGAAGATTCCTACTACACAGGATCTCTGAGCCACTCGACGCTCATCGAGGGTTCCCACTACGTGGGGCCTTCGAGCCACTCGACGCTCATCGGAAATATGCACTTCATGGGATCTCCGAGCCACTCGACGCTCATCAAAGATTCCCACTAAACATAACTTCGACCGACAATTAATCCCACAAGATCATCCCCCGAGCTCATAGGGACTATGGCAACAATAAGCATCCATGCCTCACAACTCGCCTCACGTGGGTCACCTTTTGCTCCGATCTAGTTGATATCAGGCCTCAAGTGTTGTAAGCCTTCCAAATGGCTTTTGTCCGACCTATAGTCAACCATTACAACTTATTCGTATACATGGGAGCGCTGCACTGGATCAACATCTCCGACCCGGGAACCGGTCCCTTGGATCAAGCTTTAATCAGCAACGAGTACCCCGATACTTCAACTCCAAAGTCCGCCATAAGGACCTCAACATCGGCAACGTCATCTTACAACGGGTCGTTCCTCCACCAGCAGGCCTCACCCCTCAATTGGAAGGCCCACACTCATACAATGGAAGCTCAGCGATGGAACTTTCAAACCCTCAACCATGGACGGAGCCGAACTCCCAAGGCCATGGAACAATGAACATCTTCACCTCTACTCTACATAACTTAGTGTACAATCAATTCAGGCCTTTCAACGATGTTTTGCTTTCCTCCAATTCAAGGCATTGCAAAGGCTACTACTACCAGAGATATCCGTAGAAGTGATGTTCAGTTTCCTGTCTCCCTTTCATGTTTGCTCCATGCATGACATGTTTGGTTAATCTTAGCAACCAGCTTGCACTCAAACTTCCGACCCCCGTACCGCCGTCTCAACCGCGAACCAACCCCGCGGCCTGACAACATTGGCAACGACCGACCCCTCGAGCACGGGAGCCGGCCACGCCACTCGAGTCGCCGGCCCGTGGCGCGACCAAGTATAAATAACCTCCAACCCGAATCATTCACCCAAGTCCCACGCGACTTGGGGCCGCCCAATATACAGGTGGGAGCGATGTACACTTTCCCCTGGCTAACGGTACCAGTTGAATCCCGGCACAACACCGAAATTGGCGTTAAATCGTTCCCCTGAAGCCATAAAGGCTTAGGTGCAGCTCACGGCCACGATCGGACCCTACGGGCTGATGATCGGAGCTTTTCTCCAGCGAATAAACGACGCCGTCACTCGCTCGAACCCGATGAACGAGGGGAGAGCCACCCTCTAGACGAACCGCTTAACGCGACGTCATGCGCCTCCGCTACTCTTGAGTTTAATCCCGGGCAACCCAAGAAAAAATAGCAGGTGCTCTAGCCGGGCTTCACAAACTATAGGTCTCCTGAGCTGAGGGAGACTTACTAGAAGCCTACGCACTATCTTACGCCCCTCTGGAAGCACAACCCAGAGTGCAGCACTCAATTCTGCCCCTCTGGAACTACAACCTAGAGCATGACACCCAATCACATCCCCTGGAATCACCAACCTGGTGCACAACACTCACAATCGCTTTTTTTGTTAAATGTAACAATAAGTATGCCAATGCAAGTACGGGACGTACGAAAATATGGGGGGAACATCCGAACAGTTAACACAAAATGCGATCTTTACTAATTCATTTTCCATTTCACACACACATTAAACATACTACTTGTCTAACATCTCTTCTCCCTGATGACAGGGTATTCATGAATACCACACCATGTCTTTAAGGACCAAAAGCGAGGACCGCACTCGCATATACTGTTGGTTCACTTAACCCAAGGCATGTTTAATTCCTCTGACAATTACTGATGCTACTCATCCTTTTCTTTTCTTTTCTTTTGTCTATGCAGGTTCGATACTGGCAGGTTACCACCAATGACAGGCCCTTTCCTTCTAGAACCGCTTCCTCCTCCTCTACTCCACACAAGAGTATTGGATTCGTTAGACATCGATGCGCTCCTTACGCGATCATCCTCGCCGCTTGTAATCATCATAGCCTTCTCGAGAGCAACACATGGCAACGGCTTAGGGATGACGTAAGAAGCAAGGACCAATCCAGCATAGGTGTCTCCCCAAGCCTTCTTGGCGCCTAACTCCGCTCTCTCTTCGGCATCTTCGGCAGTCTTCCGATCAGCTAAGTGCCTGGCTCGGATCCACATAATGGCATCCACTAGAAGTGTGCTAAGGGACCTCTCGCCCTCTTCTAGCGGGCGTCACCAGCGGCTCTCCTTATTCCTAGCCTAATCAGTGGCCCTCTCCTTCTCCGCCTCAGCATCGGCCTACCTCCTCGCCCCCACGGCAGAAGATTTCTCCTGGGAATCCTGACTAGACTTTGCCCGGGCACCTTGTATGGTAGACTCATCCTGTCCGTCTTCCCCTCCGACTTTACCACCAGCCGGGCTTCCTGATTCTCCACCCCAGCTTGCATTGCTTGCACGTTTACACCAGCTACGCCCGTTGCATGAGCACTTTGACCAGCCATAACTTCTCCTCCAAGGAGGATCATATAAACATGGAACCCCAAAGCCATGGGTTCTCCTACTTCTCTAGATTGTTCCCGCTGTGACTACAACTGGGACCCGAACGCTTGAGGAAGTACGGGGACAAAGCCTGGCGTCACCTCCGCTCAAACGGAAGTACACGAGAGTGGGGGCAGTCTCCTACCCATCTCCCCACCGGTTTACTCATCGCAGGACCTGAGGAGGTTCTCCGCTGGCTTCCGCGCTGGCATTTCCATCCCCACGGCCGTGGGGGCAACTATTCTAAGGAGGAACATACACCTCGCCACAGGAAGGACCCGAACCCAAAACCTTGGGTCTCAGAAACTTCTAACCTCCCGGTAGTACTAAGCAGACTAGGCATAGAGGCCCGAACCGAAGGGCAGAGGAAGAAATACGATCGCAGTTCCCCGAGGAACTGGAGATCTTAGATAAATTCTCAAGATGCGAATTAAAAAATCCATATTTCAGTGCAAGTTCTCGGGTTTCCATGGCCGGTTCATTGGGTCCGCAAGGTCTCAGCGCCCTGCCAGCAAACTCATACTTAAACGCAACATGAAGCTAACTAACACCCCTCGATGCATACCTACAAGCGCATCGAAACGCGGTGACGACACCTAGTTTGGATAACTATGGCAGTAGTTACGGTAAACATCAACACCATTTTCCGAATCAGATAACGACCCCGACATAATTGGGTTGGAGACTAACAACTCAAACATTGCCCGCATCTTGTGCATGTATCCGAGCAATTAGTTCGAATAAATTCATTTCCAGAATCATTCGCCAACCAATTGTGTTATGTTCAACTTCAATTACTGATCATGCATGAAACATTGAACAACGATCCGAGCCTGCTAGCTCGTGTCTGACGTTGAGAAGAATCTAGCAGGTACCCGGGCCTGGGGCAACCCTCTATGGATTGTCACACCGGCCTGGCAATCTCATGACCCGATCAAATCCCTTAAAGTCTCCGCACTGGCATCATCTTCACAGCATCTTACGGAACCACCATCTTTAGAGCACCTTCACCTTGTAACAAAGGAAATCCGGAGCCAGAGTTCAGGCCCTGGAGGCTTCTCGGCTTCCAACATTACCCGGACTCCACAAAAAGCTGACGCTCTGGAATATGGTGGCACCTTTAGCCTCAACAACTAACGCCACGGCCATCACCAACCGCCAGTGCAACGCCTAAGTTAAGATGCGACCGCATCATGGTTAGGTTATTGATCGGATCCCAAGACTAACCGCTTAATTATGTGTCGATATCTTACATGAGCATCCAAGCTGACAATCCAAGCAGGTCCATTCCTGGAGCACCACGTCGCGAGACCAAAAATCACTAATCACTGTCCGCTCATATGGCACCATGCAAAGGTTCAAGTTTACTAACTCAAGATCGAAGACAGGGTTCGATAAAGTCGTGGGAGTGCAAAGTTATGTCTCATGCTCCCGCGCGTCAGCTTAATTGTCATCTCCTCAACCAAGATTCGAACTCCTAAAGAGCGTGAAAGATTCAATAAGCATTTGGGACGCAAAGCCCAATCCCGTATTCACACATGCTTGGCAACCTTTATCCAAATTCCTAATCCCGTTTCCCAAGATCTACTGCTCCACGTTCTTGGGCACTAGATCCGAAAGCCCTCTTACTTTCCACATTTCTCTTCCCTTCTCCCAAAAACCTAACAATACCTCGAACAACCAAAGTACAAAAGAAGTATTTTGGCATCCTTCAAGCCCAACAATGATTTTCTATCTAGAGAAGAGGAGAAAGGAAGTAACTACAATCAGGGGATCGGTATGCCCCAAACGAACGTTCCATGGTCGAAATTCGAGATCGTACACCTAAATACGATTACATCCACTTATCTTTGAAGCACTGGATACGAAGTCAATCACAACTCAACGACCACTTGCATACTCACCAAATGCTCAATCAACAAAGCGCTCGCGTACGCACATCCCTTGCAAGTGTCAAGTCGCCTAAAACGTGCGACAACGACCCTATGCGGCTACTAAGAAATGCGAGTGCGACACAAAACCAACAGCGTCTCGCTCATAATTCCCCAACAAGCGTGCCCGCTAACTAACATGTCTTTCCTATAACTTGCAGGATAATCCGCAACCCAACTATCATCTCAACTTTCATTGCAAAGCACATCATGTCAAGACACGACGTACTTTGGGGGGAAAATGTTAACCGGCCTTTTGGTCCGGTTAGCAAAAGAACTCAAGACACGCTCGACTCAACATATCGCGTGATATTACAACCCGGAGGTGTCGCCAATATCATCTGGGGGCCAGTATCAGAAGATTCAAGTCTGGCCACTAGCATGATATCGCATCCCTCGGACGCAACCTCTATCCGTATCCATCCGCATCCAAGCCGAAGGCGAGCCGTCAAGCGGGTCCGGGCACAGCGCCGGTGGGGGTCGGGGGCCCCACAGTCCCAACTGTGGGCACCGCCCGATTCATCCGATATTCCCCATGCCGGAAGCTCAAATTCCTTCACTTCGGACCAGCTAAATGATGGATTCCTTCACTTCGTGCTGAGGAGCTTCGACGCCCTAAAAGAACCAACATGCCGCGCTAACGAAGCTCGGCCACGTCCCCTCCAAACAAACTTCGCACCCTACCAAGGTGCAAAATTTCGTACCTCCTAGGTACGAAATTTCGTACCTTGATGGTGCGAAATTTCGTACCTTGAAGGTACGAAATTTCGTACCTAGTAGGTACGGAATTTCGTACATAGCAGGTACGAAATTTCGCACCTAGCAGGTGCGAAATTTCGCACCTAGCAGGTGCGAAATTTCGTACCTCCACCCAGTTACAAATTTTTCGTGGCCACCAGCTGGAGGCACGAATTTCCAGAAGATGGACCCCATTTCTACCTACTCCTACGTAACCCCTACCTAACCACTTCCTATAAATACCCCACTACCTCACACTTCAAAAGGGAGAGATTATTGGGCTTTGAGACCTCCATAAAGCTTCATTAATGGAATCTCCTCTTTGAGGAAGAAGAAGGGCAAACTTGTCCATTTTACTATTTCTTGCAAATATGACTATTGTAGATTCATATATCATAGTCAATGAATGTAATGAGAGGATCTCAACCTTGTAATCTTTCAAGTGATCAATAAAATTCCTACAACTCTTCAAAGTGGACGTAGGCCCTCCCTGAGGCTGAACCACTATAAATACCTTGTGTTATTTACTGTTTATGTTATATAATATGTTCTTGTCTATGCAACCATATTTATAATTCCTAGTAATTAGGAATCTTTGGTGTTTATGACATTTTTTGCCACCAACAGCTATACAAAAAGCTATGCCCTTTAAGGCCGTGCTTTGATCATCAACTACAAGACTCTGCTTTTCAATAGAAGCCTTGATCATTGCATCTCAGCATGCCACACATGTAATTAACGCCATGCGACTAATGTCTATCTATATATAACCTCAGAGCTTGTACATCTCAGAGAAGAGCATTAAGCAAGAGAATAAATTCTCCACTGCCCAATAGATATATATTTAATAGAGATCAATCAACACAGAATAAAATCCAATGTCAGACACACATCCATTTACTAGTTCGTTCTGGGTCTGAACGAAACCGGAGGCACCTTATTTCTCGTCCCATATGTCCAATGCAAGAGAGAGGTCCTCGCATATCCAGTCGATCTCCAAGTACGTCTGGACGATCACCACTTATTACCTCGTCTTGGGTGTATAGCCCAATCAAGACATCAGTAATCATCCAAACGACGTGAAGACCTCTGGTCTTCAACTACCGTCTTCATTTTTAACTTATCGTCGAATCAATTATTTAGAATGGGTATAAACCCAGCCTTTCCGAATAACTCGCGTATATTATAAACAAGTGCTACATAAACACAACATATGCCACATTCCAATTCATAATATTCTTTTATTCAAATATTCACATCATTCGGGAACGGTTCCCATTAATTTTATCAAAGATAAATTCTTTCAAATTTATTCTTTAATTTTCCTTTGGATATCATTTCAAACCAAATTAAGGTTTATCTAAACTAGTCGGGATTAGCGAACCTTACCAAAGTAATCATTTATTATATTTCCCAATCCCAACCTATTCATCCCATGGAGCAAAATTGATGATACTCCATATCTAACACCGTTGTGTTATCGGTAAAAATTAATTACCATTTCCCATTCAAATCTAATTAAAGATTTAACTATCGCTTGGAGCAAAACTGGCGATACTCCATTCTCGAATTTGATAATTTAAATTATCACATTCACATTTCAATCTAATTAAAGATTCATTTAAACTCCACTTAGTTTTAATCTTCTCAAAAATCAATATTAATGATTATTTAACTTTGGTAAATCAAATATGCCACATTGATAATATACACCGCACTATTTATTTCTGCCTATATATAACCTCTAAGCTCATACGTCTCAAAGAAGGGTGTTAAGCAAGAGAATAAATTCTCAACCACCAAAGAGATACATATTCAGCAAAGATCAACCATACAGTTCGAAATACAATGATCGACATGTAATCCTGTCTTTAACTGGGTTAAAGAACCATTGTCATTTAAAACACAGTTCATGATAAACCCACAATCATATTCCATTAATTATGGAATCTTCACGGAAAAACAAATCAATATATAATCGATGTCAATTTTTGTATCCGTCTAATAACATAAATGGAATAACGATAAAGCCTTTTTAATTCCATATATATTAACAGTCTTCCTCCACAGAAGTTCATTTCGATTATTACCAAATCGAATTCCATTCCATTCCAATTAAATATTAATTAATTGGAAAACTTTACTTTGGAAACTCCCATTAAATCTTAATAAAATGTTTATATATTCCAATTCACATTTTACTGTAGAACGGGTTAAAGAACGAATGTCGTTAAACACACAGTTCACAATAAGCCCAATTCACATTCCATTTTAATTCCAATTAAACGTTAATTAACTGGAAACTTGTAAGAACCCGTAACTTCCCCGGTAAGGAAAGAACGGATTGCTTTGGGAACAACACACATCGGAACACAAATAGAAGAACATTTCATTGCTTATTACAACAATCCCATCAGAGTAGAAGAATATATAGAGTATGAATAAATATTACACATTTGATAATCAGAGATTTAAATTACATTTAAATACATAGCAGCGGAAAAATAATACAACACACAACTGAAAGAAATACACAGATACAGAGCTTTCCGAGTATCATTCCAGTTGTAAACTAGGATCCTGTGAATATAAATCTGCAAAACCAAAACCAGTAGCTGCCCGTGTGGAAAATAGGGGCACCCAGAGTTTAGGTTAAAACAATAAACTCCAGGTCAGCAATGTGACCGGTGTGAGAACTAAAACAGTTATTAATCTTTATTTTTAAAGTTAGGTAAATCAAGGGACCACGCCGTATAACACGGAACGAGTTTCCTCCCAAGAATAATAGGGCATAAAACAAACAGCACAATGCTAAATAAAGAAAAATGAAGCTATTATAAGACCCAGGTCCCATCACACAATGCAACGCAAGCCGGAGGATAGGGTTTTACCTTATAATAGCCAAAGAATGTTTGATACGCTAAATTTCATTTTTATTATTACTATAAGTGAAGAAAAAAACTTCAAATATAAATGTATCAATCATAGGCGGCATGGGTACCATATATCATGTCGCCATACTAGTTTTACAATTAAAACAGCAAAGGTCATATTGGAAATTGGATTTCCATCATGAGTCGAGGCAAGGGACAAGCTCCTCTCTGTTAGATACACTCTAGCAAATGTCTCAGGACCACACACAACAATCCTGGATCTTCAGGGCTGGTCCTCTCTTACTTTTGAGGATTGGCAATTCCTGAACACACGTTTCCCGGTCCTATCAGACCTATATCCGAGGCGCCTCGCATTCCAACAACCACACATGTGAAAAATAATGTAAATGTTAGGGCTGGTAGGTCACTGACACCACCGATAGGTAGAGAGAAACGTCATGTTCTCCCTGCAGTCCGATCCCATTTTTGACTCATACCGAGGTGTGAGGCTTGCGAATTAACGCCATACACAAAGCTATGCCACACAGGCCGTGCTTTGATCATCAACCACAAGACTTTGCTTTTCAACAGAAGCCTTGATTATTTGTCACTTAAGCATGCCACACAGGCAATTCATGCCATGCGATTGATATCCATCAATATATAACCTCTAAGCTCGTACGTCTCAGAGAAGAGCGTTAAACAAGAGAATAAATTCTCCGCCGCCAAACAGATATATATTTAATAGAAATCAATCACACAGAATAAAATCCAATGTCAGACACACAGTCCATTTACAAGTTCGTTCTGGGTCTGAACGAAACCGGAGGAACTTTATTCCTCGCATATCCATCGATCTCCAAGTGCGTCTAGACGATCACCAACTGATTCCCTCCTCTTGGGTGTACAACCCAATCAAGATCATCAATAATCATCCAAACAATGTGAAGACCTTCGGTCTTTAACCACTGTCTTCATCTTCGACTTATCGTCGAATCAGTTATTCAGAATGGGTGTAAACCTGGCCTTTTCGAATAACCTGGTTATATAATAAACAAGTGTTACACAAACACAACATACGCCTCATTCCAATTCAGAGTGTTCTTTTATTCAAATATTTGCATTCTTAGGGAAAGGTTCCCATTAATTTTATCAAAGATAAATTCTTCTAAATTTATTCTTTAATCTTCCTTTGGATATCATTTCAAATCATGTTAAGGTTTTCCAAACTAGTCGGGATTAGCGAACCACACCAAAGTAATTATTTATTTTATTTCCCAATCCCAACCTATACATCCCATGGAGCAAAACTGGTAATACTCCATATCTAACACCACGGTGTTATCGGTAAATATTAATTACAATTTCACGTTCAAATCTAATTAAAGATTTAACTATCGCTTTGGAGCAAAACTGGTAATACTCCATTCTCGATCACTTCAATCTAATTAAAGATTCATTAAAACTCCACTTAGTTTTAATCTTCCCACAAACCAATATCCTGTCTTTAACTGGGTTAAAGAACCAATGTCATCTAAAACACGGTTCACGATAAACCCAAAATCACATTCCATTGTTAATCGGGTTAAAGAACAGGTGTTATTCAAAACACCGCTCACGATAAACCCAAAAACCAATTTAAACCCAATTCCAGTTAAATACTAATTAACTGGACAATTTCACTAAATCTTAATTAAAAGATTTATTCTTTTCTAAACTAGGTTCAAGAACAGTGTTATTTAAGACACTATTCACGACGAACCCATAATCCCATTTGATATTAAATACAAGGCTCTGAATAGAAAATATATCAACTTATATTCAATATCAAATTCTGAAACCAACAAATATTGTATTGGAAATAACGAAATAAATATATCTTTCAAATTTCCACAACTATATCGGTATAATCACGAAATCCAACATCGAAATATTCCGAAGATAATTTTGATTCAAATCCATTCCAATTCATATATTGCAAATTCTGGTTATTTTTTTAAAAATCACTTCAAATCCAATTTATTGATTCAAAAATATTGGATTATAATTCTCGTTCATAACTAGTTCATTTCAATAAAAATATATTTTTATCCTTTCTAAATATGGGATTTTTCATGCCAATTCTTTCTAAATCATTTATTATGATTTTACACAAATTATTGATATTTTTAATAATTTTATCAAGGCCAGTATAGTCGATTTCCAATAACGGTCGTCGAACCGCACTTACAGCGACCTTTTCCAAATTTTATTTGGACATAATTCCAAATCCAACTGTTAGATTTCAAATTTCTAATATTCATTGGAAAGCTCTTCTCGATACAAATCCAACGGTTCCAGTTTCAGGAGAATCCGACGGTCGAATCTCCCGTAACGTCAATTCGAAGTCAGTGATCGAAATTCGCGAACTACCGCGTCGCGGCGCGTTCTATTCAGGCCATTTAATATATATAATACATATATTATATATATTTTGTCGATTTCGATTCAAAACATATTTTATAAATCGTTTTAAATTCATTTTCAAAACAATTTCAACTTCATATTCAATTTTAAATCGAAATTGAGTATTCCATCTCATTAATATATAAATGATAATATTTTCAAAACTTTATTTTTGAAATCACTTCCTTTTCTATATTCGTTATAAAAACGAATATAATCGATATAAATATCATTCGCATCAAAATGGCGCATATCTAATCAACACGGCTTTATATATTTCAATAACTTCGTTATTCTATTCAACATATGAATATTTTCTTCAACACATGAATATATACTTTATTCAACACATTAATATTCTTTTATTCAACACATGAATTTTCTTTTATTCAACATATGAATATATATTTTATTCAACACATGAATATTTATTAATTCTTACTTACAATAAAAATGTGAATTTTATTGTATAAATATTTTATTCAACACATGAATAGTTTCAACACATGAATATTCTCAACACATGAGTATCGTCAACCCTTGACTATTTTGTTTATTCAACACATGAATATTTATTTTCCTATTCTGAAAATTATTTTAAAACATTCTTTATTTTCAAAATTAGAATGAGACCCAATCAATTACCATATAATGTTATTTATATGGATTCCATACAACACATGTATATAATAGCAACGATAAATAATCAACCATCATCCAGAGTGCACCGCACAATTGCATAAGCATTAAATAGAAATATTTAACGCTTACAACAGCCTGTCAACCAAACGATCGACCTACCACTAAACAATTGGGATTAGTGTACGCCAAATATCATCCCAACATGCGTGTGGGGTTTCAAATCAATAAACACAAATTTTTATTTGTGTAGTTGGGCGACGTGTAAAATTTATCATCCCAATCAATATCAGTCAAATCAGTGTACACAAATAAATCGTCTGATTTGTAAACGAATATTTATTTATTCACCTTCATGTTAAATTTATATTTTTAACTATATAATAATTTATTTCAACACATGAATATATTTTCATTCGTTCTACATCACAATCAATTTTCACCACACAACAAAATCAAACAAGTCGTCCATGGTCTGTGGACAACGGGTGTCGGGTGCTGCTAAGCATCGTCTACATCCTAGTATATAATTTTAACTAGAAAACAGGAATTAAAGTGAGTAGTTCTCACCGAGAGCTGAACCCAACTCAATGACTTTTCGTATGTAGGAAATCTTCGCCGTGCTTCTAACGAAATCTGTTTCACGCGGTACATGTTAAAAATTATATTTTTAACAATGCTACATGTATAGAAAAGATTATATTTTTACAACGCTAAAAATTCTATCGTTATACAATTAAAAATCAAACCATTTTACAAACAGAAATCAAACTTTTTTATAAATAAAAATCAAACCTTTATGTCTTTAAAATCCGACCTTTTCTATGCTAAAAATGCAATCTTTTCTACTTTAAAAAATACGACCTTTTCCATTTAAAAAATCCGACCTTTTCTATTTTAAAAGTCCGACCTTTTCTATTTTAAAAACACGACCTTTTCTATTTTAAAAAATCCAACCTTTTTTGTGCTAAAAATGTGATCTTTTTTATTCTAAAAATCGTATTTTTATCTACAACGAAAATCCTATTTTTACTCAATGAAAACATATATATCCATAAACATATTTTTATAACTCTATATATATCTTTAAAACTGAAATAAAAATCAAATAAAAAAAACACACCTTTTCTTTGTAAAATTCGGATTTTTGGATGGAGTAGGGGGTTCTCGTCGGATCTATGGCCGGAGGAGAGACGCCGGGGTCGGGGAGGCGGCGGCCTAGCCGGAGGCGGGTCTTAGGTTGCTGGAAATCTCGATTTGAGGCTCGGGGGTGGGGGGGGGGGGAGGGGTTGTTCGAATCGGGAATGGGAAGAGGGGAGGGTTCAACGGGGTCTGGTGGCAGCTTGGGGAGGGCTGCGCCGTGGTGGGGACCGACGATGGGTGGCACGTTGGACGAAAGGGTAAGGCGACCGGATTCGCTCAACGTTTTCCCCCCTTTTTCCCTTTTTTTATTTAATTTTTCTCTGAACGGTTGAACGAGAAGGAGGGGGGTTAAGGGAAAATTTATATATATATATATATCATTTTAATAATTAGTTAATTAATTCCTAAAAGAGTTGACTTTACACTTGAACTCCAATCGAGACCCAATGACTGTCGCCCCTAGCTAATTACCCCCATTCCGAACACAATGGGATATGTATCGTAGGACAGTTCATCTGTTTCGATCATTTTTTTTAAATTAAAATATAGATCAATATAATTTAAACGTACATTTTAAATTATTGGGGATACATACAGACTCTGAAAATTCCCGAAAAATATTTTCTAGCTTCGTATTGACGATACGGTTCTAACAAAACTAATTTCGTCAAATTTCGAGACCGTTTGAAAAATGGCTATTTTCTAGTCAATCGAAATTGACAAAAACTGTTAAAACACGTTTTCTTTTGCCACGCTTACATATTGATTCAGAAAATTATGCAAATTAGGATCTAGCAATAATTTGACATCCCGGATCCAATAAAAGTGGTTTCGTCGAAAACAGAGGTCGTTTGCAAAACCTCCATTTCTAAGGGCTAGAATTCCATAGCGACTATTCTGAATTTTCAATTGGGCATAACTTTTTATTCCCGCTATGAAATTTCAATTTTTCTGATTCATTGGAAAGATATTCTCAAATAGATTCTAATATTTTAGGTTTCGCTAAAATCCGGTTTATTTTGAATCCTGTACATTCATTTGAAATCAAATTTTCAAACTACCTCGCCATTTTCAATTCTTTTATAATTGAATTAAATTATTTATATTCTAATGTCGATATATATAAATATATACGTTCTAGTTCTATTCAAAAATAAATTTCTCATCGTTATTATTTAGCATAATTCATTTTAAATATACAAAATTCACTAAAATTGCCAAAATAAAATTTTTAAATTGGCTCGGATTCTCCGGGTTATTACAAAACTCTAATATTCTTAATTAAAAGATTTATTCTTTTCACACAGGGTTTAAAAACAGTGTTATTTAAGACACCATTCACGACAAACCCAAAATCCAATTCCTTTATTCAATTCCAGTTAAATATTAATTAATTAGAAAACTTCACTAAATCTTAATTAAAAGATTTATTCTTTTCTCAACTGGGTTTAAGAACAATATTAATGAAGACACCATTCACGACAAACCCAAAATCCAATTTGATATTAAATATAAGGCTCTGAATAGAAATTATGTCGGCTTATATTCAATATCAAATTCTGAAACTAACAAACATCGTATTGGAAATAACGATATTAAATATATCGTCCAAATTTCCATAACAATATCCATATAATCACGGAATCCAATATCGAAATATTTTGAAGATGATTTCCACTCAAATCCACTCCAATTCATATATTGGAAATTCTAGTAATATTAAAACCCATTCCCAATCCAATTTATTTATTTAAAAATAACCGGATTATAAGTCTAGTTAATTACTTATTCATTTCGATAAAAAAATATTTTTATCGTTTCAAATATGGAATTTTTAATCCTAATTCTTTCTAAATATTTTATTATGATTTTACACAAATTTTTAAGATTTTTAATAATTTTATTAAGGCCCTTTCAGTCGATTTCCATAAACGGTCATCGAACTGCACTTACACCGACCTTTTCCAAATTCGATTTGAACATAATTCTAAATCCAACTGTTAGATTTCAAATCCCTTATATTCGTTGGAAAGACCTTTTCGATACGAATCCAATGGTTCCGGTTTTAGGAGAATCCGATGGACGGGTCTCCCGTAATGTCAATACGAAGTCAACGGTCGAAACTCGCGAACGGTCGCGGTGCGGCGCGTTCTTTTCAGGCCATTAAATAGATATAATATATATTTCATCGATTTTCATTTAAAACGTATTTTATTATCGTTTATAAATTCGTTTTAAAACGATTCCAACTTCATTTTCAATTTTAAATCAAAATTAAATTTTCCTTACCATTATAATATATAAATGATAATATTTTCCAAATATCAGGTTTTGAAGTCATTTCCTTTTTTATATTCATTATAAAAATGAATAAAATCGATATAAATATCGTTCATGTCAAAATGGTGTTAATCTAATCAACACGGCTTTATATTTTTAATATTTTCGTGTCCTTCCCAAATCGGACATCAAAATTACCTTTCAATCCTTATAGAATATTATTTTAAAATATTCGTTATTTTAAAATATTCGTTCCTTTTGAATTGGAATCAGACATAGTCAATTACCATATAATGTTAGTTATATGGATTTCATACAACACATGTATATAACAATAATGATAAACAATCAACCATCATCCAGAGTACACTTCATAACTGTATAAGCATTAATTATGAATAATTAACGCTTACAACAGTCTGCAAACCCATCGACTGACACACAACTGAACAATTGGGATAAGTGTATGTCAAATATCATCCCAATACCCGCATGGGGATTCAACCAACAAATACTGAATATTATTTGTGCGGTTGGGTGATGTGCATAAACGAATCGTTCGATTCGTAAATGAATATTTATTTTATTCGTATACGCGTTAAAAATCATATTTTTAACTATAAAATATTTATTTCAACATATGAATATTTTATACAATTCATTTATACAATAAAAATGATATTTTTATTGTTCTAACATATTTTAGAAAAATTTGGCAGCATAACAGCGCGATACTAGAACCGGAATAAGGTCAAGTCTTCTCCCTCGCATAATAATGGCTCGCGCCATACACAAACCAATTTTAATCAATTCAATTAACATCCCAAACCAAAGTCAAACAATTAAATCAAACAAACAATCAAACATCCATGTATACAAAATTGGAGTGAGAAGTTCTCACCTTTGGTTTCCACCCCGCCAGTTTTATTTCTGAATTTCTGAGTAGTTTGGATTTTCCTGAAATTCCCCTCGCAATCCTTTTTCACGCTATTTATAGTAAATATCACATTTTTACTATGATGTTTATACATTAAAAATCATATTTTTATTTCAATGTCATATATATATATATCACCTTTTTATAACGATGTTTACATTATAAAGATCACATTTTTAAAACGATGTTTATATTATAAAAATCACATTTTTAAAACGAAGTTATTTGGATAAAAATCATATTTTAACATTCATACCATTCATATAAAAATCATATTTTTACCGCCACTTCACATATTAAAAAAATCATATTTTTATTTCGTTAGTGTGTGTGTGTATATAAATATACATATATCATATTTTTATAACGCTATTATACATATAAAAATCAAATCTTTATAACATGGTTATTTAAATAAAGATCACATTTTTATTCTAATGTTATACATATAAGGATCGCATTTTTATATCGCTATATATATAAAAATCATATTTTTATCCTATGTTTTCATATATAAAAATCGTATATTTAACATTCCATTCATATAATAAAAAAACTAAT
This sequence comes from Allium sativum, assembly GCA_030737875.1. Lineage (NCBI taxonomy): Eukaryota > Viridiplantae > Streptophyta > Magnoliopsida > Asparagales > Amaryllidaceae > Allium > Allium sativum. The sequence goes on from CM060913.1 coordinate 683,912,725, forward strand.
TTTTAACATGCCATTCATATAAAAAACTGATTTTTAAACTAACTACATTAAATAAAAATAATTAAATAAAAACTCACTATTTGGAGATGAGACTGATGGGGCGCCGGAGTCGGGGTTTGCTGGCCAAGGGGGAGGCGCTGATGGCCGGTGGTGGCTGGGAAAAGGCGGGCGGCGGCTTTAAATGTGTTTGGGGGTTTGGGGTTGCGGGTTTTTCATTGGAGAAGAGGGATGAGGGCTTGGTGGCATCCGGAGAAGGAAGGGGGGCGGTCATCGGAGGTGGGCGGCGGAGGTCCCGGTGCGGTGGCGACCGTTGGAATTTAGGGCGACGCGATATTGAATTTGGGGGATGCGGGTTTACGAATGGGGTAGGATTTAAAACAAGGCCCTTTATAGAAAATTATTTTATTATTTAATCCTTTTAAATTCTAAAAAGCACATCTCACAATCGAACTCCAAATCAACCCCAACGACTATCGCCCCTTGCCAAATACACCCATTCCGAACGCAATAGGATATGTTTCGTAATCCAATTCGGCTATTACGATCAGTTTTCATCAAAATTAAAATATAAATCAATAAATATTGAATTTGAACTTACATTTAAATTTATCGGGGCCACATATTGACTCCAAAAATTCCCGAAAAATAAATCTAGCTATGTCTTGACGATATGGTCCTAACAAAACTAATTTCATTGAATTTGGAGACCGTTTGAAAAACGGTCATTTTCCAGTCGATTAAATTCAAACTCAATTGACCAAATGCGTTTAAATTCACCACGCTCACATATTGATTCCGAAAATTATGAAAATTGGAATCTAGCAATAATTTGACATTCCGGATCCAACAAAAGTGGTCTCGTCGGGAATGTAGGCCGTTTGCAAAATGGATATTTTTAAGGGCTATATATTATATAAAATTCCACAGCGACTAATCTGAATTTTCAACTGGACATAACTTTTTATTCCCATTATGAAATCTGTATTTTTCACATTCATTTTAAAGATATTGTTGAACAGATTCAAATATTTTTGGTCTCACTAAAATCCGATTTATTTTGAATCCTGTACATTCAATTGAAATTCGAAATTGAATTGTCAAACTGTCGCACCATTTCTGGCTCGTTATATAATTTAAAAAAATTATTCATTATAACTTCGTTTATAATAAATTTTTAGTCGTTATTATTTAAAATAAATCATTTTAAATATCCAAAATCTATTAAAATAGCTAAAATAAAAAAAATTAATTGGTTCTGAAAATCCGGGTTGTTACAACTATTCATTTTAATACTTAGGAAAATATCCTGTTATCATACCCAGTTTCTGTTCTATTATCATTTTCAAAACAATTTCTATATCGTTACTCATTATATATATAATTGGGAAATCAATTCATATTATTACTTGTAAAACAATCGTAACAACCCACTATTTTGTACGATTCAAATCGACAATAATCCATACATGTCAGACTTGAATGATTCAAAACAATAGATTATTAATAAAACTGGAGTAAATACAAATCATATCACATAATCATATACACAAAAAAAGCAGAATAACTCGCAGCAGAAATAAAATAACTATAGTAGTTCATGAAGCTACTACAAACACACAGTCTCCAAAATAAAATAAGTAGTGCTAAGCCACTAGAACAAGTACAACTGAAATCTCAAATACATAAGATGTCTGCTAAGAGATAAAAGGAAATAGCATCAACTGATTAACATAGATAAAAATAAAGAACAAACAAATAGATGGCTAAAGATCCAAATGATCTCTGGCTCCAAGACAAACTCCAACGGCTATGGTACTCAAGCTGACCCGAGCATCATGCAAAACAAAACTACTCGGATCAGGACTAATATTCTCATGTAAGTAAAATAACTCAAGTGAAATGTCACAGAAATGCACAAGTAACTTAAGAATGTTTGGGATTCATTCTCCAAGGATCCGTTGAACTAGATATCATATAATATAATGCGCTATTACAATAGTGTCTATTTGGTAAAGTAAAATATCAAAATAGTGTAAGCGGGATTACCATTATTACCCTTACACCATTTATAATATCATAGTCTATACAGATACCGTAAAGTCCACAGTAACGTAGTGGCTATCAGAGGGCAGTCCATAGGTACGATACAAATCAAAATCATAATAAGCTCGGTCTGGATAATATGACAAGGCACACGAGGGATACCCACAGTAGGATTCTACCGGATTGCTGACCCAGGCTGGTGGTAACGCATAGCCGCGACTACCACCAACCTCAAACAATACTCCAAATTCAAGGGTGCGCACCAGTCAAATCACAAGGAAATAGATATGGTTTCAAAGAAGCATGTGCAATAAGAGTAGCTAACTCAATTGCCGTGGGTATGACACCTGCTTTAGTCATTTTATATACGACCCGAAGGTTAAGGCTATCCATTATCATTCTCTTTCTTCAATCCAGTAATCGTCATCAAACCATCCTACTTCTTTCTGGAACTCCACCGCATGCACATTTGTTAAAGTGGTTTTCGGTATTGGCAGAGAGTATGACAATAGCTGATCCCGGTCTCTTTAACAACCAATCATTTACAATTTTCACATCGTGGTCAATATTTTATAAAACACTTTATCAAATCGTTTGTAGGAAATCTTAGATTTAAAATACTTTAATAAACATATGTATACTAAATTTAAATTTATTAAATAAAATATTAGTGAAAGTACTAAATCTTATTTCTTTAAAACACCTTGAAAATAAATAAATTGCTTTAAGGAAAAACACTAGATTTGAATAAAACTGTCTTGATGACTTCGTAAAAATACATATACATATTTGTAACTTTTAATAACCAAAGGCATAATGAAATCTTACTCCAAAATAATTTCTAAGTTAAAATATTTTATAATTTTTAGAAAATTTCAAAAATAGACCAGCGGTGTCCATATAATAATTTTCTACCTAGGTCAAGTAGTACAGATGTATATCATTTCAATCCGTCAAGTTTTAAATCCCGGGTGTGTATCATTTCAACCCGCATCCCAAATCGATTCAGTTTTTGTCCCTAAATCTATACAGTGATTCAGGTGTATATCATTTCAACCCATAATGATTTTCTAAGCTACAGGGAACTTGCAGTGTAAATTTCAGCAATTAAATAAGCATAGAACAATATCAATCATCCAGTTAACATAATATCATTTCAATCCAAGTGTGTGTCGCTGTGTCATATTTGCATACAAATTGCCAACATTTCAATAATATTTCAAGTGCGGTTATTTCACTTCTAATAAAAAAAATATTAGTCAGCTGTGAGTTGAACTCACCTTCAGTGGCACAAAAATAGAAACAACAACCGACGGACGCTGAAAAGAACGACACCAAAACTTCACCGAACTGGACAAACAAATTACAGTCAAAACACATACAAATTCAACAAAGTTTGATTTCAAAAATAATAATATTTTTTTCCAGACAGAATGTTTGCTAAAATTTAGTTTAACATCGCTAACGCACCCAATAAAAAGGAACTGAATTGGTCTCATTCAAACATGTATTGAACTGACAACCAACATACCCATTTTTTTATATTTTACATTCCCATTTAGTATTATTTGTTCCAGCAAACAATGTGCTAACAAGATTTCAATTTTTCTTTACATTCAGGTTAATATAATTCAAGTTTACCAAAATTCGTATTTCATCTTTGTAAAGCTAACGTCGACAATTTATTTTTTCACGTAAGGCCAAGGCACAAAATTTGGTTTTTATTCTCCTCCAAAGTTTCTACACGCATGATGTGAATACCATCACGATGCCATGTTACAGTCACATGTTATATACATCGCAAGTATGGTTATTTCTCCCCTGACCTTTAATACACATATATGCATGGTTTAGAATACTTTTCACCACAAATTTTGCCTAGAACCCTATTCTTGTCTACACGCATCAATGATACTCACAATGGGAAAACTTGACACATGCATGCCAACTTCAAACTTCAGAACATGCGAATTCTTTTTTTTTTAAAAAAAAAAACAAAAGCACCATGTATATAACTCATGATACCCACTTTTCTCTCTCTCCCTTTCAAAAGTTCAATACGCATGATGTAAATGTACATCATACAAACAAATGTTTCCATCACTACAACACATATTATAATAGTGTACAACAAGCTTAAGCACTACAATACATATTATAATAGTGTACATAATCTTAAGTTTCCTAAATAAATTTTGGTGAAAAATTAAAATGATGAAGTTTGGCACAAAAGCTTCAACAATATTTAAAAAGGAATGGTTTTCACAGACACAAAAGATTCTACCGTACTAAACTTAAAACAAAAATGTACTATAGTAACTAAGGCAATACATAACTTATATTTTCCACCATGCAATACTGTATACTTCTTCTACAAACTCGTCATGGCTCGGCTAAAGAAAGTTCAGCTACAAGGGTTCAGATCAGTGGCTCGGCGCTGGGTTCAGTCAGGGTGCTGGGCGGAGTTTGGTTGGTCCGACAGCAGCTTGGACTGGGAGGCCCAGGCGGCTTTCAAAACGTTTTTTTCTTTTGATAAAAACATGGAAGAAAAGGGCAGTGAGTTTCATCGGAGAGGCGCAGACTCGGGCGGATCGGAGGGGTAATGGCGTTGGAGCATGGCTAGTCACGCATTTATTTATGTGTATAGTTATGAAAATGTACCCAACATGGGGAATAGATGAAATTTGAAAAAGAAGAAGAAGGAATCAACTCACTCTTTTGCGCAAGTTTGAAGCCACACTCACGATTGGAAGATTAAAACATAGACTTCCTTTAGCAACAAGTAGCATGGCAAGGTTTTATTCTTCTTTACAAAGCAGTTCGCTATTCTGGATTGAAGAAGATAAAGGGGAAGATGCTGGAATAAGGGAGACATGGTGAGAGACGGGCGGATAAAATGGGGTAATGATGAAGGAATGGTTCAAATCTGCAATACATCAATAACCGCGTCCATAATTTTAAATTTTAAACAGTTTGAGTATTGAAAGGCAACCCTTTGGGAACATTGCATTGGAATTTTTTTTGAATGAAAGACATGTTTCGTGTAGGCATGTTTGAAAAAAAAAATGTCAATATGAGAATGGACGAAACACATGCAATGAAGAGGCTACGTAATGCATGATTGGAAGGAAGTGGGATGAAATGGTGTCTAAACTAACTTGGAAAGAAAATAAAATAAAATAAATGGGTATCATACTAAAATAAAAGAACAAGTTTTGCAGGCCCAAAATCACTAGAAAAATATGTAGGGTCCGAATAGGAACACATCGAACTCAAATAGCTCTGTTTCAGAAATGAATTGTGCAAGCATTTTCACAATTTCAGCACAAACCGAATACCGAAACTGACAATGAATATACTATGGTAATTAGCTCGACGAGACAGACACAACGGTATATAGTTTTGCAGTGTCAGGATGCTCCGTTCAAAAACGCGTTACGAACCCCTTTAAACGGAGAATTCGGGTAGGAAAACGGAGGCCAAAATGTCCGATTTTCGCGAAATGAATTTCGCCGTTGGATTCATGACAATGAATAGAGTATTTTTTATGTTTGTCTGAACTAGTTTCAGAAAGATTTTTAAAATCGCTAAAATTTGAACTGTTATGCGCAGCTTTACATTGAAAATTGCGCGATTGACAATTCATTTTAATTTTCCGATGATTTTTTTACTGTTTTCTATTTTAATTAGACGCATGCCAAATATAAAGTTTCCGTCATTAAATCCAAATTTGAATTTCAAAACAAAAATCGATTTAAAATAGCGATTTGACTTGTTGAAAATTATGGGATGTTACAACAATGTTTCAAAATCTCCTTTGTTTAATTCCTCGAAAACACCAACTGAGCCTTATTCTTTTTAAAATAAACCGATCCCAAAACTCCACTTTTCATTTCCTTTTATCCTCGAAAGTGCCCTTATAATTTCACACAATCTCTTTTTATTTCCTTTACTTCGGAAATATTATTATTACGATACATATATATTCTTGATTCTTCTCATTTCCATTACCTTGAAAATTACATTATATATATATTCCCATATCCTTTTTGTTTCCGTTACTTTGGAAATCTCAATATGTGTATTCTCAGTTTTGCGATTAACATTTCGTTATTATTTCACAACTGGAAATAATAAATTATTCTCAACTACTTTCCCATTACAGACTAATGTCATCCTCAGATAATCCTGAAGTCGTTCAAGTTGGGGTATTTATCTACCTCTCAGACCTTGATTAACAACATTCTTATCCTAAGACATATATGAGTTGTAATTCAAAAACCGATATTTACTTTAATATCAAACAATTCTCTTTAAACTATTTTATTTAAAAATATGGTATATACAACCTTCTTACTTTTGAAAATAACTCTTTTTAAATATAACTGATTATTACTTAATATGTTGATTAAGTAATTTCTTAATAAAACCACTTCTTAACTTTGACCCCTTTCAAGAATTCATTTTATAACTCGAGTTGTAATTACCAAATCCCATTACTAAATCCCATATCAAATTCAATTACAAATCTCTTTTAATCGTTCCTTTTTGAAATTCTCGATTTGATTCTATTCATTTCTCTCAATTCCATTATTTAATAACGATAATTTAAAATTAATGCTTTTTGCTTCACATCTCTTTTAATAAACCTCGTTTATAACTCTCAGGTTTAATACAAACCCCTCTTTATTTTTATTCCCACTACTTAATTTAAATATTAAGTATAAATTTATTTTAAGCTATCCTATTCGCTTAAAATCCCTTTTTATAACTTTGTTATAAAACTCGGGTTTTAATATAAGACCCGTTCACAGACTCCTTTCACAATTCAATTAGATTTTATTTTAACTTCAATCACTTTTTAAATGGATTTCAATTAAAATGTAATCTCCTAAATTATTACTAACTAAAATAATAATTTAATTCAATCATTAACTATAGTAGAAGTAGTTAATTTCTCAATTAACTAAAATAAATAGTAAATTCTTTTTTTAAAGCTTATTAAAATTAAAACAAATATTCGTTAAATTATTTCATTTGGTTAATCCAATAGCCAATTACAATTAATTTATTGACTTAGTCAACTCAAATCATTGTTAATTCGATAATCAATTCCAATTATAGTCCTTCCTTTTAATTAATTAATAATATAATTAATTTAAATAATTTCATAAATTGTTTCTCAAACAATTATTCAAACCTTAATCGTTAGATTAATTTTCTACTCTGTTACTTATAAATCTAATAACATCAGAATTTACTTTATAAAATAAATTAATAATTAATTATAACTTAAATAATAAATATTTATTTCCTTTTAATAAAATTTTATGCCAAATAATAGGTTTCAAATTCTATCTTCAGTTATAAAATAAATTTTATAACTCCACTCCTATCGATTCACCTGATGGTAAATCAATATTTATAAAACGAGTGATTTATAGGCCATACACTGCCAATTACTCAACCAATATCACCCATTGGTTTAAACAAAACAAATGTTGAATTTTAGATCAACGGTCAATAACCAAATCAATCGTCCAATCAGGACAGTTCATATGATGATAATACGAGAATAATTAACATTTAATATATTTGAGGAATCCAGTTGGATCCCTCCAACCCGTTCTTCCCTGTATTCACATAGGTTACTTCAAATAAACTTATTCAATTAAATTTAGTAGATAATTCCAATGATAGTAAACAACGACCATTTAATATCACTCAATTCACTTAACATTAACAAACAATTCAACCAATTTATTAAATTAAACAAGTTTATAATATAAACATGACTAACAAGGTAAGTTACCTTGATTGGGTCCAATCGTTAAAATAACGTGTAACACCCCACCTCCGCTAGGGTCACTCACAAAGGGAATGCACTAGGTTTGGTGAAGCATTATCGAGGTAAACATGCACAGAAATATTACAAGACAGAACATATATAAAACAACGGAAGTAAAACAAATTTCATTACCTTATAAAATAAGGTCTAAAGCCTTTTACATCAGAATACATCAAAACATGTCTTGTAATAGTAAAGAATCATAAAACCTTTTCATAAATTATTCCCCAAATAAAACAGTAAGGTAGCCATAGCCGAGAAAAGTCCAAGCCATGCATGATGACCTTCAAGCAGAGGAAGTCCGAACTAAATAACAGTGTTTCCTCCCTGAAAACCTGGGGGGGGGGGGGAACGGAAGACAAAGAGGCGAAAGAAAATGGGGTCAGTCATAAAGACTGGTAAGTCCTATCTACTTCTAGTATAAAAACTGGTAAAGGTAACATGACATGCATAAACTGAAAGTAAACATAAGGATGACGACAAGATAGATAAGCTAAACCAAGATAACTGGATTAACTACTATAGCAAGATAAACTAAGGTATCATGATAAACTACGGTGTCAAGAGAAATCAAGGTATCACATCGTCAGGTTTCTATCAAGTATACTATCCAAGGTATCTATCATGTATAACATCCCACGGTATCTATCATGTATAACATCCCAAGGTATTTATCATGTATATTTGCTCTGCACCTCTCGTACTAATATCCCAACCCGCGTCATGTGTTAACTATGAATGTCCCTTGCCCAATGTCATGTTATGGTCCATGTCAACCTAATATATAGCGTATGTATGTTTTTCCCAACTCGTATGTTTCTTTCCATGTATAAGTTCAGTCCTTTGCCGTAGGCCGTATGGGCTTTCCCATGTAAATCTATACCACCTCAACGTAGTACCATTTTATCCTTGAAGTTGTTTTGGACTGCTACCCTTGATCTGGTTATGTTTTCTTACCATGAACTATCGCGTGTTCACTTAGGATTTATGCCACCTAGGACCACTAGGAATTATGCCACCTAATGAACGTTTCCGTGTCTCGGTTTGGGTTTAAGCCACCTAGGGCCACTAGGGATTATGCCACCCGTCAACCACGCCCTTTGTTCCACGTATATATCGTGAATCGTTTTCCATGTCTAGACGCACATGTATCTCAATGTGCCATCCGAGTTCCGTGCCAGGGCAAATCAAGAAATACGGAACTTGGTCGGGAGCTTTAAGTCGTCTGCTGATGCAGATATCAAGGTTTGTTTTTGTATCCGTGGCTATGGTCCCATGTGACCCCTCCCTCAACTACTGAAAGGCAATCCAAGAAAAATCATGTATGAGAACTACATCCCGGCCCCACTATAGCCCCACTTTCCTATGGGCCAACCTCACCCATGTCTCGATAGCAAGAACATGGTCTGTTGGGAGTTCTCTTCCTTTCCGTTCGTACACGATTGACTAAAGATGATAGGTAGTCGGCGACATGCTATCCAGAGCAAAAATCAAGTATCGTCGACTCCACGCTAATCCATCCCAGTCTTTAGGTCGCTCGCATAGCAACCAAGGCATACTCTTGGCACTTCTACCGCAGACCTTAACCTCTGTGAGACCGGGTTTCATGGACCATCTGCCACCTCACAGAGGGATACCAAGAGTACCCTCACGTCCCCCGAAGCTACCGCTTCGCCACCCAGGTCGTTGGAGCCTTTATCTAAGTCAGATAATTTGCTCCTCCTCGTGTTTTAAGCGATGACCTACTGTATCGGGTTACTCATCTATCTGTGCACTGGTCCAAATTCCTCGACTAAGAATTACTACTTAGTTTCCCAAACTAAGGTTTACCACTTAGTCTCCTTTCCCGTTATCCTTTCTAATCCCGGTTTTCCACCTAGTCCCCTGAACTAGGGTTTTGTCTAATGGGTTAAGTATTGTCATTTAAGTTCATGACTTAACCTGCCTACGAATCATGTCAAGATTTGGCTAAGTATTCAAGTCCAAGACCTAGCCCTACAAGTTGGTTAAGTATACCAAGAAGCTCATGACTTAACCCTATTCAATCATCAAGTCAATTTGGTTAAGTATTTTTTATCTTAACCCTATCAGGTTATCGTGTTAGATTGGTTAAGCATAGATTATCTTAACCTCATCGTATTATCGAGTCGGATTGGTTAAATATAGGTTAACTTAACCCCATCCACTAATCGTATTATAATGGTTAAGTATATTTAAACGGTCTCGTGACTTAACCCTATCAAGCTCTCATATTAGATTGGTTAAGCATGGTTGCTTAACCCCATCAAATCATCATGTATAATTGGTTAAGTATAAGTTACTTAACCTCATTAAATTATCATGTTAAGTTGGTTAAGTATTGGTTACTTAACCTCATTGAATTACCAAGTTTAGATTGGTTAAGTGTTTAACTTAACCCCATCGAATTACCGGGTTTAGATTAGTTAAGTGTAGGTTACTTAACCCCATCTAATTGCCGTGTTTAGATTAGTTAAGTCTAAGTTACTTAACCCCATCTAATTACCGTGTTTAGATTAGTTAAGTCTAAGTTACTTAACCCCATCTAATTACCAAGTCGGATTAGTTAAGTGTAAATTACTTAACCCCATCTAATTACCAAGTCAGATTAGTTAAGTGTAAATTACTTAACCCCATCCCCTAATTGTCTTATATGGTTAAGTGTCATTAAGAAATCAAGTCCGGTTCCACTTAACTTACCCATTCGTGTCATATCGGTTAAGCGTCATTAGTCAAAATTACTTAACCTTTTCATGTGGCATTAATTAGATTAATGCACCCCAACCTCTCACATTAGACTTTGTTGTGGTTACTAGTTAAGCCGGGCGGGTTCGGGTAGATTTACACCACAACCTAGTCTAACCTCGGGTTTTAAGTGCTATATGACCAACTACTCACATTGGGTCCTATTGTTTGTAGCCACTAGTTAAGCCGGGCGGGTCCGGGTAGATTTATGCTACAAACTCAACCCAACCTCGAGTTGGCCACTTTCATGTTTGGTCTAGTGTCATATTACACTTACAACCCATACGTGTCTAGCTTCAAGTCCCATGTTTACCCCCACATGTCATGTCCACATTTAGGTGTATCATGAGTGCCATATTTTCATGAAATCCCATGTCAAATTATCATGTCATAATCACGCGCGTCTAACCTACCCCAAATCGTGTTTCCAACTCAAGTAAAAGCGAGTCAACATAGTAAGGATACTATGCTACATATTGGCCTCAAAACATGCACGATGTCAAAAAGGGATTGGCCACCAACATGCATGGTATCATAAGGGGTTTGGCCTCAAAATATGCATAGATCATAAGGGGTTTTTGGCCACAAACATGCATAGTATCATAAGGGAATTTGGCCACAAACATGCATAGTATCATAAGGGAATTTGGCCACAAACATGCATGATAACATAAGGGGTTTGGGTTCATTTACATGCATAAGCCCCAAAGTCAAATCTTTTCCAATGTTTCACAAGTCAAATGGTTCCCAAAGGTTCATGCTAGCATTCCATAGATAAAGATTCAAACTTGCAAGATAAACTAGGTTAAGCATAACATGAGAGGCATGACTAAGTCGCTAAAACTTAGCCCAAGGTCATAGATCATAGAAAAGGGGCAAAGTTAGGTTCACATAGGCTAGCATACTTATGTTTCATCGCATTTTATTCCATGTCACATTAGAACCACCGTTAGAATCTACAAGTAGCTAGAACTTACATAGCGAGGATTTGGGAAAGATCATGAATCATCTTGACCAAGAAAGGTGGCTCCTTTGTTGAAGAATCGTCATGAAACTTTCATAGCAATGTTGATTCACTCCCTTGATTTGATGTAGCAAGCTAGCACCTTTGATTCGGATCCGATTTGAATGCATGATCTCTTGGAGTTGGAGACGGAGGCCATGATCAAGATAGATTTTGGCGGCACTTCGTGGCTTGAGTGATTTGTGAGGGTTTAGGGTAGGCTTAGGGGTCTTTTTATAGAGATTAGGAGTAGTTTAGGCCATAGGATAAACCCTAGGATAGATCTGAGCCCTCAAAATCCGTCACAAACCTCCAAACATGTCTTGAGGAACAAGTCAGGTGCACCCAGGCCAAACTGGCCGACCACCCAAGTCGACAGGGGTGTCGACTGGGCAGTCGACACCACCTGGGGTGTGTCGACTCCCAAGTCGACTCCCCCGTCGACTTGGGGGTGGCGGGAATTTTTCCCGCCTCTTCTGCTTAGCTGAATTTGAAATCTGAATTCAAATTTGAACTGTTTTTGAACTTGAAATTTTCTGAAAACTTTGGCGGGCTATAACTTGGTCATATGGACTCCGATTTTCGAAAACTCGGACTCTATTTCGCGTATTTTTCCGAGACGAACGCAATGGCATAGCCCGTTTCCCTTGATTCAGATTTTATAATTAAATTCTGCCTTGATTCTCGTCTTAGCGTGTTGTAAAAATCTGGGTTGTTACATCCTCCCCAACTTAAAGGATTTCGTCCCCGAAATCTCCAAGTTAGGAAGAACGTATCCTACCATCCATCATCCATCTACTCAAAACATCATCCACAGGCAACCATGGTCCTTAAAAGACTCCTAATGCTTTATGAACACATGCAGAAAGTGTGTATATGTTCCTTAGCTAATGCTAATGCTAATGATCAGGCCTGAATGATCTTTCTAATGCAAAATATGTTTAGTGCCATGAGTCCAACATGTATGCAAATAGTCCTAGTCATATAAACACTACATGCGTGCACAAACATTCATTCACATGCAACATCCACATGATAACATATTCAATTTCATCCATAAACAAGTATAAATACTCGTGCATATGCAATGCAAAATGTGAGTGCGTCGATCTAGTATCTAATGTGTATTCGCGCATCCACGAGCAACCACTTGCAACCATTTGCAACCATATCAATCATAACATGTTTCAAATACATGTTTACATCCATAGAGTTCTACCTAAGGTTCCCAAGATAGGATCGAGAAGATAAACAAGACAAACTCCTTACGAGGTTTGCAACAGAAACAGGACCGAGAGGATATCCACCAAGCGATAGCATGCAAGCAAGCTCTACGGGAGAACCAGGGATCAATGATATACTCTTAAAAAGAGACATGATGCGCGCGTCTAAGCCGCATTTCCTTGAGATTAATTCCATTGTGCCTTGACCGCCTTTGACTTCATGATTTCGTAGCTCCTTGATTCCTATTTCCGAGGTATGAGTCGGAACTTATTTCACTGTCGCCTCTCGTTTCACTTCCACTTATTCTTTCCCTAGTATGCTCGGCCCAAACATATCTGCGTACTCATGCAAGCTCTCCAAAATTCACTAGTGAATTCTGGATCTCGTTTGCCGATGCCAATCCATGTTACCGCGTGCACTTACTAGGGTGATTCCTATAACCCATGCTTAAGCGGAATGAACCATCTGCCTTATTGGCGAACGTTACTTGATCGAATCGGAGATTTCCGATAAATACATCAAGTGATTCTAGGTAACTAACCATGACAAAGCCCAAAAGGTCACACGAGACTTCGAGGGTACCACCAAAGCAAGCCAAGAGTCTGACTACCCTCCTTTCAAAACCGAGAATGGTATCCCTTACTAGATAACCACTTTACCCCTAAAATCCATCCATAGCCCAGCAATAGAAGCATTGCTTCTAATCTCAACACTTGGCATAGACGTTCTCAAATCCAAACAAGTCATGAATAAATGGACCAACTCTCCAACCAGATTTTGGGACTAAAGTGGGATCTTCTACCATGCTAGTACTAAGGTGCAGAGACTTAACTATCGAAGCAGACTTAAATGATGCGATGATCAAAACAAAGTCTGGGCAGGACGACAGAAGAGAGAGGCTAAGCCTTTAACAGGAACGGTACCATTCCCCTTAGGTACGCTAGAAATGAGAGCATACAATTGCCCTCTCGCTGATCTTGTCCTTATCTTCCTTTGTGGATCAAGCCATACCAACAAGTTGCTTATTCTTAAGCCCGTGTCCTTTATCCTTGCTCTTATTATCCCTTCTTATAACTTCAGTAACAGGTCTCTCGAGAACTTCCTCCATCGCACGGGAAAACACTTACATAGCTAGACAAGGATTAGTCATAGTTAAAACTACTGTGACTACAGATGGAGGAAAGAAAGGAAAAGAGGTTCAATTAAGGAAACAAAGGATAGTGCTAATGGCTTTTGGGGAATAGCCTTTAAAAACTTTTCTTGAAAAATGCTTCTTTGTAAACGGTTTTTCAAATAGTTTTCAGAAGGTTTTAAAAACTTTTGCCCAGTCTAGTAACCTTCTGCTCTGATACCAAATGTAATACCCCACCTCCGCTAGGGTCACTCACAAAGGGAATGCACTAGGTTTGGTGAAGCATTATCGAGGTAAACATGCACAGAAATATTACAAGACTAAACATATATAAAACAGCGGAAGTAAAACAAATTTCATTACCTTATAAAATAAGGTCTAAAGCCTTTTACATCAGAATACATCAAAACCTGTCTTGCAATAGTAAAGAAGAATAAAACCTTTTCATAAATTATTCCCCAAATAAAACAGTAAGGTAGCCATAGCCAAGAAAAGTCCAAGCCATGCATGATGACCTTCAAGCAGAGGAAGTCCGAACTAAATAACAGTGTTTCCTCCCTGAAAACCTGGGGGGGAAACGGAAGACAAAGAGGCGAAAGAAAACGGGGTCAGTCATAAAGACTGGTAAGTCCTATCTACTTCCAGTATAAAAACAGGTAAAGGTAACATGACATGCATAAACTGAAAGTAAACATAAGGATGACGACAAGATAGATAAGCTGAACTAAGATAACTGGATGAACTACTGTAGCAAGATAAACTAAGGTATCATGATAAACTACGGTGTCAAGAGAAATCAAGGTATCACATCGTCAGGTTTCTATCAAGTATACTATCCCAAGGTATCTATCATGTATAACATCCCAAGGTATCTATCATGTATAACATCCCAAGGTATTTATCATGTATATTTGCTCTGCACCTCTCGTACTAATATCCCAACCCGCGTCATGTGTTAACTATGAATGTTCCTTGCCCAATGTCATGTTATGGTCCATGTCAACCTAATATATAACGTATGTATGTTTTTCCCAACTCGTATGTTTCTTTCCATGTATAAGTTCAGTCCTTTGCCGTAGGCCGTATGGGCTTTCCCATGTAAATCTATACCACCTCAACGTAGTACCATTTTATCCTAGAAGTTGTTTTGGACTGCTACCCTTGATCTGGTTATGTTTTCTTACCATGAACTATCGCGTGTTCACTTAGGATTTATGCCACCTAGGACCACTAGGGATTATGCCACCTAATGA
Source organism: Allium sativum (assembly GCA_030737875.1). NCBI lineage: Eukaryota > Viridiplantae > Streptophyta > Magnoliopsida > Asparagales > Amaryllidaceae > Allium > Allium sativum. Next base: position 683,927,991 of record CM060913.1, read on the forward strand.
ACGTTTCCGTGTCTCGGTTTGGGTTCAAGCCACCTAGGCCCACTAGGGATTATGCCACCCGTCAACCACGCCCATTGTCCCACGTATATATCGTGAATCGTTTTCCATGTCTAGACGCACATGTATCTCAATGTGCCATCCGAGTTCCGTGCCAGGGCAAATCAAGAAATACGGAACTTGGTCGGGAGCTTTAAGTCGTCTGCTGATGTAGATATCAAGGTCTATTTTGGTATCCATGGCTATGGTCCCACGTGACCCCTCCCTCAACTACTGAAAGGCAATCCAAGAAAAATCATGTATGAGAACTACATCCCAGCCCCACTATAGCCCCAATTTCCTATGGGCCAACCTCACCCATGACTCAATAGCAAGAACATGGTCTATTGGGAGTTCTCCGCCTTTCCGTTCGTACACGATTGACTAAAAATGGTAGGTAGTCGGCGACGTGCTATCCAGGGAAAAAATCAAGTATCGTCGACTCTACGCTAATCCATCCCAGTCTTTAGGTCGCTCGCATAGCAACCAAGGCATACTCTTGGCTCTTCTACCGCAGACCTTAACCTCTGTGAGACCGGGTTTCATGGACCATCTGCCACCTCACAGAGGGATACCAAGAGTACCCTCACGTCCCCCGAAGCTACCGCTTCGCCACCCATTTCGTTGGAGCCTTTATCTAAGTCAGATAATTTGCTCCTCCTCGTGTTTTAAGCGATGACCTACCGTATCGGATTACTCATCTATCTGTGCACTGGTCCAAATTCCTCGACTAAGAATTACTACTTAGTTTCCCAAACTAAGGTTTACCACTTAGTCTCCTTTCCCGTTATCCTTGTTAATCCCGGTTTTCCACCTAGTCCCCTGAACTAGGGTTTTGTCTAATGGGTTAAGTATTGTCATTTAAGTTCATGACTTAACCTGCCTACGAATCATGTCAAGATTTGGCTAAGTATTCAAGTCCAAGACCTAGCCCTACAAGTTGGTTAAGTATACCAAGATGCTCATGACTTAACCCTATTCAATCATCAAGTCAATTTGGTTAAGTATTTGTTTATCTTAATCCTATCAGGTTATCGTGTTAGATTGGTTAAGCATAGATTATCTTAACCTCATCGGATTATCGAGTCGGATTGGTTAAATATAGGTTAACTTAACCCCATCCACTAATCGTATTATAATGGTTAAGTATATTTAAACGGTCTCGTGACTTAACCCTATCAAGCTCTCATATTAGATTGGTTAAGCATGGTTGCTTAACCCCATCAAATCATCATGTATAATTGGTTAAGTATAAGTTACTTAACCTCATTAAATTATCATGTTAAGTTGGTTAAGTATTGGTTACTTAACCTCATTGAATTACCAAGTTTAGATTGGTTAAGTGTTTAACTTAACCCCATCGAATTACCGAGTTTAGATTAGTTAAGTGTAGGTTACTTAACCCCATCTAATTGCCGTGTTTAGATTAGTTAAGTCTAAGTTACTTAACCCCATCTAATTACCGTGTTTAGATTAGTTAAGTCTAAGTTACTTAACCTCATCTAATTACCATGTCGGATTAGTTAAGTGTAAATTACTTAACCCCATCTAATTACCAAGTCGGATTAGTTAAGTGTAAATTACTTAATCCCATCCCCTAATTGTCTTATATGGTTAAGTGTCATTAAGAAATCAAGTCCGGTTCCACTTAACCTACCCATTCGTGTCATATCGGTTAAGCGTCATTAGTCAAAATTACTTAACCTTTTCATGTGGCATTAATTAGATTAATGCACCCCAACCTCTCACATTAGACTTTGTTGTGGTTACTAGTTAAGCCGGGCGGGTCCGGGTAGATTTACACCACAACCTAGTCTAACCTCGGGTTTTAAGTGCTATATGACCAACTACTCACATTGGGTCCTATTGTTTGTAGCCACTAGTTAAGCCGGGCGGGTCCGGGTAGATTTATGCTACAAACTCAACCCAATCTCGAGTTGGCCACTTTCATGTTTGGTCTAGTGTCATATTACACTTACAACCCATACGTGTCTAGCTTCAAGTCCCATGTTTACCCCCACATGTCATGTCCACATTTAGGTGTATCATGAGTGCCATATTTTCATGAAATCCCATGTCAAATTATCATGTCATAATCACGCGCGTCTAACCTACCCCAAATCGTGTTTCCAACTCAAGTAAAAGCGAGTCAACATAGTAAGGATACTATGCTACATATTGGCCTCAAAACATGCACGATGTCAAAAAGGGATTGGCCACCAACATGCATGGTATCATAAGGGGTTTGGCCGCAAAATATGCATAGCATCATAAGGGGTTTTTGGCCACAAACATGCATAGTATCATAAGGGAATTTGGCCACAAACATGCATAGTATCATAAGGGAATTTGGCCACAAACATGCATGATAACATAAGGGGTTTGGGTTCATTTACATGCATAAGCCCCAAAGTCAAATCTTTGCCAATGTTTCACAAGTCAAATGGTTCCCAAAGGTTCATGCTAGCATTCTATAGATAAAGATTCAAACTTGCAAGATAAACTAGGTTAAGCATAACATGAGAGGCATGATTAAGTCACTAAAACTTAGCCCAAGGTCATAGATCATAGAAAAGGGGCAAAGTTAGGTTCACATAGGCTAGCATACTTATGTTTCATCGCATTTTATTCCCTGTCACATTAGAACCACCGTTAGAATCTACAAGTAGCTAGAACTTACATAGCGAGGCTTAGGGAAAGATCTTGAATCGTATTGACCAAGAAAGGTGGCTCCTTTGTTGAAGAATCGTCATGAAACTTTCATAGCAACGTTGATTCACTCCCTTGATTTGATGTAGCAAGCTAGCACCTTTGATTCGGATCCGATTTGAATGTATGAGCTCTTGGAGTTGGAGATGGAGGCCATGATCAAGATAGATTTTGGCGGCACTTTGTGGCTTGAGTGATTTGTGAGGGTTTAGGGTAGGCTTAGGGGTCTTTTTATAGAGATTAGGAGTAGTTTAGGCCATAGGATAAACCCTAGGATAGATTGAGCCCTCAAAATCCGTCACAAACCTCCAAACATGTCTTGAGGAACAAGTCAGGTGCACCCAGACCAGACTGGCCGACCACCCAAGTCGACAGGGGTGTCGACTGGGCAATTGATACCACCTAGGGTGTGTCGACTCCCAAGTCGACTCCCCAGTCGACTTGGGGGTTGCGGGAATTTTTCCCGCCTCTTCTGCTTAGCTGAATTTGAAATCTGAATTCAAATTTGAACTGTTTTTGAACTTGAAATTTTCTGAAAACTTTGACGGGCCATAACTTGGTCATACGGACTCCGATTTTCGAAAACTCGGACTCTATTTCGCGTATTTTTCCGAGACGAACGCAATGGCATAGCCCTTTTCCCTTGATTCAGATTTTATAATTAAATTCTGCCTTGATTCTCGTCTTAGCATGTTGTAAAAATCCGGGTTGTTACATAACGATTTGGTAATTCACTAAAATTAAACAACGTTTAATTTCACTGGTTCAGCCAATATATGAATATATAATTAACAAAAAATCAACCATTAGCAGGAATAAGCAATCATAGCACACAAAATAAATATAAAATATAAGTGGGAAGAACTAAGTGAGTTTAACACACCTTGATTTGTTTATCATTGAATCGGTTTGGTTACAGTTAAATTAAACGATCATCTTGAGGATATCTACAACATGAAATAGTTCTTGACAGTAATGGAGACAAATGGAATTTTACAGTTAAATTAAATGATCGTTTAATTTAACTGTAAAATTCCATTTGTCTCCATTACTGTCAAGAACTATTTCATGTTGTAGATATCCTCAAGACGATCGTAACGCAATTTGATTCATTGAATTTTGATCATATATGTATAAATTATCAATATCTTAAGTTAATATAAATTAAATAATAATTGCTTCCTGTAACACCCCACCTCCGCTAGGGTCACTCTCAAAGGGAATGCACTAGTTTCGGTGGAGTATTATCTAGGTAAACATGAATAGAGATATCACAAGGCAGAACATAAATAAAGCAGCGATAGGAATTAAAAACCAACTTTTTATTATTTTCCAGAAAGGAGTCAAGAGCTCATATATCCAAGATACAAATTATTCCATTACATCAAGTTCATAATAAAGAAGCATAAACTTAAAACAAAAGTAAATTATTCCCCATAAATAGCAGAAGCAGCCATAGCATAGCCCAAGACCAAACCGTACATGAGCTGTCAGAAAGCAAGCTAAATCCAAGCTAAGAGCTAGTGTTTCCTCCCTGAGAACTTGGAGGGAAGAAACGAAAGAAAAAGAGGCGAAAGAAAAAGGGTCAGTCATAAAGACTGGTAAGCCCTAGTGACTTTCAGTATGAAAACTAGTAAAGGTAACATGACATGTGAAAACTGGAATTAAACATAAGGATGATAACAGAACTAATAGGATAATTAAGATAACAAGATAAGTCAAGTCTGGCATCGCATATCCAAGGTTCGCTGCACCAACTGTACTAGTATTCTAACCCATGTCAAGTATTAACCATGAAATGATCCCTTAGCCCAGTGTCATGAAGTGACCCATTACGGGGTCCTACGGTACGATCTATTAATCGATTGGCTCCCTACAAGTCCTAGCTCGTCATGTGTCTGTGTCATACGACCCTATCCTGAAATGTAGTTTCATGTGCTAGGTCCACCATAGGGTGTATCAAGTCCCATGGTGCCAACCACCGACACGAATCGAGCACGCACAGTGTAAATCTATGGGTGCCCAATGCCTGCTTTTTCAACTCCGGGCTACGTGCACGACCATAGCCCGCCTGAACCTACAATGGCGCACCTACTCAGCCGTCGTTCTGGTCGCTTACAATCAGCCCGGTAATCGTGCCCACCCTGCCTAGTCCCAGGGTATCATGATACATCTAAGTGGGTGTAACGACCCGTATTCTACGCATCATGGGATCGTAGAATATTTATTTATTTCACATACGAAGTCGTATGGTCATGTAACTTTGGGAGACGACTAATGGGGTCATTTCCCATGTTCATGATTTTTGTCAATTTTTAAATGACCGTTTTGCCCCTAGTTGGTACTGTTTTGGCCATAACTTTTGACTGGAAAGGAATTTTGACCTGAAACCACTTCCATTGGATTTGAATGATGGTTTCTCTTTCCGTAGAGTGGTTACAATAGCCAAACGGACTTACCGTTTGGGAGATATGACTGAATTAAGGTTCAGAAGTGGAAAAACAGCTTAATTGGGCCAAACCGGGTGATTAGCAACTAGGCCCAATGGGGGATTTCGGGTTTAGGGGTATATGAGGGCTGATAGGGTTAGAATTTCGGTTTCTTCCTCATTTTTCCAGCCGCCACTTGCTTTCCTTCACCCTAGTCATGGCCTCCATCCTCTAAAATCATCCCAAATCACCTTCTAATCACTTCCTAATCAAGTTTTGGCCTAATCTACATCAAATCAAGGCAAATCAACGTCAAATTTGGGATAGAGCTGCTGGAACACATAGGGATTGGATCCAAATCAGAGGACATTTCAGATCTATAGTTTAATTTGTGGCAAAGGTGAGTGATTTGCATTGTTTTTCACTAATTACGGCTAATTATGGTAATTAGCGAAGATTAGCGAAATTATGGCTCAGAAAATTCTAGAAAATTTCCTAAAATTCTAAAACACCATTTTATGCCTCTGATATGAATTTGGGTTAATTTTGACTAATTTTGTTAATCCCGGATTTTGGGGGATTAAGGGGTAATTAGTGATAATTAGCGAATTTATGCATGTTAAAAATCTGGAAAAATATTTAGAAATTCTGGAATATTGTTTTAGACCTCTGTTAGAAGTTTGGTTCAATTTGGTTAAGATTTGCTAACCTTATTGTTAGATTTGCTTAAATATGCTTAAGGAAAAATATGGGGTATTGGCTATGTTTGATCCATTTTACATGCTCTGATTTATATTTTGGTGTTTGTGGTCGATGCTATATGTTGCTATGACTGTATGGTATGCTTTGTGATTGTTTAGAAGTGTTAGTTTGGTCAAAAACGCCGTCGAATGGCGAAAGACTGTCGCAGAAACGAAGTGCAGGAATCCACCCGGATCGAATCGCCCCCTATGAGCACGATCCGATGGAAGCTCGCGCCACGATCCGCTCCACTTCGAAGGCCACGAACCGATGCAGCGCCGTGTCCAAACTGAAGTACCTCGATCCGAACCGCTCCAGCTTGGTGGACCACGAACCGATCAGAAGGTGCGATCCGAGATGAGGCGCGACGATCCAGACGAGGTAGCACGACCCGAACCCAATGGGTTGCCAGCGCCACGAGCTGATGAGGCGCGATCCGTATGCAGATGACCACGATCCGAGCTGAAGGAGCTTGTCACGAATCGATCTGGAGGGGAGCGCACGATCCGAAACAGAGGGTGACCACGAGCTAGTGACTGCGAACCGAACCAGAGTGGTGCGACCTGAACCGTTGGAGGGCGGAGCACGATCCGAACCTGAAGGAAGACCACGACCTGAAGCAAAGTGAAGTGAAGAAAGGAAGACCGATCCGGATGGAGATGACGACCAAAACCCGAGATGCAAAGGTAGTCCAAATGGAAGTTAGAGCTCAGGATCCCGGAACCAGTTGGGAATCAATGAGTTCGCTTCATGGTTGGGCTTTGCTGCGGGACGTGTGCAAAGGGGTTGTCGGTATTCATAACTTTGGTCCACCACTGAGAGATGGATAGTGGGTTTGTAGTGATAGTTACACGGGATTGGATTCCGTCATAGCCCAAAGTATTAGGTGACCAAAGTAGTGGATATCGTATGCTTTACGCACTGAGTGAGGGATGTGAGGATGGTTGCTATGCTTGATTGTTTGATATCACTATGACATGCACAACCCCCACCCCCGTTATCTTTATACCATTTGAAAGGACACCTTAGAGTGTTGTACAGTATGTAGTGCTAACTCTTTGGTTGCAGGTCCAGGTTCAGGTATGATTGGATTATACCTGTTATTGTTATGTTTTGTTGCTTATCGCTCATACCAGGCTTTATGTCTGACCCAGAGTTTTATGTCTCCTCTTATTACTCTGGGTGCTCACACGAGCAGACTAGAGACAGGTTATGGTTAGCTGGTGATGCGCGAGTAGCTGATTCGGAGGCGAGCAGGAGGCTTCCACGTATGATATATAGATATTCTCCCTGTGTCGTTGGTGGTCGCTACTTGGGCATTAGTAGTGTACCTCCTTTATCTTGCTTTTGCTTTGAGACAGTTTGAAAAGTTGTAATAAGCTATATTTTGGATTTCCGCTGCTATGATGCTCAGTTTTGGTTTTTAGCTTATGCACTGTCTCTCTTGTTTATGTCAAGTATGTTATTATTATATTTTGTTCTATGCGCTGTGGGACATATTACAGGTCCCTTGATTAGCCCATTCTCTTCTTTCTTTTCCTTCTGGCGACCCGTTCCGTGCCAACTGGACACGTGTACAGCGCACTTTTGGAGTAAATGTCGGTTGGTGCGGGGCGGGCCGTCACACTTGGTATCAGAGCTCTAGGTTGCGTAGTTAACCTAGGGAAAGACACCAGGGAGAGATAGTACGTATATGAGAGCGCGTATTTGTTATATTTTGGTTTTCAAAAGCTAGTTATATATATATACTAGTAGTTTTAGTAAGGATGAAGTTGCACTGCACTAGTACCACTATGGAGATGGCTGATTCGTTCTCTTTGCAGATTGAACGATGAGCCGAAACCTGAGGAACAATGGTCCAAGGGGTAACAATAGGAATGACCCAGACTTGAGGACGATGTTCACCAACTTCATGCGAGATATGATTAGGGATGCTCAGGGAGCAGTCCCTAATGCTGTTAATGGTGGTGGTGCAGCGGTGCAGGCGCCTAGGGTCGATTTCGCCAAGTTGTGCAAGGATTACACTAACCTTGGTGGGAAGCCGTTCCACGGAACGGAGTCGGCCACAGATGTTCAGGATTGGTTGGATAGCTGTGATCGTATCTTCGACGACTTGGGTATTGAGGATGCGATGAAGAGAAGGCTAGCGTCTCGTCAGCTGCAAGGGCGAGCGATGAATTGGTGGAATGCCATTAGAACAGCTACTCCAGAAGATCAAGTTACTTGGAATCAGTTTAAGACTCGTTTTTGTGATAAGTTTATTCCAGCTGCTCATAAATCAGAACTGTTCAAGAAGTTCTTGGAGCTTAAGCAGAACGGTAGAGCAGTCTCGGAGTATATCGCTGAATTTGACACTTTATCGAAATATGGATGGTCCCTTATCGATACAGTCGAAAAGAAGAACGAGAAGTTCATAACTGGCTTGGATGGGTACTTGGGGGAAAGACTTATAAACCATATCGATGAGACGTTCGAGTCTATTGTAGGAAAGGCATTAAGGTCAGAGAGCCTTTTCCCTAAGTCGAAGACCGAAGTTGCTACGGCATCTGTAGAGGAGCCAAAGCCGCAAGCAGGCGGTGAAGGCAAGAAGAATTCTCAGAACAAGAGGAAGCAGAACCCGACCAAGGATGGTCAGGATAAGAAAAATAAGAAAGATGGCGAATGCTTTAGTTGTGGCAAGAAGGGCCATTACGCCAGAGATTGTCGAGAAAAGCCTGGGGAAAGGTAGTGCTTTAACTGCGGCCAGGCGGGACATCACAAGGATGATTGCCCACAACCTCCTAGGGAGAAGCAGATTGTGAAAGCGTATGCTATCGACGCTGTTCCTTCTTCGTCAAATGCCCCAACTGCGGCGCGGAAGGAAAAAGGTGTCGTTATTCGAGGTATGCTTTCTATTTAAGATGTTTTGATCGGGTTTTGTTTGACAAACCTGAGTTAGTCGATAGACCTTTAGTAGTGACGAACCTGATTGGTGGTTCGACTAGTTTTGGCATGATTTGTTAATGTGGTCTTATCGAGTCATGGATGTATGTTTCCTTGTGATTGCTTTGTTTTAGGCTTTACTGGGTTTAGCATTATTTTGGGAAGTCGATCTACTCCAAAGGAATAGGGTGGTATTAGGTACCTACCTAGTGATGGCAAGGGTAACTGGAGTTAAGGAAGCTAAGAGGTTATCGTTGCAGTAAGTTCTAGTTGTCTCTAGGAGGCAAATGAGTACTCCAGTGCTAGATTGTTTTGCTAGTATCACCTCATGTGGATTATCCGAACTCGGAGGAGATGTTCCTTGGGTGCTTGTCTGATATTGGTCTAGGCCTTTGGGGCTTGTGCTTGGGGAATGTCGATTTCGACTAGGATGGGTTGCGTGAGGGGTAAATAGTTGTTGTGATTTTTCATTGGATGATATCTTGGTTCACTCGAGGAGTGATGGGCAGACAGAACATGATAAGACTGTTCAATGGTATAGACTGCCCAGAGTTAGATTCGATAGGGTTATGAGATTGCTCGAGTGGGACTCGAGAAAGATGCAAAGAAATGGATTGTTTAGGACCCTATGTTGATGTTCTCTATTGGATAGTAGAACTTTGAAGGAATAGGATGTGTTCGTTGATCATGGAAGATACAACGAAGATTAGGACGATTCAAGTTAGACTTGAACTCGTAAAAGAAAAATAGGGCGAGTTCGTTAGTCATGGTGATATAACGAATATGGAAATACTTCATATTAGATTTGAAGTATGTTTGGAACATAGTGGGAAGCTCGTTGATTTTGGAGATTCAGCGAACATAGGAGAGTTTCACGTTGGACTTGGACTCGTAGGTAGAGTACCTAGATTCACTAGGTGGGTCTAGTTTACCTTTGGAAGGTGAATGTATGTTGGACGTGCAGTACGAGATTCATTGGATGAGTCCAGTTTATCTCTGGGAGATTGACTCGAGTTAGACTCGAGAGGGCTGCAAGGAATTGGATTCAGCTCGAGTTGGACTCGAGAGGGCAGCAAGATAATGGATAGACTTGGGTTGGACTCAAGTATTTTAGGAGGACTAAAAGCAGGGGTATCTGGGGACGCCCGTTACCTTGGATCCATTGGACGTGATCTAGTTATCCTTGGAGGATAAACGTACGTTGGACGTACGGTAGTCCGATTGGAGGCTGGGCTTCCATTAGTTTAATTATCCTTGGAGGATAAACGTATGTTGGACATACGGTAGACCGAAGGGAGGCGGGGCTTCCATTGGCCTGGGATTGGTTGGACCAGTCAAGTAGGCATCGGTGTATGGAGGCTGGGCTTCCATTAGTTATTGATGTTGGTTGGACCAGACAGACTGGAATCGACATATTGGGATTGGTTAGACCAATCATGTAGGTGTCGATGTGTTTATGACTTTAGCAGGTGATAGATAGGATTTGTTTGATGGATGTTATGGTTGCTATGTTTGTTCCTATCTTTCTTCTCTTGAGTAGACTATCACCTGTAGGGTTCCAGCGATGGGGAACAAAGTGATTGTAGTAGGACTGTGAGCCAGTGCAGTAGAGTCGTCATGACTCGAGGGGCGAAGTGGACATAGTAAAGGATTAGTAAGGCTATGAGCCAGTGCAGTGGAGTTGTTATGACTTCATGGGGCAGAGTGGACATAGCAAAGGACTAGTGACTATGGATCAGTGGAGTGGAGTCGCCATGACTCCATGGGGCAGAGTGATCATAGTAAAGGATTTGGGTGTAGTACTAGTTGCATTGAGTAGGAGACATGCCAGTTTAGGGGTTTTGTTTCTAGGATGGAAGCAACTAGAGTATGTCATAGGATATGATTTCAGACCCAAGACTGAATTGGATTCAGAAACGCTAGTAAGCTTGACGATTAGATCGATTTTGATTGAGTGGATTGGTTCCAGTTAGAAGGACGATCCTAACCTATTGGAAACCATCTCTAGGGTAGAGATGGGTATAGATGGAAAGAGAATGATCAAGTAAGGATTTGATCGAGAAGGGTGGCTTCGAAAGAATAAGGGACTAGTTGTACCCGACGTAAATGGACTGAGAGGTGAAGTGCTTAGAGCATATCATCACTTGAGATTGACTATACGTCCCAGTGGTAACAAGATGTATTGAGACATAGAGTAGATCTACTACTGGGAAGGGATAAAGATAGACAGAAGGCTTAACTCGATAAGAGACGAAGAGATTTGGAATCCTTCGTTAATGACTTGGTGTTCGTCGAGATCTCTCCATAGAGAATGTGATTCGGATTGGTTGGAGAGGTAGGTTAGCACCAAGATTTGTTGGCCTATTCCCAGTCCTCGAGCAAGTTGGGAATTTGGCATATGAAGTAGAGCTACTTTACAAGATGGCGGGAGTTCACAACGTATTTCATGTTTCCCAGTTAAGGAAGTTTGTGCAAGACCCTAATGTGGCTATTTCACCAGATCAGTTGGACGAAAGCGAGGTTGAACCCGAGGCGGTTGGGAACCGCAAGTCTATGCGTATTGTTGGAACGATATGAAGCAGCTTCGAAGGAAGGCGGTGAAAGTAGTCAAAGTCCAGTGGGGTGAGAATGGAAAAAGACTGTACTTGGGAAACAGAGGAGGATATAAGGAAGAAGTATCCAGAACTCTTTGCCTAGTAAGGTTTTGGTAGTGATGGTTTCTTCCCTTGTTAGTAAACCGCATGCTAGGATAGACTTGTTTTGCATGTTGATTGTTGTTTATGGTTGATAGGCATGTGGGACCCTTTGTGTGTTCTGGTTAGGGAATTTCGGGGGCGAAATTTCTTAAGGGGGGAAGAGTGTAACGACCCGTATTCTACGCATCATGGGATCGTAGAATATTTATTTATTTCACATACGAAGTCGTATGGTCATGTAACTTTGGGAGACGACTATTGGGGTCATTTCCCATGTTCATGATTTTTGTCGATTTTTAAATGACCGTTTTGCCCCTAGTTGGTACTGTTTTGGCCATAACTTTTGACTGGAAAGGAATTTTGACCTGAAACCACTTCCATTGGATTCGAATGATGGTTTCTCTTTCCGTAGAGTGGTTACAATAGCCAAACGGACTTACCGTTTGGGAGATATGGCTGAATTAAGGTTCAGAAGTGGAAAAACAGCTTAATTGGGCCAAACCGGGTGATTAGCAACTAGGCCCAATGGGGGATTTCGGGTTTAGGGGTATATGAGGGCTGATAGGGTTAGAATTTCGGTTTCTTCCTCATTTTTCCAGCCGCCACTTGCTTTCCTTCACCCTAGTCATGGCCTCCATCCTCTAAAATCATCCCAAATCACCTTCTAATCACTTCCTAATCAAGTTTTGGCCTAATCTACATCAAATCAAGGCAAATCAACGTCAAATTTGGGATAGAGCTGCTGGAACACATAGGGATTGGATCCAAATCAGAGGACATTTCAGATCTATAGTTTAATTTGTGGCAAAGGTGAGTGATTTGCATTGTTTTTCACTAATTACGGCTAATTATGGTAATTAGCGAAGATTAGCGAAATTATGGCTCAGAAAATTCTAGAAAATTTCCTAAAATTCTAAAACACCATTTTATGCCTCTGATATGAATTTGGGTTAATTTCGACTAATTTTGTTAATCCCGGATTTTGGGGGATTAAGGGGTAATTAGTGATAATTAGCGAATTTATGCATGTTAAAAATCTGGAAAAATATTCAGAAATTCTGGAATATTGTTTTAGACCTCTGTTAGAAGTTTGGTTCAATTTGGTTAAGATTTGCTAACCTTATTGTTAGATTTGCTTAAATATGCTTAAGGGAAAATATGGGGTATTGGCTATGTTTGATCCATTTTACATGCTCTGATTTATGTTTTGGTGTTTGTGGTCGATGCTATATGTTGCTATGACTGTATGGTATGCTTTGTGATTGTTTAGAAGTGTTAGTTTGGTCAAAAACGCCGTCGAATGGCGAAAGACTGTCGCAGAAACGAAGTGCAGGAATCCACCCGGATCGAATCGCCCCCTATGAGCACGATCCGATGGAAGCTCGCGCCACGATCCGCTCCACTTCGAAGGCCACGAACCGATGCAGCGCCGTGTCCAAACTGAAGTACCTCGATCCGAACCGCTCCAGCTTGGTGGACCACGAACCGATCAGAAGGTGCGATCCGAGATGAGGCGCGACGATCCAGACGAGGTAGCACGACCCGAACCCAATGGGTTGCCAGCGCCACGAGCTGATGAGGCGCGATCCGTATGCAGATGACCACGATCCGAGCTGAAGGAGCTTGTCACGAATCGATCTGGAGGGGAGCGCACGATCCGAAACAGAGGGTGACCACGAGCTAGTGACTGCGAACCGAACCAGAGTGGTGCGACCCGAACCGTTGGAGGGCGGAGCACGATCCGAACCTGAAGGAAGACCACGACCTGAAGCAAAGTGAAGTGAAGAAAGGAAGACCGATCCAGATGGAGATGACGACCAAAACCCGAGATGCAAAGGTAGTCCAAATGGAAGTTAGAGCTCAGGATCCCGGAACCAGTTGGGAATCAATGAGTTCGCTTCATGGTTGGGCTTTGCTGCGGGACGTGTGCAAAGGGGTTGTCGGTATTCATAACTTTGGTCCACCACTGAGAGATGGATAGTGGGTTTGTAGTGATAGTTACACGGGATTGGATTCCGTCATAGCCCAAAGTATTAGGTGACCAAAGTAGTGGATATCGTATGCTTTACGCACTGAGTGAGGGATGTGAGGATGGTTGCTATACTTGATTGTTTGACATCACTATGACATGCACAACCCCCACCCCCGTTATCTTTACACCATTTGAAAGGACACCTTAGAGTGTTGTACAGTATGTAGTGCTAACTCTTTGGTTGCAGGTCCAGGTTCAGGTATGATTGGATTATACCTGTTATTGTTATGTTTTGTTGCTTATCGCTCATACCAGGCTTTATGTCTGACCCAGAGTTTTATGTCTCCTCTTATTACTCTGGGTGCTCACACGAGCAGACTAGAGACAGGTTATGGTTAGCTGGTGATGCGCGAGTAGCTGATTCGGAGGCGAGCAGGAGGCTTCCACGTATGATATATAGATATTCTCCCTGTGTCGTTGGTGGTCGCTACTTGGGCATTAGTAGTGTACCTCCTTTATCTTGCTTTTGCTTTGAGACAGTTTGAAAAGTTGTAATAAGCTATATTTTGGATTTCCGCTGCTATGATGCTCAGTTTTGGTTTTTAGCTTATGCACTGTCTCTCTTGTTTATGTCAAGTATGTTATTATTATATTTTGTTCTATGCGCTGTGGGACATATTACAGGTCCCTTGATTAGCCCATTCTCTTCTTTCTTTTCCTTCTGGCGACCCGTTCCGTGCCAACTGGACACGTGTACAGCGCACTTTTGGAGTAAATGTCGGTTGGTGCGGGGCGGGCCGTCACACTTGGTATCAGAGCTCTAGGTTGCGTAGTTAACCTAGGGAAAGACACCAGGGAGAGATAGTACGTATATGAGAGCGCGTATTTGTTATATTTTGGTTTTCAAAAGCTAGTTATATATATATACTAGTAGTTTTAGTAAGGATGAAGTTGCACTGCACTAGTACCACTATGGAGATGGCTGATTCGTTCTCTTTGCAGATTGAACGATGAGCCGAAACCTGAGGAACAATGGTCCAAGGGGTAACAATAGGAATGACCCAGACTTGAGGACGATGTTCACCAACTTCATGCGAGATATGATTAGGGATGCTCAGGGAGCAGTCCCTAATGCTGTTAATGGTGGTGGTGCAGCGGTGCAGGCGCCTAGGGTCGATTTCGCCAAGTTGTGCAAGGATTACACTAACCTTGGTGGGAAGCCGTTCCACGGAACGGAGTCGGCCACAGATGTTCAGGATTGGTTGGATAGCTGTGATCGTATCTTCGACGACTTGGGTATTGAGGATGCGATGAAGAGAAGGCTAGCGTCTCGTCAGCTGCAAGGGCGAGCGATGAATTGGTGGAATGCCATTAGAACAGCTACTCCAGAAGATCAAGTTACTTGGAATCAGTTTAAGACTCGTTTTTGTGATAAGTTTATTCCAGCTGCTCATAAATCAGAACTGTTCAAGAAGTTCTTGGAGCTTAAGCAGAACGGTAGAGCAGTCTCGGAGTATATCGCTGAATTTGACACTTTATCGAAATATGGATGGTCCCTTATCGATACAGTCGAAAAGAAGAACGAGAAGTTCATAACTGGCTTGGATGGGTACTTGGGGGAAAGACTTATAAACCATATCGATGAGACGTTCGAGTCTATTATAGGAAAGGCATTAAGGTCAGAGAGCCTTTTCCCTAAGTCGAAGACCGAAGTTGCTACGGCATCTGTAGAGGAGCCAAAGCCGCAAGCAGGCGGTGAAGGCAAGAAGAATTCTCAGAACAAGAGGAAGCAGAACCCGACCAAGGATGGTCAGGATAAGAAAAATAAGAAAGATGGCGAATGCTTTAGTTGTGGCAAGAAGGGCCATTACGCCAGAGATTGTCGAGAAAAGCCTGGGGAAAGGAAGTGCTTTAACTGCGGCCAGGCGGGACATCACAAGGATGATTGCCCACAACCTCCTAGGGAGAAGCAGATTGTGAAAGCGTATGCTATCGACGCTGTTCCTTCTTCGTCAAATGCCCCAACTGCGGCGCGGAAGGAAAAAGGTGTCGTTATTCGAGGTATGCTTTCTATTTAAGATGTTTTGATCGGGTTTTGTTTGACAAACCTGAGTTAGTCGATAGACCTTTAGTAGTGACGAACCTGATTGGTGGTTCGACTAGTTTTGGCATGATTTGTTAATGTGGTCTTATCGAGTCATGGATGTATGTTTCCTTGTGATTGCTTTGTTTTAGGCTTTACTGGGTTTAGCATTATTTTGGGAAGTCGATCTACTCCAAAGGAATAGGGTGGTATTAGGTACCTACCTAGTGATGGCAAGGGTAACTGGAGTTAAGGAAGCTAAGAGGTTATCGTTGCAGTAAGTTCTAGTTGTCTCTAGGAGGCAAATGAGTACTCCAGTGCTAGATTGTTTTGCTAGTATCACCTCATGTGGATTATCCGAACTCGGAGGAGATGTTCCTTGGGTGCTTGTCTGATATTGGTCTAGGCCTTTGGGGCTTGTGCTTGGGGAATGTCGATTTCGACTAGGATGGGTTGCGTGAGGGGTAAATAGTTGTTGTGATTTTTCATTGGATGATATCTTGGTTCACTCGAGGAGTGATGGGCAGACAGAACATGATAAGACTGTTCAATGGTATAGACTGCCCAGAGTTAGATTCGATAGGGTTATGAGATTGCTCGAGTGGGACTCGAGAAAGATGCAAAGAAATGGATTGTTTAGGACCCTATGTTGATGTTCTCTATTGGATAGTAGAACTTTGAAGGAATAGGATGTGTTCGTTGATCATGGAAGATACAACGAAGATTAGGACGATTCAAGTTAGACTTGAACTCGTAAAAGAAAAATAGGGCGAGTTCGTTAGTCATGGTGATATAACGAATATGGAAATACTTCATATTAGATTTGAAGTATGTTTGGAACATAGTGGGAAGCTCGTTGATTTTGGAGATTCAGCGAACATAGGAGAGTTTCACGTTGGACTTGGACTCGTAGGTAGAGTACCTAGATTCACTAGGTGGGTCTAGTTTACCTTTGGAAGGTGAATGTATGTTGGACGTGCAGTACGAGATTCATTGGATGAGTCCAGTTTATCTCTGGGAGATTGACTCGAGTTAGACTCGAGAGGGCTGCAAGGAATTGGATTCAGCTCGAGTTGGACTCGAGAGGGCAGCAAGATAATGGATAGACTTGGGTTGGACTCAAGTATTTTAGGAGGACTAAAAGCAGGGGTATCTGGGGACGCCCGTTACCTTGGATCCATTGGACGTGATCTAGTTATCCTTGGAGGATAAACGTACGTTGGACGTACGGTAGTCCGATTGGAGGCTGGGCTTCCATTAGTTTAATTATCCTTGGAGGATAAACGTATGTTGGACATACGGTAGACCGAAGGGAGGCGGGGCTTCCATTGGCCTGGGATTGGTTGGACCAGTCAAGTAGGCATCGGTGTATGGAGGCTGGGCTTCCATTAGTTATTGATGTTGGTTGGACCAGACAGACTGGAATCGACATATTGGGATTGGTTAGACCAATCATGTAGGTGTCGATGTGTTTATGACTTTAGCAGGTGATAGATAGGATTTGTTTGATGGATGTTATGGTTGCTATGTTTGTTCCTATCTTTCTTCTCTTGAGTAGACTATCACCTGTAGGGTTCCAGCGATGGGGAACAAAGTGATTGTAGTAGGACTATGAGCCAGTGCAGTAGAGTCGTCATGACTCGAGGGGCGAAGTGGACATAGTAAAGGATTAGTAAGGCTATGAGCCAGTGCAGTGGAGTTGTTATGACTTCATGGGGCAGAGTGGACATAGCAAAGGACTAGTGACTATGGATCAGTGCAGTGGAGTCGCCATGACTCCATGGGGCAGAGTGATCATAGTAAAGGATTTGGGTGTAGTACTAGTTGCATTGAGTAGGAGACATGCCAGTTTAGGGGTTTTGTTTCTAGGATGGAAGCAACTAGAGTATGTCATAGGATATGATTTCAGACCCAAGACTGAATTGGATTCAGAAACGCTAGTAAGCTTGACGATTAGATCGATTTTGATTGAGTGGATTGGTTCCAGTTAGAAGGACGATCCTAACCTATTGGAAACCATCTCTAGGGTAGAGATGGGTATAGATGGAAAGAGAATGATCAAGTAAGGATTTGATCGAGAAGGGTGGCTTCGAAAGAATAAGGGACTAGTTGTACCCGACGTAAATGGACTGAGAGGTGAAGTGCTTAGAGCATATCATCACTCGAGATTGACTATACGTCCCAGTGGTAACAAGATGTATTGAGACATAGAGTAGATCTACTACTGGGAAGGGATAAAGATAGACAGAAGGCTTAACTCGATAAGAGACGAAGAGATTTGGAATCCTTCGTTAATGACTTGGTGTTCGTCGAGATCTCTCCATAGAGAATGTGATTCGGATTGGTTGGAGAGGTAGGTTAGCACCAAGATTTGTTGGCCTATTCCCAGTCCTCGAGCAAGTTGGGAATTTGGCATATGAAGTAGAGCTACTTTACAAGATGGCGGGAGTTCACAACGTATTTCATGTTTCCCAGTTAAGGAAGTTTGTGCAAGACCCTAATGTGGCTATTTCACCAGATCAGTTGGACGAAAGCGAGGTTGAACCCGAGGCGGTTGGGAACCGCAAGTCTATGCGTATTGTTGGAACGATATGAAGCAGCTTCGAAGGAAGGCGGTGAAACTAGTCAAAGTCCAGTGGGGTGAGAATGGAAAAAGACTGTACTTGGGAAACAGAGGAGGATATAAGGAAGAAGTATCCAGAACTCTTTGCCTAGTAAGGTTTTGGTAGTGATGGTTTCTTCCCTTGTTAGTAAACCGCATGCTAGGATAGACTTGTTTTGCATGTTGATTGTTGTTTATGGTTGATAGGCATGTGGGACCCTTTGTGTGTTCTGGTTAGGGAATTTCGGGGGCGAAATTTCTTAAGGGGGGAAGAGTGTAACGACCCGTATTCTACGCATCATGGGATCGTAGAATATTTATTTATTTCACATACGAAGTCGTATGGTCATGTAACTTTGGGAGACGACTATTGGGGTCATTTCCCATGTTCATGATTTTTGTCGATTTTTAAATGACCGTTTTGCCCCTAGTTGGTACTGTTTTGGCCATAACTTTTGACTGGAAAGGAATTTTGACCTGAAATCACTTCCATTGGATTCGAATGATGGTTTCTCTTTCCGTAGAGTGGTTACAATAGCCAAACGGACTTACCGTTTGGGAGATATGGCTGAATTAAGGTTCAGAAGTGGAAAAACAGCTTAATTGGGCCAAACCGGGTGATTAGCAACTAGGCCCAATGGGGGATTTCGGGTTTAGGGGTATATGAGGGCTGATAGGGTTAGAATTTCGGTTTCTTCCTCATTTTTCCAGCCGCCACTTGCTTTCCTTCACCCTAGTCATGGCCTCCATCCTCTAAAATCATCCCAAATCACCTTCTAATCACTTCCTAATCAAGTTTTGGCCTAATCTACATCAAATCAAGGCAAATCAACGTCAAATTTGGGATAGAGCTGCTGGAACACATAGGGATTGGATCCAAATCAGAGGACATTTCAGATCTATAGTTTAATTTGTGGCAAAGGTGAGTGATTTGCATTGTTTTTCACTAATTACGGCTAATTATGGTAATTAGCGAAGATTAGCGAAATTATGGCTCAGAAAATTCTAGAAAATTTCCTAAAATTCTAAAACACCATTTTATGCCTCTGATATGAATTTGGGTTAATTTCGACTAATTTTGTTAATCCCGGATTTTGGGGGATTAAGGGGTAATTAGTGATAATTAGCGAATTTATGCATGTTAAAAATCTGGAAAAATATTCAAAAATTCTGGAATATTGTTTTAGACCTCTGTTAGAAGTTTGGTTCAATTTGGTTAAGATTTGCTAACCTTATTGTTAGATTTGCTTAAATATGCTTAAGGGAAAATATGGGGTATTGGCTATGTTTGATCCATTTTACATGCTCTGATTTATGTTTTGGTGTTTGTGGTCGATGCTATATGTTGCTATGACTGTATGGTATGCTTTGTGATTGTTTAGAAGTGTTAGTTTGGTCAAAAACGCCGTCGAATGGCGAAAGACTGTCGCAGAAACGAAGTGCAGGAATCCACCCGGATCGAATCGCCCCCTATGAGCACGATCCGATGGAAGCTCGCACCACGATCCGCTCCACTTCGAAGGCCACGAACCGATGCAGCGCCGTGTCCAAACTGAAGTACCTCGATCCGAACCGCTCCAGCTTAGTGGACCACGAACCGATCAGAAGGTGCGATCCGAGATGAGGCGCGACGATCCAGACGAGGTAGCACGACCCGAACCCAATGGGTTGCCAGCGCCACGAGCTGATGAGGCGCGATCCGTATGCAGATGACCACGATCCGAGCTGAAGGAGCTTGTCACGAATCAATCTGGAGGGGAGCGCACGATCCGAAACAGAGGGTGACCACGAGCTAGTGACTGCGAACCGAACCAGAGTGGTGCGACCCGAACCGTTGGAGGGCGGAGCACGATCCGAACCTGAAGGAAGACCACGACCTGAAGCAAAGTGAAGTGAAGAAAGGAAGACCGATCCAGATGGAGATGACGACCAAAACCCGAGATGCAAAGGTAGTCCAAATGGAAGTTAGAGCTCAGGATCCCGGAACCAGTTGGGAATCAATGAGTTCGCTTCATGGTTGGGCTTTGCTGCGGGACGTGTGCAAAGGGGTTGTCGGTATTCATAACTTTGGTCCACCACTGAGAGATGGATAGTGGGTTTGTAGTGATAGTTACACGGGATTGGATTCCGTCATAGCCCAAAGTATTAGGTGACCAAAGTAGTGGATATCGTATGCTTTACGCACTGAGTGAGGGATGTGAGGATGGTTGCTATACTTGATTGTTTGACATCACTATGACATGCACAACCCCCACCCCCGTTATCTTTACACCATTTGAAAGGACACCTTAGAGTGTTGTACAGTATGTAGTGCTAACTCTTTGGTTGCAGGTCCAGGTTCAGGTATGATTGGATTATACCTGTTATTGTTATGTTTTGTTGCTTATCGCTCATACCAGGCTTTATGTCTGACCCAGAGTTTTATGTCTCCTCTTATTACTCTGGGTGCTCACACGAGCAGACTAGAGACAGGTTATGGTTAGCTGGTGATGCGCGAGTAGCTGATTCGGAGGCGAGCAGGAGGCTTCCACGTATGATATATAGATATTCTCCCTGTGTCGTTGGTGGTCGCTACTTGGGCATTAGTAGTGTACCTCCTTTATCTTGCTTTTGCTTTGAGACAGTTTGAAAAGTTGTAATAAGCTATATTTTGGATTTCCGCTGCTATGATGCTCAGTTTTGGTTTTTAGCTTATGCACTGTCTCTCTTGTTTATGTCAAGTATGTTATTATTATATTTTGTTCTATGCGCTGTGGGACATATTACAGGTCCCTTGATTAGCCCATTCTCTTCTTTCTTTTCCTTCTGGCGACCCGTTCCGTGCCAACTGGACACGTGTACAGCGCACTTTTGGAGTAAATGTCGGTTGGTGCGGGGCGGGCCGTCACAGTGGGTTACTGCTGAAAAGGACCTCGTAACTAGGGTTTCTAATGGGTTAAGTGTTGTCATTCAAATTCGTGACTTAACCCTATCCAGATCGTGTATCAAGTTGGTTAAGTGTGTTCAAGCAGTTCATGATTAACCCTATCAAATCATTGTGTCAAGTTGGTTAAGTATATTCAAGTGGTTCATGACTTAACCCTATCATGTGGCATTAATTCATTAGTGCATGCCAACCTCTCACATTAGACTAACTGTTGTGGTTATTGGATTTGCCGGGTGGTTCCGGGCAGATTTACACCACAACATAGTCTAACCTCAGGTTTTTACGTGCAATATGACCAACTACCCACATTGGATCCTATTGTTTGCAGCCACTGGATTTGCCGGGCGGTTCTGGGCAGATTTACACTGCAAACTCAACCCAACCTCGAGTTGGCCATTTTCAAATTTATCTAACTATCATGCCCACGTTTAAGTTTTCATGTCTAGATTCATGTCAAGTTTTCTGGTTATGTTTCATGTCAAATCATGTCAAGTTCATGTCCATATTCAGGTTCAAGTCATAACAACGTTCATGTTCAAGTTTAAAGCTAATTTATGTTTTACCTAGTCTACCCAAATCGTATTCCCATCGCACGTAAGTTCGAATCGATACAAATAAACCTAATAGGGAATAACATAAAAAGGAACGGGTATAATGTGGCAAAAGTGATTACTAGCGTAGCATGATATGACTTGAAATAAAAAGATTAAAACATTACTGGCATATGAAATATTGGCCTCAAACATAAAGATTCTAAATCTAGCAAGATAAGGTACTAGTCAAAATAACAGTTGTCACAAGGTGATAGTATAGTCATGGTAACGACAGTCATAAGGTGATAGTATAGTCATGGTACGACTGTCATAAGGTGATAGTATAGTCATGATACGACTATCATAAGGTGATAGTAAAGTCATGGTACGACTATCATAAGGTGATAGCCATAAACTTGTGACTAATAACAGGTTCAACATGATAATATGAGGGGTTTTCTTTTTGATTTACAACATGAATAGGCCTCAAATCAATGTCATAGTAATATCCAAGAGTCAAGATCCAAGATGAACGAGAATGAATGTAAACAGTCAGGATACATAGGTCCAATTTCAATTTACATTATATTCATATTACATTTACAGTTTAAATCTGAAAATAACTGGGGCTTACAGATCGTGGTTCGAGAATTAGAAAAAGAGAGTCGATGTTGAATATGCGTAGTCAAGTCCTAATAGAAGTCCCCAAATCAGCAATTCCCTTAACGCAGTCTCAACGTAGAAGAAGCAGTCCCTCTCCCAAGCTTTTCAACCAGAATTAGAGCAGCAAAAAGTCAGAAAGAATTTTGTGTAGAGAGACTGGTGTTAGGGGCTGTATTTATAGGGTCAGGTCAACGAATGTGGACAGAAACGAGGCCAAATACATCAAAGTGAATCCAGCTTCAGAAATGGGTTCGGGCACCAGGTCGACCCCCAGGTCGACACTATGGTCGACCCGGTCCTGGGTAGGTCGACTACATAGTCGACCCCCATTTCGACCTTGTCATGGGCGGGAAATTTCCCGCCCAGTCCATTCTGAGGTTTGAAATTCGAATTTTGAATTCGAATTGAGTCTGTTTTGAACTTGAAAACTTCTAAAAACTTTGAAAGGTCATAACTTGGTCATACAGACTCCGATTTTCGAAAACTCGGACTCATTTCCAAGCAGAATTTCGAGACGAACGCAATGGCGCAACCCGTTTCCCTTGATTCTTATTTTAAAAATTAATTCTGCCTTGATTTATAGTTATTACACATTATAAAAACACGGGTTGTTACATTCTCCCCCCTTAAAGGATTTCGTCCCCGAAATCTCTAAGTCAGGGAGGATGTGTCCTCCCATCCAATCATCTACTCAAAGCATCATCCACAGGTAACCATTGTCCTTAAGAGATTTCTAGTGCTGTATGAACATATGCAGTAAGTGTGTGTATATGTACTTATCTAATGCAAAAGATCAGGCGGTTACTGATTCAGTAAAACTCCTTAATGCAAAATATGTTAGTGTCATGAATCCAACATGTATGCAAATTCCTAGCAAAGTTCATAATCTCTATATGAGTGCACAATCATTCATCCATATGCAACATCCAAGTGATAACATAACAAGTTCCATCCATGGACAAGTATAAGCACTCATGCATATGCAACATGAAAATGTGACTGAGCCGATCTAGTGCCTAATGTGTGTCATGCATCCACTAGCAACCTCTTGCAACCACTTGCAACCATTTGCAAACATCAGCCATAACATGTTTCAATCACATGTTTACATCCATATGGTTCTACCTAAGGTTCTCAAGATAAGATCGAGAAGATAACAAGACAAACATAGATATTAAAAGCATGATACGAAAAGGTTTTCAAGTTTATAGGAAAAAGAGATCGAGAATGTACCCTCAAAAAGAAATGGGTAAAGCGCGTGTATCTTCTCTTCGGTTTCCCAAGTTGCGTCTACTTGGGTTTCACTCCACTGCACTTTCACTAGCTTGACTTCTCTATTCCTTAGCTTCTTAATCTCCGTTCCTAAGATACGAATCGGAACTCGCCTCAATGTTGCTTCTTTTTCCACTTCTATGTCTTCAAGGATGCTTGGCTCAACCACTTCGGCTGACTCATGCAAGCACATCCGGAGATGCGAGACGTGAAAGACATTGTGTACTCCAGATAACTTCTTGGGTAAGTCTACCTTATAGGCCATTCGTCCAATCCTCTCAATGATAAGGAACGGTCCTACGAACCTTGGCGCTAGCTTTCCAACTGCCCCAAAACGAACTACATTGCGTACCGGAGAAACCTTTATAAAGACCATATCTCCGACTTCGAACTCTATGTCAGTCCTTCTCTGGTCCGCATACGATTTCTGTCTATCTTGGGCCATTTTCATCCGTCTTTGTATCAACTCAATCTTTTCAGAAGTGTCCCTTATCATATCAGGACCAAGTATAAGCCTGTCTGTCGTCTCCCACCAACAAGTTGGTGACTTGCACGGTCTTCCATACAGGGCTTCGAACGGTGCCATTCCGATGCTAGCTTGGTAACTATTGTTATATGCAAACTCCACGAGAGGAAGATGGTCTTCCCAAGTACCACCAAAGTCAAGAATACATAGCCTCAGGAGATCTTCTATTACCTTATTTACCCTTTCGGTTTGTCCATCCATCTGTGGGTGATAGGCCGTGCTCAAGTTCAGTCGTGTTCCCATTGCTTCTTGCAGACTATTCCAGAACTGGCTAGTGAAAATCGAGTCACGATCACTAACTATACTAGAAGGAACTCCATACAATCGTACTATCTCTCAAAGGTAAATAGACGCTAGCCCTGATGCGGTCCTCTTGCTTTTCACCGGAATGAATTGAGCACTTTTCGTGAGTCTATCAACTATGACCCATATGCTAGTATTTCCCTTCCTAGACTTAGGCAGTCCATCCACGAAATCCATCGAGATACTTTCCCATTTCCATTGCGGAACCTCCAAAGGATGTAATAGCCCACCAGGCTTTTTGAACTCGGCCTTTACTTGTTGGCACACCATGCACTTCGAAACGAACTCTGGCACATCCTTTTTCATTCCAACCCAAAAGAAAATGCGTTTCATATCCCTGTACATCTTATCCCCTCCGGGATGTATAGTCATCTTCGAGTGATGCGCCTCTTCGAGAACTCTCCTTACTAAGTCTCCCACTTGTGGGACACATAGTCTTCCATCGCGCCTTAGCCATCCCTTTTCATCTATGGCGTACCTACTGAGGTGACTTGACGCCTCACCCCTAATCAGCTTGTCCATGATTTCGACTATCTGTGGGTCTTCCTTCTGTGAAGTCCCTACTTGATCTAGAAGTTTAGGTCTTAGCTCAAAAGATGCTAACGTAGCAGTCAATGACTCAACAACAGGTGTAAAATCAAAGGTTGTTATAAACTCAAGGCTTTTCATTTCAACAAACAAGGGGCTCAAAGTCAACCTTTTTCTACTTAGCGCGACCGCCATCACATTACCCTTGCCAGGGGTATAAGCTATATCGAAGTCATATGATGCCAAGAACTCCATCCACCGCTGTTGTCTCAGATTCAAGTCTTTCTGTGAGAAGAGGTACTTAAGCGATTTGTGGTCGGTATACAGCTCGAACCTCTCCCCTAGAAGATAATGGCGCCAAGCTTTAAGTGCAAAAACAATCGCGGCCAACTCCAAGTCATGCGTGGGATAGTTTTTCTCATGAACTTTAAGTTGTCTGCCCCCGTAGCATTTTACTCTTCCTTCCTACATTAGGACCGCGCCTAATCCCGTGCCACACACATCTGTGTACACGGTAAACATCTTACCTCCATCGGGTAATGCCAAAACTAGAGCTGTGGTGAGGGCTCTCATAAGTCTCTGAAAAGCAGCGTCACATTCTATGTCTGTAACACCCGTAATTCTGTTAATATTAATATTCACAAATTAAAGAATAACTAATCTCAGACTTGAGAATTGTGGGAAACAGGTTGCGCCATTGTGTTCGTCTCGGAATTTTGGTTGAAATAGAGTCCGAGTTTGCGTGAATTGGACTTCGTATGAAGAAGTTATGGCCATCGGAAGTTTCAAAAAATTCAAAACAGCTCGCAGAAAATTTAAAATTCAAACAGAAAGTGCAGAAGCGGGCTGGGCGGGAAAATTCCCGCCCAGGCAGGTCGACTGGGGAGTCGACACTAGTGTCGACCTCCCCCCCCCAATCGACTGCCATGTCGACTTCCCCCCCCCAGGTCGACTGTAGTGTCGACCTGGGTCTGGCGGCTAGGATTTCTAGCTGACCTGTTTTTAATTGGGTAATGACCCATTAGGGTTTCTGACCTAATCTGGTTGGCTGGGATTAGTTCTGATTTGATCTGACGGTCTAAAATAAATCCTAACTCTATAAATACCTAGGTAGTCGCTCACCCTAATTCATAAGAAAAATAGAATAGTTACCGTCATACCGTCGCCATGGAAATCAATGGAGCCGCCGCCAACTAAGAAGGAAGAATAGCTAATTCAATTCTAATTCTCTCAACCCTAAAGCAAAGCAAAACTCTCTTTTCTTCTCTAATTGTGAGTATGATAGTCTTAACAAGATTATTATCATTTTAATTAGGTTAAGTCATGAATGGATTATGAGTAGATGATGTGAATTGTCGTATATGTTATCATGTATGTTATTAATCCTATGCTATGTGGTGATGATATCCTATATGTTGTAAATCATGCTATGATGATGTTATGTATGTTGAAAGTTTCTGTGCTAAGTTGTGATGAATCATACATGTTAGAAAGCCATCTATGCTAGTTAGTTCATATTAATTAAATCATCATGTTTGGGCAATGTTGATCTATATGACAAGTTACATGTGCAAGTTAGATTGATTAGAAAAGTTATGAACATATGCCATGACATCTATTATGACATCTAGAATTATGCTATGACATATGTGATATCCTACGCTAGTTCACACCATCATTATGTTGCCTAAAAACCCCATATGCAAGTTTATGTATAGATTTGGGCTATGATCATATCATGTAAATTGTGACATTTAACAAGTTGACACCTTTTGATCCTTAACATGTGTAGTTTATGCAAGTTTCACCCCTGTTATGATTAGATTTATTTTAATTGTCTATATGTTGTGATAATCTATCTTTGTGCTATGCGTTAGACTATTCAAGTCTAGCCTATATTATGCATTGAGTAAGCGAACGTATAAACGTGGGGTAGGGGTAATATTAAGGATTTAATAATAAGATGTTGGGGTGCAATTGATATGATTTTGCATACCATGAGTGGATGACCATAATTGAGTCAATTATGGACATCAATAAAAGTGGACTTAATTAATAATTTGGATAGGGAATTATTAAAACTGGGGTAAAAGATTATAAGTGATAATCAATGCTTAGGACACGAGGTTGGACGCGTTTGTGACGTAAACCTGCCCGGACCCGCCCGACAAATCCAGTGGTCACAAATGTCAGCCCAATATGAGAGGTCCTAGGCCTAAACTAAAGCATAACAAGTTGTAAAGACACGAGGTTAGACTCTTTTATGGTGTAAGACTGCCCGGACCCGCCCGGCAAATCCAGCTGCCATAAATGCCAGTCTAATGTGAGAGGTCTTTACGAGGTTATGGCCTGAATAAATTAAGAAATACTTAACCAGATAAACATGTAAGGTGGGACATGAGGGTTAAGTAGGTGCCTTGGGTGGCATGAGGAATCTAGTGGGTGCCCTTAGTGGCATGAGAAATACGATTAGTAAGACTTAACCAAAGACACATGTAAATGAACATGACTAAGAGGATTAAGTGGGATATACTAGTGGTGACAAGCTTAGGTGGGTAGCTTGTGGGGGCCCATTTCAACCAGTATCCCAAACGTATCTTTGTGGGCTCGACCCAAGTCGAGGACGGGACACGCATACTGGGCTTGACTATAAGAGGCCAAAACGGGGAGCGGTGGCAACGCAAGTCCAACGGGTTTCATATGCGTGTGTGGACCCGGGCTGGTAGGTAAGACGTTGTTGCATCGTGTAGGTATAAGCCGTGCATTCTCAAGTTGTATCGGGTTGCCACTTTAGGGGAGTGATACACCCCACTGTGGGGCCAGCACGGTTATCTACGAGTAGGTAGCCGATCGAAAGTGGGTAGTGGGGTACACCTAGTGGAGATAGGGGCAGACGGCACCTATGTAGTCAGCTAGGGGTACGTAAGGCTATTTATATTGTTTCTGTGTGAAGCAAGTGGGATCAACCTTTAGGGTGATTGGTGCGGTGCAGTGTAGTAATGGGCGGTGCAGTGTAGTAGTTATTCGTTAGTAATTAGGTATGCCTTTACCGTTATCTTTAACGTTATCTTAAACGCTATCTTTATCTTCCTAATAGTTCATAGACATTTACTTGTCTTCCAGCTTATGCCTTAGTCTAGTTATTTTGATAATAGTATTGTTAGAATTGTCATACTCGCCAGACTTTATGTCTGACCCCCTCCATTTCTATCCTTTTTCCCCCTCCAGGTCCTCAGGTTGGGCCCAGCTCTAGTGGAGTTTGATTGGATTGCTTCATCTCTTTGGAAAGCTTGGACCGTTGAAGTAAAGCCCAGCTTGTTATCTTCTTTAATGGCTATTTGTGTAATGGGATTATGTATTTTGTTTTATGAAGATGGATAATGTACTTGACTCTGATTAATGGTTTTGTGATGTAATAAACATGTTTCCGCTGCAATAAAATGATGTTTTAGATTTCCAAGTACTACTTATTATCTGTCTTGTTGTAATTTTTCTGTTCTATATTCACTTATAACCTCCATGGAAGTTAATGCATTCCCTTTGTGAGTGACATTAATGGACGTGGGGTGTTACAATGTCCCATGCAAAAGGTAGGTTCTTCTTTGTTAATTTAGTAAGAGGGGCTGAAATCTTAGTGAAGTCCTTAATGAACTTCCTGTAGTAGCCCGTCAAGCCGAGAAAGCTCCTCACCTCCATTGCATTCTTAGGAATTTTCCAGTCCTGTACCGCAACTACCTTTGCGGGGTCCACGGCTATGCCCTGCTTAGAAACTACATGCCCAAGGAACCGAACTTCCTTCCTCCAAAAATGGCATTTGGAAAACTTAGCCTTTAACTGGTGTGCTCTAAGTGTTTCCATGACTTCCTTGAGATGCCTAGCATGCTCTTCTTCATCTTTTGAGAAGATCAAAATATCATCCACGAAAACTACCACAAACTTGTTAAGGAACTCCCGAAACACCCTACTCATCAAATCTACAAAGTATGCGGGTGCATTTGTTAGCCCAAACGACATGAAGAGCCATTCGAAGAACCCATCTGGAGTCCTAGACGCAATTTTGTCAATGCTATCCTCAGCCACTCTGAGCTGATGGAATCCTGTGGCTAGATCGAGTTGAGAGAAAACAAATGCCCCCACAAGATGTTCAAACAAATCGTCGATTCTTGGAAGCGGGTGCCTATTTTTCTTTGTCAGCTTGTTTAACTCACGATAATCTACGCACAGACGAAGCGATCCATCCGCCTTAGTAGCGAATACCACCGGAGCACCCCATTCAGAAATGCTTCGTCTTATGAAATTTTTCTCAAGCAACTCGTTGATTTGTTTACCGAGCTCTCTTCTTTCTCGCGGGCCCATGTACCTAACGGGCAATGAAACTGGCTTGGCATTATCAACAAGATAAATTCGGAACTCTATCTCGCGTTTAGGAGGTAATCCCCTCACTTCATCAAAGACATCTGGATATTCTCGGACCACTCTTACAGATTGCAAATTATCATCGGACGAGTCAAGAGATTCAAGATAACATAACATGACCAGACCCTTAGGGTTACAAGAAATTTCAAGGGTATTACCAAGGCGAGTCATGAGCCTTACTACCCTTCGTTCACAATCAAGAATGGCTCCATAATCAGACAGCCAATCCATACCTAGGATCAAACCGTATCCCATGAATCCGAGAACATAAGCATTACACGTGAATTCTACGCTTAAGATAGAGATCCTCAAATCCACACACATCATAGACAAATGGGCGGAGCCCCCAATTGGATTTGAAACAACAACGGGATCCTCAACCAGACTAGTACTTAGGTGCATATTTTCAACAATATCAGAAGAAATAAAAGTATGCGATGCGCCAGAGTCAAATAAGGTTCGAACAGGAAAGTCAGAAATGTAAACAAGGCTTTCTACGGAAATATTACTACCTCGGTCAAGAGCTGGAGTGGTGTTGAGAGCATGCAACTGCCCTCCAGAAGGTCCTGCTCGTTGGGTCTGCCCTTGCCTCTGCCCTTGCTTCTTAGGGCAATCCTTGCTGATGTGTCCAGTATCTCCACAATGAAAGCATTCACCCAACTTCCTCTTCTTCTTTCTACAGTCTTTAGCTAGATGTCCAATAATACCATAGAAGTTGCACTTCCTCGTCTCACGTGATTTGTTGTTGCTCTTGTTATTCTTATTATTCTCGTTGTTCCCCTTCTTGAAATCAGCTTTCTTATTCTGAGTCTCGTTAGGCTTAACCTCCTTCTTGCTATTCTTGTCTTCCTCATGAAGTAGAGCCATATCCACCAAGCTTTCAAAGGTCGCCCTCATGGGTATATGAGTTAGGGCCAAGCTGTGTAGTGGCTCGTTCAATCCTCGAACAAAGCGTACAGCCTTTTTCTGGGCTGTGTTGACCAAATCCAAACCGAACCGAGCAAGCTGATTAAACTTATTCACGTACTCCCTAACAGACATATCCCCTTGCTTGAGTGCTAGGAACCTCTCCATCTGAAGGTTCTCTCTGCTGATGATAGGAATTTAAGCCCAAACCTCTCTCTAAAGTCATCCCAAGTCTCAATTGGCCTGGTAGCGTTGGTGACTTCCCACCAAAATGCAGCTTCCTCTTTCAACAACCATGATGCCAACTGAACTTTCCTATGGTCCTCCATATCAAAGATAATGAACAACGAGATAAACATGTAAGGTGGGACATGAGGGTTAAGTAGGTGCCTTGGGTGGCATGAGGAATCTAGTGGGTGCCCTTAGTGGCATGAGAAATACGATTAGTAAGACTTAACCAAAGACACATGTAAATGAACATGACTAAGAGGGTTAAGTGGGATATACTAGTGGTGACAAGCTTAGGTGGGTAGCTTGTGGGGGCCCATTTCAACCAGTATCCCAAACGTATCTTTGTGGGATCGACCCAAGTCGAGGACGGGACACGCATACTGGGCTTGAATATAAGAGGCCAAAACGGGGAGCGGTGGCAACGCAAGTCCAACGGGTTTCATATGCGTGTGTGGACCCGGGCTGGTAGGTAAGACGTTGTTGCATCGTGTAGGTATAAGCCATGCATTCTCAAGTTGTATCTGGTTGCCACTTTAGGGGAGTGATACACCCCACTGTGGGGCCAGCACGGTTATCTACGAGTAGGTAGCCGATCGAAAGTGGGTAGTGGGGTACACCTAGTGGAGATAGGGGCAGACGGCACCTATGTAGTCAGCTAGGGGTACGTAAGGCTATTTATATTGTTTCTGTGTGAAGCAAGTGGGATCAACCTTTAGGGTGATTGGTGCGGTGCAGTGTAGTAATGGGCGGTGCAGTGTAGTAGTTATTCGTTAGTAATTAGGTATGCCTTTACCGTTATCTTTAACGTTATCTTAAACGCTATCTTTATCTTCCTAATAGTTCATAGACATTTACTTGTCTTCCAGCTTATGCCTTAGTCTAGTTATTTTGATAATAGTATTGTTAGAATTGTCATACTCGCCAGACTTTATGTCTGACCCCCTCCATTTCTATCCTTTTTCCCCCTCCAGGTCCTCAGGTTGGGCCCAGCTCTAGTGGAGTTTGATTGGATTGCTTCATCTCTTTGGAAAGCTTGGACTGTTGAAGTAAAGCCCAGCTTGTTATCTTCTTTAATGGCTATTTGTGTAATGGGATTATGTATTTTGTTTTATGAAGATGGATAATGTACTTGACTCTGATTAATGGTTTTGTGATGTAATAAACATGTTTCCGCTGCAATAAAATGATGTTTTAGATTTCCAAGTACTACTTATTATCTGTCTTGTTGTAATTTTTCTGTTCTATATTCACTTATAACCTCCATGGAAGTTAATGCATTCCCTTTGTGAGTGACATTAATGGACGTAGGGTGTTACAATGTCCCATGCAAAAGGTAGGTTCTTCTTTGTTAATTTAGTAAGAGGGGCTGAAATCTTAGCGAAGTCCTTAATGAACTTCCTGTAGTAGCCCGTCAAGCCGAGAAAGCTCCTCACCTCCATTGCATTCTTAGGAATTTTCCAGTCCTGTACCGCAACTACCTTTGCGGGGTCCACGGCTATGCCCTGCTTAGAAACTACATGCCCAAGGAACCGAACTTCCTTCCTCCAAAAATGGCATTTGGAAAACTTAGCCTTTAACTGGTGTGCTCTAAGTGTTTCCATGACTTCCTTGAGATGCCTAGCATGCTCTTCTTCATCTTTTGAGAAGATCAAAATATCATCCATGAAAACTACCACAAACTTGTTAAGGAACTCCCGAAACACCCTACTCATCAAATCTACAAAGTATGCGGGTGCATTTGTTAGCCCAAACGACATGAAGAGCCATTCGAAGAACCCATCTGGAGTCCTAGACGCAATTTTGTCAATGCTATCCTCAGCCACTCTGAGCTGATGGAATCCTGTGGCTAGATCGAGTTGAGAGAAAACAAATGCCCCCACAAGATGTTCAAACAAATCGTCGATTCTTGGAAGCGGGTGCCTATTTTTCTTTGTCAGCTTGTTTAACTCACGATAATCTACGCACAGACGAAGCGATCCATCCGCCTTAGTAGCGAATACCACCGGAGCACCCCATTCAGAAATGCTTCGTCTTATGAAATTTTTCTCAAGCAACTCGTTGATTTGTTTACCGAGCTCTCTTCTTTCTCGCGGGCCCATGTACCTAACGGGCAATGAAACTGGCTTGGCATTATCAACAAGATAAATTCGGAACTCTATCTCGCGTTTAGGAGGTAATCCCCTCACTTCATCAAAGACATCTGGATATTCTCGGACCACTCTTACAGATTGCAAATTATCATCGGACGAGTCAAGAGATTCAAGATAACATAACATGACCAGACCCTTAGGGTTACAAGAAATTTCAAGGGTATTACCAAGGCGAGTCATGAGCCTTACTACCCTTCGTTCACAATCAAGAATGGCTCCATAATCGGACAACCAATCCATACCTAGGATCAAACCGTATCCCATGAATCCGAGAACATAAGCATTACACGTGAATTCTACGCTTAAGATAGAGATCCTCAAATCCACCCACATCATAGACAATTGGGCGGAGCCCCCAATTGGATTTGAAACAACAACGGGATCCTCAACCAGACTAGTACTTAGGTGCATATTTTCAACAATATCAGAAGAAATAAAAGTATGCGATGCGCCAGAGTCAAATAAGGTTCGAACAGGAAAGTCAGAAATGTAAACAAGGCTTTCTACGGAAATATTACTACCTCGGTCAAGAGCTGGAGTGGTGTTGAGAGCATGCAACTGCCCTCCAGAAGGTCCTGCTCGTTGGGTCTGCCCTTGCCTCTGCCCTTGCTTCTTAGGGCAATCCTTGCTGATGTGTCCAGTATCTCCACAATGAAAGCATTCACCCAACTTCCTCTTCTTCTTTCTACAGTCTTTAGCTAGATGTCCAATAATACCATAGAAGTTGCACTTCCTCGTCTCACGTGATTTGTTGTTGCTCTTGTTATTCTTATTATTCTCGTTGTTCCCCTTCTTGAAATCAGCTTTCTTATTCTGAGTCTCGTTAGGCTTAACTTCCTTCTTGCTATTCTTGTCTTCCTCATGAAGTAGAGCCATATCCACCAAGCTTTCAAAGGTCGCCCCCATGGGTATATGAGTTAGGGCCAAGCTGTGTAGTGGCTCGTTCAATCCTCGAGCAAAGCGTACAGCCTTTTTCTGGGCTGTGTTGACCAAATCCAAACCGAACCGAGCAAGCTGATTAAACTTATTCATGTACTCCCTAACAGACATATCCCCTTGCTTGAGTGCTAGGAACCTCTCCATCTGAAGGTTCTCTCTGCTAATGATAGGAATTTAAGCCCAAACCTCTCTCTAAAGTCTGCCCAAGTCTCAATTGGCCTGGTAGCGTTGGTGACTTCCCACCAAAATGCAGCTTCCTCTTTCAACAACCATGATGCCAACTGAACTTTCCTATGGTCCTCCTTATCAAAGATAATGAACAAGTCTTCTGTCTCCTTTAGCCAGTTTCGTGTCTCAACAAAGGTTTCAGTTCGAACGAAGTTATTTCCGCCCATTGCTTTAAAGTCTTTGCATATTTTGGCAATGGCGGTACCAAGAGGAGGAGGAACCGCAGCCACTGGGGGAGGAGGAGGGATGTCTGCCGTGCCCGCGTCGTTGGCCCTGGCTTCTAAGTACCTTCGGAACCATCCAGGCACAGGTATTACCTCAAGAAAGTTAAGATCGGCCATGCTGAAAAACGAGAAGAAAGGATTCAAACGAGGAAACAAAGGAAAGTGCTAATGGCTTCTTGGGGAATAACCTTTTTAAACATAAAACTTTTCTTGAAAAATGCTTCTTTATAAATGGTTTTGAAAACAGTTTTGGAAGGTTTTTAAAACTTTTGCCCAGACTGGTAACCTTCTGCTCTGATACCAAATATGACACCCCACCTCCGCTAGGGTCACTCACAAAGGGAATGCACTAGTTTTGGTGGAGTATTATCTAGGTAAACATGCACAAAGATATCACAAAGCAGAACATAAATAAAGCAGCGGTAGGAATTAAAAATCAACTTTTTATTATTTTCCAGAAAGGAGTCAAGAGCTCATATATCCAAGATACAAATTATTCCATTACATCAAGTTCATAATAAAGAAGCATAAACTTAAAACAAAAGTAAATTATTCCCCATAAATAGCAGAAGCAGCCATAGCATAGCCCAAGACCAAATCATACATGAGCTGTTAGAAAGCAAGCTAAATCCAAGCTAAGAGCTAGTGTTTCCTCCCTGAGAACCTGGGGGGAAGAAACGAAAGAAAAAGGGGCGAAAGAAAAATGGTCAGTCATAAAGACTGGTAAGCCCTAGTGACTTTCAGTATGAAAACTAGTAAAGGTAACATAACATGTGAAAACTAGAAATAAACATAAGGATGATAACAGAACTAGTAGGATAATTAAGATAACAAGATAAGTCAAGTCTGGCATCGCATATTCAAGGTTCTCTGCACCAACTGTACTAGTATTCTAACCCATGTCAAGTATTAACCATGAAATGATCCCTTAGCCCAGTGTCATGAAGTGACCCATTACGGGGTCCTACGGTACGATCTATTAATCGATCGGCTCCCTATAAGTCCTAGCTCGTCATGTGTCTGTGTCATACGGCCCTATCCTGAAATGTAGTTACCTGTGCTAGGTCCACCATAGGGTGTATCAAGTCCTATGGTGCCAACCACTGACACGAATCAAGCACGCACAGTGTAAATCTACAGGTGCCTAATGCCTGCTTTTTCAACTCCGGGCCACATGCACGACCATAGCCCGCCTGAACCTACAATGGCGCACCTACTCAGCCGTCGTTCTGGTCGCTTACAATCAGCCCAGTAATCGTGCCCCACCCTGCCTTGTCCCAGGGTATCATGATACATCTAAGTGGGTTACTGCTGAAAAGGACCGCGTAACTAGGGTTTCTAATGGGTTAAGTGTTGTCATTCAAATTCGTGAATTAACCCTATCCAGATCGTGTATCAAGTTGGTTAAGTGTGTTCATGCTGTTCATGACTTAACCCTATCAAATCATCGTGTCAAGTTGGTTAAGTATATTCAAGTGGTTCATGACTTAACCCTATCATGTGGCGTTAATTCATTAGTGCACGCCAACCTCTCATATTTGACTAACTGTTGTGGTTATTGGATTTACCGGGCGGTTCCGGGCAGATTTACACCACAACATAGTCTAACCTCGGGTTTTTACATGCAATATGACCAACTACCCACATTGGATCCTATTGTTTGCAGCCACTGGATTTGCCGGGCGGTTCCGGGCAGATTTACACTACAAACTCAACCCAACCTCTAGTTGGCCATTTTCAAGTTTATCTAACTGTCATGCCCACGTTCAAGTTTTCATGTCTAGATTCATGTCAAGTTTTTTGGTCATGTTTCATGTCAAATCGTGTCAAGTTCATGTCCATATTCAAGTTCAAGTTATAACAACGTTCGTGTTCAATTTTAAGTCTACCCAAATCGTATTCCCATCGCACCTAAGTTCGAATCGATACAAATAAACCTAATAGGGAATAACATTAAAAGGAACGAGTATAATGTGGCAAAAGTGATTACTAGCATAGCATGATATGACTTGAAATAAAAAGATTAAAACATTACTGGCATATGAAATATTGGCCTCAAACATAAAGATTCCAAATCTAGCAAGATAAGGTACTAGTCAAAATAACAGTTGTCACAATGTGATAGTATAGTCATGGTAACGACTGTCATAAGGTGATAGTATAGTCATGATACGACTGTCACAAGGTGATAGTATAGTCATGATACGACTATCATAAGGTGATAGTATAATCATGGTACGACTATCAAAAGGTGATAGCCATAAACTTGTGACTAATAGCAGGTTCAACATGATAATATGAGGGGGTTTTCTTTTTGATTTACAACATGACTAGGCCCCAAATCAATGTCATAGTAATATCCAATAGTCAAGATCCAAGATGAACGAGAATGAATGTAAACAGTCATGATACATTGGTCCAATTTCAATTTACATTATATTCATATTACATTTACAGTTTAAATCTGAAAATAACTGGGGCTTACAGATCGTGGTTCTAGAATTAGAAAAAGAGAGTCCATGTTGAATATGCTTAGTCAAGTCCTAATAGAAGTCCCCAAATCAGCAATTCCCTTAACGCAGTCTCAACATAGAAGAAGCAGTCCCTCTCTCAAGATTTTCAACCAGAATTAGTGCAGCATAAAGTCAGAAGAATTTTGTGTAGAGAGACTGGTGTTAGGGGCTGTATTTATAGGGTCAGGTCAACGAATGTGGACAGAAACGAGGCCAAATACATCAACGTGAATCCAGCTTCAAAAATGGTCTCGGGCACCAGGTCGACCCCCAGGTCGACAATATGGTCGACCTGGTCCTAGGTAGGTCGACTACATAGTCGACCCCTAGGTCGACCTGGTCCTGGGCGGGAAATTTCCCGCCCATTCCATTCTGAGGTTTGAAATTCGAATTTTGAATTCGAATTGAGTCTGTTTTGAACTTGAAAACTTCTGAAAACTTTGGAAGGTCATAACTTGGTCATACGGACTCCGATTTTCGAAAACTCGAACTTGTTTCCAAGCAGAATTTTGAGACGAACGCAATGGCGCAACCCGTTTTCCTTGATTCTTATTTTAAAAATTAATTCTGCCTTGATTTATGGTTATTACACGTTATAAAAACACGGGTTGTTACATTTCCTAAATTAGTTTAAGCTTAACCAATTACATTTTAAATTGTTAAGGCCGACTCTTTTTCCTGCTTAGCTCGTTCAAATATTAGTCTGCAACAAATTTATGGAATAATTTATTAACGTTATAAACTATACTATTTTAATTTAATTACAACTTAATTAAACCTACATCAAAACTAGTTTAAACTAATTATGCTCTAAGTAATCTAATTACATTTGCTACACGAGAATCACGCCTGACAACCTGATTCCTTTCTGCGCATTGTGATACGCCTGCATAATTTCAGGAAAAAAGTTTTTAACTAACTCTTCAATAGTTAATTATACTCATGACTAATTAATCACGATTTGTAACAACTGATTACATCAAGGAGGAACAGGCAGCACAGATTTCGGTTGACTCATGAGATACTGTGTTTCCTCGAACTCCGAAACCCATGTCGCACAAATTTCCCATCCAACATCGACTCGTCGCTGCATGGTCATTTGATCGGACGTCGATCAGAGTGTGACCTGACCAACGCCTCCACGTTAGCTTCCTTTGGCCTAAATCTGGATTAACTCGACTTCGTCTGCCGCCTGCAAGATCACTTCGACTGTCACTGCTTTCAGGTAGGACTCAGGCCACCACAGTGATCAAAACTCGATCACCACCATTAGAGTTCAAGAGCTTACTAACCTCAATCTTTTCCTAGTTATATATTTTCTATTTAGAGTGGAGGATTTGGAGAAGATGTGGGTGGAAGATCAGAGCTTTCCGATTGTCGGAACTATTTGAGGCGGTTGGTAGAAATGTTTGATCGCGGGTAGAACATTTCTAGGGTTTGACTAATGTTTCCAAGGGTATTTGTAAACACACATGATATATAATATTATTAAATATAACTTAACCGTGAAATAACCTTTAAAACTACCACATACAACTTCAGTTTTTTTGATAAAAATGCTAATCCTAACATAAAAAAATATTCCGGACATAATGGGACAGGTTTCGTCGAGTTCCGAGGTCGTTTGTAAAAAGTCCTTTATAATTCACAGACTAAAAATCACGCCTTTAAATTTCCCAAGATCGCGAAATAAATCCAATCAACTTGAAACTTTGAAATTATACTAGACCTTTACCTTACGGATCCAAAAAAATTTGTTTCGTTAAAATCGAAGTTCGTTTGGCCATTCGTTTATTCCTTTAAAGTTACCCCTGTCTAAATTGGCCAAAATAATATAAATGATTAAGGCATTTATCGTTGCCATGGTCAAACAGTAAGTCCAATTGACACGAAAATTGAAATCTTATAACAATTACTTAATACGAATCCAAAGACACAAGTTTCATCGCATTCCGAGATTGTTTCCCAGTATGCTATTTTTATACGTACCACAATGGTATTTTGGACACCAAATTACCTGGTCTCCAATAATAACAAACTTCCT
Source organism: Allium sativum (assembly GCA_030737875.1). NCBI lineage: Eukaryota > Viridiplantae > Streptophyta > Magnoliopsida > Asparagales > Amaryllidaceae > Allium > Allium sativum. The sequence continues at coordinate 683,966,583 of CM060913.1, forward strand.
ACCTATCTCGACTTTAAACGCCGATACGAATTCAACGGAACTGGTTTTGTGGTTTGATTCAATCATCTGCTTAAGTTATACACAAATAACTCTCTATTAAATTTAATTAATTTAATTACACGCTATAGAAAATGACTGGGCGTTTATGGCTGCCGTTGTCACATACGACATCGGTTTGCCATGAAATTTGACATCGTACAATATTTTGAAGTTACGGTTCTAATGAAACTAATTTCGTCCAAAAACTGACTCTATTTTGTAAAACGGCCACTTTTTAGGCTTATAAAAATATCGATTAAAATATTGTTAAATTTCAAATAAATCCAATTAAACAATAATAAATTATTATAAACATAAATACTCAACTGTAAATATCATATAGCTTCAAATATAAATTATACGACTTAATAACTTCAATTCGAGCTAAAACAGTGCCCAATTTATATAAAAATCCTTTTAAATTTATTAATAAACGTTATATTTTAATAACGATTCCCATAGCGATTATTTTAAAATTTGATTTGGATATAATTAACAATCTATAATACGAAATCTGGATTTTTCTCTTTCATATGAAAATTATTATCAGTAAGAATCAAATGTTTCTTGTTTCTCATAAATCCGACTTAAAACGGATTCTGCATATCTAGTTGAAGTTCAAATCATAAATTACAAACTGCCGCACCATTTCGAGCTCGTTTTATAATTAAATATAAAAATATGTATTCAATTGCCATTTAATAGCGAATTCAATATTAAATCCATTAATATTTCTAATATAATATTTAAAATTATAAATTAAATTAAATATTTGACTACCAAAAATATGGAACATTACATTCCTTCCCCTTAAAAGAATTTCGTCCCCGAAATTACTAAGGTAGGAAAAATGTTACGAACCCGTTAATCTTTAAAATCCAATTTATTATAAATCAAAAGCCAATTCAATATTATTAATAAAAACATTCAAAAATATCGAAAAATTTCTAACACTTTAAATTCCCGGAAAAATTCGGTAGAGTATCCCTTGTACGGAGTGATATCTGTGATATCGCAGGAACAAAAAATATATATACATCGACCCACACGGTTGGAAAACAAAATTCAAAACCAAAATTTATATTTTCGCATATGCGTACCTTTTACGAGCGCTATTGAGCATACTACTCAACTTATATGCAATTTATTCAACCAAAATCAACCTCAAAGCAATTTGGCACCTGTACTTAACTTAGTTTAACATATGAAAATACATGAAATTTTAAGTAATATTTCATTAATCAACAAATATAACCATACCAATTCCCAAAATCAAACATATAACATTCATTTGCAAATACAGGGTTAATATTATTCAGTTTCAATTCATATGAAATTTTATTTTAGTTTATAATACTGGAATTCAGATTCTTGGTTTCCAATTCATTGAACTTATTTTAAACAGTTGATGAATATATTTCAACAATCTAACACACAATCAACCAATGTACAACTAACTCAATCAAATCAATTGAATTTTCATTCCATATTAACATTAACTTTGATTCAACATAATTAAACATCAATAAATTAATATTCTATTGATTTCTATTTAATTATTATTTATTCAAATTCCAAATTTATAAAATTTCCATATCATTTCTGTTAATTTATTTCGCTTAACCTGGTTAAGTTTAAATTTCAAATCCAAATTTGAATATCATTCAAATCAATCAAACACACCAATGTCTTAATAATTTAATAAAATTATTTCTTTTCTATACAAAAATATTTCGGGTAAAATTATTTCATTTACCCTCTTTACAAAACAATATTGTCTCCATTGCTTATTCTAATGCTTTTCAACACTTGAACCGATCAAACAACATAATACAAAACATTTGTATATAGAATTTACAAATACGCTCTCATATATATACACACACACAATCAACTCAATATAGGGTATTACTAACCACATCTCTATCTTGTTACGCCATACAGCCAATGTTATTACTAAACCAATAGCTCTGATACCTCTGTAACGACCTGATAAAAGAATTCGACACTCGTATTCCGATAATAATACATAAACCCATATTATTTGTCAAAACTCAAGTATTGAAAACACCAGATAGTTATTAGGAAGAAATCAGTGGGTGAGATACGAAATAAATATTAGAACAGAAGAAGAGGAACCAACACAACACAGAATCATAGTCTCACATTGTAGAGAACAAAATATAATATAGAGATAAATCTTTACTGAGAGCTTTAAAAATACTTACAATCATCAGAGTACATCACACATCTGGAGAGTTATAATAATATATCCACATATACAATCACACAGCGGAATAATATCTATATCATACGTCTGAACTCTTCCAGCTCGTCTCTTCACAGCACTCGATAACCTAAACTTGTACAACCCAGTCTAACCTGAGCATTACAAACGACGGGTCAGTCGGGTGAACCAAAATGAGAAAAACACACTAAGTAGATAGGTATCACACAAGTTGATTTTAAAGTCAAAATCCTTTTGAAAGAGAAGGATAATCGTAAGATCAAATCCACACTTAAATACGGTCGGTTTTACCTTATACTAACCCAAAATATTTTTGAAATCAATATCTTCTCTGATATTATAATAATGCCTAAATACAAATAAATATCAATCTAGAAGAACGCTATCATCTCACACTCTACATATATAGTATACAATCTGTGATGACCTCAAACTCCCGTAGTATGAAAGAAAGGATAATTATTGGAATATAACACATAAACAGTAGCAGCAGAACAGAAATATAGGATTATAGCAGATAAAGTACATCAAATTACACTGGAAATAATATATCATAAGAGTTACACAGCAGAATAGGATCATACTTAGTACATAGTACAGTTTTCAACTTAATATAAAATGTCTGCAGCTGAATCAAACATAAAATACTAAATGAAGTTTGAACAGCAAAATAGAAATGATAGGGTCCATGTTCAGCTCCATAGCTGTCCAGAATGAATCTGCTAAAACCTATATACAAGGTTGCCCATGTGGAAAAGAGGGCACCCGAGTTTACAAAGTGAAACAAACTACGAGTCAATCATGGGACTGGTATGAGAAATCTTTTATAACCTATTCAATAATAAGGCTAATCACAGGACCACACCGCTAACGTGGAACGGCTTTACTCCATTGGATTGCCAGTGCATATATAAAGTAAATCGTTAAACAACGCAATGCTTTTCAGAAAAATGAAACCACTATAAGACTCAAGTCCCATCACAAAATGCAATGCAAACCGGAGGTTAGAGTTTTACCTTATAATGGTCAAAAATGCTTGATACGATAAAACGGATTTGTTACTATTATTAGTGTATATATGTTTTCAAAAACATTTTAATCATAATATATTAATCATAGACGACATAGCTACCATATACTATGTCACTATACTAGTTTTACAATCAAAACCGCTTGGGTTGTATTAGAAGTTGGATTTCCATCATGAACAAGGTAAGGGATCGTCCTTAGACTCCTTACCGAATTCGAGACAATCTACCCCATGTCTCAGGATACAGCCGCAATTGCACCTAGGAGCCACAAGGTCGATCAACAACTAATGTTAGTGGATTATATATAATTCCTGAACAATACGTATCCCCATCCTATGGGGCGTAAATAGAGCCACTAGGGACTCAAATCCGAGGTACCTCGCTTTCCATCATCCACATAAGTAAGAATATCTGGGCTTGTAAAACCCAGACACCACTCTTAGCTAGAAAGAAACGCATGTTCTCCCTGGATCCTTCTCCCGTTTCTGGTTCATACCAGGGTGTGAGGCTCGTGATGTAACGCTATACACAAAGCTATGCAACAATAAAGCTGTGCTTTGATCATCAACCACAAGGCTCTGCTTTTCAACAATAAGTCCTAATCATTTGCAGCTTGGCATGCTACACGGACAATTCATGCCTCGTGATCGATAACTATCAATATATAACCTTTGAGCTCGTGCATCTCAGAGAGGGGTGTTAAGCAAGAGAATAAATTCTCCGCCACCAATCAGATATATATATTAAATAAAAATTAACTTACATGGAATGAAATCCAATGTCAGACACACATTCATTTACAAGTCCGTTCTGGGTCTGAACGAAACCGGAGACACCTTATTCCTCGTCCCATATGTCCAATACGGAAGAGAGGTGCTTGCATATCCGGATGATCGACAAGTATGTCCAGACAACTACCACTGTAACCCTTTCCTTGGAGCAAATCAATCCAGGGCATCAGTAGTCATCCATTCGATGTGAAGATCGTCAGTCTTCAATCCCGATCTTCAAATCTTCGACTTCCAATCGTCGTATAATTATTTGAAATGAGAGTTAACTTAGACTTTTCAAATAATTTTCGAATACATATAATTTAAATCAATTCTTTTCATTCCATATCGTTTATAATATTTTATAGTGATTTATCACTATTTTTATTTCTCTAAAATTAGCCTTTTTCAATTAAACGACGTTTCAGTTCATTACATGGCCCTGGCGCTGTTTTCATCGAAATTTGATTTACACATTTCTAAAAATCTAACCATTGGATCTTAGCAAACTTTATATCGTTGGAAAGATCTTTCCAAAAAAAAACCAACGGTTCCGGTTTTGGGAAAATCCGACGGTCGGAACTCTCGGTATAATCGTTTGAGTTTACGATTTCAATTTATATTTATATATAAATATAAATCGTTCAACGATTTCAAACCACTTTCAATTCAACATTGATTTCTTTTATGTGATTCATATATTACATAAAAATGAAATCATTTTACTTATCCCTTTATTACATTGAAAAATGTAATCCTTTATCTCAATATATTATTACATTGAAAAATGTAAACTTTTGATTCAATATATCATTACATTGAAAAATGTAACCTTTCATTTTAATGTATTATTACTTTGAAAAATGTAAACTTAATTTCAATATATAGTTACATTGAAAAATGTAATCTTTCTTTCAATATAGCTCTTTCCTTCTTATTTGGCATAAGATTATTTTCAAAACCGTTCATTTTAACACTTAGGTAAATATCCTATAATCATACCCAGTTTCTATTCTATTATCATTTTCAAAACATTTACTATATCGTTACTCGTTATATATATAATTGGGATATCAATTCATATTATTACTCGTAAAACAATTTTACAAAATCACCTTTGTTTCATTACTCGAAAACACTAATCGACCCTTATTCTTTTTAAAATAAACCCATCCCAAAACTCCACTTTTCATTTCCTTCTATCCTTGAAAGTGTAGTTATAATTTCATGCCATCTACTTTTATTTCCTTTACTTCGAAAATATTATTATATATATATATTCTTGATTCTTCTCATTTCCGCTACCTTGGAAATTACATTATATATATTCCTAAATCCTTTTTGTTTCTATTAGTTTGGAAATCTCAATATGTGTATTCTCAGTCTTGCGATTAACATTTCATTATTATTTCACATATGGAAATAATAAATTATTCTCAACTACTTTCCCATTACAAAATAATATCATCCTCAGATAATCTTGAAGTCGTTCATGTTGGGGTACCTCTTAGAACTTAATTAACAACATTCTTATCTTAAGATAGATATGAGTTGTAATTCAAAAGTCGATATTTATTTTAATATCAGACAAATATCTTTAAACTATTTTATTTAAAAATATGGTTTATACAACCTTCTTACTTTTGAAAATAACTCTTTTTAAATATAACTGATTATTACTTAATATGTTGATTAAGTAATTCTTATTAAAATCACTTCTTAACTTTGACTCCTTTCAAGAATTCATTTTATAACTCGAGCTATAATTAACAAATCCCATTACTAAATCCCTTATCAAATTCAATTACAATTCTCTTTTAATTATACCTTTTTGAAATTCTCAATTCGATTCCATTCATTTCTCTCGATTATATTATTTAATAACGTTAATTTAAAATAAACATTGTTTTCTTCACACCTCTTTTTATAAACCTCGTTTATAACTCTCAGGTTTAATACAAACCCCTTTTTTATCTTTATTCCCATTACTAAATTTAAATATTAGGCAAACATTTATTTTAAGCTATCGTATTCGCTTAAAATCCTTTTTTATAACTTCTTTATAAAAACTTGGGTTTTAATATAAAATCCGTACACAAACTCCTTTCATAATTCAATTAGATTTTATTTCAACTTCGATCACTTTTTAAATAGATTTCAGTTAAAAAGTAATCCTGAAATTATTATTAATTAAAATAATAATTTACTTCAATCATTAACCATAGTAGAAGTAGTTAATTTCTTAATTAAATAAAACAAATAGTAAATTCCTTTTTAAAGCTTACTAAAATTAAAACAAATATTCGTTAAATTATTTCATTATATTAATCAATAGCCAATTCCAATTAATTTATTGACTTAGTCAACTCAAATCAAGGTTAATTCGATAATCAATTCCAACTATAGTCCTTCATTTAAATTAATTAATAATATAATTAATTTAAATAATTTCATAAATTGTTTGAAACGACCCAAACTTGTCCTTATAGGAAAGCCCGGATTGAGATAAGAACACGACAAATCAGAACACAAACAGAAGAACATTTCATTGCTTATTACAACAGTTTACATCAGAGTACAAGAATATACATAGTATGAACCAATAATATACATTTGATAAATATTAGAGATTTACAAATTATTATGCAACGAAAAATAATACAAAACAAAACTAAAAGAAATACACGGATACAGAGCGTTCTGAATATAGCTCCAGCTGTAAACCAGGATCTTGTGAATATAATATCTGCAAAACCAAAACTACTAGCTGCCCGTGTGGAAAATAGGGGCACCTAGAGTTTAGGTTAAAACAATAAACTCTAGTTCAGTCATGTGACTGGTGTGAGAACTAAAACAGTTATTAAATCTTTACTTTAAAATAAAGTAACTCAAGGGACCATGCTGTATAACATGGAACGGGTTTCCTCCCAAGAATACTAGTACATAAAACAATCAGCGCAATGCTTTTTGGAAAAGGAAGCTATTATAAGACTTAGGCCTTATCACACAATGCAACGCAAGCCGGAGGATAGAATTTTCCCTTATAATAGCCAAGCATGCTTGGTATGTTTAAAACAAATCATTTGATACTATTATAAGTGCATAGTGTTTAAAACAACTTCAAATATAAATGTTTTAATCACAGATGACATGGGTACCATATATCATGTCGCCATACTAGTTCTACAATTAAAACCGCACAATGTCGTATTGGAAGTTGGATTCCGCCTGTGAACCAAGGCAATGGATCGTCCTTACCGCCTCGAGACAATCTAGCCTACCATGTCTCAGGAACCCAGACTCAGGTGGCCCCTTAGGTAACTGCAGGGCCGGTTCACACTAAGTGTAAGGTGGATTCATAACTCCTGAACATGCATTTCCCCTTCCTATGGGGCGTAAATGAGCCAGACGACTCAATATCCATCGGCTCTATAGTAACCGCTATATTCGAGGCGCCTCCCTATCCATCAAGTAATATGCAACATCCGCATGAGTAAAATGTCTGGGCACCATACCATGACACCACTCCTAGCTAGAAAGAAACGCATTGTCCTCCCTATAGTCCTTCTCCCGTTTCTTGTTCACACCGGGGTGTGAGGCTCGCGATTTAATGCTACACAAAGTTATGCTATTTAAAGCAATGCTTTGATCATCAACCACAAGACTTTGCTTTTCAACAAAAGCCTTGATCCATGCAACTTAGCATGCCACATAGGAAATTAACGCCATGAAAATGATGTCAATCGATATATAACCTCTGAGCTCTTACGTCTCAGAGAAGGGTGTTAGGCAAGAGAATAAAATCTCCGCCACCAAACAGATATATATTTAATAGAGATAAATCAAAACAGAATAAAATACAATGTCAGACACACATCCATTTACAAGTTCGATCTAGGTCTGAACGAAACCGGAGGCATCTTATTCCTCGTTCCATATGTCCAATACAGGAGATAGGTCCACGCATATCCGGTCGATCTCCAAGTACGTTTGGACGATCACCACTTACTACCTCATCTTGCGTGTACAGCCCAATCAAGACATCGGTAATCATCCAAACGATGCGAAGACCTCTGCTCATCAACCACCGTCTTCATCATCGACATATCGTCGAATTTGTTATTTAGAATGGGTATTAACCCAACCTTTCCAAATAACCCGCGTATATAATAAACAAGTGTTATAAAAACACAACATATGCCTCATTCCAATCCAGTATATTCTTTTATTCAATTATTCATATCATCTGGGAAAGGTTCCCGTTAATTTTACCAAAGATAAATTCTTTAAATTTATTCTTTAATCTTCGTTTAGATATCAATTCAAACCAAATTGAGGTTTATCCAAACTAGTCGGGATTGGCGCACCTTACCAAAGTAATCATTTTTTTAATTTCCCAATCCCAACCTATTCATCCCATGAAGAAAAGCTGGTAATACTTCATATCTAACACCACAGTATTATCGATAAAATTAATTACCATTTCACGTTCAAATCTAATTAAAGATTTAACTATCGCTTGAACAAAACTGGTGATACTCCATTCTCGATCACTTCCCAAATTTGATAATTTAAATTATCACATTCGCATTTCAATCTAATTAAAGATTCATTAAATCTCCAGTTGGTTTTAATCTTCCTAAAAATCAATATTAATGATTATTTAACTTTGGAAAATCAAACAGGTCGCATCAACAACGTACACTGCACTATTGATTTCTGCCTATATATAACATCTAAGCTCGTAATCTTAGAGACGGGTGTTAAGCAAGAGAATAAATTCTCCTCCACCAAATAGATATATATTTAGCAGAGATCAACCATAAAGTTCAAAATACAATGATAGACATGTAATCCTGTCTTTAAATAGTTAAAGAACTAATGTCATTTAAAACACAGTTCACGATAATCCCAAATTGTGACGATCTCAAACCCCCGTTCCACGGTGGCAAGGGTAATCTTTGGAATATAACACATAAACAAATAACAGCGGAATAGAAATATATAAATACACAAGATAATGTACAATAGAATACACTGGATAAACATAATCATCAGTGTAACTGTGACGAAAAGGAATTTCGCTCGGTCCGAACCAGTCGCTAAACCGACCCAGACCGTTCGAGACGCCCTATCGTTTTGAGAACATGACAAAATAGAACGCAGACGGAAGAACATTTCATTGTATATTACACCAATGCACCAGAATACAAGAATATACAGAGTATAAATGAATATTACACAGAAATATCAGAGATTTAAGTTACATTTTAAATACATAGCAGCGGAAAATAATACAATACACAACTAGAATGAGATATACGGATACAAAGCTTTCCGGATATCGTTCCAGCTGTAAACCAGGATCCTGTGAATATAAATCTGCAAAACCACAACTACTAGCTGCCCGTGTCAAAATAAGGGCACCCAGAGTTTAGGTTAAAACAATAAACTCCAGGTCAGTCATGTGACTGGTGTGAGAACTAAAACAGTTATTATTCTTTATTTTCTAAATGTTGACTTTTACATACGACCTCAAAACGAGGCCCACCGCCTGTCGCCCCTAGCGTTATACCCCCATTCTGAACACAATGGGATATGTATCGTAGGCTGATTTGATAGTTACAATCAGTTTCTGTCAAAATCAACATATAACTCTATATATTGAATTTGAACGCACATTTCAATTTACCGGGGTCACATACTAACTAGAAAAATTCCAGAAAAATATTTTCTAGCTTCGTATTGACGATACGGTCCTAACAAAACTAGTTTCATCAAATTCTGAGACCGTTAGAGAAATGGCCATTTTCCAGTCGATTAAAATCCACTGAAACTGGTCAAACGCGTTTTCCTCTGCCACGCTCACATATTGATTCGAAAAATTATGAAAATTGGAATCTAGCTATAATTTTACATCACGGACCCAACAAAACTGGTTTCGTTGAAATCCGAGGTCATTTGCAAAATGTCTATTTTTAAGGGCCTGAATTCCATAGCGACTATTCAAAATTTTCAACTGGACATATCTTTTGATTCCCGCTATGAAATTTTGCTTTTTCGGATTCGTTGGAAAGATATTCCCAAATAGATTCTAATATTTTTGGTTGCACTAAAATCCGGATTGTTTTGCACCCGGTACATTCAATTGAAGTTTGAAATCGAATTATCGAACTACCGCGCCATTTTCAATTCTATTTATAATTATAAATAATTATTTATATTCTAACGATGACGTATATAATATATACGTTCTAATTATATTCAAAATAAATTTCTCGTCGATATTATTTAAAATAATTCATTTTAAATATCCAAAATTCGCTAAAATTGCCAAATTAAAAATTTTAAACTGGCCCAGATTTTCCGGGTTATTACAATCTCCCCCACTTAAAACTTTTCGTCCCCGAAAAGGAACAAAGTCGAAAGTGGTTTGATTAATCAACACTACGTTCGATCTGGCTTCCATTCTCCAACTTTTCAGTTTCTGAGAATTTTCAAATTTTCAGAAATTTGGCTAACACCCTAAATTTTTGAAAAATTTCGCCATAACCTCCCCTGCACCGGGAGCCACGGGAAAATCCAAAAATTGCCATACAGGCCTTCTGATCTCAAAAAGAAAAGAAAAAGCCAAGCGGCTAGCCAATAGGCTCATAAAATCATCATCACCCAAACAAAACAGTAAATTATGTACTAAACATGTACCTATTTGTCGGGCAAACAAATTTTATTCTCTGCTCTAGCCTCCTTGCTATGACCTGTTCAATGTAAGTACATGTATATGCAAGCAAATGCAACTGATTTTCAATACAGTCCAATATTTGATTCAATTAGGCATAATGGTTCAAAATTATCAAACAAATAAACAAACAACACAAACATCAATCAATTAGTGGATTAGAGTTTCAAATTCATAAATTTGATACATAGTCAAAAATCAGATTTTTGATGCCAAATCACAACAATAAGCCCTATCTAATTTTGTTCTCACACCAGTCAATAGGAAATATATAGATATTACACGTTCGTCACTCGAATATAAATTCTGATGATGATATATCAATCATCAGAATCACCCCCGGGCGACTAGAGTGTAATTCTATATCTATCCAGTATATTAAAACTTCAAATACACGTTTGCAAGGCGTATATGCAAAATCTTTATATACTGGACTGTCCAAATCAATACAAATAAATAATCAAGTACGAATAATTGATTTAAATTTTCAAAACAAAAATTGTTTTCATTTTAAAAATATACTCTTCACACTCGTTCTAGGATACTACTGATCCTATCTCTAACGAGTCATTCCCATTGGATATTACTAACCCAATATCTGATGAATTCTTTCGTATGGTTCTAATGTGCCTTGTTCTCTACTTTGTAAACCAAAGCTCTGATACCAACTGTGACGAAAAGGAATTTCGGTCGGTCCGAACCAGTCGCTAAACCGACCCAGACCGTTCGAGACGCCCTATCGTTTTGAGAACACGACAAAATAGAACGCAGACGGAAGAACATTTCATTGTATATTACAACAATGCACCAGAATACAAGAATATACAGAGTATAAATGAATATTACACAGAAATATCAGAGATTTAAGTTACATTTTAAATACATAGCAGCGGAAAATAATACAATACACAACTAGAATGAGATATACGGATACAAAGCTTTCCGGATATCGTTCCAGCTGTAAACCAGGATCCTGTGAATATAAATCTGCAAAACCAAAACTACTAGCTGCCCGTGTCAAAATAAGGGCACCCAGAGTTTAGGTTAAAACAATAAACTCCAGGTCAGTCATGTGACTGGTGTGAGAACTAAAACAATTATTATTCTTTATTTTCTAAATGTTGACTTTTACATACGACCTCAAAACGAGGCCCACCTCCTGTCGCCCCTAGCGTTATACCCCCATTCTGAACACAATGGGATATGTATCGTAGGCTGATTTGATAGTTACAATCAGTTTCTGTCAAAATCAACATATAACTCTATATATTGAATTTGAACGCACATTTCAATTTACCAGGGTCACATACTAACTAGAAAAATTCCAGAAAAATATTTTCTAGCTTCGTATTGACGATACGGTCCTAACAAAACTAGTTTCATCGAATTCTGAGACCGTTAGAGAAATGGCCATTTTCCAGTCGATTAAAATCAACTAAAACTGGTCAAACGCGTTTTCCTCTGCCACGCTCACATATTGATTTGAAAAATTATGAAAATTGGAATCTAGCTATAATTTGACATCACGGACCCAACAAAACTGGTTTCGTCGAAATCCGAGGTCATTTGCAAAATGTCTATTTTTAAGGGCCTGAATTCCATAGCGACTATTCAAAATTTTCAACTGGACATATCTTTTGATTCCCGCTATGAAAATTTGATTTTTCGGATTCGTTGGAAAGATATTCCCGAATAGATTCTAATATTTTTGGTTTCACTAAAATCCGGATTGTTTTGCACCCGGTACATTCAATTGAAGTTTGAAATCGAATTATCGAACTACCGCACCATTTTCAATTCTATTTATAATTATAAATAATTATTTATATTCTAACGACGACGTATATAATATATACGTTCTAATTATATTCAAAATAAATTTCTCGTCGATATTATTTAAAATAATTCATTTTAAATATCCAAAATTCGCTAAAATTGCCAAAATAAAATTTTTAAACTGGCCCAGATTTTCCGGGTTATTACAGTAACACATTATACAGGATCATACTTAGTACAAATTACAGTTTCAGCTTTACATAAAATGTCTACAGCGGAATCAAAACATAATATGTACAACAGGAGATATACAACATAAAAGAAAAAAAAGGATAGAATCCATCTTCAGCTCCATAGCTATCCAGAAAGAGCCTGCTAAAACCTGAATACAAGGCTGCCCATGTAGAAAATAGGGCACCCGAGTTTGCAAGTGAAACAAACTAGGAGTTAGTCATGGGACTGGTATGAGAAATCTACTTAACTTATTTTATAATAAGGGCAATCACAGGACCACGCCGCTAACGCGGAACGGGTTTACTCCATTGGATTGCCAGTGCTTAAAACAAGTAAATCTTTTAAACATCGGAGTGCTTTTCATAAAAAATGAAGCCATTATAAGACTCAATTCCCATCACACAATGCAATGCAAACTGGAGGATAGAGTTCTACCTTATAATGGCCAAAATATGCTTGATACGAATAAAACAAAAGCATTTGATATTATTTCTAGTGTCTATATGTTTCAAAAACAATTTTAATCATAAGTATCAATCATAGACGGCTTGGGTACCATATATCATGTCGCCAAATATAGGTTTACAATTAAAACCGCACAATGTCGTATTTGAAAATGGGATTTCCGTCATGAACCAAGGCAAGGGATCGTCCTTACCGCTTCGAGACAATCCAGCCTACCATGTCTCAGGCAAGTACTCAGTCAAGCCTTGGATCGTCAGGGCCGGTCCACACGGAGTGGATTAAAATGCCTGAACATTGCGTTTCCCCAACCTATTCGGCGTAAAATGGTCATATCCCGACCATACCATCGGCTCCAAAGAGACCGAAAAAGCCGAGGTGCCTCGCTATCCATCATCCACATAAGTAAAATGTCCGGGAGTGTAATACCCAAAACACCACTCCTAGCTAGAAAGAAACACATGTCCTCACTGAAGTCCTCTCCCGTTTCTGGTTCATACCGGAGTGTGAGGCTCGCGAATCAACGCTAAACACAAAGCTTTATATTTAAACCCATGCTTTGATCATCAACCACAAGACTCTGCTTTTCAACAAAAGCCTTGATCACAACATCTTAGCCTGCCACGTTGTCAATCTACTATGTCAGACACACATCCATTTAAAAGTCCGTTCTGGGTCTGAACGAAACTGGAGGCACCTTATTCCTCTCTCGTATGTCTAATGCAGGAGAGAGGACCTCGAACATCCGAACGATCAACAAATACGTTCGGACAACCACCACTGTAACCCCTTCATGGCAGCAACTCCCATCAAAGGCATCAGTAGCCATCCATTCGATGTGAAGATCATCGGTCTTGCACCGTCTTTATATCTTCGATTTATATTCATCGACCAATTATTTGAAATGAGATTTAACTCGGCCTTTTCAAATAATTCACGTATATTTACAATTCAAATCAATTCATTTCCATGGTTTAATTATTTGACATCCATAATTCAGATCATTAATGTAATTTTCACGTCAAACACATTCAACCATCAAATATCCAATAAATTGAGTAAATTCAGTTTATTTCCATTCCATATCTTTTTAATAATTTATAACGATTTATCAGTATTTTTATTTATTTAAAATTAGCCAATTTATTCAAACGACGCTTCAGGCCATAACGCGGCCATGGCGCTGCTTTTCTTCAGATTTGATTTACACATATATGAAAATCTAACCATTGGATCTTTACAAATTTTATATCATTGGAAAGATCTTTTCAAAATGAATCCAATAGTTCTAGTTTTGGGAAAATCCAACGGTCGGATCTCCCGGTACAATCGTTTAAAGTTACGATTTCCAAAATACGAACTGCAGCGTCGTTATTCATTTTATTTTCATTATATTTATATATATAAATATAATGCACTCTGGCGCTGTTTTTATTCAGATTTGAATTAAACATTTCGCACAATCCAACCGTTGGATCTTTGCAAATTTGGTATCGTTAGAAAGATATTTCCAAAGGGAACCCAATGGTTTCGGTTTCGGGAAAATCCGACGGTCGGATCTCCCACAATAATCGTATAAAATCACGGTTTCAAAATACGAACTGCAGCTTCGTTATTGGATTTATTTTAATTATATATATATAATCCGTTCTTTGATTTCCACACCATTTTCATTTTATATATGTGATAAAAATAATATTTTTATCCAACAAATATTTATTTCAACACATGACTATTTTTAACACATCATGTATATAATAAAAATGAAATTTTTACCGTCAAAACAATTTATTTCAAAAATGAAGATTTTTAGCGATTCATATATATTATAAAAATGTGAACTTTTTGTGACAACAATTTATTTCCAACATAAATATTTTATATACTTCATATACGTGATAAAAATGTGATTTTTATCTTTCAACCATTTTATTCGTCATATGAATATTTTTTCCAACACATGAATATGTTTCAATACATGAATATAAATCAAACACAGGAATATTTCAAAAAACATCGGCAGCATAATGGCAGGGGGTTTAAGACCGGCACCGTCCTGAGTACGGCTCCTCGCACTACCTTATGCCTCGCAGCGTTCCCTAAGGGGCTTATCCTTATAATATAAATATTTCGATTCATTTTCATATCACAATGGATTTTTCCACAAACAATCCCAATTTTGTTTCACACAAACAATCATTATCAACCATTCGCATTTATCAACCAAATTTCACGTCAACCAAAATCCAAACAATCACAACCAATATATATCATCCATGGTCTGTGGACGAGGGGAGTATATATATATAGATATACGTATATAAATATATTTCCATTTCATTTCAATTCCATCCAATGCACATATGATTTTTACAACGCATATATAACTTATACATCGCACATATAATTTATACAACGCTTATACATGAGGTATACAACGGTTATATAACATACATCGATTATATAATTTATACATTGCCATTCCATATCGTTTATAATTTAGAAATCTCACATTGGGTTCCACTCCTCCAAAAATTGTAGGAAGCTCCAAAAATTCTCCGGTCTTTTTTAGAATGTAGAAGACATCCACACGAGTCCAATGTCTCTGGTTTCACTGGATTTCGACAACATAGCAAATAGATATGATTTTTAGAAGTTAATCGAATTTCGCAACGCTTTTATGTGTTATAAACATTTAATTTAAATCACTATCGTACCTCAGCAGTTTCTTTCGAAACTAGGTCACGCGATTTCGCGAAATCCGTGAAGCGAGACGAAGATCAGAATGCACCATGATGTCGGGCTTCGAAAAACTCGCCTTGGGGTCCCCGTGCCGTTGAACTCGAACTGGTGGTTGCAGAGCTATGGCGGTTCGAATGAGACAACTTCGTAGGCCTAGATCTTCCCAAATAACGAACAGTTGAGGGTGTGGTTGGGACTGATTTGAAGAGGAAGGGATGCTCTTCAAAATCTTCAACTGGAGCTTGCGGTTTTGTGAGCCGATTAGAAAAAAAGGAGGAGAGAAGGAAGAAGAGGGTTCTGCCGTCGCTCTGTATAGGGTATCGGGTATTAAGATGAAAGAGAAACGAATGTGATAGGCCCATATTTATTTAATTTATTTTTAATTCTTCTATTTCCAAAAATATCCCTCAACCCACACGAACACCAATTCAAACCCAATGACTATCGTTCCCAGCTAAATACCCCCATTTCAAACACAATGGAATATGTTTCGTAGGCCCATTCGACTGTTTCAGTCAGTTATTCTTCAAATTAAAATATAAAACATTCAAATATAGATTTGAACGTACATTTCAATTTGTCGGGGCCACATACTAATTCCAAAAATTCCAGAAAAATAAATCTAGCTATGTTTGGATGATACGGTCACAACAAAACTGATTTCGTCGAATTTGGAGACAGTTTGAAAATGGTCATTTTCTGGTCAATCCAAATTGACTGAAATTTACCAAACACATTTTCCTTCGCCACGCTCACATATTGATTTCAAAAGTTATGGAATTTCTACAATAATTTGACATCTCGGATCCAACAAAAGTGGTTTCGTCGAAAACGGAAGCCGTTTGCAAAATGTCTATTTTTAAGGGCTATATTAACTCCATAGCGACCTTTTTGAAAATTCATTTATCCATAACTTTTGATTCCCACTGTGAAATTTTGATTTTCCAGATTCGTTAGAAAGATATTCTCAAATAGATTTAAATATTTTTGGTTTCACTAAAATCCGTTTTATTTTGCATCCTGTACAATCAGTCAAAGTTTTAATTCAAATTTTCAAACTACCACGCCATTTCAGGCCTTATTTTATAATTAAAATAAATATATTCGCTATAACTTCGATCCAAATAGATTTTTGGTCGTTATTATTTTAAAAAAATTATTTTAAATATTCATAATCGACTAAAATAGACAAATTATAAATTTTAAATTGGTTCTGATTTTCCGGGTTGTTACACAGATCCTCTTCCATAAAAATGGAATCTACACGGAAAACGAATCAATATATAATCGATATCAATTTCCGTATCCGACCAATAATATAAATAGAATAACAACAAAGCCTTTTAAATTCTATATATATTAACAGTCTTCCTCCACAGAAGCTCACTTCGATTATTACCAATGAATTCCATTCAATTCCAATTTAATATATTAAATTGGAAAACTTTCCTTTGGAAAATCCCATTAAATCTTAATAAAAGATTTATATATTCCAAATCATATTACACTGCAAATCGGGTTAAAGAACAAATGTCGTTAAAACACAGTTCATAATAAACCCAATTCACATTCCATTTTATTCCGATTAAATGTTAATTAGTTAGAAACACTAATAATCTTAATTAAAAGATTTATTTTTTTCACGTGGGGTTAAGAACAGTGTTATTTAAGACACTGTTCGCGACAAACCCAAAACCAATTCTATATTAAATACAAGGCTCTGAATAGAAATTATATCGTCTTATATTCAATATCAAATTCTGAAATAAAAAAATATCGTATTGGGAATAACGATATATATATATATCCCAAATTCCTCCACAATATCCGTATAATCAAGGAATCCAATATCGAAATATTCCGAAGATAATTTCGATTCAAATCCATTCCAATTCATATATTGGAAACTCTGGTTATTTTTAGAACCATTTCAAATCCAATTTGTTTATTTAAAAATATTGGATTATAATTCTTGTTCATAACTAGTTCATTTTTGTAAAAATACATTTTTATCTTTACAAACGTGGAATTTTCGATCCAAATTCCTTCCAAATCATTTATTATGATTTTACACAAATCATTAACATTTTTAATAATTTTATCAAGGCCCGTACAATCGATTTCCATAAACGGTCATCGAACTGCACTTACACCGACCTTTTCCAAATTGTATTTGGACATAATTCCAAATCCAACTGTTAGATTTCAAATCTCTTATATTCGTTGGAAAGCTCTTTTCGATACGAGCCCAACGGTTCTGGTTTTAGGAGAATCCAACGGTCGAATTTTCTATAATATCAATTCAGAGTCAATGGTCAAAATTCGCGAACGTTCGCGGGGCGGCGCATTCTATTCAGGCCATTTAATATATACAATATATATTATATATATTTCGTCGATCTCCGTTTAAAATGTATTTTATAAATTCATTTTAGAAATGATTTAAATTCATTTTCAATTTTAAATCAAATTTGAGTGTTCCTTTATAAATTCGTTTTAAATTCATTTTAAAACGATTTCAATTTTCAAATCAAAATTGAATATTCCTTTATAAATTCGTTTTAAATTCGTTTTAAAACGATTTCAATTTTCAAATCAAATTTGAATATTCCTTATCATTATAATATTAAAATGATAATATTTTCAAAATATCTGATTTTGATTATACACTGAATATTATTTAAAAATATTCGTTTATTCTGTATTGGAATCAGACTCAATCAATTACCATAAAATTTCAGTTATATGGATTTCAACATCACATTTATACAACAATAATGATAAACAATCATTAAAAATCCATACAGCGTCCAAAGTGCATTTTATAACTGTGTAAGCATTAAAATAAATAAATAACGCTTATACAGTCTGTTAACCCATCGATTGACATACCACTAATTATTGGGATCAGTGTATGTCAAATATTATATCAATACCCATGCGGGGTTTTCAAACAACAAACACAAATTATTATTTGCGTAGTTGGGTGACGTACAAAATATTATCGTCCCAATCAATGTCAGTTAAATGAGTGTACATAAACAAATCGTCTGATTTGTAAATGAATATTTATTTCAACTCATGAATATTTTATTCAGTTCAGATATGCAATAAAAATGATATTTTTATTGTTTAAATATTTTTTTCCATACTTGAATATTTTATATATTTTATTCATTCGATAAAAATGATATTTTTATTGTTCAAATATTTTATTCCGTACATGAATATTTTATATATTTTATTCATTCAATAAAAATGATATTTTTATTATTTAAATATTTTATTCAAAACATGAATATTTTATATATTTTATCCATTCGATAAAAATTATATTTTTATTGTTCAAATATTTTATTCCATACATGAATTCACAATCAACATCCACGGTACAATCAATTCAAACAAACATCCATGGTTTGTACAACAAATGGTGTCGGGTGCTACTAAGCACCGTCTGCATCTTAGTATATATTTACTGGAAAATAATTAGAGTGAGAAGATGTTCTCACGTCGGGTTCCACTCTGCCAGTTTTCATTTCTGAATTTATGAATTGTTTGGATTTGAATTTGCTCGAAATTCAAACTAGCACCTTTTTGTTCTAGTCAGTTCTAAAATGTAGTGATTCTCACAACGAGTCCAACGCAACATACCGTTCGCCATTCCGACCTCGTACGAAGAAGATAGGGCTTTAAATACATTTGATAATTAATTAGGTGATTAATTAAATTAATTAAACTTTAATAATATTTAATAAAACATTACCTTCCTCCATTCAAATCTTTTCATGCAATATACCTGACCCCCCTTCACCATGTCTCTCTCTTCGCTGCGCCGCTCTAAAGCCACCCGGAGCCAATCGCCAGTCGCCACTGGAGCGCCGTTCTGGCGCCTCTCTCCTCCGCCAAGCATGGCGAACTCGATCGCCTGTGGGTGACGAAAATTGGCCGAGAATGAAGGGGCTTCTTCACCAAATTCCGGCCACTACAGGTGGCCAATGGAGATCACCACCGTTGATCGCGACGAGCTCCCTTAGCTAAGCAATTTTCCCTCAGAACTGCTTGTGAGATTGTAGTTGTGGAGGGAGATCGGATGGTTTCATTCTGGGAGCTCGTGAATCGTTGGTTGTTATTGGCGGCTAGGCTTTCTAAAGAGGGCTGAGGGTTGGAGGGGGGGGGGGGTATTTATATAATAAATATTTTATTATTTTTAATTCTCTTATTTTCAAAAATTCATGTTTACCCATACAGACTCCAATTTGAACCTAACGACTGTTGACCCTAGCTAATTACCCTCATTTCGGACACAATGGAATATGTTTCGTAAGCCAATTCTAATGTCTCGATAGGTTTTACCAAAATTAAAATATAAATATATATATATATATTGAATTTAAACGAAAATTTTAATTTACAAAGCCACATATTGACTCCAAAAATTCCACAAAAATAAATTTAGTTACGTTTTGACGATATGGTCCTAACAAAACTAATTTCATCAAATTTGGAGACCGTTTGAAAAATGATCTTTTTCCAGTTGATTAAATTCAAACTAAAATTACCAAACATGTTTAAATTTACCACGCTCATATATTAATTCCAAAAATTATGAAAATTGGAACATAACAATAATTAGACATTCCGGATCCAACATAAGCGGTCTCATTGAAAAAAGAGGTCGTTTGCAAAATGGGTATTTTTAAGGGCTATATATTATATTAAAATCTAAGAGACTATTCTGAATTTTCAACTAGACATAACTTTTTCTTCCCATTATGAAATCTGGATTTTTCACATTCATTGGAAAGATGTTTTCAAACCGATTCAAAATTTCTGGATTTACTGAAATCCAATTTATATTGAATCCTGTACATTCATTTGAAATTTGAAATCAAAATTTATACTACCACGCCATTTCAGGCTCGTTATATAGTTAAAATAAATTTATTCGTTCTAACTTCGATTTAAATAAATTTTTAGCCGTTATTATTTAAAATAAATCATTTTAAATATTCAAAATTCATTAAAAAGCTACAATAAAATTTTTAAATTGGTTCTGATTTTCCTGTTGTTACTTTGTTTCTCAAACAATTATTCAAATCTTAACCATTAGATTAATTTTCGACTCTCTTGCTTATAAATATGATTAACATTAGAATTTACTTTGTAAAATCAATTAATAATTAATTATAACTTATATAATAAACAAAAACTTATTTATTTCCTTTTAGTAAACTTTTATACTAAATAATAGGTTCCAAATTTTATGTTCAGTTATAAAATAAATTTTATAACTTTACTCCTATCAATTCACTTGACAGTAAATCAGTATTTATAAAACGATTAATTTATAGGCAATACACTTCCTATTACTCAACCAATATCACCCATTGGTTTAAGCAAAACAAATGTTGAATTTCAGATTAACGGTCAATAACCAAATCAATCGTCCAACCAGAACAGTTCACATGATGATAATATGCGAATAATTAACATTTAATATATTTGAGGAATCCAGTTGGATCCCTCCAATATGTTCTTCTCTGTATTCACATGGTTACTTCAAATAAACTTATTTAATTAAATTTAATAGATAATTTCAATAACAGTAAATAAAGACCATTTAACATCACTTAATTTATTTAACATTAATAAACAATTCAACCAATTCATTAAATTAGATACATTTATAATATAAACATGACCAACAAGGTAAGTTACCTTGATTGGGTCCAATCGTTAAAATAACGATTTGGTAATTCACTGAAATTAAATAACATTTAATTTCATTGGTTCAATCAATATATGAATATATAATTAACAAACAATCAACCATTGGCAATCATAACACACAAAATAAAAACCAAACTTATATAAAATATAAGTAGGAAGAACTAAGTGAGTTTAACTCACCTTGATTTGATTTATCGTCTAATCGGTTTGTTTACAGTTAAATTAAACAGTCGTTTAATTTAAATGTAAAATTCCGGTTTTCTCCATTACTATCCAGTACTGTTTCATGTTGTAGATCTCCTCAAGATGATCGTAACGCAACTTGATTCATTGAATTCTTATCATATATGTATAAATTATCAATATCTTAAGTTAATATAAATTAAATAAATGATTGTTTTGTAAATTAGTTTAAGCTTAACCAATTACATTTTAAATTGTTAAGGCCGACTCTTTTTCCTTCTTAGCTCGTTCAAATATTAGCCTGCAACAAATTTACGGAATAAGTTATTAACGTTATGAACTATATTATTAAACTAATTTAAACAAATCACATTTTAATTAATTTAATTACATTTTCTACACAAGAATCAGGCCCTACTCCCTGTTTCCCTTCTGTGCATTGTGATAAGCTTGCATAAATTCAAGTTAAAAGTTTTTAACTAACTCCTTAATAGTTAATAGTAATTAATCACAGTTTGTATCAACTTATTACATCAAGGAGGAACAGGCCGATCGGATTTCTGTTGACTCATGCGATACTGTGTTTCCTCGAACTCTAGAACCCATCTCGCACAAACTTCCCATCCAATATCGACTCGTCACCGCCTGGTCCGTTGATCGGACGTCGATCAGAGTGTGCCCCGATTAACGCCCCTATGTCAGCTTCCTTCGACCTAAATCTAGGGCAACTCGACCTTGTCTGCCTCCTACAAGATCACTTCGACTGTCACTGCTTTCAGGTGGGATTCAAGCCTCCACGGTGATCAAAACTCGATCACCACCATTAGAGTTTGAGAGCTTACTGACCTCAGTCTTTTCCTAGTTATATATTTTCGATTTAGAGTGGCATATTTGGAGAAGATAAGGGTAGAAGATTAGAGCTTTCTGACCGTCGAAACTATATGAGGCGGCTGAAAGAAATATTTGATCGTGGGTAGAACATTTCTAGGGGTCGACTAATGTTTCCAAGGGTATTTATAGACACAACGATAATATAATATTATTAAGCATAACTTAACCGTGAACTAACCTTTAAGACTACCACATACAACTTCAGTTTTTCGATAAAAACACTAATCCTAGCATAAAAAATATTTCGGACACAATGGGATAGGTTTTGTCGAATTCCGAGGCCGTTTGTAAAAAGTTCTTTATAATTCACAGGCTAAAAATCACATGTTTAAATTTCCCACAATCATAAAGTAAACCAATCAACTTGAAACTTTGAAATTATACTTGACCTTTACCTTACGAATCCAACAAAATTTGTTTCGTTAAAATCAGAGTTCGTTTGGCCAATCATTTATTCCTTTAAAGTTACCCCTGTCTAAATTGGCCAAAATAATATAAATGATTAAGGCGTTTATTGTTGCCATGATCAAACGGTAAGTCCGATTGACATGAAAATTGAAACTTATAACAATTACTTAATACGAATCCAATGACACATGTTTCGTCGCATTCCGAGACTTTATCAGTACGCTATTTTTATATGTACCACAATGGTATTTTGGACACCAAATTACCCGGTCTACAAAAATAACAAACTATCTACCTATCTCGACTCTAAACGCCGATACGAATTCAACGGAACTGGTTTCATGGCTTAATTGATCGTCTGCTCAAGTTATACAGAAATAACTCTCTATTAAATTAAATTAATTACGTGCTATAGAAAATGACTGGGCGTTTATGGCTGCCGTTGTCACATATGACATCAGTTTGCCACGAAATTGGACATCATACAATAATTTGACGTTACGGTTCTAATAAAACTATTCATTGAAAACGGACTCTGTTTGTAAAATGGACACTTTTAAGGCTTATAAAAATATCGATTAAACTATTATTAAATTTCAAATAAATGTAATTAGATAATAATAAATTATTATAAACATAAATACTCAACTGTAAATATCATATAGCTTCAAATATAAATTATATGACTTAATATCATTAATTCGAGTTAAAACTGTAATGACCCGCATTAGCAGAGGTATTATATTTAATTTATTTAATTATTTAAAATAGTGATATAGGGAATTAAATCGTCGTTTAATTAAATAAAGTGAATATTTAATTAATTTAGATAATAGAGTAGTATATTTAATTCAGAAATAATCAAAAATATTGGATATCACAATATTATATGAACTAGGTCGTCCCTAGAATTTAGTTCAGCTTAGAGTTGAATTATATTGACGAATATATTCAATCGACGTCACTTTGAACGTAGAATTATAATATAATTAAAGTGGAGCTCTAAATGGCGCAGCAGTTCGCTATTTGGCGATTTGAACTTCAACTGAATATACATGGTTCGTTTTAAATCGGATTTCTGTGAAACAAGAAACATGCGGAGCTGGTGGAGTATATCTTTCTAGTGGAAGAGAAATATTGGGATTTCGTCATGTAGATTTCGAGTTACGTCCAAACCAAATTCTCAGAAATGCAGCGCGCTGACCATAACGATTTAATTATATTTTAAAGGGAATTTAAAATATAAATTAAAATATCGATATAACTTTGATGGTGAAATATCGAGTTAGAAATCCATATTGGATTTATTCTGAGCTGTATGGTATTCCATTGTGAATATAGACGATAATATTTATTTTTAAATATTAAATTTAATTAAATTTAAATATATTTATATATTTAAATAGGCTATTTAGAGCTTTAAAAATAGCCACTTTTGCAAACTAAGTCGGAATTCGACGAAACTAATTTTGTTGGATCCGCAATGTCAAATAGTTGTTAGATTTCCAGTTTCATGATTTTTAGTGTCACTGTGTGGCCGCACGGATTTTTAGAGTGAAAAAAAATCAATAATTTGACCTTAAAAATACGATGTGTGAGCAAACGGAGTCGGAATTTGACGAAACCAGTTTCGTTGGGTTCGTAATGTCGAACTGAAGTTGCATGTCCATTTCCGTGATTTTAGGGCATCGTGTGTGATCGTAGGGATTTTTAATGATAATTACAATCAGCGTTGAAATAAAAAAATTAATATTTAAATGAATATAAAAATAATACTTTATCCTATAAATATACCCTTAACCCTAATTTTCTCATTTCCATTTTTCCCGAAGTCAACAAACCAAAAGTTGCGCCACTGTTTTTCTTTCTTCCAGTAAAAATATTTTCGATCTTCCAAAATTCATATCAAATCCAAATTTAATCCAGAAATTCCAAATTACATTGGTATGTGATCATTGGAAGCTGCTTTTCAAGTTGGTATCACTTTGGTAGGGTTCGACGTTAGTTCTGGGTGTTGGGGTTTTTCCAGCGTCGCCTAGGGTTCCTGTTCGAGAGTTATTGAAGTATCAACTCAAGTTTTTGGCGTTGTTTCTAGGTTTGTGTGATCGAATAGAGTGTGTTTGCAAACTTTGGGGGAAATCCGTGAAGGTCGGGTTCGATACCTGCTGTTGATGTCTCGCGGGATACTGTTCGAACGGAATCGCGATGGGTGGTGCGAGCAGAGTGGAATGGGCGCGATGATGAAGGAAAGTGGAAGAGATTGAGGGTCGTAATTTCGGTTTAAAGATTCATGGATTGTTGAAGGAGAAAGGTGGTTGCATTCGGTTGCAATAAAGAAGAAAGACGCGAGTTCCTGGAGCGTGGTATTTGGAGAAGAAGGATGATCGGTCGTGGGCTTTTGAACTGGTGATGGGCCGAGGGAAAAGGTTAAAGCCCATTTAAAATTTAAATAAATGTTTATTTTATTTAAATAGTATACCAACTTGTAAATGACATAACTTGGTCATACATGAACGAAATTCAGCGAAACTGGTCACGTTGGGATCGTATGGACGGACACTACCCAATGGAACTGACTTGGAGTGGATTGGAGCTCGTCCCTATTTATGGCGAAATAAATTGTTTGATTCAAATCAAACAAACAGTTTATCGTTCTTTAATGATGAACTGCCAAAGTGAGTAAAACTCACCAACTCTGAACAGTTCTATTTTTATAACGTATATTTAGAATTGATAAATGATGACTGATTGCTGTGTGTTAACTGTTTGGTTGAATTGTTTGTGTATTGATTGAAATCATAGATAACGATATATATATATATATATATATATATATAAATCGTTTATCGAATATTTGATTCTGTTTTATCAGAATATTTTATATATGTGTTGTTTAACATCTGTGATGCAGGGGAACAGGTTGGAGGGGTCCAACTGGATTCCTCAATATTTATAATACTGTTTTGTTCATATATTATAATATATGATGTGATATATAATCTGGTTGATTATGTGTGTTTAAATGATATCGATCATTGTGGTTTGCTATTTTAAATACCATAAGAGACCCTGGGATTTAGAAAAGGAATATTTCAATGTATATTGAAATAAAGGAACTTTATAAAATCAACCGATTTTATAAAGGAAATATTTTGAAAATAAAGTATTTATAAAATCATAGGATTTTATAAAGGATATATTTATTTAGAAAATAAATAAAGTTGATAAAGGAAATATTTATTTTGGAAGTAAATAGAATTAATAAAGGAATATTTATTTAGAAAATAAAAAGAAGTAAAAAAGGAAATTGACGAGATATAAAAGAGTTAATCGAATTTAGTTATTCGAAGTCGAGTTAATCGAATATGGTTAGTCGAATAGAGTTAGTCAAACATAGTTATTCAGGATAAGTTATCATTTAGCACGACTGCTAGCGTAATTCGCAAGGCTGCAGACAGCCTACGGCGGTCGGATGCTTCCTGAGGGAATCAGGCGTAAACATTGTGACCGCTGCGATCTAGAGTCAAGCGAATGGAGTTAAATTCAATATTAGTTATTCGAATAGGAGTTAAACAAATAGAGTTATTCAATTAGAGTAAATCAAAATGGAGTTAAACAGAAATTAGAAACTGACTAGAGATTAATAAGTTGAATAGTTTTCTTGGTATCGATTTGATGTTGGTTCCGGCCTTCGGGGTTTATACTTGGGAAGTTGTTCTCTTGTTGGTTATAGTTAGAGTCTGATAGATGTAGGATGATAGTGATATGTAAATAAACAAATTGAAATGTTTTCCAGTGTTAATAACGTATATTTTCTAAACACAGAATATAAGGAAATATATATATGGTTGATGATTGATCGATATAATTTCCATCTAGAAATAATATCGTTGTTTGCACACCTGTTTTTCTTTGATAGTTAACTCATCGACTATCGAAGTTTTTGACCATTTTAATGTTGTTGATATGGAGAGACCGGTTGGATTATTATCCAAAGAACCACTCCGTATTGGCATAAGTGTTGCGAATCATGTATGCCAAAGATAATTGAAGACGGAGTTATGCAAGGGCTATCCTGTTTACAGAATAGTGCCTTCGGTTTGTCCAGTCCCATGACGACCTGTATGGAAGAATGTCTGACAGAGTATATCTAATAGATCGCGTAAGTTGATCTCTTCAAAAGTATTCACGTTTGGTGGCGGAGGAATTTGTTTCTCTTAGCTGTATACCCGTGGTATTTTTGGGGAAATCAATTTGTGATTTGGCGGTTATGACGATGTGACATTTAAAGTGAATGAAGATGTGGCATGTAAAAAATAAGCGTAGCTTCTAGCCTCACATCCGGTAAATGACAGAAGTCGGGCAGGCAGCATGGCTAAGTCGGTCGCTCCGAAGTAGGGTGTATAATCACCTATCTAGAGAATATTCATTTGCTTCTTTAATCTATCAATGTTGTCCCATATATATATATATATATATATATATATATATATATATATATATCGGGAAACGGTTGCTGATCCCAACCGTTGGTGATATACATTCGATACACTCAAGCGAAATGAGTGGTCGGTCATGTGTGGCTGAGTTGCAAGATGTTCTTGTTGAACTCCAGTGTATCGTTCCTAGAGTACGCTAATCGGAAGGTGGTTCCATACCTTGTCATAGTTGGAAATCCATTACTCAATACTTGCTTGCGGTTTTGATTGTATACTATATATGTAGAACGTGAGATGAAAGCTTTTCTGCTAGATGATATTATATTGTGGTTGATAGACATTATTATAATATCAAAAGGTTTTTTGATATAAAAATAATTTGGATTCTCATAAGGGGAAAACCCGTTCCGTATTCACGGCGTGGTCTTATGAGATATCATATTTCTGTTGAACTGTGTTAAACTGTTTTACTCACACCAGTCCCATGACTGACCCGGAGTTTACTTTGTTGTTTTCCCTAAACTCTTGGGTGCCTAAATTTGTATGGGCAATCAAGTAGTCGGGTTTTACAGATACTTGAAGAGCTGGAGCAGGAGGCTTCAGGATCATATAGCTATAGTTCATTTCCGCTGTGTTGTAAGTGTTGTACTTGATAATGATATGTATATTCAAGTAAAATCTTTTATTTCAAAGTTATGTTACATATGTTATATGTTATTCGTTCCACTGTGAGATTCGTGTTACTCTGATGTTGTGTTCTTCTTCTTCTTCTATTCTAAGTTTCTATCTTATCTTTCCTCCCCCTCTGTTTTCTTTCTATTAATTTCCTGATTTTCAGTTTAATTTGGGGTTGGACTTGTGTTTTTAGTCAGCTCAAATTGGACCGGAAATCCGGGTCATTACAAAAACGGTGCCTAATTTATATAAAAATCCTTTCAAATTTATTAATAAACGTTATATTTTAATAATGATTCCCATAGCGATTATTTTTAAATTTGATTTGGACAAAACCGACAATCTATAATACGAAATCTGGATTTTTCTCTTTCATATGAAAATTAGTATCAGTAAGATTCAAACGTATCTTGTTTCATAGAAATCCAACTTAAAACGGATTCTGTGTATCTAGTTGAAGTTCAAATCGTAAATTATGAAATGCCGCACCATTTCGAGCTCGTTTTATAATTAAATATAAAAGTATATATATTCAATCGTCATTTAATAACGAATTCAATTTTAAATCCATTAAAATTTCTAATATAATATTTAAAATAATAAATTAAATATTTGATAACCAAAAATATGGGACATTACACTCAAACCGTTCGAAACATCCGGTTGCCACCGCATATGAGGTTTAATAAAATCATAAAATAAACAATATTTCACAACATGATAATTTACAAAATTTATCAGAGTTATACAATTCATACAGCGAAATTATTAGTATATACATTCAAAATTTATAGAAATTATCGAACCAGATTGAGCATATTCACAAATCACCTGCTTCGTCAACTGCCGGTCCTCAGCTGTAATACTTGGTCTGACCCAAGATTATGCAAAACACAAAACATTCGAGTTAGGATTAATTTATTAGAGTAAATCAACTTCAATAAAATACTAAAATGTAATAGTTATTCCTAAATTTATATCCACTTCTTAAGTTCAAGACACATATCACATATTTACGCTCAATATGAAGGGTGCAACATGTGCACAACTGGTAACAAGTGCAAGAGTGCAACATGAAATGGCAAATGACATGCAACAAACTATATCAAGGCAAATTGTAACCAAAGTGCAGGCTATTCAGTCATAAGTACAACAATAGTTTATGACAACGCTCAACATCGACAACATGGCAGAAACACAAGAAATGACTCAAGAAAATGACCTTAAACATGAATACAAGTGACAAATAGTTTTAGGTTAGGCACAACCAATAACAAGACATGCGCAGCAAACACAGGTCCAGTAGCAAATAAGCATGACATAGCAGGGGACATGGCAAAGTCAAGGAAAACTACCAGATGCAGTTGTTCAGAAATTAATTCCAGATTCGGTAAAAAAATGGCTAACTAGTGGTTAACAAGCATAGCATGGTAAGGGCTTGCAAATAACAAGGAATAATATAATATAAATTAGTATGCAGAGATATAGGTCAAGCAAGTTAGCAACACATAGTTCACGTCATGTAATGGCACGAAAAACAACGAAATCCATTAGGTCAAGCTTGGCATGAAAAACAGTGATTGAAGTTACTCTCTGTTGGAGGAAGATGTAAGAAAGGGCACTGCGATTTGATGAAGAAGGATTGCGATTTTAGATGAGCAATGATGTAGGTCGATGGTGATGGCATTGGAGAAGTGATCAAGTGGAAAATGGAGATGGTTTCAAAATATTTTTTAAGGAGGAGGGCGATGAAAATTTCAGGGAAAGTTAATTTATTTAGGGAAAGGATGAATTTTCTCTTAACCATAATAAAAGAGGAGATGGAAGCAAAGAAAGAACATGTGGTGTAGAGCATCAGAGATAAAAAATAAGTGGCAAGTCGGAATTTTGAAATAAAACAAGTCTTTATTTCCTTATTTTTAAATAGGACAAGTGTAAGTAATCAAATTTTAACAAGTGTAAATGTACCATGTTACCAATTTTTTTTACAAATCTTAACAAAATAATTTCTCCTTTTTATTTTTATTTTGAATGATGAAACAATTGTACCAATGTTAGTCTATATTAGAAGAGTTTAGATAGAATGAGCTTCACAATAAATGTTTGAATTTTATGAATTCGAAAGTGCCTTCTTCATAGAGTTAATTGTAGTAATTTTTAATTTTGAATTTGCTCAAATCGCGATAACATTAAATTTCAAGTTTATATTCATTGTTTAACTAAATTGACGCAAACTGACATAGGTGATTTGATTGTAGATTAACTTAGATTACTTCTATATAACATACTAAAATTTTATTTTAAGAATTACCATTTTATTTAAAAATCGATTCCATGCTTATTTTATGTTCAAAAGTTTAAGTGTGTCACATCGAATTAAATTCTTGTTTTGAAACGAATACACATATCTTAAGTTTTATTCTAACCAAAGTTCAAAATAATATAGCTTTAATTCTTAGGTTAAATTTCAAATTTATATTTAAAAATCAAGTTTCAAACAAATTAAATTTTTATTTGTTATACTGTTAATATAAGCACTTGATTTTTAACTAATTCATTATTTTAAAATCTTAAAATTGTCGGGTTGTTACATTCTCCCTCACTTAAAGCTTTTTATCCTCCAAAAGGAGAGGTTGTCAAAATTGTATGTATATATATAACAAAATTACTCTTACAACAACTTTCACTTAACTTAAAACTTTCTAGAAACAAAATAAGCTACAAAAAATATCCATACAATTAAATTTTCCGAATCTTTTTATTAAAACTTTGATTTTCTTATAACAAAACTTAAATTTTAAACATACGATTTTCATGTCGGAAATAATTTTGGAAAAAATGAAGTGAGAAATTGGTATTTTTTATATTTCAAAGATATAAACTTTTTAAAACATTTAAAACCTCTTTATTATTTTATTATGTTGAAGTTATAAAAATTTAATTTCATATTATCGATTTGTTATTTAAAGTCGAAAATACTTGATAACTCGAACTGTAACAAGCTTATTGCTGTTCTTATATACATCTGGCATACGTTTGACCGGGCGCATGACTAAAATCTCCAAGTATTTAATATACTTTTTTCAACTTCCAATGGGAATACTTAAAAACTTTTAAATATAAATATTGAAAGGACAGTCTACCATGGATCGCAATCACGCGAAAGTTTCGCTACAATCCAAGTAGAGTCGCTTGTTTTATAGGTGTAACAACCCGAAAAACCCCGCCTTCACACAAGTGTGATCTAAACGGCAGAAATCCTCGAATCATTATAGCATACAACACATCAGAACAAAACAAAAAAGAAGATTTCATTGTTATTACAACAATTTTACATCAGAGTACAATAAATTACAATACTCCACGGGAACATAATTACATTTAGTGGAAGACTATCAAATTTTTTGGACACAACTTTAAGCTTCAATCTAGAATCCTACTTTATAGAATATAAAATACGGACACCTAGATTTTAGGTGGGAAACAATAAATTCGAGTAAGTCATGAGATTGGTACGAGAAATCCTACAGTTATTCTAAACTTATTTTAAAGTGAGGCATATCACGGGACCACGCCATATAACACGAATTGTGTTTCCTCCACACGAATGCCAATGCATAAAACCACGTAATGCTTTTTGGAAAATGAAGCCATTATAAGACTCAAGTCCCATCACACAATGCAACACAAACCAAAGGATAGAGTTTTACCTTATAATGGCCAAACATGCTTAATACGAAAAAATCATTTGATATTATTGTTAGTGTCTAAGTATGGAAATAAATTTCGAAAATAAATGTATCAATCTTAGGCAGCATAATACCCCATCCTGTTATGTCGCCGTATAGGTTTACAACTAGAAACCGCAAAGATCGTACTGGAAACTGGATTCCATCATGAACCAAGGAAAAGGTTCTTTCTTATCCATTCGGAACATACTTTAAATTGCCCTATGACTCAATACATGGCCCTTCGGAGCGACTGAGTTGGTCAATGCTAACATGCTAATTGGAATCTCACCTGAAGATAACATCCCTCGGTCATATCTTACTGTCGTCTTGTTCGTTGATTGACCATCATTCGGGCCGCCTCAATCCATCTTCCACACAAGTAAATTGCCTAGGCTACATACCATGGCATCACATTTCAACTAGATAGGAACACATGTCCTTACCTCAACCATCCATTATCCTGTTTTTCGCTAATCCCGGGGTGTGAGGCCCAAGAGTCAACGTCCACAAAGCTCTGCTTTTCAACAAAAGCTTTGATCTATCTTCCATCAACACATAGCATGCCACATTGTCAGTTCATACATATGGTCAGTTTCTACTAGTAATATAACCTTTAAGCTCATACGTCTCAAAGAAGGGTGTTAAGCTAAGAGAATAAATTCTCCTCCACCACAGATATATCATCAATAGAAACTAATCACTTATGTTATGAAATACAAAATCAGACACACA
This sequence comes from Allium sativum, assembly GCA_030737875.1. Taxonomy (NCBI): domain Eukaryota; kingdom Viridiplantae; phylum Streptophyta; class Magnoliopsida; order Asparagales; family Amaryllidaceae; genus Allium; species Allium sativum. The sequence continues at coordinate 683,999,416 of CM060913.1, forward strand.
TCCATTTACAACTTCGTTCTGGGTCTGAATGAAACCGAAGGAATCCTACTTCTCATCCAATTAAGGAAAGAGGCCTTGCGTATCCGAACAATCAACAAGTACGCCTGGACTACTTCCATTTTACCCTTATAATGGGAGCAACCGAAGGCATCAGCAAGAAGTCAATTCGATGTGAGGATTACCGGTCTTCCACCTTCATCAACGTCTTCGACTTTGATTCATCGTATAATTGTTCGAATTGGGTTGAGCCCAGTCTTTTGAATAATTAACATCAAAACAAAAATCCTTATTGGATTATCAACCCACCAATTAAGTCTCCTTTAATTGGCAATCATTTAACAAGATTTAAAATCTTATTCTTAAACTTGGTTAATCTTATTTGGATTCCAAAAAATCATATTTTAACCTTATAAAAAGGTTTATTAAGGACCAGATTCAATTTACGAGTTAAAAATCCTTATTCCCAAAACATCACTCAAAACTCATTATAAAAGTCGTTTAAAAAATAGCCAATTTCCACATAAGTAATTTTTATTATTCTAAACACTATATAATTGGTTCAAACCTATTTCAAATCATTTATAATAATTTATAATGATTTTTCCCTATTTTTATGTATATAAAAATAGTCCATTTCTCTAAATTTCATATTCAGGTAATTACAGGCCCTTACGCTGTTTTTATTCAAATTTGATTTGAACATTTCTCAAACCATTAGATTTCAAAACTCTTCTTATCATTTGAAAGAGCTTTTCATTATGAATCCAACGGTTCCAATATCGGTAAAATTCGATGTCGAATCTCCCATTACATCAGTTTGAAGTTACATGTCGAAGTCCATGAGCTACCGTTGCGCGACGAGTTCTATTCTGACCAAAATTCGACGTATATTACAAAATACGTCGAATAGCTTCAAAGAATATATTTTTATTATATAAAATATTTATAATTATTCTCAGAAGCTACATTTTCAACTTATGACTTCAAAATCCAATTATTCTAATATTTGAGTATTATAATATTATTTAAATCATTAAAGTAATATTATTTTTCAAACTTTGTTATTTGAATCCAAATTCTTCTGACATTCGTTATAAAAATAAATAAAAAAGTTTCGTAAAGGATGTCTTTATGAGACATTTCCCAATACTATGCTATAGATCGCATACTACAACATCAAAGAAGTGATGCAGGAAGTGCCAAAAAATATTGCTAGAGGCCAAAATTTATCTGTGGCAACACTTTCTTGTTGTTGCATTTTGGCGCGTTGCCTTAGAGTCAAAGGCAACAACTTTGTGACCCTAAGGCAACATTCGTACAGATGTTATCACAGGCACTAAATTTACAAAAATGTGGGGCACACTAAAATCTGCATCCCGGATTCATGGAATCCTTTTGTGCCACTAAAATATGTAGCCGGGTTCATGGAATCCTGTTGTGGGACCCACATGCATTAATCTATGACAATACTTTTACCATCCAATGGCAACACTATATCATAGCTACACAATTCACATCACTACAACATTATATCATAGTTATGGCAACATTATATAATATACTACAACATAACAACAATTAACATCACACACTGAAATTAATAAAGAACTTTTCATTTCAAATTAACTAGTAACACAACTACTACTTAGTCAACTACAAAATAACAAAACATAGCCAACAAATTCAGTTTTACAGAATACTTACAAACAAAGCCAGTTTAAATTCATGTTTACAACAAAAATAAAATAGTTTCAAAATATAGCGCGAGCTTCCACTGCGTTCAGTGCCTCTACTGCCTCCAGTACCTCTCCTTCACCTGCAAAATAAAGCAGTTTCAAAATCATGCATTTTGGCAAAGCCTTTGGTACAACTAATGCATTTAAGCACAACCAAAGTCGTGCATTCCTCGGTTACAAACTGATGCAATGCCTTGTTTACATTGCAACACAAAATTGGAGGCATGCATGCATCAGTTGCATTTCAGCACAAACTATGGCCATAGCATAACTGAGTTGCATTTCAGCACAAAGACATTTCAGCACAATCTATGGCATGCATACCTCAGTTGCATAACTGAGTTGCATTTCAGCACAGAGTTGCATTTCAGCACAATCTATGGCATGCATACTCAGTTGCAAATTGATGCAATGACTCAATTTGTTTAAAGCACGAACGATATCAAGGAATGCAATAGTATGTCTGAGGCACTGCTTCAGTGTGATACAATTTGAGGCAATGCCTCTTTATTCTTCAGTAAAAATTTAGACATGTCACGACTCGTTCAAGTACAAACTCAACCATTGCTTCAATTATGAGCTGACACGATCATTAATGATTGAAGAGAAAATAAAATTCTTAAAATTATGTAGTTCTTTACTGAAGCATCAGTCTTGTACATGATCAGTTACATACCAGCATTGAACTATAGAATTGTAAGAATTAGACTGATGCTTCAGCAAGTGGAAATTGTAAGAATCATGTAGTTCTTTACTGAAGCATACCTTCAGCCAACCATAATAATAAGAAAAAATACATACCAGCAGTGTGTGTCTCTATACGATCTCCGATTTGCAGAAATTGTAAGGGCCTTGGACTACAAAAACATGAAGTAAAGATGTTTATCTGCCTGATTTGAATGTGATAAAACTTAAAATTATAACTGAATTTTTCATCTTCCTAAAATATCAAGAGTACCTTGAAATCCTCAACTGGAATTTTTTTTCCAGCCTACACAAAATGGAGGAATTAATTTTAGAATGACATCAGTTACAAAAAGAAGCCAAAAATATTATACATCAGTTACTTGTAAAATAAAACAATCACTTCACTAAAATGTAATCAAGGTGAAACAACATTTTCTAACGTAAATAAATATGATAGTGATACACATAAATTAAGAAGCATTGCCTTTCACTTAGCTAGGTGGAAGGCGGATTCGTCTTATTGGGACATCATCTCTACACCAACGAACATCAAAAATCTTGATTTTCACTTCATAAGTAGGCTGGATATCATTCAAATCTTCATTTTTCATATTCTCCTTCAATTTCACACCTATCTCTCAGCAATTTCTTGATATCATTATGGCACATCTTATCAATTGGAACTTCTGTATAAAACACCTAATGTACTTGTGAAGTTATAACGTAAAGATCAAATTTCTGACATAACCGATTAAAATTGGCACGAGTCAGCCTATATAAATCTTTCTCTTCTTAGTACCAACAACAATTAAATAAAACCACACTAAATTCTCCCCAATAATCTAGTTCTAATATTTCTTCAATTGATCCATAGTAATTAACTTCACCAACCAATGGATTTTGATCTTTCGAACTTGCAAAGCTAGTAGTCAAGGCTGTCAAAAATAAACCACTGTTTTGTGTTGTACATTTGACATCTCTGAACCTTGTATAAAATCAGTATCCATTGATAACATATCCAGTAAACCTCTTAGCTGTTGGAAGAGGGCCCACTTCAAGCAATTGTACTTCTTTTTAAATGTCCTCCTTTTTCCCAATCTCTTCCTTTAACCACTTCCAAAATTCTTCACTGTATTCTCTCTCTCTTTTATATTTTTTTTTGATGATGTATGACCATCAATTAAAGCTCGATGTTCCCTACAATAAAGACCTGGTTAATAAAAGATAGAAACAAATTTTCTAATTCTTCGATACTTACTAAAATAAAACTTAAAAACTTACTCAAGTAAACTTTCTATTTCCTCGTTACCACAATTGAATAGAACGTAAAGGTGACATTCCTTCCATTGAGAATTTTAAGATGAATAGCTTTTCCATCTTTGTTTCTTCTTGGGCCAATAGGATATTCTAGATTTTGTGGACAAGTTTCTAATTGCATTTTTCTTGCTCCATCGCCACCTAAGAACCTTGAACAGAATATCAAACACTCTTCTGCAAGATAACTTTCAGCAATGGACGCCTCAGGTTTACTTTTGTTGTGAACATATAATTTCAGTTTACAAAGATAACGCTCAATAGGAAACATACAATGAACATGTGTAGGTCCACCATATTCAAGTTTCTTGCATAAATGAACTAGCAAGTGCACTATTGTATCGAAGAAAGCATTTGGGTATATCATCTCAAGTTGACAAAGAATTTCCATAATTTCCTTTTGTAGCCTCTTGAGATCATCCAAATCGATAATTTTACTTCAAAGACTCCTTAGAAATGCACCTAATCTTATCATAGGTATTGCAGCTTCAGGTTTTACAGATTTCTTCACAACAAATTGCAGCAACTAGTGGGGATGAAAACGAGCATCGTGGCTCTTATATCCTGCAATTTTCCTTTCTTTCTTGTTTACATACCGGCTGATATTAGCTGCACAACCATAAGGAAGTTTAGCATTCTCCAACACCGAGCAAAATATTTCTTTCTCCTTGTTCATCATTTCAAATATGGTAGCCATTATCTCATAATTCCCATCATTTGATAGAACCGGATGAAGGACCACCCTGATGCCTATCTCCTGTAAATCACACCGATCATTTAAATGGTCTTTCAACTTCCCATCAATATTTAGTAAAGTACCAAGTATGTTATCGCAAATGTTTTTCTCTATGTGCATAACATCAAGGTTATGTCGACATACATTTTGACTCCAATATGGTAAATTAAAAAATATTGACTTTTTTTTAAAAGAAGGTTAATTTTTATGCTTCTTGACCTCTTTCTTCCCAAAAATATTTTCATAACCAGCCAAAAATTCTTCAATGTCAGTCCCGGATAAAATTCCGGGAGGTGTTGCCATTTAATTTCACCATTGAACCTTTTCTTATCAAACCTTCACTTGTGTCCCAGGTCTAAAAATTTCCTATGATTCATAAAGCACATTTTTTACTATGTTTCAAGTAAGTTGAAGAAGTCTCGATATGGCATACGGGACAAGCTAAATAACCCTTTGTGCTCCAGCCGGATAACATTGCATAGCCCAGAAAATCGTGGATCGTCCATAACACGCTTGCACATAATGTGAAATTATCACCACTGAAGGCACCATAAGTTTGTATGCTAAGATCCCATAATTCTTTCAATTCTGCGATAAGAGGCTGCATGTAGACATCAATGTAATTGTTAGGAAATTTTGGACTAGGGATAAGGATAGAAAGTATCAAATTTTTTATCTTCATGCATAACAAAGGTGGAAGGTTTTAATTTACGAATGCAAATAGCCATGTGCTGTGTTGTGTAGTCATTGTACGAAAAGGACTGAATCCATCAGATGCTACTCCTAACCTGATATTTCTATTTTCAAATGAAAAATGAGGATAATTGGGATCCATCGTCTTCCAAACCTCGCCATCAGCTGGATGTCGAAGTCTGCCATCATTTTTACATCCCACTGCATGTCATAACATAAGTGTGCATACTCCTTGGACATGAACATCCTTTGCAGCCTTGGTTTTAGTGGAAAATAATGCATCACTTTTGCTGGTACTTTTGTGAATCCGCTTCTTCAGATCATTGTCAATAGCCACTTTCTTTTCCGGTACAATCCAACTTGAAAAACCAAAAGTTTTGCAGTTATTTTCCTTTTCATTTTCTACCCAATATAGCATGCTGTCATTTGGACATGCATGTATTCTTTGGTAATCGAGGCCTAAATCTTTAGTGACATTTTTGTAGCATTGAAAGAAAAAAGGGATGTGGGCTTATGGAAAAGCTTAATTTATCAACTCTAATAAATCGCTGAATGCAGACTCGATGATTCTATGTAGGCATTTTAAAGAATAAAGCCTGATAATGAAACTTAATTGCGAGAATTTAGTACAGTCGGGATATAATGGATACTTTCCCTCTTCAACACATTGACGAAATTTTCTAGCATCAACATCTATTCCATTTGATCCATCAGAAGATCCACCTTCATTATTCTGCATATTTCCACAAGTACGTTTCAGCATCTCATCGAGATTATCTCCAAAATTTATTCCTGCTTCACAATCCATATTGTTATCGCTCCTTTCAGGATCTACACGGGAAACCTCACAAATCCATTTCACGTACAATTCGAATGGACCATTCTAAATTAGATGGTCGTAGACTACCTCTTGACAATGCCACTTGCGATTATGACACTTTTTGCAAGGCCACGTAATATCATCACCTACCGCGAATCTAGAAAAAGTATTTCAAATAAAATGTTTCACTTAACTGATGTATCCTTTATTGAACTTAGGAAGTTCTACCAATAGATTTTCATTGTCGTTTATCACTAATTGACAAACAAATAACATAAACAAATATCATTTGGCCATGACTATAAGGACAAAGACAAACACAATAATAAAATCAGGAATATGATTGCATTTGAACGCACAAGTAAATCAATAAATTAGGCAACACAACAATCAAATCAGAAAAAAATGAAATATACATTAAGTGATACCTTAAGCAGTAGTTTAAATTGAAGCCCAAACTGAAAATTGAAACCTAAACGAACCCCAATTGAAGACGTAATTGAAACACCGAAGCCCTAATTGAACTCGAACTATCTGTGATGACCCCAAACTTCCACGGGATGAAAGTAAGGAATAATCATTTGGAATACAACATAACTATAACAATACAGATCACAGATACAACATAGCAAAGGAAAACCATAGAATAACAACATCATAGCAGCGGAATATGAATGTCATCAAACACAAAATCCCACAGTCATAGAGTACTAACTTATTACATCAAGTTTTCATCAAAAAGGAAATAAGTTTCAACTTCAAAATAGAACAATTGGATATAAAATAAGTTTGGATGTCTCAGAGTCTAAGAAAAATGCAAATAAAAGATAAATGATACATAGTCTTCGTGATCCAACATAAGCACCTCCAAATAAGCAACTCCAACATAGATAAACAACTCCAAGATAACAACTCCAAAGAAACCTAGACCTGTCACTTGGTTGCCCGTGTGGAAAAGAGGGCACCCGAGTTTGCAAAAGGTGAAAACAAACTACAAGTCAGTCATGGGACTGGTGTGAGAATTCTTAACTAGTTTAACTACTAGTAATGAGGCAAATCCAAAGACCACGCCGCTAACGCGGAACAGGTTTAACCCAATGGATTGTCGTGAATAATTTAAGGTGATTGAACAAATAAATAAGTAAAACGTAAAACAACGCAATGCTTTTGAAAAAATGGAATCACCATAAGACTCAAGTCCCATCACACAATGCAACGCAAACCAAAGGATAGAGTTTAACTTATGGTGATTAAACATGCAAAATACGACAAATACGAATCTAATATTATCATTAGTGTATAAAAACATTTCAAAATAAATGTATCAATCCTAGGAAACATAGTACCCCATACTACTATACCTCCGTACAAGTAATACAATCATATTCATAGGGTCATATTTGGAATTGGGTTTCCATCATGAGTCAAGGCTAGGGAGGAGCTCCTTACCGATTCGAGACACTCTAACTAATGTCTCAGGATCCCCCGTAGTGAACCTTTGGATCCTGCAGGGCCGCTCCACACATACAGCTTCGTCCATTGGCAATTCTTGAACACACGTTTCCTGATCCTATAGGACCTATCATCTGAGGCGCCTCATTCCATCATCCACATAAGTAAAATATCAGCCAGTTTAAGCACTGACACTACTTCTAACTAGAAAGAAACGTGTTGTTCTCCTTGCATTCTCTTCTCCCGTTTTAGACTCCACCGGGTTGTGAGGCTCGTGAAGTTACATAATACACAAAGCTATGCTTATTCAAGCTGTTCCTTGATCGTCACCGCAAGGTTCTGCTTTTCAACAAGAAACATTGACCATTGCATCTTAGTATGCCACACTGTCACTCCATATCACACTACAAATCCTTTGCCGAAATATACAAAAGGGTGTTAAGCAAGAGAATAAATTTTCTGCCACCAATCATTCATACATTCGACAGAAAATTAATAAATACAATATAAAGGAGTACAATGTCGTACACACATTCCATTTGTAAGCCCGTTCTGGATCTGAACGAAACTGGAGATACCTCGTCCCGTATGTCCAGTACGGAAAGGAGATACCCGCATATCGGGGAAATCAACACGTCATTTGGGCAATTACCCCGACCCTTGAATTGGGAGCAAGTCAATTCAGGATCTTGATCGTTCCATTCGAGGGAAGATTTACGGTCTTCATACGCCGCCTTCATACTTCGATTCTTTACGTCGTTTTATTATTTGGAATGAGAGTAACTGGGACTTTCCAAATAATCCTCGTACATATATATATTGAAAATCCTTCCTTATCGTTAATATTATTTTATAACGATTAATTCCTATTTCAATTATTTAAAATAGTTAAATCTTTATTTAACGACGCTTCGGGTCAATGGCGACTCTGGCGCTGCTTTCAACCAATTTTGATCTTCACATTTCTCAAAATCTAACCGTTGGATCTTAGCGTAGTATATATTGTTGGAAAGATCTTCCCAAGACGGTCATAACGGCTTCGATTTTGGGAAAATCCGACGGTCGGATCTCTTGGTATAGTCGTTTAAATGTACGATTTCAAAACGCGAACTACAGTGCTCGATTCGTTTAGTTTTGATTATATATATATATATATATATATATATATATATATATATAAATCTTTTAACTTTTATGTTACATAAGAATGTAAATTCTATTACAACGTCTACTTTCATCATTTTTTTTCATTCTTCCATTCCTCTGTTTACATGAAAAATGTAAATTATAATTCAACATTTCCTCCTACCTTTTATTCTTTTATTAAAAAGATAAGTTCTATTCCAATGTAAAATTTTATTTTTCCTTCCTAATCCTTAAATTACACTATAAAATCTCCTCTTTAGTTACATTAAAAATATAATTAACATTATAATGTAAAATTCCTATCTTTCAATTGCATTGTAAAATTTCCCTTTTTAATTACATTGTAAATGTAATTAACATTACAGTGAAAAATTCTAAATTATTACATTAAGAATGTAATTTCGATTCTAATGTCCAATTCTTTTTCTTAATTACATTAAAAATGTAATTTCCAATATAATGTAAGCCTTTCTTTTTAGATTACATAAAAAATGTAATTTTCCTAACAGTGTAACTTCTATCTTTTAATTTGCCCTTTTATTTTCACTATAAAGTCCTACCTTTTAATTACATTACAAATGTAATTTTATTTTACATGTAAAATTTTGTCTTTTAATTTACATAGTAAAATCCTACCTTTAATTACATTTGAAATGAAATTTTATTTTCCATACAAATTCTCATTCTTAGATTACAAATAAAAGTGCACATTTAATCCACCATGTAAATTCTTCTCTTTAATTTCATAATAAAAAAAATGTAATTTACATTTGCAATGTAAATCCTCTTTCTTAATCGACAAATAAAATGTTTTTTTAATTTCAATGTAAATTCTCAACTTAATTATATACTAAAAATGTAACTTATATTTGTAGTGTAAATACCATTCTAAATTTACATATAAAAATGTAAATTTAATTACAATGCAAATTCCTACTCTTTATTTATATGTAAAAATGTAAATTTAACTACAATGTAAATTCCTACTTTTTATTTACATGTAAAAATGTAAATTTCTACAATGTAAATTCCTACTTTTTATTTACATGCAAAAATGTAAATTAACTACAATTTAAATTTCTACTTTTTATTTATAAGTAAAAGTGTAAATTTAACTACAATGTAAATTCCTACTTTTTATTCACATGTAAAAATGTAAATTTAACTATAATGTAAATTCCTACTTTTTATTTACATGTAAAAATGTAAATTTCATGACAATGCAAATTTTTACTTTTTATTTACATGTAAAAATGTAAATTTAACTACAATGTAAATTCCTACTTTTTATTTACATGTAAAAATGTAAATTTCTACAATATAAATTCCAACTTTTTATTTACATGTGAAAATGTAAATTTAATTACAATGCAAATTTCTACTTTTTATTTACATGTAAAAATGTAAATTTAACTATAGTGTAAATTCCTAATTTTTATTTACAAGTAAAAATGTAAATTTAACTACAATGTAAATTCCTACTTTTTATTTACATGTAAAAATGTAAATTTTACTATAATGTAAATTCTCTTCCCTAAGTTACATATAAAAAGTTTTATTTACATGACAAAATCTTATCTTACCATTACATTAAAATGTAATTAATCCTTTTAATGACGAAATCTTCTTTTTAATCCACATTAAGAAAAATGTAAATTTCCTTTTATCCTCTTTTTTTTTACGTTAAGGAAAATGTTAATTTTCTTTTATCCTTATTTACATTATTAACATTAGGATTGTGTAATTTAATGTTTTCATGTCTTTGATTAAAACACTAACAATTTCTCTATTTACACAAGTCATCATGCAAAGTAATATACTTATATTGAAAGGAAGGTCCTAACTCGATTCAATAACATGAACAAGGCGAACTTTTGTTATTCATGATTCACCAAATCATCGATAAGAATGATCCAACTAAATATATAACAAAATGATTCGTTCTAATTATCCATCACATACAGATCTATAATTTTAACTAACTGATCTATACTTATACATCACAAACTAATAGATCTATAATAAAATGATTCGTTCTAATTAGCAGATCTAATTTGGTAACAATTCGAATATTAAACAACTAGAAAAATAATAATGATTAAATTGATTTAATTATATAAATCAGAATCTCACCTTGCTTTAAGCAGAATTAAAGATTCAAATAAATTCAGAAATCGTTCTAATCAATTTTAGCAACCTCTATACGTCTTCACGGTTCCGTCGGATCTGAAATTTTCCAGTTTGGAGTTCATATGAATTAATTATCAATTTTTGAATAACCATGACTTTTTACAACTGCTGCTGTGACAGAATTAAGCGTGGCAAATCGGAAATGTTCATACCTTTGTATTTTGTTCAAAACTTTAATTTCAAAAATCAGAAGATGTAGTTGATGGTTTTCAGAACGGTTTGTTGGAGATCGAAGAGTTTGGAGAGGGGAGTCGGCGCCGGGAAGGGGTGGGGTGTGTTCGCCTGTGGTGGGCCTGATTGGGTGTGGCGGCAAACTTTGTGGGGTCGGGGCGGCGGCTATAGGCTTTGGGGGATATTGATTTTGGTGTGGATTTGAAGAGCATGAAAATCTCTTTGAAACGTGTATTGCGGCGAAGGATTTCATTGAGAAACGAAAGAGAAATCGGAGTTTGAAGTTCTGAAAGGTGATGGGTTTCGGTGGCTGCTGTAAACGATCGGGGAGGATGAATGCATAGTGATTTTTATAATAAAATAATAGGGTTAGGTTATTATTAAATAATTAATTAACCCAATAAAGCCCGTTTAGCGACTTCCTTATTTTTCAGCCCAACGGCGGTCATTCCTACCTATTTACCCCTATTCCGGACTCATCTGACTATGTACCGCAGGCCCAAATGATCGTCTTGGCCTCCATTTTCCAGTTTTAATTTATAAATCATTAATTGTAAATTCAAACGTACTTTCTAATTTACCGGGGATACAAATGATCTAAGAAAAGTCCAGAAAAATTATTTCTGGCTTTGTTTTGACCATACGGTCCTAATAAAATTAATTTTGTCGAATTCTGTGACTGTTTGAAAAATGGCCTTTTTCAAGTCGATTAAAATTGACCGAAATTGACCAAACTGAAATCTTTTTGCCACAGTCACAAATTAATTCCAAAAATTATGAAAAATTAAACTTATCAATAATTTGACATTCTGAATCGAACAAAAGTGGTCTTGTCGAAAACAGAGGTCGTTTGAAAAATGGATATTTTCAAGGCGTATATATTAAATATTAAAAATACATTTTTAAACAAATAATTCTTGAAACTCGAAATATATAAGTTTTTTACTTTTTGAACGCAGAAACATCATTCTGAACTCAATGAAAGTGGTTTTGAGTCCAAATTCCTTCATATGCAAAAAGTAGTACTTTTGACCTCTATATATAAATATAAATTTCATAGCGACCTTTCTAAATTTTGATTTGACATAAGTTAAAACTTACAAACTGAAATCTAAATTTCTTAAATTCATTATAAAGATATCATCGATGCGGTTCTAGCGTTTCTTGTTTCATCTAATTTTCACCTATAATGAATTTTATATATTTTCCCAAAGTTGAAAAACGAATTTTGAAATTACCGCGCCATTTCGGGCTCGAAATGGAATTATAATAAATTTTAAAGTCTTACTTCAAATAAAAATAATTTTTAATCGTGATTATTTAAAATAATTTTTTTTCTTATCAAAAACTCATTAAAATTACTTCAAATAAAATTTTTAAATTTATCCCAAAATTCAGGGTTGTTACAGTCTCCCCTCCTTAAGAACTTTTCGTCCTCGAAAAGGAAAAGAAAAATAGAAGAGTAGGAACCAACACAAAGAATGTTTTTAACAAAAATAGTACCACCTAAAACATCAGGCTTACCTGCTCCTTCAGAAGAAGTAGGTGCGGAAGAACGTGGTGCACTTGCTCCCTCGTACACATGGGCAGCTTGGGAACTCCTCAATAGTGGACAATTAAGTTTGATGTGACCCTTTTTATCGCAGTTATAGCGTTTTCTAGTGTCCTCTCTTCTGGGCTTCTTTGGATTCCCGTAGTCCTTGCTATAGTGTCCAAACTTCTGGCAGGGGTAGCATTGCAGCTTAGTCTTATCATGAGTCTTAGCGGCTCCAGAACCACTTCCTTTAGTCTTCTTCTTAGGTTGCTTCCCTTTATTATTGTTGGCCAAGCCCCTTTCTCTATCTTGCTGTGAACTCTTCTTGTCCTTCTCTTCGTAGCGACGGGCAGACTCATCATGAAGCCTTTCCAACTCTTGCCTTGCAATATACTCTTCATTAAACAGCTCTTTAAATTTGGTCCAAGTCATATTTTCTTCATCACCTCCTATATTGACCTCTTCCCACCAAAGCTGTGCTTCGCCTTGGAGCATCCATGAAGCCACAAATCTCTTCTTTTGATCTTCCAGTTCTAATGCTCTAAATATCTTTTCACAATTCTTAAGCCATGCCTGAGCCTGTATCACGGTCTCCGTACCTGTCTACGGAACTCCATCTAAATTCTTAAAATCCTTCACTACCCTCACCAAGTCAAAGGGCTGCGGTGGTGGTGGCTGTTGAACTGCGGGCTCCTCCATTCCAATATCATTTTGCCCCATTGCTCTAACTCTAGTAGTTCTAGCGGCATAAGTACTCATTTTTAGTTAGTTCTGTACGATCAACGAAAGAGTTAGAACAACTGTAATGGTGATTTGAAGAAATGATAGGATAGAAGGATGGACAAAAGGATGGCGATAAAATGACTGACTAATATTATTCTTATGAAATGTTTGCCATAGAATATTAGTGATTCTATGTTAACGAATTGCTATAAATATGTTATACTCCAAAGCTAAGGTTAACCAAAGCTCTGATACCAAATGTGATGACCCCAAACTTCCACGGGATGAAAGTAAGAAATAATCATTTGGAATACAACATAACTATAACAATACAGATCACAGATACAACATAGCAAAAGAAAACCATAGAATAACAACATCATAGCAGTGGAATATGAATGTCATCAAACACAAAATCCCACAGTCACAGAGTAGGAAATAAGTTCCAACTTCAAAATAGAACAACTGGAAATAGAATAAGTTTGGATGTCTCAGAGTCTAAGAAAAATGCAGACAAAAGATAAATGATAGATAATCTTCGTGATCCAACATAAGCACCTCCAAATAAGCAACTCCAAGATAGATAAACAGCTCCAAGATAGCAACTCCAAAGAAAGCTAGACCTATCACTTGGCTGCCCGTGTGGAAAAAAGGGCACCCGAGTTTGCAAAAGGTGAAAATAAACTACGAGTCATCATGGGACTGGTGTGAGAATTCTTAACTAATTTAACTACTAGTAATGAGGCAAATCCAAAGACCATGCCGCTAACGCGGAACGAGTTTAACCCAATGGATTGTCGTGCATAATTTAAGGTGATTGAACAAATAAATAAGTAAAACGTAAAACAATGCAATACTTTTGGAAAAATGGAATCACCATAAGACTCAAGTTCCATCACACAATGCAACGCAAACCAGAGGATAGAGTTTTACCTTATGGTGATTAAACATGCTAAATACGACAAATACAAATCTAGTATTATCATTTGTGTATATAAAATCATTTCAAAATAAATGTATCAATCCTAGGAAACATAGTACCCCATACTACTATGCCTCCGTACTAGTAATACAATCAAATTCGTAGGGTCGTATTTGGATTTTGGTTTCCATCATGAGTCAAGGCTAGGGAGGAGCTCCTTACCGATTCGAGACACTCTAGCTAATGTCTCAAGATCCCCCGCAGTGAACCCTTGGATCCTGCAGGGCCGGTCCACACATACAGCTTCGTGTATTGGCAATTCCTGAACACACGTTTCCCGATCCTATTGGACCTATCAGCCGAGGTGCCTCATTCCATCATCCACATAAGTAAAATATCAGCCAGTTTAAGCACTGACACTACTTCTAACTAGAAAGAAACGTGTTGTTCTCCCTGCGTTCCCTTCTCCCGTTTTAGACTCCACCGGGTTGTGAGTCTCGTGAAGTTATGTAATACACAAAGCTATGCTTATTCAAGCTGTGCCTTGATCGTCACCACAAGGTTCTTCTTTTCAACAAGAAACCTTGATCATTGCATCTTAGTATGCCACACTGTCACTCCATATTACACTACTAATCCTTTGCCGAAATCTACAAAAGGGTGTTAAGCAAGAGAATAAATTCTCCGCCACCAATCATTCATACGTTCGATAGAAAATTAATAAATACAATATAAAGGAGTACAATTTCGGACACACATTCCATTTGTAAGCCCGTTCTGGGTCTGTACGAAACTTGAGATACCTAGTCCCGTATGTCCAGTACGGAAAGGAGATACCCGCATATCCGTGAAATCAACATGTACGTTTGGGCAATTACCCCGACCCTTGAATTTGGAGCAAGTCAATTCAGGATCTTGATCGTTGTCCATTCGAGGGAAGATTTACGGTCTTCATACGCCGCCTTCATACTTCGATTCTTTACGTCGTTTTATTATTTGGAATGAGAGTAACTCGGACTTTCCAAATAATCCTCGTACATATATATATTGAAAATCCTTCCTTATCATTAATATTATTTTATAACGATTAATTCCTATTTCAATTATTTAAAATAGTTAAATCTTTATTTAACGACGCTTCGGGTCAATGGCGACTCTGGCGCTGCTTTCAACCAATTTTGATCTTCACATTTCTCAAAATCTAACCGTTGGATCTTAGCGTAGTATATATCGTTGGAAAGATCTTCCCAAGACGGTCCTAACGGCTTCGGTTTTTGGAATATCCGACGGTCGGATCTCTTGGTATAGTTGTTTAAAGGTACAATTTCCAAATGCGAACTACCGCGCTCAATTCCTTTAGTTTTGGTTATATATATATATATATATATATATATATATATATATAAATCTTTTAACTTTTATTTTACATAAGAATGTAAATTCTATTACAACGTCTACTTTCATCATTTTTTTTCATTCTTCCATTCCTCTGTTTACATGAAAAATGTAAATTATAATTCAACATTTCCTCCTACCTTTTATTCTTTTATTAAAAAGGTAAATTCTATCCCAATGTAAAATTTTATTTTTCCTTCCTAATCCTTAAATTACACTGTGAAATCTCCTCTTTAATTACATTTGAAATATAATTAACTTTATAATGTAAAATTCCTATCTTTCAATCGCATTGTAAAATTTCCCTTTTTAATTACATTGTAAATGTAATTAACATTACAGTGAAAAATTCTAACTTATTACATTAAGAATGTAATTTCGATTCTAATGTCCAATTCTTTTTCTTAATTACATTAAAAATGTAATTTCTAATATAATGTAAGCCTTTCGTTTTAAATTACATTTAAAATGTAATTTTCCTAACAGTGTAACTTCTATCTTTTAATTCGCCCTTTTATTTTCACTATAAAGTCCTACCTTTTAATTACATTACAAATGTAATTTTATTTTACATGTCAAATTTTGTCTTTTAATTTACATGGTAAAATCCTACCTTTAATTACGTTTCAAATGAAATTTTATTTTCCATAAAAATTCTCATTCTTAGATTACAAATAAAAGTGTACATTTAATCCACCATGTAAATTCTTCTCTTTAATTTCATAATAAAAAATGTAATTTACATTTGCAATGTAAATCCTCTTTCTTAATCTACAAATAAAATGTGTTTTTAATTTCAATGTAAATTCTCATCTAAATTACATACTAAAAATGTAACTTATATTTGCAGTGTAAATCCCATTCTAAATTTACATATAAAAATGTAAATTTAATTACAATGCAAATTCCTACTCTTTATTTACATGTAAAAATGTAAACTTAACTACAATGTAAATTCCTACTTTTTATTTACATGTAAAAATGTAAATTTCTACAATGTAAATTCCTACTTTTTATTTACATGTAAAAATGTAAATTTAACTACAATGTAAATTCCTACTCTTTATTTACATTAAAAATGTAAATTTAACTACAATGTAAATTCCTACTTTTTATTTACATTAAAAATGTAAATTTAACTACAATGTAAATTCCTTCTTTTTATTTACATGTAAAAATGTAAATTTAACTACAATGTAAATTCCTACTTTTTATTTACATGTTAAAATGTAAATTTCATTACAATGAAAATTTCTACTTTTTATTTACATGTAAAAATATAAATTTAACTACAATGTAAATTCCTACTTTTTATTTACATGTAAAAATGTAAATTTCTACAATGTAAATTCCTACTTTTTATTTACATGTAAAAATGTAAATTTCATTATAATGCAAATTCCTACTTTTTATTTACATGTAAAAATGTAAATTTAACTATAGCGTAAATTCCTACTTTTTATTTACATGTAAAAATGTAAATTTAACTACAATGTAAATTCCTACTTTTTATTTACATGTAAAAATATAAATTTAACCACAATGTAAGTTCTCTTCCCTAAGTTACATATAAAAAGTGATTTTTATTTTCATGACAAAATCTTATCATAGCATTACATTAAAATGTAATTAATCCTTTTAATGACAAAATCATCTTTTTAATTCACATTAAGAAAAACGTAAATTTCCTTTTATCCTCTTTTTTTTTTACATTAAGGAAAATGTTAATTTTCTTTCATCCTTATTTACATTATTAACATTAGGATTGTGTAATTTAATGTTTTCATGTCTTTGATTAAAACATTAACAATTTCTCTATTTACACAAGTCATCATACAAAGTAATATGCTTATATTGAATGGAAGGTCCTAATTCGATTCAATAACATGAACAAGGCGAACTTTTGTTATTCATGATTCACCAAAGCATCGATAAGAATGATGCGACTAAATATATAACAAAATGATTCGTTCTAATTATCCATCACATACAGATCTATAATTTTAACTAACCGATCTATACTTATACATCACAAACTAACAGATCTATAATAAAATGATTCGTTCTAATTAGCAGATCCAATTTGGAAACAATTCAAATATTAAATAAGTAGTAAAATAATAATGATTAAATTGATTTAATTATATAAATCAAAATCTCACCTTGCTTTAAGCAGAATTAAAGATTCAAATAAATTCAGAAATCGTTCCAATCAATTTCAGCAACCTCTATACATCTTCATGGTTCCGTCGGATCTGAAATTTTCCAGTTTGGAGTTCGTATGAATTAATTGTCAATTTTTGAATAACCATGACTTTTTACAACTGCTGTTGTGACAGAATTAAGCGTGGCAAATCTAAAATGTTCATACCTTTGTATTTTGGTCAAAACTTTAATTTCAGAAATCAGAAGATGTAGTTGATGGTTTTCAGAAAGGTTTGTTGGAGATCGAAGAGCTTGGAGAGGGGAGTCGGCGCCGGGAAGGGGGTATGGTGCGTTCGCCTGTGGTGGGCCCGATTGGGTACGGTGGCGGTAGAGTTTGCGGGGTCGGGGCGGCGGCTACAGGCTTCGGGAGGTATTGATTTTGGTGTGGATTCGAAGAGCATGAAAATCTCTTCGAAACGTGTATTGCGACGAAGGATTTCGCTGAGAAACGAAAGAGAAATCGGAGTTTGAAGTTCTGAAAGGTTATGGGTTTCGGTGCTGCTGTAAACGATCGGGGAGGATGAATGAATAGTGATTTTTATAATAAAATAATAGGGTTAGGTTATTAATAAATAATTAATTAACCCAATAAAGCCCGTTTAACGATTTCTTTCTTTTTCAGCCCAACGACTGTCATCCCTACATATTTACCCCTATTCCGGACTCATCTGACTATGTCCCACAGGCCCAAATAATTTTCTTGGCCTCCGTTTTCCAGTTTTAATTTATAAATCATTTATTTTAAATTCAAACGTACTTTCTAATTTACCAGGGATACATATGATCTCAGAAAAATCCAGAAAAATTATTTCTGGCCTTGTTTTGACGATACGGTCCTAACAAAATTAATTTCGTCGAATTCTGTGACTGTTTGAAAATTGGCCTTTTTCAAGTCGATTAAAATTGACCGAAATTTACCAAACTGAAATCTTTTTGCCACAGTCACAAATTAATTCCAAAAATTATGAAAAATTAAACATATCTATAATTTGACATTCTGAATCCAACAAAAGTGATTCCGTCGAAAACAGAGGTCGTTTGAAAAATGGCTATTTTCAAGGCGTATATATTAAATATTAAATATACATTTTTAGAAAAATAATTCCCGAAACTCGAAATATACAAGTGTTATACTTTTTAAATGCAGAAACATCATTCTGAACTCAATGGAAGTGGTTTTGAGTCCAAATTCCTTCATATGCAAAAGGTAGTACTTTTGACCTCTATATATAAATATAAATTTCAAAGCGACCTTTCTAAATTTTGATTTTGACATAACTTAAAACTTACAAACTGAAATCTAAATTTCTTAAATTCATTACAAAGATATCATCGATACGGTTCTAGCATTTCTTGTTTCGTCTAATTTTGACCTATAATGAATTTTATATATTTTCCCAAAGTTGAAAAACGAATTTTGAAATTACCGCGCCATTTCGGGCTCGGAATGGAATTAATATAAATTTTAAAGTCTTACTTCAAATAAAAATAATTTTTAATCATGATAATTTAAAATAAATTTTTTTCTTGTCAAAAACTCGTTAAAATTACTTCAAATAAATTTTTAAATTTACCCTAAAATTCAGAGTTGTTACACTTTCCCTAATCGAACCCCAATTGAGCTTGTAAACTTGAACTTTTAGCCCTAATTGAACCTGAGAGTTAGTGCTTGGGAGGTTGAGAGGCGGAGTATTTTGTTTGAGAGTGAATGTTTGGGAGGTTGAGTGAGTATTTTGTTAAGTGTTTTGTCACTTTGTTTTCGTTTCCCGCCTTAAACATTATTTCTCGCGGATCGTTAACCCGGACCGTTGGATCGTGTTGACGCGGATTGATAATTTTATTCACGCGGCTACTGCAACACATGGTTGATATTTATGCTAACACGTTGAACGTGTGTTGCAATAGACAAAAACCAGCATAGCTATAGCAATATTATAGCTAGCAACACCATGGATTTTCTTTGCCGTAGGCCATCTATGGCATAGTGCACATATGCTAATCGAACTTCACTTTTATCGGTTACTATTCATTTTAAATATAAATCTTGAACAAGCCATAATAATATGAAAATTAATTCAAATCAGTTTATTTTAGTTATGAATATTCATTGTAATTTTATAAACTTCGTGTCCATCCAAAATCGAACATCAAATTCAAACTTTTATTCTTCACTTATTATTGTATTAATAAAATATTCATTAAATCATTTTATTCAATGGAGACTTAACCAAGGGACTAATAATCACATCTATTGGCCATATTCAATCAGTGTATCCTATAACAATATATCAACCATCAGATAACATCCAATCCACATATATAGTGGAACACACCATATAATCCTTAAACCATTAATGCATATATGGGCCAGATTAACCATAATATCAACCAATCTCAACCAATCATCATTCAATACCCAAACAGGGTTCATATCAATATCCATTAACATGTAATTAGTGAATTAATTTCTAATGACCATTTAAGGTTCAATCAATTCCCCATGTCCACATCATTAAGTTTACGTGTCATAAACCCAAGCAACTACATGTATATCACTTAGAAATGTTATTTTTGAAAATTCAGTGCGTATGACTTAAGCAGGATCTATATGGATATAGCGGAAATACAGATGATATACTAACTAGCTAATATACAATAGTTATGCAAATAGATAAGAATTGATATGATATATCACAAGTAGATAAAAGCAATAAGTAAAGTAAAGTGACACCAGGGATTTTATACTAGTTCGGACTTCACTACACCATATATGCTGATTAGGCTGTGTTTTTAGTCGTATCTATAGCTGTTGGGCATGGTAAATAGCCGTATCAAAAAGTGGCGAGTTAAATTATTAGATATGGCATTAACTCGTATCTCAATGGATTAACATACGGCTATTAGCCCTATCTAAAGTGTATGTAGATACGGCTAAAAACCGTATCTTATACACACACACACACACACACACACATATATATATATAAGCAGAAACTGCAGCATATATTATTTGTAACACAAAGCATATATAACACAAGATACACTAGTTCACAATTGTAACAGTAAACGAAACATTTGTATGAAATATTTCATTACATTACAATATATAATGATACATGCTATTTGATTACATTACAATAAATAAGTACACGCTGTTTCATTACACTAAAGAAGATACATAATGTTACATTACAATAAGCTGTGATAAATACCCGAACCGGCGTCGTGAGCTTGTTGAATCAATGCTTCCTTTAAGATGAACATGCACCAAAACATTGCATTCTATCCAAGAAATGAAGGAACCCTTCAGGAAGATCAACACACTATTCTATCCAAGGCCTGACAATAAGTTAGCTTGGATAGCATATAGCATGTAAACTACAAAGACCTGAAAAAAGTGCAAACCGCATAGTTTAGGATAGGATGTATGTCCACATTATTATTTTCATTAGTTGCTGAATATTGCAAGTCTACAACATTTTTACTTATTCAGTCGAGACTGAGTCTCGATTAAAGATAGTTGTTATAGCCTAATTAAAGAGCAATATAGAGGATATGTCCACATTATTATAATTCTCATTATTGTCACTTGGCTGCAATGTAGATATAACATTGCATTAGCAAGTTCTACGAGTGGTCTCCCTTAACCAGCCTTATTCGCCCTTAACCAGCCCTATTCGGAGCTTCAAACATGGACTCATACTCTAGTTTTGACCTGATCTAAAATCGCTTCTGGTAACGACTTTGAGGCTAAAAGAATTAATGAATTCCGATTTGATATGAAAGAGTTATGGACACTCAAAAATGGACTCAGGCCATGTTTGCAGCAACAAAACGTGCACTTGCAAAATCTTGTGACCGAACTGATCTCGCCGCAAAGGTTATAGATATCAAACGAAGTATTTTTGCACATAAATTTTCATGTATCTATACCATAACATATAAATTTTCATAGAAAAAGCGAGATATTACTGAAGTTTAGATCAACAAACTCACA
This sequence comes from Allium sativum, assembly GCA_030737875.1. Classification (NCBI taxonomy): domain Eukaryota; kingdom Viridiplantae; phylum Streptophyta; class Magnoliopsida; order Asparagales; family Amaryllidaceae; genus Allium; species Allium sativum. The sequence continues at coordinate 684,021,137 of CM060913.1, forward strand.
TCCATGCTTATTAGCTTCATCCAAATGGCAGAGGCTGCATGCTCCACACACATGTTATATTAATAGTCTGCTTCTATTTTTGCACGTAAGTTGACTATCAAAAATGATTTGTTACATGAGCACAAACCAACTTGATTCAATGCAGCAAGTCATAAATGGAAAAGCAGTTTTACGCCTTTACTCACATGCAGTGTGACACACATGACACACCAAACAAATTGACTAAATCTCAACCTATAAATGTCATTCTATTTTCATTCATGCATCCATCACCGGCATTTCTACTCAATCACACAAATTTTCCAATATCAATTACCAGATACATGCAGCTCAGTCAACAGAACTAGTATGCTTTAGTTCTCAAATCAAAACATACACATGCACTTCAGATCAGTTATAAGGATCAGCGTACATGGTGCAATAATACACACAAATGAGCAGGGCAGCACAATCAAAAGTGTCTGAATTCAAGGTAGACAAATACAGCACAAGTAAATGATAGCAAATACACTGCGACACTATAATACTGGGGATAATACCCAATTTAAACACAATAGCAGCATATTAAACCTAATTTAAACCCAATTAGAATTCAAATTAAACCCAAATTAAACCCAATTCATATTCAAATTTAACGGTGATCTAGTACTCACCTCCAGAGGCGACGAGAAGGATGGACAGCGGTGGACTGAGGCTTCGCCGGTCAGTTGAAGGCATCGCGAGATGATGATAACTCATGGACTGCGGTGGATCGATTATCGACAAAGGAAGTCGGTCGAGTACCAAAACCCTAATTTGGGTATTCGGTGGTCGCAATTGCAAAATAAAAAGAGGGATTATTCGGCTGAAAGTTTTGATTAGCAAAACTCGATCGTGCCTATGTACAGGTACGGGGGGGGGGGGGGGGGGAGGGGAATTTGATACGCATTTCATACGGTCCAAAGCCGCATCAAATGAACTAATCCGGGACTTCGTTGATGGATGGTCAGATTAAGGGTGTTTGGGGTGGTGCGGATCGCAAAACTTAGTTTGATATGGATTTGAGCACTATCAAATTTGATACGGCTTATAGCCCAATTTTACGCCTGCGTCCTGGTGTGCCAAATTGGCTGATATGGTGTAGTGCTTCCCGTCCTACATCCAGTCCCAAAACTCCTCTTCGGAATTCACTATCACGCCCTCTCTTACCCCGGAAGAATAGGTTAGTGCACCCAAGCCCCAAAAAGGATGCCTCTCACCTGAGCAACTACACAGGACTTCAACAATTACAAGAGATTTGACTTCTGCTTTGTGTTTTTTGATCAACACGGATAGTCAACGGTTTAAGTACACCCTTCCTATAATCTTATCCTCGAGTATTTGAAATGAATGTGAAGATATAAAGGAAGTTAGTTGCTTGTCGAATCAAGATATGAGAAATGTTATCAAGCATTCAATAAGCAACTTGAATTTGGGAGAGTTTTTGTTTGCAAAGTATATAGATGTTCAAATCAGAAAATAGAGAAAATATAATCAGAATTGGTGATTTGGAAAACAAATTTGAAGTGTTTATATAATAGTAGAAAGGTAACAATTATTCATGAAGTGTTTTAACCAAAAGAGGTTTCCATTTCCTTTCAGAAATGAAGAGATTACTCTTTATGAATAGTGGCAACCTTTCAGAAAAATATTTTCTATTTCGAATCAGTCGACTGGATAAAAATCATCAGTAGACTGGTAAAATTAAACTTTAAATCGTTTCGATATATAAAATTTTAAAACTAGTCGTTATGTACAGAACTCTCTAACTATTCGACTGGTCATTTATCTACCATTCGACTGGTAGAGCCGAGTTTGTACATTTCTGGCTTTTTAAAGCCATATATATATATACTTTTTTTTGAATATTCGTGTTATACTTGTGGATAGATTTTAACATAATTATAACACGACTCAATGTGTGTATATATATATATATATATATAAAATCTTATATATATAATCCCTTCCTCTCTCATGGCGGAGAGAGGAAAGGCAATCTGCAAGATGAGAAACTGCTCGCGGTTTACATCTACTTCTCAACACAAATTTCCACGAGATTTATTCCTGTTGATAAGCTTTTTATTATTTCAATATCTTCAACTCGAAAACTATATTCATATGATTTCAACACCTCTCTGAATAACCCTTCTAACAAAAAACAATTAGGTTTTGTTCCATGCAAATCCTTTCACCCAAAATTGCACAGATCCGATGAATCGCTTGAATCTTGTAAAACCTTCGATCTATAATATCCCAGCGAGTTAATTATGCCACATCGCCAGATCTTGCTTCACTTATCTCCGACGGTGGTCCAATCTTCATCTCGTATGTGGAATAAGTCGAAGTCTACCAAGGATCAAGCCATCTGGATCTTGGGTTTCGGCATGTCCGATGTTACTAAAATGATTTTCAGTACCAATTTCCCTCAACTGATCCTCCTCTTTACATTGACTCTTCGCACTTATGACTGGGTAAGGATTCATCTGAAAGGGCTAATGGCGATAGTGTTAAAAGATATGCTGGTCTCCATCGTTCAGACTTCAGAGCTTCAACAGGTTAACTGTTTTTTATTCAATCTAATTTAATGTTTGGATACAACCTGTTTTTCTGTTAGCAAAGGAAGTTAGGGGATTACAGAATTGACTATTTCGGTTTTGGATGAAATTCATAGCAACTGTAGATTTTCTTGTGTACCCAAGTTATGTTTTCTGATTCCAGCCTTTGCTTGACTACTGTTTTCATACTCAGCGTGCCAATTTGTGAGTTTGAACTTTAGGAGTTACAGATATGACTAGATAGTTGATACCGTCTTGATTGACATGAGGATTGGGAATTGGCTCATAGTAGTTTGTCTTGGTTCTGTTTCTGTAAGAATTGATTTTTGATTAGTAGGATCTGGATCTCACATGCAGTTTATTTACTAAATCTAATTCCTACTGTCAGCAGTTCTACATTCCAGTAGCTACGGATGTAAATGATCCAAATATATACTACATTTAAAGATTCTTCACAGGTGGTTCCTATTATCATAATATAAATGGTAGACTGATTCATTATATTGGGTAGTTTGCAATCCTATTTGGAACATGGATTTGTGGGCTGATAGAGATAAAATGGAATGTGTAATGTAATTATGATTTAGTCAAGCACTTTGGTTTAGAAATTCAAAGCGCAGAGGGTTGCACCAGCAAATGTGGAAAGAGGGAACTTATCATGGGTCATGTTGATTTTGTTTTGAATTTACTCTTACCAAGTCACTATAAGCCAATAGTATCTTCTATTTTGCTAATCTTAGTAACTACTAAGGTGGTTACTGTAAGTCAATGGATAATTGCACATCAACACAAGGGAAGAAATGCTTAAAACTAGATGAAAGATGTGGAACAAAGATGAGGCCTCAGTGTATTGCAGCAATCTGATATGCATGCTGTTAGTGGGTGTAGCCTAGAAGACATCTTGCTGCGGCTAGTGGGATGCTTTCTCCGAGCTTAGAAGATGACCATATCATGGGTCTAGTTTAGTTAGATTTTCATTTACTTTAGGATTGTATTTCAGTTCATGTATCTTCTATTTTTCGCATTTGTGTTTTATTGTACTTTTATGCAAGTTAATAAAAGCGTACCAATTTTCAATATATATATATATATATATAAATCTTATCTCTATAACATGATTTCCATTGCTACTTCTTTTGTTGGCATTAATCAAAATCTTGTTTTCAACATTCTCCCCCTTTTTAATTGATGACAATATATCTGATTTTCTCCCCTTAAGTATTTGCTCCTCTTAAATTTCTGCAACATTTTGTTAGTTCAATAAAGTTATAATTTTACCGTTTTGATTCCTATAATAAAATGTTAGCACATAAATACTCAAAAATAAATTTATTATTAAGAGCATAGAATATATAACATAGATTCATCATAGGAGAAATAATTCTCTCCCTTTGTCATCGAAAAAAAGTAATTAAACATGATGAGCACAAAGCAATCGAATAACAATTTAGAGATCTTTGAAAGATACAATTCCTAGTTCTTGTCAAAGTCTTATGAAAGAATTCTCTAAAAGGGGTTTAGTAAAGGTATCACCAATTTGATTTTCTGAGTTTACAAACTCTAAATTGATTATCTGTTTTTCAATATTGTCTCTCAAGAAATGATGTCTTATATCAATATGTTTAGTTCTAGAATGGTTTACCGGGTTCTTAGATAAATTTATTGCACTTGTATTGTCACAATAGATTGTGAAATTAGATAAATTTATGTTAAAATCTTTTAGTATTTGCTGCATATATATTACTTGAGCACAAGCTAGTGCAGCAGATATGTATTTAGCTTCGCATGTTGATACTGAAACATAATTTTGTTTCTTTCTGAACCAAGATATAAGTGATTTACCGATAAAGTGACATGTTCCACTTGTACATTTACGATCTGTCTGTGATCCTCCAAAATCAGCATCACTATATGAAACTAATTCAAAGGAACAGTCTTTCGGATAGAAGATTCCAAAATCTTTAGTACTATTAAGATAACGTAATATACGTTTAACTGCTCTCAAATGTGGTTCTTTTGGATTTGCTTGAAAAAAGAGCACATAAGCAAACACTCATCATAATATCTGGTCTACTTGCAGTTAAATACAGAAGTGAACCTATCGTGCTTCGATATATCTTTAGATTGACACTTTTACCGTTTTCATCTTTATCTAAATGTGTCGTCGTACTCATTGGTGTAGGTTTACTTGATGTTTTTTCCATTCCAAAACATTTTATTAAATTAGTACAATATTTTTCTTGATTAATAAAAATTCCATCTGATAGTTGCTTAATTTGCAAACCCAAAAAGTAAGATAGTTCTCCCATGTGTGACATTTCAAATTCATTGTCATTATTTTTGAAAATTCTTGACATAATTGGTCATTCGTTGATCCAAAGATAATGTCTTCTACATATATTTGCACTATTAGAATATCATTATTATCTTTCTTGATAAAAAGTGTTTGATCAACCTTTCCAATTTGAAATCTTGAATTTAATAAATAAGCTTTGTGACGTTCATACCGAGCACGAGGTGCTTGTTTCAAACCATATAATGCCTTTTTCATTTTAAAAACATGATCATGATATTTCCAAGAGCAAATAGTGGAGGTTGTTCAGCATATACACGTTCTTTAATATAACCATTCAAGAAAGCGCTTTTAACGTCTATCTGATATAGTTTAAAGTTATGATGACAAGCCTATGCTAATCGAATTCAAATTGCTTCTAGTCTTGCGACTGGAGCAAAAGTTTCTTTATAATCTATGCCTTCGTCCTAATTGTAACCTTGTGCAACAAGTCTAGCTTTATTTCTAGTGATATTACCCAATTCGTCTGCTTTATTTTTGTAAACCCATTTTGTTCCAATAACAGTTTGATCATTTGGACTTGGAACTAATTCCCAGACTTCATTACTTTCAAACTGGTTTAATTCTTCTTGCATGGCAATTATCCAATTTTCATTTGTAGATGCTTCTTTAAGATTTTTGGGTTCGACAGTTGATAAGAAAACTACATTACTTACTAAATTAACTTGACTTCTTGTTCTTACATTTGAAGTTATTTCTCCAATAATATTTTGAGTTGGATGGTCTCGTAATATTCTTGGTGGAGATTCATTAACGGGAGGATTTCGATTATTGATATCATTTTGAGTTTCTATAGTATTATTCTCTATGTTATCATGAACAATGTTTTCATCTTCTCTATATACATCAATATCATTGTCATGTGAACAATTATTTTTCATAATATCTGAATTAAATGAATTTAGAACAATATTTTCGTCAAACGAAATTTCTTTGATTTTACTAGTTCTCTTATTGAAAATACGATAAGCCTTGCTATGCTCAAAATATCCTAAGAATATTACTTCATCGGATTTTGAATCAAAATTTCCGAGCTGATCTTTTGTATTTAAAATGAAGCTTTGAACCAAAAACTTTGAAATAAGATATATTTGGTTTTCTACCAGTAAAAAGCTCGTATGGAGTATTTTTAGTAAGAGGTCGGTTAGAAACATGATTCAAAACATAACAAGTTGTTGCAACTGCTTCAGCCAAAAAATGTTTTGATAGTGTACTTCCATTTAATAATGTTCAAGTACAACTCCATTTTGTTGTGGAGTTCGAGGAAAAGAGAATTTATGAAAAATTCTTTTCTTTTGACAAAATAAATCAAATTTCTCATTTTCATGTTCTCCTCCATGATCATTTTGTATGTTCTTTATTTTTAAATCAGTTAAATTTTGAATTTGTTTGACAAAATTTTTAAAGATATCAAAAGTATCGCTTTTATTCTTCAAAAACATAGTCCAAGTGTATCTTGAAAAATCATCAACAATTACGAACACATATCTACTATGATTTATGGACTAAACTTGAGTTGGTCTGAATTGATCCATGTGTAGTAACTCAAGTGGTTGTAAGGTTGATATAACCTTTTTACATTTAAAAGAGGATTTAGTTAACTTTCCAAGTTGGCAAAAAATTTTAGTTTTGAATTTTATTTTGGGTAATCCTCTTACAAGACCATTTTTAGATATCTTGTTTATTGTTTTAAAATTAATATGGCAAAATCGTTTGCGCCATAACCAAGGATCATTGTCTTTGGCTAATAAGTACATACTTGGATTATTATTAACTGCCATATTTAAAATATAAATATATTTGTCTTGATTTCCTTCAAAAATAAGATTTTAATTTGAATCAAATATACTACATTTATTTTCAAAAAAAGATATTTTAAAATTTTATCACATAATTGACTAATACTTAATAAATTATTTTTTAAGTTCTTAACTAATAAAACATCCGAGATAAGAGGTGAATTAGATATACCGTAATTACTCACATCGCCTTTGCCGATGATATATCCTTTGGAAATTATCTCTAAGCGTAACAGTTCCTCCTTTTGAGTAAATGGTATCTGTTAGCATCTCCTTGTCTCCTGTCATGTGTTTTGAGCAACCACTGTCTAATATCCATTTTCCTTTGTTTTTGTTTAGTGGGAATTGCAAAAAATAATTTAAGAATTTCATTGGTACCCACTTCCTCCATTAGGGTCCTAAGGGTTATGTCTTAGGAAGCCAAACCTAAGAGGGTTCAAGATCCTTTTTGAAAAAATAATTATCATTATAATGAACAGAATCTAAAAAATTCTTAATATATTTATTTCTAATAAGAACATTTTTTGTTTTTGGAACCCATATTCTAATATTTTTCGAATAGTTTTTCTTAGTAGACATATTTTATTTACTACTAGAAATTTCCGGTTTAATATTTGAATTTTTAGAACTGGATTTCCTTTTTGATTTAACTTTTTGAATATATCCGATTCCTTTTTTTTTACTAAAAACCGGTTAAGAGTTTTCTAATATTTTAGATAAATTCTATCTACCTTTGTTAAAGTTGTTAACATTTTTAGAAATAATTTCTAACTTAATTTTTAAACTAGAATTTTCTAAATCTATAATTTCAACTTTAATATTTAAATCATGATTCTCATAAGCTAGTATATCATTTTTATTCTTTTGAGTCTCAATTTCTTGACTCAACATAGATATTTGAGAATTTGCTACTGAAAGAGATTCTTGTAATTTTCTGATTTTGTTTTCTAAGATTTCTTTCTCGTCTTTTAAAAGATTTCTCTCAACTTCTGCTTTCTTTTTATCTTCATTAGCTTGTTTAAACTTTCGCTTGAACATTTTCCTAGATTCTAAAATTTCATCATCAATTTCTACTAATTCATCAAAAGTAAAATCGCTTACATCATTATCCTTAGCCATGAATCATACATTTGCTTGCTCACTGTCACTGTCGCTGTCACTTTCAAAAGATGAATCCGAGTTGTCCCAAGTGACTGAAAATGCTCGTCTCTTTAATTTTCCTTTTTGCGATTTTTCTTCAATTCTGGACAACTCTTTTGATAATGTCTAGCCTTGTGACAATTAAAGCATTCTACTAGTGCAAGGTCAGGCTCTTTTGATGAATTAATTTTCACATTTTTGCTTTGGCCTTTTCTTTATTTTAAAAAATTTCCCAAATTCTTTGCTATGAAAGCAATATCTTATTCATCTGAATCGGAATCTTCTTTGTCAGCATGGAAAGCTAAAATTTTCTTATCTTGTACCTGCGCTTTCTTTGCCTGCAAATTAACTTCATAAGACATTAGATTATCGATCAATTCTTCTGGTTTCATGACAGAGAGATCATTAGCTTCTTTGATTGCTAGCACTTTTCTCTTCCATTCGTCCGTTAAAGAGTTTGTAACACCCCACCTCCGCTAGGGTCACTCACAAAGGGAATGCACTAGTTTTGGTGGAGTATTATCTAGGTAAACATACACAGCGATATCACAAGGCAGAACATAAATAAAGCAGCGGTAGAATTTAAAAACCAAATTTTTATTACTTTCAAGAAAAGAGTCAAAACCCCATATATCCAAGGTACAAATTATTCCATTACATCAAGTTCCAAGAGGAGCATAAACTTAAGATAACAAAAGTAAATTATTCCCCATAAATAGCAGAAGCAGCCATAGCATAGCTCAAGACCAAACCGTACATGAGCTGACAGGAAGCAAGCTAAATCCAAGCTAAGAGCTAGTGTTTCCTCCCTGGGAACAAGGGGGGGGGGACGAAAGAAAAAGAGGCGAAAGGAAAAGGGTCAGTCAAAAGACTGGTAAGCCCTAGTGACTTTCAGTATAAAAACTAGTAAAGGTAGCATGACATGAGAAAACTGGAATTAAACATAAGGATGATAACAGGACTGGTATGACAATTAAGATAACAAGATAAGTCAAGTCTAGCATCGCATATTCAAGATTCGCTGCACCAACTGTACTAGTATTCTAACCCATGTCAAGTGTTAACCAGGAAATGATCCCTTGGCCCAATATCATGAAGTGACCCATTACGGGGTCCTACGGTACGATCTATTAATCGATCGGCTCCCTACAAGTTCTAGCTCGTCATGTGTCTGTGTCATACGGACCTATCCTGAAATGTAGTCACCTGTGCTAGGTCCACCATAGGGTGTATCAAGCCCTATGGTGCCAACCACCGACACGAATCAAGCACGCACAGTGTAAACCTACTGGTGCCCAATGCCTGCTTTTTCAACTCTGGACTACGTGCACGACCATAGTCCGCCTGAGCCTACAATGGCGCACCTACTCAGCCGTCGTTTTGGTCGCTTACAATCAGCCCAGTAATCGTGCCCCACCCTGCCTAGTCCCAGGGTATCGTGATACATCTAAGTGGGTTACTGCTGAAAAGGACCGCGTAACTAGGGTTTCTAATGGGTTTAGTGTTGTCATTCAAATTCGTGACTTAACCTTATCCAAATCATGTATTGTAACGACCCAGAAAATCTGAACCAATTTAAATTTTTTTAATTGGCTAAAATAATGGATTTTAAATATTTAAAATAAATATTTTAAATAATGGCGATGAAAACTAAGTTTGAATCGACAATTGAGAACGAATATAATTAATTATAATTATAAACAAGGCCTGAAATGGCGCTGCAGTTTCGAAAATTGAATTCAAACTTTGTCGGACTGTATCGGGTGCAAAACAATTCGGATTTTAGTGAAACCAAAAACATTAGGATCTAATTAGTAATATCTTTCTAACGAATCTGGCCAATCGAGATTTCATAGCGGGAATCAAAAGATATGTCCAGTTGAAAATTCTGAATAGTCGCTATGGAATTCAGGCCCTTAAAAATGGACATTTTGCAAACGACCTCGGATTTCGACGAAACCACTTTTGTTGGATCCGTGATGTCAAATTATTGCTAGGTTTCAAATTTCATAATTTTTCGAATCAACATGTGAGCGTGGCAAAAGAAAACGCGTTTGACCAGTTTCAGTTGATTTTAATCGACTGGAAATTGGCCATTTTTCAAACGGTCTCAGAATTTGACGAAACTAGTTTTGTTAGGACCGTATCGTCAATACGAAGCTAGAAAATATTTTTCTGGAATTTTTCTAGTTAGTATGTGACCCCGGTAATTTGAAATGTACGTTTAAAATTCAATATAGTGATTTAAATGTAAATTCAACGGAAACTGATCAAAACGTTCGAACCAGCTTACGATACATATCCCATTGTGTTCGGAATGGCGGTAATTAGCTAGGGGCGACAGTCGTTGGGTCCCGTTTGGTGTTCGAACGAATAATTTACTTTTAGAAAATTAATTAATTAATTAATTATAAAATAAAGGATGGCCCACCCTTTTCTCCCATATGGTCAACCCCTTTCTCCTCTTCCCGTTCAAACCGATCAGAAGAAAAAAAAAGAAAAAAAGGCGCTGCTCCCCAAAATCGCGACGCCACCACCACCGAAGCTCCACCCACGACCGCCGTGCCCCCCCCTCCGCTTCGCCAATCCTCCCTCCATCGCCGACGGACCCTCCCTTATGGCCTCTCCCTCCACGCGACGCCTCGTTCCCGAAACCCTAGCGCCGCCTTCCCCCGAATCCAGACCACCACAACCACCGACGTGTCCCCACCGCCTGCTCCTCCTCCTGCCGCCGACCCTGACGACCCCCCTTCTTCGCAGATTACAGTAAGTTGTTGTTATTTTATTTTTATTTTAATTCTGTAAATTCTGATTTAAAAAAAAAAAGGTTAAATTCTGATTTTTAAAAAGGTTAAATTCTGATTTTTAAAAAGGTTAAATTCGATTTTTAAAAAGGTTAAATTCTTATTTTTTTTAAAAAGGTTTAAAAACTGATTTTTTAAAAGGTTTAAAAACTGATTTTATTTTAAGATATAAAAAGAAAAAGATTTGAACTTTAAAAAGAAAAAGATTTGAACTTAAAAAAGAAAAAGATTTGAACTTGGATAGAAAGATCAGATTTTTAGAATAGAATAGATCAGATCTTTAAAATAGAAAAGACGGAATTTTTATTAAGTAGAAGGTGTAAGAGATGATTTTTATATATTGAACATCGAAGCATAATAAAAATATGATTTTTTATATATGGAATAACGAAGTAAAAATTCGATTTTTATATATTGAATAGCATAGTAAAAATTCGATTTTTACATATGTAGAGAATACGGGCAACGAAAGTGACAAAAGGCGAGAAAGGCGAAGATTTCTCTAAGGAAGAGTCGTAGTATTGGATAGCTATTGGTGAGAATTTCTCACTCTTCAATTTCTTTTTCTATATATATATATATGTGTTGAAATAAAAGTGAATTGCTATATATATATATATATACGCCCCCTCGTCCACAAACCATGGACAATATTTATTGATTGAAATTGTTGTGAAAATTGATTAATAGCGAATGATTGTTTGGGATTGATTATGGTTGATATTGATTGATTGAGGTTGAAAAATACCCGTTTGTGGTTATAAAATATTCGGTTGAAACCACATAGGATTAGTTTGTGGACATGAAATAAATATATACATGCCGCCTGCGTGCGAACTAGATGCATGATCCCCATTGTCAAAAACCGCGAGGTTTTAAGGTAGAGCGAGGAGCCGTACTAGGGACGGTCCCGGTTTTAACTACCCTGCCGTTATGCTGCCGAAATTTTGAATAATATTCGTGTGTTTGAATTATTTTCATCTGCTTAAACTATGTTTATTCATTGAATAGAAAACCTTTATGTGTTGAATTGATATTCATTCGTTGATTAGAAATTCATGTGTTGAATGGTATTCGCGTTTAAAATATAAAAATCACATTTTTATCTATATATAGAAACTATAGAAAACCTTCATGTGTTGAATTGATATTCATTCGTTGATTAGAAATTCATGTGTTGAATGGTATTCATATTTTGAAATAAATTGTTTGATAATAAAAATCACCTTTTATCGACTATATGAACTGTGTACAATAATCTCGTTTTAAAAGAAATTGTTTCATAAGAAAAAAAATCCTATTTTTATCACCAATATGAAATATATAAAATAATAGTGTTTTGAAATGAATTGTTTTACAATAAAAATCACATTTTTATTGTATGCATAAATCGTTGAAATGTGAAGTGTTAAAAATAACCACTTGTTCAAATAAACATATGTGAGTTGAAATATTCATTAATTAGCTAATGAAATGATTTGTACCTATGTATGTAACGTTAGAATGAATGGTGTTTTTAAACCGAATAGAAATCAAATGTGAAGTTGAATAGAAAATGATAAATGATAAGAACTGTATATATATGTACATCCATATTCATTGAACAGGTTATAGCAAAGGGGCTAGAGAAGAGGAATAAAATTTTGTGCCCGACAAATAGGTACACATTTACTGTTTTGTTTGGGTGATGATTTTATGAGCCTGTTGGCTAGCCGCTTGGCTTTTTCTTTTTCTTTTTGAGATTAGAAGGACCGGGAAAGCTATTTGCGATTTCCCGATGCTCCCGGTGCAGGGTAGGTTATGGCGAAATTTTCCAAAATTTTAAGGCGTTAGTGAAATATTTGAAGTGAAAACGATATTGAAATCATTGAATGAACTATATTTATATAAATATATAAATATAAATAAAATTAAAACGAAACGAGGCCGTGCAGTTCGTATTTTGAAACCGTGATTTCAAGCAACTAGTGCGGGAAATCTGACCATTGGATTTTCCCGAAACCGCAACCGTCAGGTTCGCCTTGGAAATACCTTTCTAACGGCACCAACCTTGTAAAAATCCAACAGTTGGATTGTCTAGAATGTTTAAATCAAATCTGATGAAAAACAGCGCCAGAAGCGATTATATATATATATATATATATATATAATTATATTTAATCGAATAACGACGCTGTAGTTCGTATTTTGAAATTGAAACTTCAAACGATTGTACCGGGAGATCCGACCGTCGGATTTTCCCGAAACTGGAACCGTTGGATTCGTTTTGAAAAGACCTTTCTAATGATATAAATTTTATGAAGATCCAACGGTTAGATTTTCAGATATGTGTAAATCAAATCTGAAGAAAAACAGCGCCACGGCCGCGTTATGGCCCGAAGCGTCGTTTTGAATATATGGGCTATTTTAAAATAAATAAAAATAGCGATAAATCGTTATAAAATATCATAAACGATATGGAATGGAAATAAACTGAATTTGCTCGATTTATGTGGCTTTTGATGGTTGAATGTGTTTGGTGTGAAAATTACATTAAAGAACAAGATTGGTGTTGTAAAATAATTTAACCATTGAAATAAATTGATTTGAAATTCTAAATATACGTGAATCATTTGAAATGGCCGAGTTAATTCTCATTTCAAATGATTGACCGACGATTGAAAGTCGAAGATGAAGACGATGGTCGAAGACCGGAGATCTTCACCTCGTTTGGATGGTAACCGAGGTCCTGATTGGGAGGCATCCCGAAATATGGATAATGAGTGGTGATCATCCAGACGTACGTGGTGATCGATGGGTTTGCGAGGTATTTAGTGCCTCCAGTTTCGTTCAGACCCAGAACGGACTTGTAAATGAACTGTGTGTCTGACATTGGATTTTATTCTGTGTTGATTGATCTCTATTAAATATACATCTGTTTGGCGGCGGAGAATTTATTCTTTTGCTTAACGCCCTTCTCTGAGACGCACGAGCTCAGAGGTTGTATATTGATGGACATCAGTCGCATGGCATGAATTGCCTATGTGGCATGCTAAGATGCAATGATCAGGGCTTCTGTTGAAAAGCAAAGTCTTGTGGTGATGATCAAAGCACCGCCTGTGTGGCGTAGCTTTGTGTATAACGTAGAATCGCGAACCTCACACCCCGGTATGAACCAGAAACGGGAGAGGACATCAGGGAGGGCTTGCGTTTCTTTCTAGCTAGGGTGGTGTCAGTGACCTACCAGCCCTGACATTTATATACTTTTCACCTGTGTGGTTGTTGCTGTTGCGAGGCGCCTCGGTTTGATCGGACGATCCGGGTCCGATGGAGTCACTCGTTGGCTCATTTACGCCCCAAAGGGCGGGGAAACGTATTGCTCAGGCACTATAATCCACTCCGTGTGGACCGGCCCTGACGATCCAAGGGGCAGTTGCGGCTGTTCCGGAGGCTCGGGCTAGAGAGTCTCGAATTCGGTAAGGACTATCTTTTGCCTTGGTTCATGACGGAAATCCAATTTCCAAATACGTGACGATGCGATTTTGATTGTATACCTATATATGGCGACATAGTGGTATGGGGCATTAATGCCGTCTATGATTGATATTTATGATTTGAAAATGTTTTCAAAACATATAGACACTAGCAATAATATCAAATGCCTTTGTTTTATTCGTATCAATCATATTTTGGCCGTTATAAGGTAAAAACTCTATCCTCCGGTTTGCGTTGCATTGTGTGATGGGAACTGAGTCTTATAACGGCTTCATTTTTATAAAAAGCATATCGATGTTTAAAAGAAAGATTTGTTTTAAAGCACTGGCAATCCAATGGAGTAAACCCGTTCCATGAAAGTGGCGTGGTCCTGTGATTAGCCATATTATATTTGTGTTGAGTAGATTTCTCATACCAGTCCCATGACTGACTCGTAGTTTGTTTCACTTTCAAACTCGGGTGCCCCTTTTTCTACACGGGCAGCCTTGTATTCAGGTTTAGCTGGTTCTTTTTCTGGATAGCTGGAGCTGAAGATGGATTCTATCATTTATTTCTTTTTATGCTGTTCAGCTCCTATTGTACATATTATGTTTTTCCGCCGTAGACATTTATGTATAGCTGAACTGTATTTGTACTAAGTAAGATCCTGTATACTGTGTAACTCTGATGATTACTTTTATCCAGTATATTCTATTGTTCATTATCTGGTGTATTTATTTAATTCTGTTCTGCTATTATCTGTTTCTGTGTTATATTCCTAAGATAACCCTTGTCTCCGTATGAACGGGATTTCGGGTCGTCTCAACGTGGTATCAGAGCTTTGGTTAAGCTTAGTTCTGGGATATAACATTTGAACGAACTCGTCAGAAATAGAACCAGTAGTGTTCTAGGACGGGTAACTCTATACAGATAGGATTAGTAATATCCTAGTATGAGTAAAGCAGAATGAAATTACACCTTGATAGACACATTTACATTTGAAGTATGTGTTTCTATATTTTAAAATACCTTTTCTGTGACCTGACACTTGATCTACCATTTGCAGAAGTACTAGAAAAATGAGTGTCAGAAGCAGAAGGAATGCAGAACCGGATATTGAGGCCCTATTAATCAAATATCGAAATATGGGTGGAATACCGTTCTCTGGTGAAGAATCTATTATGAAGACACAAGCTTGGATTCGTTCGGCTGAGAAAATCTTCGAAGCATTAAAGCTTAGGGATGACCAGAAAAGATTACTGGCCTCCTGGGCACTCAGAGATGAAGCTTTGTTTTGGTGGGATTCTGTTGTTAGGGATAATCTAGAAGGTGATATCACCTGGGACAGATTCAAAGTGATTTTCTTAGAAAGATTTACTCCTCCCGAAGCAACCGAGAGATTATGTGACGAATTTTCTTATCTAATACAAGGTGACATGACCATTCCCGAATATCATAAGAGATTCAATGAACTTGCTCACTTTGTTCCTCATCTAATTCAAGACCAAAGAGGAAAAATCTGAGATTTATTCATGGCCTTCAAAGGAAATACCAGAATAAAGTATTGGGGCATGTGAAGCTTCCTTTCTCAGAAATGATTTATATGGCTTATCAGTATGAAGATCTTCATAAGAAAGGAATGTTGCGTGACGAAGAAGAAGTTTGTTGTAGTGACAAAGAAGATTCGGAAACTGATATTCCTGAAGCCAGTATGATGTCTGAGGTCAGTAAGGAGCCTAGGACCAATCAGAAAAGGGCCAGATCAGGAAAACAACTGGTAACGACCGCCATATGCAATAACTGCCATAAGCAAGGGCATGTGCAAGGAAATTGCAGATCTTTAAAGAAGAAAGGAAAGAGCGGATCCAAACCTACGAAGAGGTAAAAGAACACACATGGCGAAAGGAAATGCCATAAGTGTCGTCAAGCAGGTCATATTGCACGGGAGTGTCAACTCTCAAAGAAATCTGAGGCAGTACATATAAATGAAGTAGCGGAAACTTCTGAGCCCTCAGATAAGCAAGGGAGGTCTGATGTTTTAGAAGGCACGCTCAATGTCAAAAACATCCCAGTTAAAGTACTGTTTGACACAGGCGCGTCACGAAGCTTTATTGCAAAGAGTGCAGTCAAGAAGTTAGATTTGAGGTTGAAGAAGCTCAAAGAACCAATGACTGTCCAAAATTCACTTGGGGGTTCCATCAATCTCAGTTGGATCTGTGCAGTACCAGTCTCTTTTTCTTGCTATAAATTCCCTATTATCTCTATCGTCATGAATTTTAATGAATTCGATCTTATTCTGGGATTGGATTGGTTAACTAGATATGAAGCTGAAGTTAAATGCGCCGAGAGAGTGGTTAAAGCAAAGGCCCAATCGGGGAATTATATAACCATACCATGTGAAGGCCCGACTTCAAATAGAAAAGATTTCTGGTCAGCTCTCGATGTTTCTCCAGCTCAAATAGAAAATACCCCAGAAGCCACAGAAAATATTCCTGACCTCATCAAAGATATTCCTATCGTCAAAAACTATGCGGATGTGTTCAAAGAAGTTATCCACTTACCTCCGCAGAGAGAAATAGATTTCAAGATTGCTTTGATTCCAAATGCAAGGACGGTAGTTCACGCTACTCGAAGAATGTCCTTGAAAGAGAAGGAGGAATTAGACAATCAAACACGACAGCTAGTATGGAAAGGTCTGATCAGGCCTAGTTTCTCTGATTGGGGTGCAGCAGTGGTATTTGTCCCAAAATCTGACGGTACTCTACGGTTATGTGTGGATTATCGTGATCTGAACAAACAGACAATAAAGAACAAATATCCATTGCCGTGAATAGATGATTTATTGGATCGATTAAATGGCGCACAAGTATTTTCACGAATGGACCTAGCTACAGGCTTCCATCAACTCCGAATTGCCGAAGAGTGTGTTCCAATGACAGCATTCCGAGTTCCCGACTTATTCTACGAGTGGTTAGTAATGGCGTTCGGCTTATGTAACGCTCCAGCTTACTTCGTCGATCTGATGAACAGAGTATTCAGAGGAGTATTGAATAAATTTGTTCTGGTTTTTATTGACGATATTCTAATCTTCTCTAAATCAAAGGCCGAACATGAAAAGCATTTGGAACAGGTTCTAGAGATTCTGAGAAGGAATGTGTTAAAAGCCAAGTTTTCTAAGTGTATATTCTGGCAAGATGAAGTGAAATTTCTGGGCCATGTTGTATCGAAAGAAGGAATCGCTGTGGATCCAAGTAAAATCACAGCCATTCAGAATTGGAAACAGCCCAGTACCCCCACTGAAGTCCGCAGTTTTCTCGGATTGGCTAGCTATTATCGGAAGTTCGTGAAAGACTTTTCGAAGATATCTGGTCACTTAACGAAGCTTACAAAGAAGCATTATAAGTTCAAATGGACTCCAGAAAGCGAGGAGGCTTTCGAAGAGCTAAAGTTGAGATTAACAACCGCTCCAGTGTTAACCATCATTGATGGCAACCAAGATCTAAAAGTCTGGATTGATGCTTCTAGAGAAGGCCTTGGGGCAGTGTTAATGCAAAGGGGTCAAGTGATTGCTTATGCTAGCCGTCAACTGAAACCGCACGAGAAAAACTATGTAACTCATGATCTTGAGTTATTGGCTATCATATTCTCTTTGAAGATCTGGAGACACTATCTTCTGGGCGAGAGATTTGAACTGTTTATAGATCACCAGTCGTTAAAATATCTGTTCACTCAGAAGGACTTAAATTTGAGGCAGCAGTGTTGGCTGGAGTTTCTTGCAGCATATGACTTTGAAATTATATATACTCCCGGGAAAGCCAATGTCGTGGCCGATGCGCTGAGCCGAAAGAATGTAATGATCGCCAGCTTTATTATCACGACATCCTTGATTGACAAAATATCTATTCTTCAGAAGGAGGATAATTTTATTAAGGATATGATCAAAAGGATTCAGAAAGGCGAACCCTCGTGTTTCCAAATAGATAACGACGAGACCTTGAGATTGAAAGGAAGGATTTGTGTTCCCGACGTCCCAGAGTTAAAAAGGGAAGTGTTAGACGAGTGTCACAAGTCCAAGCTGAGTATCCATCCTGGCGTGGCCAAAATGTATAACGATCTCAAAAGAACATTCTGGTGGAAGGCTATGAAGAGAGACGTTTCAATATATGTTAGCCGATGCCCTACTTGCCAACTAGTCAAGAGCGACCAACAGAAACTAGCTGGACTGTTACAACCACTAGAAGTTCCTGGTTGGAAGTGGGAACATATTTCTATGGATTTCATTGATGGTCTGCCCAGAACCAGGAAAGGAAATGACAGTATTTGGGTGATCGTAGATCGTTTCACGAAGACCGCCCATTTCATACCTGTCAGATCAAACAGAACTGCTCAGAGTTTGGCGCAGATATACTTCAGGGAAATAGTTAGACTACATGGAGTGCCGCTCAGTATAGTAAGTGATAGAGATACAATATTCACTAGCAAATTCTGGGAAGCATTTCAAGTCGAGCTGGGAACAAAGTTAAACTTGAGCACCGCTTATCATCCTCAGACAGACGGTCAGACTGAGAGGGTGAATCGCATTTTAGAAGATCTATTGCGGGCTTGTGTTCTAGATTTCGGTGGATCATGGGAAGACCATCTGCATTTGGCTGAATTCTCTTATAACAACAGCTACCAGGCGAGTCTGACAATGTCGCCATTCGAAGCATTGTATGGTAGACCGTGCCGATCTCCTGCTTGTTGGGTCGAGCCTGGAAATAGACTTGTGTTGGGTCCCGATATGATTCGAGAAGCTGCCGACAAAGTCGATTTTATTAAGAAGCGATTACTCGCCGCTCAAAGCCGACAAAAGAGCTATGCCGATAGAAGAAGAAGAGATATATCCTTTGAAGTTGGCGACTATGTATATTTGAAAGTATCGCCGATGAGAGGAGTTATCCGGTTCGGTAAAACTGGAAAGTTAGCGCCCAAATTTATTGGTCCGTTTCCTATTCTGGAATGGATCGGAACGCTCGCTTATAGGGTCAAACTGCCTAATTGGTTGCCTGGAGTTCATGATGTATTTCACATATCTCAACTTCGAAAGCACGTTCATGATCCAGACTTGATCGTGGAAGAAGCAGCTCAACATGACATTGAAATTACTCCAGAATTAGCTGTGAGAAGAGAGCCGCTAAAGATTATAGGCAAAGAAACCAAAGAGCTGAGGAACAAGAAAGTTCACTTAGTCAAAGTGCAATGGAGTGGAGATCCGCGAGATTGTACTTGGGAAACGGAGGAGAGCATTCAGAAAGCTTATCCTAGATGCCGAGTAGATATCTCTGATTGACTCCGGTGCAAGGTACATTTACCCTACTTTGCATTACCATTCAATTCTCTACTCTATTGTTATTTTCTTTTCATAGATATACACTTTTAATTATATAGTCTGAATGATTTTTAAAGGGTATAGGATTTGATTAGTATATTTTTGAAAGTTAAAAACAATTGGATTGGTTGTTGTATTGTGGGATTGTAGATTTATCAAACCACTTTCGACTTTGTTCCTTTTCGGGGACGAAAAGTTTTAAGTGGGGGAGATTGTAACGACCCAGAAAATCTGAACCAATTTAAATTTTTTTAATTGGCTAAAATAATGGATTTTAAATATTTAAAATAAATATTTTAAATAATGGCGATGAAAACTGAGTTTGAATCGACAATTGAGAACGAATATAATTAATTATAATTATAAACAAGACCTGAAATGGCGCTGCAGTTTCGAAAATTGAATTCAAACTTTGTCGGACTGTATCGGGTGCAAAACAATCCGGATTTTAGTGAAACCAAAAACATTAGGATCTAATTGGTAATATCTTTCTAATGAATCCGACCAATCGAGATTTCATAGCGGGAATCAAAAGATATGTCCAGTTGAAAATTCTGAATAGTCGCTATGGAATTCAGGCCCTTAAAAATGGACATTTTGCAAACGACATCGGATTTCGACGAAACCACTTTTGTTGGATCCGTGATGTCAAATTATTGCTAGGTTTCAAATTTCATAATTTTTCGAATAAACATGTGAGCGTGGCAAAAGAAAACGCGTTTGACCAGTTTCAGTTGATTTTAATCAACTGGAAATTGGCCATTTTTCAAACGGTCTCAGAATTTGACGAAACTAGTTTTGTTAGGACCGTATCGTAAATACGAAGCTAGAAAATATTTTTCTGGAATTTTTCTAGTTAGTATGTGACCCCGGTAATTTGAAATGTACGTTTAAAATTCAATATAGTGATTTAAATGTAAATTCAATGGAAACTGATCAAAACGTTCGAACCAGCTTACGATACATATCCCATTGTGTTCGGAATGGCGGTAATTAGCTAGGGGCGACAGTCGTTGGGTCCCGTTTGGTGTTCGAACGAATAATTTACTTTTAGAAAATTAATTAATTAATTAATTATAAAATAAAGGATGGCCCACCCTTTTCTCCCATATGGTCAACCCCTTTCTCCTCTTCCCATTCAAACCGATCAGAAGAAAAAAAGAAAAAAGAAAAAAAGGCGCTGCTCCCCAAAATCGCGACGCCACCACCACCGAAGCTCCACTCACGACCGCCGTGCCCCCCCACGCTTCGCCAATCCTCCCTCCATCGCCGACGAACCCTCCCTTCTGGCCTCTGCCTCCACGCGACGCCTCGTTCCCGAAACCCTAGTGCCGCCTTCCCCCGAATCCAGACCACCACAACCGCCGACGTGTCCCCACCGCCTGCTCCTCCTGCCGCCGACCCTGACGACCCCCCCCTCTTCGCTGATTACAGTAAGTTGTTGTTATTTTATTTTTGTTTTAATTCTGTAAATTCTGATTTAAAAAAAAGGTTAAATTCTAATTTTTAAAAAGGTTAAATTCTTATTTTTAAAAAGGTTAAATTCTGATTTTTAAAAAGGTTAAATTCTGATTTTTTTAAAAAGGTTTAAAAACTGATTTTTTAAAAGGTTTAAAAACTGATTTTATTTTAAGATATAAAAAGAAAAAGATTTGAACTTTAAAAAGAAAAAGATTTGAACTTTAAAAAGAAAAAGATTTGAACTTGGATAAAAAGATCAGATTTTTAGAATAGAATAGATCAGATCTTTAAAATAGAAAAGACGGAATTTTTATTAAGTAGAAGATGTAAGAGATGATTTTTATATATTGAACATCGAAGCATAATAAAAATATGATTTTTTATATATGGAATAACGAAGTAAAAATTCGATTTTTATATATTGAATAGCATAGTAAAAATTCGATTTTTACATATGTAGAGAATACGGGCAACGAAAGCGACAAAAGGCGAGAAAGGCGAAGATTTCTCTAAGGAAGAGTCATAGTATTGGATAGCTATTGGTGAGAATTTCTCACTCTTCAATTTCTTTTTCTATATATATATATATATATATATATATGTGTTGAAATAAAAGTGAATTGCTATATATAATATATATATATATATATACGCCCCCTCGTCCACAAACCATGGACAATATTTATTGATTGAAATTGTTGTGAAAATTGATTGATAGTGAATGATTGTTTGGGATTGATTATGGTTGATATTGATTTATTGAGGTTGAAAAATACCCGTTTGTGGTTGAGAAATATTTGGTTGAAACCACATAGGATTAGTTTGTGGAAATGAAATAAATATATACATGCCGCCTGCGTGCGAACTAGATGCATGATCCCCATTGTCAAAAACCGCGAGGTTTTAAGGTAGAGCGAGGAGCCGTACTAGGGACGGTCCCGGTTTTAACTACCCTGCCGTTATGCTGCCGAAATTTTGAATAATATTCGTGTGTTTGAATTATTTTCATCTGCTTAAACTATGTTTATTCATTGAATAGAAAACCTTCATGTGTTGAATTGATATTCATTCGTTGATTAGAAATTCATGTGTTGAATGGTATTCGCGTTTAAAATATAAAAATCACATTTTTATCTATATATAGAAACTATAGAAAACCTTCATGTGTTGAATTGATATTCATTCGTTGATTAGAAATTCATGTGTTGAATGGTATTCATATTTTGAAATAAATTGTTTGATAATAAAAATCACCTTTTATCGACTATATGAACTGTGTACAATAATCTCGTTTTGAAAGAAATTGTTTCATAAGAAAAAAAATCCTATTTTTATCACCAATATGAAATATATAAAATAATAGTGTTTTGAAATGAATTGTTTTACAATAAAAATCACATTTTTATTGTATGCATAAATCGTTGAAATGTGAAGTGTTAAAAATAGCCACTTGTTCAAATAAACATATGTGAGTTGAAATATTCATTAATTAGCTAATGAAATGATTTGTACCTATGTATGTAACGTTAGAATGAATGGTGTTTTTAAACCGAATAGAAATCAAATGTGAAGATGAATAGAAAATGATAAATGATAAGAACTGTATATATATGTACATCCATATTCATTGAACAGGTTATAGCAAAGGGGCTAGAGAAGAGGAATAAAATTTTGTGCCCGACAAATAGGTACACATTTACTGTTTTGTTTGGGTGATGATTTTATGAGCCTGTTGGCTAGCCGCTTGGCTTTTTCTTTTTCTTTTTGAGATTAGAAGGACCGGGAAAGCTATTTGCGATTTCCCGATGCTCCCGGTGCAGGGGAGGTTATGGCGAAATTTTCCAAAATTTTAAGGCGTTAGTGAAATATTTGAAGTGAAAACGATATTGAAATCATTGAATGAACTATATTTATATAAATATATAAATATAAATAAAATTAAAACGAAACGAGGTCGTGCAGTTCGTATTTTGAAACCGTGATTTCAAGCAACTAGTGCGGGAAATCCGACCATTGGATTTTCCCGAAACCGCAACCGTCAGGTTCGCCTTGGAAATACCTTTCCAACGGCACCAACCTTGTAAAAATCCAACGGTTGGATTGTCTGGAATGCTTAAATCAAATCTGATGAAAAACAGCGCCAGAAGCGATTATATTTATATATATATATATATAAATATAATAATATTTAATCGAATAACGACGCTGCAGTTCGTATTTTGAAATCGAAACTTCAAACGATTGTACCGGGAGATCCGACTGTCGGATTTTCCCGAAACTGGAACCGTTGGATTCGTTTTGAAAAGACCTTTCTAATGATATAAATTTTATGAAGATCCAACGGTTAGATTTTCAGATATGTGTAAATCAAATCTGAAGAAAAACAGCGCCACGGCCGCGTTATGGCCCGAAGCGTCGTTTTGAATATATGGGCTATTTTAAAATAAATAAAAATAGCGATAAATCATTATAAAATATCATAAACGATATGGAATGGAAATAAACTGAATTTGCTCGATTTATGTGGCTTTAGATGGTTGAATGTGTTTGGTGTGAAAATTACATTAAAGAACAAGATTGGTGTTGTAAAATAATTTAACCATTGAAATAAATTGATTTGAAATTCTAAATATACGTGAATCATTTGAAAAGGCCGAGTTAATTCTCATTTCAAATGATTGACCGACGATTGAAAATCGAAGATGAAGACGATGGTCGAAGACCGGAGATCTTCACCTCGTTTGGATGGTAACCGAGGTCCTGATTGGGAGGCATCCCGAAATATGGATAATGAGTGGTGATCGTCCAGACGTACGTGGTGATCGATGGGTTTGCGAGGTATTTAGTGCCCCGGTTTCGTTCAGACCCAGAACGGACTTGTAAGTGGACTGTGTGTCTGACATTGGATTTTATTCTGTGTTGATTGATCTCTATTAAATATACATCTGTTTGGCGGCGGAGAATTTATTCTTTTGCTTAACGCCCTTCTCTGAGACGCACGAGCTCAGAGGTTGTATATCGATGGACATCAGTCGCATGGCATGAATTGCCTGTGTGGCATGCTAAGATGCAATTATCAGGGCTTCTGTTGAAAAGCAAAGTCTTGTGGTGATGATCAAAGCACCGCCTGTGTGGCGTAGCTTTGTGTATAACGTAGAATCGCGAACCTCACACCCCGGTATGAACCAGAAACGGGAGAGGACATCAGGGAGGGCTTGCGTTTCTTTCTAGCTAGGGTGGTGTCAGTGACCTACCAGCCCTGACATTTATATACTTTTCACCTGTGTGGTTGTTGCTGTTGCGAGGCGCCTCGGTTTGATCGGACGATCCTGGTCCGATGGAGTCATTCGTTGGCTCATTTACGCCCCAAAGGGCGGGGAAACGTATTGCTCAGGCACTATAATCCACTCCGTGTGGACCGGCCCTGACGATCCAAGGGGCAGTTGCGGCTGTTCCGGAGGCTCGGGCTAGAGAGTCTCGAATTCGGTAAGGACTATCTTTTGCCTTGGTTCATGACGGAAATCCAATTTCCAAATACGTGACGATGCGATTTTGATTGTATACCTATATATGGCGACATAGTGGTATGGGGCATTAATGCCGTCTATGATTGATAGTTATGATTTGAAAATGTTTTCAAAACATATAGACACTAGCAATAATATCAAATGCCTTTGTTTTATTCGTATCAATCATATTTTGGCCGTTATAAGGTAAAAACTCTATCCTCCGGTTTGCGTTGCATTGTGTGATGGGAACTGAGTCTTATAACGGCTTCATTTTTATAAAAAGCATATCGATGTTTAAAAGAAAGATTTGTTTTAAAGCACTGGCAATCCAATGGAGTAAACCCGTTCCACGAAAGTGGCGTGGTCTTGTGATTAGCCATATTATATTTGTGTTGAGTAGATTTCTCATACCAGTCCCATGACTGACTCGTAGTTTGTTTCACTTTCAAACTCGGGTGCCCCTTTTTCTACACGGGCAGCCTTGTATTCAGGTTTAGCTGGTTCTTTTTCTGGATAGCTGGAGCTGAAGATGGATTCTATCATTTATTTCTTTTTATGCTGTTCAGCTCCTATTGTACATATTTTGTTTGTTTTCCGCTGTAGACATTTATGTATAGCTGAACTGTATTTGTACTAAGTAAGATCCTGTATACTGTGTAACTCCGATGATTACTTTTATCCAGTATATTCTATTGTTCGTTATCTGGTGTATTTATTTAATTCTGTTCTGCGATTATATGTTTCTGTGTTATATTTCTAAGATAACCCTTGTCTCCGTATGAACGGGATTTCGGGTCGTCTCATGTATCAAGTTGGTTAAGTGTGTTCAAGCGGTTCATGACTTAACCCTATCATGTGGCATTAATTCATTAATGCAACCCAACCTCTCACATTAGACTAATTGTTGTGGTCACTGGATTTGCCGGGCGGTTCCGGGCAGATTTACACCACAACATAGCCTAACCTTGGGTTTTACGTGCGACGTGACCAACTACCCATATTAGATCCTATTGTTTGCAGTCACTGGATTTGCCGGGCGGTTCCGGGCTGATTTACACTGCAAACTCAACCCAACCTCGAGTTGGCCATTTTCAGGTTTATCTAAGTGTCATGCCCAGATTCAAGTTTCGAGTCTAAATTCATGTCAAGTTTTTAGGTCATGTTTCATGTCAAATCGTGTCAAGTTCATGTCCATATCCAGGTTCAAGTTATAATAACATTCATGTTCAAAGCCAATTCATGTTTTACCTAATCTACCCAAATCGTATTCCCATCGCACATAAACTCGAATCGATACAAATAAATCTAATTAGGGCATAACATAAAAAGGGACAGGTATAAGGTGGCAAAACTGATTACTAGTATAGCATGGTATGACTTGAGATAAATGATTATAACATAACTGGCATATGGAATATTGGCCTCAAACATAAAGATTCCAAATCTAGCAAAATAAGGTACTAGTCAAGATAACAGTGACATAAGGTGACAGTATAGTCATGGTAACGATTGACATAAGATGATAGTCATAAACTTGTGACTAATAGCAGATTCAACATTGTAGGCATGATAATATGAGGGGTTTTTCTTTTTGATTTACAACATGAATAGGCCCCAAATCAATGTCATAGCAATATTCCTAAAAGTCAAGATAAACAAGCATGGATGTAAAACAATCATCATACACAGGTCCAATTTTAATTTACAACATATTCATATTACATTTACAGTTTAAATCTAAAAGTAACTGGGGCTTACAGATCGTGGTTCGAGAATTAGAAAAAGAAAGTCGATGTTGAATCTTTATATGCTTAGTCAAGTCCTAACAGAAATCCCCAAATCAGCAATTCTCTTAATGTAGTTTCGACGTAGAAGAAGTAGTTCCTTTCTCTAACTTTTTAACCAGAATTAGCGCAGCATAAGGTCAGAGAGAATTTTGTGTAGGGAGACTAGTGTTAGGGGCTGTTTATATAGGGTCAGGTCAATGAATGTAGACAGAAACGAGGCCAGAAACATCAAAGTGAATCCAGCTTCAAAAGCGGGCTCGGCCACCAGGTCGACCCCTTGGTCGACACCCAGGTCGACACTATGCTCGACCTGGTCCTGGGCAGGTCGACTCTATGGTCGACCCCCAGGTCGACCTGAACCTGGGCGGGAAATTTCTCACCCAGTCTGTTCTATGGTTTGAATTCGAAATTCGAATTCGAATTCTGAGCTCTTTTGAACTTGATTTTCTGAAAACTTCGAAAGGTCATAACTTGGTCATACGAACTCCGATTTTCGAAAACTCGGACTCTTTTCCATGCAGAATTTTGAGACGAACGCAATGGCGTAACCCATTGCCCTTGATTCTTATTTTAAAATTTAATTCTACCTTGATTTATAGTTATAACACGTTATCAAAATACGGGTTGTTACATTCTTCCCTCCTTAAAGGATTTCGTCCCCGAAATCTCTATGTTAGAAAGAATATATCCTACCATCCAATCATCCATCTACTCAAAGCATCATCCAAAGGCAACCATTGTCCTTAAAAGATATCTAGTGCTGTATGAACATATGCAGAAAGTGTGTGTATATGTACTTATCTAATGCAAAAGATCAGCCGGTTACCGATTCAGTAAACCTCCTTAATGCAAAATATGTTAGTGTAATGAGTCCAACATGTATGCAGATTCCTAACATAATTTATAATCTCTACATGAGTGCACATAACATTCATTCATATGCAACATCCAAGTGATAACATAACAAGTTCCATCCATGTACAAGTATAAGCACTCATGCATATGCAACATGAAAATGTGACTGAACCAATCTAGTGCCTAATGTGTGTCATGCATCCACTAGCAATCACTTGCAAACACTTGCAACCATTTGTAAACATCAACCATAACATGTTTCAATCACATTTTTACATCCATATGGTTCTACCTAAGGTTCTCAAGATAAGATCGAGAAGATAACAAGACAAACGTAGGCAGTAAAAGCATGATACGAAAAGGTTTTCAAGTTTATAGGAAAAGAGATTGAGCATGTACTCTCAAAAAGAAATGGGTAAAGTGCACGTATCTTCTCTTCGGTTTCCCAAGTTGCGTCTTCTTGGGCTTCACTCCACTGCACTTTAACAAGCTTGGCTTCTCGATTCCTTAGCTTCTTAATCTCCGTTCCTAAGATACGAATCGGAACTCGCCTCGATGTTGCTTCTTTTTCCACTTCTACGTTTTCAAGGATACTTGGCTCAACTACTTCGGCTGATTCATATAAGCACTTTCGGAGATGCGAGACATGAAAGACATTGTGTACTCCGGCCAGCCTCTCGGGTAATTCTACCTTATAGGCCATCCGCCCAACCCTCTCAGTGATAGGGAACAGTCCTACGAACCTTGGTGCTAGCTTTCCAACCGCTCCAAAACGAACTACATTGCGTAATGGAGAAACTTTTATAAAGACAATATCTCCGACTTCGCACTCTAAGTCTGTCCTTCTCTTGTCCGCATAAGATTTCTATCTATCTTGAGCCGTTTTCATCCATCTTCGTATCAACTCAACCTTCTCAGACGTGTCTCTTATCATGTCGGTCCCAAGTATAAGTCTGTCTATCGTCTCCCACCAACAAGTTGGCGATTTGCATGGTCTTCCATACAGGGCTTCGAATGGTGGCATTCCGATGCTAGCTTGGTAACTATTATTATATGCGAACTCCACGAGAGGAAGATGGTCTTCCCAAGTACCACCAAAGTCAAGAATGCATAGCCTCAGGAGATCTTCTAGTACCCTATTTACCCATTCGGTTTGTCCATCCGTATGTGGGTGATAGGCCGTGCTTAAACTCAGTTGTGTACCCATTGCTTCTTGCAGACTATTCCAAAACTGGCTAATGAAAATCGGGTCACAATCACTAACTATACTAGAAGGAACCCCGTGCAGCCTTACTACCTCTCGAAGGTAAATAGACGCTAGCCATGATGCGGTCCTCTTTCTTTTCACTGGAATGAAGTGAGCACTTTTCGTGAGTCTATCAACTATGACCCATATGCTAGTATTTCCCTTCCTTGACCTAGGCAGTCCATCAACGAAATCCATCGAGATACTCTCCTATTTCCATTGCGGAACCTCCAAAGGATGTAATAGCCCACTGGGCTTCTTCGACTCGGCATTTACTTGTTGGCACACCATGCACTTCGAAACGAACTCTGCCACGTCCTTTTTCATTCCAGCCCAAAAGAAAATGTGTTTCATATCTCTGTACATCTTATCCCCTCCAGGATTTATGGTCATCTTCGAGTGATGCGCCTCTTCGAGAACTTTCCTTACTAGGTCTCCCACTTGTGGGACACATAGCCTTCCATCGCGCCTTAGCCATCCCTTGTCATCTATGGCATACCTACTGAGGTGACTTGACGTCTCACCACTAATCAACTTGTCCATGATTTCGACTATCTGTGGGTCTTCCTTCTGTGCAGTCCCTACTTGATCTAGAAATGTAGGTCTTAATTCAAGAGACGCTAACGTAGCAGTCAATGACTCAACAGCATGTGTAAAATCAAAGGTTGCTATAAACTCAAGGCTTTTCCTTTCAACAAACAAGGGGCTCAAAGTCAACCTTTTTCTACTTAGCACATCTGCCACCACGTTACCCTTGCCAGGGGTATAAGCTATATCGAAGTCATATGATGCCAAGAATTCCATCCACTGTTGTTGTCTCAGATTCAAATCTTTCTATGAGAAGAGGTACTTGAGCGATTTGTGGTCGGTATACAGCTCGAACCTCTCCCCTAGAAGATAATGGCACCAAGATTTAAGTGCAAAAACGATCGCGGCTAACTCCAAGTCATGCGTGGGATTGATTTTCTCATGAACCTTAAGTTGTCTGCCCCCGTAGCATATTACTCTTCCTTCTTGCATTAGGACAACGCCTAATCCCGTGCCGCATGCATCTGTGTACACCGAAAACACCTTGCCTCCGTCAGGTAATGCCAAAACTGGAGCTGTGGTGAGGGCAGTCTTGAGTCTCTGAAAAGCAGCGTCACACTCTATGTCATATGCAAAAGCTAGGTTCTTCTTTGTTAACTTAGTAAGAGGGGCTGAAATCTTAGCGAAGTCCTTAATGAACTTCCTGTAGTAGCCCGCCAAACCGAGAAATCTCCTCACCTCTGTTGCATTCTTAGGAATTTTCCAGTCTTGTACCACGACTACCTTTGCGGGGTCCACGGCTATGCCTTGCTTAGAAACGACATGTCCAAGAAACCGAACTTCCTTCCTCCGAAAATGGAATTTGGAGAACTTAGCCTTTAATTGGTGTGCTCTAAGTGTTTCCATGACTTCCTTGAGATGTCTAGAATTCTCTCCTTCATCTTTTGAGAAGATTAAAATATCATCCACGAAAACTACCACAAACTTGTTAAGGAACTCCCGAAACACCCTACTCATCAAATCTATAAAGTATGCGGGTGCATTCGTTAACCTAAACGGCATGACGAGCCATTCGAAGAAACCATCTGGAGTCCTAAACGCAGTTTTGTTAATGCTATCCTCAGCCACTCTAAGCTGATGGAATGTTGTGGCTAGATCGAGTTGAGAGAAAACAGATGCTCTCATAAGCTAGTCAAACAAATCGTCGATTCTTGGTAGTGGGTTCCTATTCTTCTTTGTCAGCTTGTTTAACTCACGATAATCTACGCATAGACGAAGCAATCCATCCGCCTTAGTAGCGAATACCACCAGAGCACCCCATTTAGAAATGCTTCGCCTTATGAAATTTTTCTCAAGTAACTCCTTAACTTGTTTACCGAGCTCTCTTCTTTCTCGCGGGGCCATGTGCCTAACAGGCAATGAAACTGGCTTGGCATTATCAACAAGGTAAATTCGGAAGTCTATCTCGCGTTTAGGAGGTAACCCCCTCACCTCATCAAAGACATATAGATATTCTCGGACCACTCTTACAGATTGCAAATTATCGACGAACAAGTCAAGAGATTCAAGATAACACAACATGACCGGACCCTTAGGGTTACAAGAAATTACAGGGGTATTACCGAGGCGAGTCATGAGCCTCACTACCCTTCGTTCACAATCAAGAATGGCTCCATAATTGGATAGCCAATCCATACCTAGGATAAAACCATATCCCATAAATCCAAGAAAATAAGCATTACACGTGAATTCTACGCTTAAGATAGAGATCCTCAAATCCTCACACATCATAGATAAATGGACGGAGCCCCCAATTGGATTTGAAACCATAACGGGATCCTCAACCAGAATAGTACTTAGGTGCAGATTTTCAACAATATCAGAAGAATATAAGTATGCGATGCGCCAGAGTCAAATAAGGCTTGAACAGGAAAGTCAGAAATGTAAACAAGGCTTTCTATGGAAATATCACTACCTTGGTCAAGTGCTGGAGTGGTGTTGAGAGCATGCAACTGCCCTCCAGAAGGTCCTGCTCGCTGGGTCTGCCCTTGCCCCTGTCCTTGCTTCTTAGGGCAATCCTTGCTGATGTGTCCAGTATTTCCACAATGGAAGCATTCACCCAACTTCCTCTTCTTATTTCTATAGACTTTAGCTAGATGTCCCGTAGTACCACAAAAGTTACATTTCCTTGTCTCACGTGCCTTGTCATTATTGTTGTTGTTGCCCTTGTTATTCTTGTTGCCTCCCTTCTTGAAGTCAACTTTCTTATTCTGAGTCTCATTAGGCTTAACCTCCTTCTTGCTATTCTTGTCTTCCTCATGAAGTAGAGCCATATCCACCAAGCTTTCAAAGGTCGCCCCCATGGGTATGTGAGTTATCGCCAAACTGTGTAGTGGCTCGTTCAATCCTCGAGAAAAGCGTACAGCCTTTTTCTGGGCCATGTTAACCAAGTCCAAACCGAACAGAGCAAGCTGATTAAACTTATTCACGTACTCCCTAACAGACATGTCCCCTTGCTTGAGTGCTAGGAACCTCTCCATCTGAAGATTCTCTTCTACTGACGATAAGAATTTAAGCCCAAACCTCTCCCTAAAGTCTGCCCAAGTCTCAACTGGCCTGGTAGCGTTGGTGACTTCCCACCAAAATGCATCTTCCTCTTTCAACAACCATGCTGCTAACTGAACTTTCCTATGGTCCCCCAAATCAAAGATAATAAACAAGTCTTCAGTCTCCTTCAGCCAGTTTCGTGCCTCAACAAAGGTTTCAGTTCCAATGAAGTTCTTGCCGCCCATTGCTTTAAAGTCTTTGCATATTTTGGCAAAGGCGGTACCAGGAGGAGGAGGAACCGCGACCACTGGGGGAGGAGGGGAGGGATGTCTGCTGGGCCCGCGCCGTTGGCCCTGGCTTCTAAGTACCTTTGGAACCATCCAGGTACGGTTATTCCCTCAGGCAGGTTAAGATCAGCCATGCTATAAAAACGAAAAGAAAAAGATTCAAACGAGGAAACAAAGGACAGTGTTAATGGCTTTTGGAGAATAGCCTTTTTAAACATAAAACTTTTCTTGAAAAATGCTTCTTTATAAATGGTTTTGAAAATAGTTTCAGAAGGTTTTTAAATCTTTTGCCCAGCCTGGTAACCTTCTGCTCTGATACCAAATGTAACACCCCACCTCCGCTAGGGTCACTCACAAAGGGAATGCACTAGTTTTGGTGGAGTATTATCTAGGTAAACATACACAGAGATATCACAAGGCAGAACATAAATAAAGCAGCGGTAGAAATTAAAAACCAAATTTTTATTACTTTCAAGAAAAGAGTCAAAACCCCATATATCCAAGGTACAAATTATTCCATTACATCAAGTTCCAAAAGGAGAATAAACTTAAGATAAAAAAGTAAATTATTCCCCATAAATAGCAGAAGCAACCATAGCGTAGCTCAAGACCAAACCGTACATGAGCTGACAGGAAGCAAGCTAAATCCAAGCTAAGAGCTAGTGTTTCCTCCCTGGGAACCTGGGGGGGTGGGGAACGAAAGAAAAAGAGGCGAAAGGAAAAGGGTCAGTCATAAGACTGGTAAGCCCTAGTGACTTTCAGTATAAAAACTAATAAAGGTAGCATGACATGTGAAAAATGGAATTAAACATAAGGATGATAACAGGACTGGTATGACAATTAAGATAACAAGATAAGTCAAGTCTAGCATCGCATATTCAAGATTCGCTACACCAACTGTACTAGTATTCTAACCCATGTCAAGTGCTAACCATGAAATGATCCCTTGGCGAAATATCATGAAGTGACACATTACGGGGTCCTACGGTACGATCTACTAATCGATCGGCTCCCTACAAGTTCTAACTCGTCGTGTGTCTGTGTCATACGGCCCTATCTTGAAATGTAGTAACCTGTGCTAGGTCCACCATAGGGTGTATCAAGCCCTATGGTGCCAACCACCGACACAAATCAAGCACGCACAGTGTAAACCTACTGGTGCCCAATGCCTGCTTTTTCAACTCCGGACTATGTGCACGACCGTAGTCCGCCTGAACCTACAATGGCGCACCTACTCAGCCGTTGTTCTGGACGCTTACAATCAGCCCAGTGATCGTGCCCACCCTGCCTAGTTCCAGGGTATCGTGATACGTCTAAGTGGGTTACTGCTGAAAAGGACCGCGTAACTAGGGTTTCTAATGGGTTAAGTGTTGTCATTCAAATTTGTGACTTAACCCTATCCAAATCATGTATCAAGTTGGTTAAGTGTGTTCAAGTGGTTCATGACTTAACCCTATCATGTGGCATTAATTCATTAATGCACCCCAACCTCTCACATTAGACTAATTGTTGTGGTCACTGGATTTGCCGGGCGGTTCTGGGCAGATTTACACCACAACATAGTCTAACCTCAGGTTTTACGTGTGATATGATCAACTCCCCACATTGGATCCTATTGTTTGCAGTCACTGGATTTGCCGGGTGGTTCCGGGCAGATTTACACTGCAAACTCAACCCAACCTCGAGTTGGCCATTTTTCAAGTTTATCTAAGTGTCATGCCCAGATTCAAGTTTCGAGTCTAAATTCATGTCACGTTTTTAGGTCATGTTTCATGTCAAATCGTGTCAAGTTCATGTCCATATCCAGGTTCAAGTTATAATAACGTTCATGTTCAAAGCCAATTCATGTTTTACCTAATCTACCCAAATCGTATTCCCATCGCACATAAACTCGAATCGATACAAATAAATCTAATTAGGGAATAACATAAAAAGGGATGGGTATAAGGTGGCAAAAGTGATTACTAGTATAGCATGGTATGACTTGAGATAAATGATTATAACATTACTGGCATATGGAATATCGGCCTCAAACATAAAGATTCCAAATCTAGAAAAATAAGGTACTAGTCAAGATAACAGTGACATAAGGTGATAATATAGTCATGGTAACGGTTGACATAAGATGATAGTCATAAACTTGTGACTAATAGCAGATTCAACATTGTAGGCATGATAATATGAGGGGTTTTTCTTTTTGATTTACAACATGAATAGGCCCCAAATCAATGTCATAGCAATATACCCAAAAGTCAAGATAAACAAGCATGGATGTAAAACAGTCATCATACACAGGTCCAATTTTAATTTACAACATATTCATATTACATTACAGTTTAAATATAAAAGTAACTGGGGCTTACAGATCGTGGTTCGAGAATCAGAAAAAGAAAGTCAATGTTGAATCTTTATATGCTTAGTCAAGTCCTAACAGAAATCCCCAAATCAGCAATTCTCTTAATGTAGTTTCGACGTAGAAGAATTAGTTCCTTTCTCTAACTTTTTAACCAGAATTAGAGCAGCATAAGGTCAGAGAGAATTTTGTGTAGGGAGACTAGTGTTAGGGGTTGTTTATATAGGGTCAGATCAATGAATGTAGACAGAAACGAGGCCAGAAACATCAAAGTGAATTCAGCTTTAAAAGTGGGCTCGGCCACCAGGTCGACCCCCAGGTCGACACCCAGGTCGACACTATGGTCGACCTGGTCCTGGGCAGGTTGACTCTATGGTCGACCCCCAGGTCGACCTGGTCCTGGGCGGGAAATTTCCCGCCCAGTCTGTTCTGTGGTTTGAATTCGAAATTCGAATTCGAATTCTGAGCTGTTTTGAACTTGATTTTCTGAAAACTTCGAAAGGTCATAACTTGGTCATACGGACTCCAATTTTCGAAAACTCGGACTCGTTTCCAAGCAGAATTTCGAGACGAACGCAATGGCATAACCCGTTGCCCTTGATTCTTATTTTAAAAATTTAATTATGCCTTGATTTATAGTTATAACACGTTATCAAAATATTGGTTGTTACAGAGTTTAAATTTTTTGACACTATATCGAATTTGGAATACTTTTCTCCTAGTCCTAACAAAGAGTGATAAATATTTTGGAAACGTGAATACATATCATTCATGGATTCATTTTCATTCATCTTAAAATTTTGAAACTAATTCTTAAGCATAGATATTTTGCTTTATTTAACCTTGTTAGTTCCTTCATGAGTAATTTCGAGTGTTCGCCAGATTTCATATGTTGTGTTGCACATACAAATCCGGTTGAACTCATTTCTATCTAAAGCACAATGCAACTTGTTCATAACTTTAGCATTGGAAGTAGCCTCTGCTTTTTCAGATGCAAACCATTATGTAAATAGTGTAGTAGGTTGTGTGTACTCTTTTTGTGTGATATTCCATGCATCAAAACTATTTGCTTGCATATAATTCCTCATTCGTGTAGCCCAATAACTATAGTTCATGCCATTAAAGAAGGGTGGTCTAGCAGTTGATTGGCCTTCAGTATATCCAATGTTACAACTAGTACTAGTGTTATTGTCCATATTGACTATGTATCAGACAACGATTTTACGGTTAGATGACGACCTTGCTATGATACCAATTGAAAAGTCGGTGTGTACGACTTAAGTAGGATCTATATGGATATAGCGGAAATACAGATGATATACTAACTAGCTAACATACAGTAGTTATGCAAATAGATAAGAATTGATATGATATATCACAAGTAGATAAAAGCAATAAGTAAAGTAAACTGGCACCAGGGATTTTATACTGGTTCAGATTTCTCGTCCTACGTCCAGTCCAGAATCTCCTCTTTGGAATTCACTATCACGCCCTCGCTTAACCCGAAGGAATAGGTCAGTACATCCGAGCCCCCACAAGGATGCCTCTCGCCTGAGCAACTACACAAGATATCAAGAACTACAAGAGATTTGACTTTTGCTTTGTGTTCTTTGATCAACACGAATAGTCAATGGTTTAAGTACACCTTCCTATAATCTTATCCTCGAGTATTTGAAATTAATGTGAAGATTTAATGGAAGTTAGTTGCTTTTCGAATCAAGATATGAGAAATGTTATCAAGGATTCAACAAGTAACTTGAATTTGGGAGAGTTTTATTTGCAAAGCATATAGAAGTTTAAATCAGAAAATAGAGAATATAATCAGAATTGGTCATTCGGAAAACACGTTTGAAGTGTTTATATAATATAGAAAGGTAACAATTCTTCATGAAGAGCTTTAACCAAAAGAAGTTTCCATTTCCTTTCAGAAATGAAGAGATTTCTCTTCATGAAGAAAGGCAATCTTTCAGAAAAATATTTACTGTTTTGAATCAGTCGACAGGTTAAAAATCATCTGTTGACTGCTTGAATTAAACTTTAAATCGTTTGGATTAAAAAACTTTTCAAAACTAGCCGTTATTTACAAAAACTCTATGAGCATTTGACTGGTCATTTATCTACCAGTCGACTGGTAGAGCTGAGTTTGTACATTTCTACTTTTTAAAGCCACATATATATATACTTTGTTTTGAATATTCGTTTTATACCGGAGGATAGATTTTAACATAATTCTAACACGACTCAATGTATATGTATATATAATCTTATCTCTATAACATGATTTCCATTACTACTTCTTTTGTTAGCATTAATCAAAATCTTGTTTTCAACAATTTTTAACATACTAAACATCATTAGACATCATAATAAACTTGTGTTATCAAACTCTAATCATCATTAAACCACATAAAACTACTAACAATAATTGACAAGAAACTAACCATTTATCAGTTAACACTTTCTCATTGGTTCCACCCCGTCAAACTTTTATGTAGAAGGAATACAAATGTTCTCAACTGATTCTGACAGCCTCTCGGTATCAGTAAATATTTCTAGAATTTAATTGGGTAGAGTTTCAATGCATTGAAGTTTTTAAATCGAAAGACGAACAAAATGGACACGGATTTGGGTATTCGTGGCAAACGGGACAGGGGTTGGGCTTGTGGAGGGTTCGTCCTTGGGGTATGGGACTGGGATTCGTTGGTGGGGGAAGAAGGGTGCTATTGTGGGATTGTAGGGCCCAGCCGTGAGCTGTAATGGGGTAGGAGGGTGCAGATTTGGGGCTAATTTGGGTTAATAGTGTGATATAGGGTTTAGAAAGGGGGTTTTAGGGGTTTTGAGTGGAGGTGGGGCCACGACATGGGATGGGGCCTGGTAGGGTGCTATGTAGGTAGGGCGGGGGGCTGGAGGTGAAGGAGGTAGGTGGTGGTGCAAGGGAGGAAGCAGGAGGGGTAAAGGTTACGGAAAAGGAGTGAAACTAAAATGGAAACAAGGAAAAAAACCCTTAGTTTTACAAGAGAAGATGGTTCATGGATCAGTGAGGTGTCAAAAGATGGAGAAATGGGATAAAACACAATCTAATAGCTTAAGGAGGTGAGACCTCATATGTGCTTTTGCCTTGTTTTAAAAGGGAAGTTCTTTTAAGCCTACTGTAGTTCTATCACGCCTATCTCTCGTTTGATCAAATAGTAAATCTGTTTGACGCGAAATTTTGAACCCTAATATATTTCATAGTTATGGATCCAATGAAACCAGTCTCGTCAATTTTGGAGTTCCTTTGACCATTCTTCTTATTATTTTATTACGATATTACTTAATTTTGACTAGTTGACACGGTATGCGTTTATTTTTTTTACGCTCACATACTAACACCAAATATTATGAAATTTGAAATATTACCATTATTTGATATTACAGATCCGATAAAACAGATTTTGCTGAATTCCAAGATCATTTGAAAAATGTCTCTTACTTCTAGCTTAAATTGATTTCTACCAATTTCCCGGCACACGTTTGTATTATGTATGCTAACACACTAACTCCGATTGACTTGAAATTTGAAACCTAACAATAATTTACTACTCCAGATCCGATGAAAGTGGTTTCGTCGAAATCCATAGTGACGACCGGGAATTTCGCTCGATCTGAATCAGTCGTTAAACCGATCTAGACCGTTTGAAACCCCTGATCGTTTGAGAACAGGACAAATTTGAACGCAGACGGAAGAACATTTCATTGTTATTACAACAATTCCATCAGATACAAGAATATACAGAGTATAATGAATAAATTACATTCGATAAATATCAGAGATTACAATAAATTACATAGCAGCGGAAAAACAATATAAAACACAACTGAAAGTAATACACGGATACAGAGCTTTCCGAGCATCGTTCCAGCTGTAAATCAGGATCATGTGAATATAAATCTGCAAAACCAAAACTACTAGCTGCCCATGCGGAAAATAGGGGCACCCAAAGTTTAGGTTAAAACAATAAACTCCAGGTCAGTCATGTGATTGGTGTGAGAACTAAAACAGTTATTAATATTGGTTTTAAAGTTAGGTAAATCAAGGGACCACGCCGTATAACACGGAACGGGTTTCCTCCCAAGAATACCAGTGCATAGAACAAACAGCGCAATGCTAAATAAAGAAAAATGAAGCTGTTATAAGACCCAGGTCCCATCACACAATGCAACGCAAGCCGGAGGATAGGGTTTTCCATTATAACAGCCAAAGCATGCTTGATACATTTAAAACACATTATTTGATACTATTATAGGTGTATAGTGTCAAAACAATTTCAATCATAAATATCAATCATAGGCGGCATAGCTACCATCTACTATGTCGCCATACTAGTTCTACAATCAAAACCGCAATACACGTATTGGTAATTGTATTTCCGTCATGAGTCCAGGGAAGGGGCAAGCTCCTCTCCGCTTCGAGACACTCTAGCAAATGCCTTAGGACTACACACTCTGGGTAACCCTGGGATCCTCCAAGACCGGTCCTCTCTTACGTTTGAGGATTAGTTATTCCTGAACACACGTTTCCCGGCCCTATAGGACCTATAATCGAGGCGCCTCGCATCCAAACCACAAAGGTGAAAAGTATATAAATGTCAGGGC
This sequence comes from Allium sativum, assembly GCA_030737875.1. Taxonomy (NCBI): domain Eukaryota; kingdom Viridiplantae; phylum Streptophyta; class Magnoliopsida; order Asparagales; family Amaryllidaceae; genus Allium; species Allium sativum. The sequence goes on from CM060913.1 coordinate 684,059,838, forward strand.
TGGTAGGTCATTGACACCACCCATAGCTAGAAAGAAACGCCGTGCACTCCTTGGGTCCTCATCCCGTTTTTGACTCATACCGAGGTGTGAGGCTCGCGAATCCACGCTATACACAAAGCTGCCACGTAGGATGTGCTTTGATCATCAACCACAAGACTTTGCTTTTCAACAGAAGCCTTGATCCATGCAACTCAGCGTGCCACACAGGCAATTCATGCCATGCGATTGATATCTATCGATATATAACCTCTAAGCTCGTACGTCTCAGAGAAGGGCGTTAAGCAAGAGAATAAATTCTCCGCCGCCAAACAGATATATATTTAACAGAAATCAATCAACACAGAATAAAATCCAATGTCAGACACACAATCCATTTACAAGTTCGTTCTGGGTCTGAACGAAACCGGAGGCACTTTCCTCGCATATCCATCGATCTCCAGGTACGTCTGGATGGCCACCAACTGATTCCCTCATCTTGGGTGTACAGCCCAATCAAGATCATCAATAATCACCCAAACGATGTGAAGACTTCCGGTCTTCAACCACCGTCTTCATCTTCGACATATCGTTGAATCGGTTATTCAGAATGGGTATAAACCCGGCCTTTCCGAACAATCCGAGTATATTAAAAACAAATGTTACACAAACACAACCTACGCCTCATTCCAATTCATTAGTCCTTAACCGTAAATCAGCAAGAGAACAATTTCCCAAATATTAACCCCAAAGGCCGAAACCAACATCATATCAATACCCAGGAAACCATTCTTCTTAACTAACCTACAACTAGTTTCTAAATTTCAATTCTTAGGGAAAGGTTCCCATTAATTTTATCCAAGATAAATTCTTTAAATTTATCCTTTAATCTTCCTTTGGATGTCGTTTCAAACCAAATTATGGTTTTCCAAACTAGTCGAGATTAGCGAACCACACCGAAGTAATTATTTATTTTATTTCCCAATCCCAACCTAATTATCCCATGAAGCAAAACTGGTAATACTTCATATCTAACACCACGGTGTTATCGGTAAAATTAATTACCATTTCACGTTCAAATCTAATTAAAGATTTAACTATCGCTTTGGAGCAAAACTGGTGATACTCCATTCTCGCTCATTTTTCTAATTTGATAATTTAAATTATCAATTCACATTTCAATCTAATTGCAGATTCATTAAAACTCCTTTTACTGGGTTAAAGAACTAATGTCATTTAAAACACAACTCACGACAAACCCAAATCATATTCTATTTATTACCGGGTTAAAGAACAAGTGTCATTTAAAACACCCTTCACGATAAACCCACAAATCAATTCTATTTACAACCAATTTCAAATCCAATTTATTTATTTAAAAATAAATGGGTTTTAATTTTAGTTCAAAATTAGTTCATTTCGATAAAAAACTATTTTTATCTTTTCAAATATGGAGTTTTTCATCCCAATTTTTCCCCAAATCATTTCTTATGATTTAACACAAATTATTGATATTTTTAATAATTTTATCAAGGCCCGTACAGTCGATTTCCATCAACGGCCATCGAACTGCACTTACAGCGACCTTTTCTGAATTTGATTTGGATGTATCTCCAAATCCAACCGTTAGATTTCAAATTTCTAATATTCGTTAGAAAGATCTTTTCGATATGAACCCAACAGTTCCGGGTTTAGGAGAATCCGACGGTCGGATCTCCCGTAATGTCCGTTTGAAATAAATGGTCGAAATTCACGAACTGCCACGGCGTGGCGCGTTCTATTCAGCCCATTATATAATATATATAATATATATTTCGTCAATTTCTATTTAAAACGAATTATATAAATAGTTTTAAATTCGTTTAAAAAACAATTTCAACTTCCATTTCAATTCAAATCAAAATTGAATTTTTCCTTATAAATTCGTTTTTAAAATTCATTTCTATTCAATTCAAATTTCAATTCAATTTGAATTCATTTCAATTCGTTTTCAATTTAATTCGAATTCGTTTTCAATTCAATTCAAATCAAATTCGTTTTCTATTCAAATCAAATTCGTTTTCTTTTCAATTCAAATTCGTTTTCTTTTCAATTCAAATTCGTTTCGTTTTCTATTCAATTCAAATTCGTTTTCTTTTCAATTCAAATTTGTTTTCTTTTCAATTCAAATTCAAATCAAATTCGTTTCATTTTGTATTCAATTCAAGTTTGTTTTCTTTTCAATTCAAATTCAAATCAAATTCAAAAACGAATATAATCGATATAAATATCGTTCACGTCAAAATAGCGCATCTCTAATCAACACGGCTTTATATTCAACAAATGGATCTATATTTCTTTCAATACACGACTCTATATCTTTGTCAACACACGACTAATCTCAACGAATGAGTACTGTCCAGCAGTGACTATTTTTGTTATTTAATATATTTTATGAAAATTAAGGAATCTATCGTTTGATATTAAATCAGACTCCAACCATAAATTAGTAAGAGAACGATTCCCTGAATATTAACCCCGAAGTCCGAAACCAACATCAAATCAATATCCAGGAGACCACTCATCTTATCTATTTTTCAGTTAGTTTCTAATTTTATATATGATGAAGATGTAAATTTTATTGTTAAAATACTTCGTTCAACACATGACTAATCTCAACGGATGAGTACAGTCAACACATGAACCTTTATTTTATAATGATAAAGATGTAAATTTTATTGTTAAAATACTTCGTTCAACACATGACTAATCTCAACGGATGAGTATAGTCAACACATGAACCTTTATTTTATAATATTCTTTATCTTCTAAATTGGAATGAGGCCCAATCAATTACCATATAAAGTTAATTATATGGATTCCATACAACACATGTATATACTAGCAACGATAAATAATCAACCATCATCCAAAGTGCGCTACACTGTATAAGCATCAAATATAGATATCTAACGCTTATAACAGCCTGTCAATCAATCGATCGACATGCAACTAATTATTGGGATTAGTGTATGTCGAATTTTATCCCAATACCCGTGTGGGTTTCTAATCAACAAACACAGATTTTTATTTGTGCAGTTGGGCGATGTGTAAAATTTATCATCCCAATCAATGTCCTTCAAATAGGTGTACATAAACAAATCGGCCGATCTGTAAATGAATATTTATTTATTCACATTCACGTTAAAAATTATATTTTCAACGATCAAATTATTTTATTCAACCTATGAATATTCTATTCGGTTCATTTATCAAATAAAATGATATCTTTATTTTTCTAACTTATTTTAGAAAATTTCGGCGGCATAACGGCACGATACTAGAAACGGGACGAGGCCTAGCCTAATCCCCAGTCAAGTGAAGGCCCACGCCATTAACACATCAATCAAATCCATTCCATTTCACCAAACAATTCAATTCAAACCAAATAATCTAACCAACTACACAACCAAACAATTAAACAAACAAGCCATCCATGGTCTGTGGATGACGGGTGTTGGGTGCTACTAAACACCGTCTGCATCCTAGTATAGATATATAACTAGAAAAAGAAATTGAAGAGTGAGAAGTTCTCACCGAAAGCTATCCCAACTTCACGACACTTCAAATGTAGAAGTCTTCGTCATTCTCGCCTTTTTTCACTTTCGTCGCTCGTAGCCACTACATATGTAAAAATCGAATTTTTACTTCGTTATTCAATATATAAAAATCGAATTTTTACTACGCAATTCAATATATAAAAATCAAATTTTTACTACGCTATTCAATATATAAAAATCGAATTTTTACTACGCTATTCAATATATAAAAATCGAATTTTTACCTCGCTATTCAATATATAAAAATCGAATTTTTACTACGCTATTCAATATATAAAAATCGAATTTTTACTACGCTATTCAATATATAAAAATCGATTTTTTACTATACTAACAATATAATCTCTTTGTTATTAAAAAAATAAACTTTCATGTTATAAAAATATAACTCTTCATCGTATAAAAATATCGCCTTTTCAATATGAAAAATATCGCCTTTTCAATATGAAAAATATCGCCTTTTCAAATATAAAGATGATATTTTTTCCTAATTAAAAATCGTATTCTTCTTCTATGAAAAATCATATTTTTATTCCACCAAATCATATATTTTTAACCTATATAAAAAGTTTATTTGCTACAATATATATCGAATCTTTTGTCACTAAAAATCCGTTTTGAAAATCAAATAAAAATCAGTTTTTAAAATCAATTAAAATCAGTTTTTAAAATCAATTAAAATCAGTTTTTAAAATCAATTAAAAATCAGTTTTTAAAATCAATTAAAAATCAGTTTTTAAAATCAATTAAAATCAGTTTTTAAAATCAATTAAAAAGCAAGAAAACTTACTGTAAATCATCGAATCAGGATGGAGGGCAGGTGGTTGAACGTGGATCGAGGTCGTCGCAGGGGCTTCATCGGGAGAGAGGGGCGCGGGGGTTGACTGGGCTGAGGCGGAGGTGGTGGTCGGCCAGGGGGGTGGCTGTGTCGGTTTCTTCGAGGGGGGGGGGGGTAGCACGGTTGACATCCGAGGGTAGTGGGGTGCGAACAGGGGGAGGGGGGCGCGATGGGAGTGCGCCGCCACCTAGGGCACGGCGGTGTGCAGCGCTGCCCTAGGGGGCGCGATGGCGGTTCTTCCGCCTCCGTCCTCCCTCCATTTTTCACTCTCTCTTTTTCGTTTTCGATTTGGGTTTGAACGGGGGAGGGGGGCATATAAAGGAAAGGGAGAGAGAGAGAGAAAGTTTTAATTTATTAAATTCAGAAAAGTTGACTTTTTATATACGACCTCTAAACGAGGCCCACCGCCTGTCGTCCATAGCGTATTACCCCCATTCCGAACACAATGGGATATGTATCGCAAGCTTATTCGACTGTTTCGATCAGTTTCCGTTAAAATCAACATATATCTCTATATATTGAATTTGAATGCGCATTTCAATTTGCTGGGGTCACAAACTAGCTCTAAAAATTCCCGAATAATATTTTCTAGCTTCGTATTGACGATACGGTCTTAACAAAACTAGTTTCGTCGAATTCTGAGACCGTTGGAAAAATGGCCATTTTCCAGTCGATTAAATTCAACTGAAATGGTCAAACGCGTTTTCCTTTGCCACACTCACATATTGATTCGAAAAATTATGAAATTTAAAACCCAGCAATAATTTGACATCACGAACCCAACAAAAGTGGTTTCGTCGAAATCCGAGGTCATTTGCAAAATCCCCATTTTTAAGGGCCTGAATTCCATAGCGACTATTCAGAATTTTCAACTGGACATATCTTTTGATTCCCGCTATGAAATCTTGATTTGTCGGATTCATTGGAAAGATATTCCCTATTAGATCCTATTATTTTTGGTTTCACTAAAATCCGGATTATTTTGCACCCGGTACATTCAATTGAAGTTTGAAATCGAATTATCAAACTACCGCGCCATTTTCAATTCTATTTATAATTATATATAAATATTTATATTCTAACGAAGATCTATATAACTATATACGTTCGAATTATATTCAAAATAAATTTTCGTCGATATTATTTAAAATAATTCATTTTAAATATTCAAAATTCGCTAAAATAGCCAAAATAAAAATTTTAAACTGGCTCAGATTTTCGGGTTGTTACAATCTCCCCCACTTAAAACTTTTCATCCCCGAAAAGGAACAAAGTCGAAAGTGGTTTGATTAATCAACTCTACGTTCGATCTGGCTTCCATTCTCCAACTTTTCAGTTTCTGAGAATTTTCAAATTTTCAAAAATTTGGCTAACACCCTAAATTTTCGAAAAATTTCGCCATAACCTCCCCTGCACCGGGAGCCACTGGAAAATCCCGAAATCGCCATATAGGCCTTCTGATCTCAAAAAGAAAAAGAAAAAGCCAAGCGGCTAGCCAATAGGCTCATAAAATCATCATCACCCAAACAAAACAGTAAATTATATAGTAAACATGTACCTATTTGTCGGGCAAACAAATTTTATTCTACGCTCTAGCCTCCTTGCTATGACCTGTTCAATGTAAGTACATGTATATGCAAGCAAATGCAACTAATTTTCTATACAGTCCAATATTTGGTACAATTAGGCATAATGTTCAAAATTTATCAAACAACTAAACATACAACACAAACATCAATCAATTATTGAATTAGAGTTTCAAATTCATAATTTTGATACATATACAAAAAATCATGTTTTTGATGCCAATTCACAACAAATAAATCTATCTATATAAGTTTTGGTTCTCACACCAGCCTAATGGAAATATATAGATATCACACCTTCGTCACTCGAAAATAAATGCTGATGATGTTTCGAACCACCATCAGAACATCTCCGGGCTACTAGAGTGCGGTTCTATATCTATCCGGTATATTAAAACTTCGAATATACGTTCATGACGCGTATATGCAAAATCTTTATATATCGGATTGTCCAAATTCAAAATAAATAAATACTCAAATATGTATAATTGATTTAAATTTTCAAAAAAAAAATTGTTTTCATTTGAAAAATATACTCTTCATACCCGTTCTAGGATACTACTGATCCTATCTCTAACGAGTCATTCTAATTGGATATTACTAATCCAATATCTGATGAATTCTTTCGTATGGTTCTAACGTGTCTTGTTCTCAAGCTCTGTAAACCAAAGATCTGATACCAAATGTGACGGCCGAGAATTTCGCTCGATCCGAATCAGTCGGTAAACCGATCTAGACCGTTCGAAACCCCTGATCGTTTGAGAACAGGACAAATTTGAACGCAGACGGAAGAACATTTCATTGTTATTACAACAATTCCATCAGATACAAGAATATACAGAGTATAATGAATAAATTACATTCGATAAATATCAGAGATTACAATAAATTACATAGCAGCGGAAAAACAATATAAAACACAACTGAAAGTAATACACGGATACAGAGCTTTCCGAGCATCATTCCAGCTGTAAATCAGGATCCTGTGAATATAAATATGCAAAACCAAAACAACTAGCTGCCCGTGCGGAAAATAGGGGCACCCAGAGTTTAGGTTAAAACAATAAACTCCAGGTCAGTCATGTGATTGGTGTGAGAACTAAAACAGTTATTAATATTGGTTTTAAAGTTAGGTAAATCAAGGGACCACGCCGTATAACAAGGAACGGGTTTCCTCCCAAGAATACCAGTGCATAGAACAAACAGCGCAATGCTAAATAAAGAAAAATGAAGCTATTATAAGACCCAGGTCCCATCACACAATGCAACGCAAGCCGGAGGATAGGGTTTTCCCTTATAACAGCCAAAGCATGCTTGATACGTTTAAAACACATTATTTGATACTATTATAGGTGTATAGTGTCAAAACAATTTCAATCATAAATATCAATCATAGGCGGCATAGCTACCATCTACTATGTCGCCATACTGGTTCTACAATCAAAACCGCAATACACGTATTGGAAATTGGATTTCTGTCATGAGTCGAGGCAAGGGGCAAGCTCCTCTCCGCTTCGAGACACTCTAGCAAATGCCTCAGGACTACACACTCTGGGTAACCCTGGGATCCTCCAATACCGGTCCTCTCTTACGTTTGCGGATTAGTTATTCCTGAACACATTTCCGGCCCTATAGGACCTATAATCGAGGCGCCTCGCATCCAAACCACAAAGGTGAAAAGTATATAAATGTCAGGGCTGGTAGGTCACTGACACCACCCATAGCTAGAAAGAAACGTCGTGCACTCCTTGGGTCCTCATCCCGTTTTTGACTCATACCGAGGTGTGAGGCTCGCGAATCCATGCTATACACAAAGCTGCCACGTAGGCTGTGCTTTGATCATCAACCACAAGACTTTGCTTTTCAACAGAAGCCTTGATCCATGCACCTCAACGTGCCACACAGGCAATTCATGCCATGCGATTGATATCTATCGATATATAACCTCTAAGCTCGTACGTCTCAGCAAAGGGCGTTAAGCAATAGAATAAATTCTTCGCCGCCAAACAGATATATATTTAACAGAAATCAATCAACACAGAATAAAATCCAATGTCAGACACACAATCCATTTACAAGTTCGTTCTGGGTCTGAACGAAACCGGAGGCACTTTCCTCGCATATCCATCGATCTCCAGGTACGCTTGGACAACCACCAACTGATTCCCTCATCTTGGGTGTACAACCCAATCAAGATCATCAGTAATCACCCAAACGATGTGAAGACTTCCTGTAACACCCCACACCCACTATGGTCACTCACTAAGGGAATGTCTTAACTTCGGTGGAGCATTTTAAGTGAATATAGAACAGAAAAATTACACAAGACAGATATAAATACTTGAAAATCTAAAACATCATTTCATTGCAGCAGAAGGTAAACATGTTTAGTTACAACACCATAAAGAGTCAAGTACTAAATATCCATCCTGATAAAACATAAGTACATAATCCCACTACATAAACAATAGCCATAAAAGAAAAGATAAGCTGGGCTTTACATCACGGTCCAAGCCCCAAGAGATAGATAAAGAAGTCTGATCAAAGCCCACTAGTGCAAGGCCCAACCTGAGGACCTGAGGGGGAAAAAGATAAAAACAACGGGGTCAGACATAAGTCTGAGTGAGCCCTATAACTTTAACAACACAATTATTAAAGTAATTTGGGTATGATATAAACTTGGTACGGGATGACTGGGGATAAATGACTACACTAAGTAGCCAACTAGACATAGGATGAACTAAGATAACGGTAAAGACGCATCTACCCACCCAAGGGTAATTACTAACTGCACCACACCAGTCATTCCTACTTAAAGGTTGATCCCACCCAAGGACTTAGAAATTTTACCCAGTAGTTTCGTGTACCCCTAGCTGACTACATAGGTGCCGTCTGCCCCTATCTCCACTAGGTGTACCCACTACTCCCCAAGCGATCGGCTCCCTACCGTAGATACCCGTGTTGGCCCCACAGTGGGGTGTATCACTCCCCAAAGTGGCAACCCGATACAACCAATGGTGCACGGCTTATACCTACACGATGCAACAACGTCTTACCTACCAGCCCGGGTCCACACACGCATATGAAACCCGTTGGACTTGCGTTGCCACCGCTAACCCGTTTTGGCCTCTTATAATCAAGCCCAGTACGCGTGTCCCATCCTCGACATGGGTCGAGCCCAATAAGATACATATGGGTTACTAGGTGAAATGGGCCCCCACAAGCTACCCACCTAAGCTTGTCCCTTTATTTAGTGCATCCCACTTAACCCTTTAATCATGTTTAATTACATGTTTCCACTTGGTTAAGTATTCTAATCGTATTTTCTATTGCCACCCAAGGCAACTCACTAGATTTCCACATGCCACCCAAGGCACTTTCTTGATTTCAACATGCCACCCAAGGCACCCACTTAACCCCTCATGCCCACTACATGCTTATCTGGTTAAGTGTTTTTTAATTGATTAAGAACGTAACCGTTGTAAAGACCTCTCACATTAGACTATCTTTTATGGCAGCTGGATTTGCCGGTTGGGTCCGGGCAGCCTTACGCCATAACCGAGTCTAACCTCGTGTCTATACACTTGTCACGTATTTAGTTTGTGCCTAAGACCTCTCACATTGGGCCAATCATTTGTAGCCGCTGGATTTGCCGGTCGGTTCCGGGCAGTCTTATGCTACAAAAGGGTCCAACCTCGTGTCTTAGTCGATTAATTACACCTAATTAATCACCCCCATATTTCGAATTAATTTTCCCTAATTAATTCCAATTTTAACGATGTACATAATTGACTCAATTATGTCCATCCAATTTATGGTATGCATAATCATACCAACTTCACACCATTTTATTAATATGTATATTAACCCCATCGTTTCCCACGTAATTCGCCAACATGACATAAAAGGGAAGATTCATCACAAATACAATGGGTTCAACTTGCATACCATTAACATCAACATGGGTTTAAAGGTGTCAACATGCATATAGCATCAAACCCAACTAGCATAAATAATCAACCCAAAATTGCATGAATCACATATGTCATAAGGAGGTTAACTTGCATAAGTTATTTATGTCATACAAAGGGGTAAACTTGCATATGTATGTATGACATACAAAGGGGTTTACTTGCATATGTATGCATATCATACTAAGGTGTAAACTTGCACATGTTACTTGCATATCATCAAACACCAAACTTGCATAACATGTCATATATGAACATGCATATAGTCATACACCAAACTTGCATAACATGTCATAATGGATCAATGTTTATCATAGCAATTTGCATAACTAGCATCATGAACACATAGCCTAACCCTTGCATAACTTGCATAACATCATGATCATGTAGCATATAACTTGCATAACTTGCATAACATCATGAACATGTAGCATATGACTTGCATAACTTGCATAACATCATGAACATGTAGCATATAGCTTGCATAACTTGCATAACATCATGAACATGTAGCATATAGCTTGCATAACTTGCATAACATCATGAACATGTAACATATGACTTGCATAACTTGCATAACATCATGAACACATAACACATAACTTGCATAACATTACAAACACATAGCATATGATAACATAATCTTGCATTGATCCACATTCATAGCCATAACCTCATTATATCCTATCATAATCATTCCAACAATTGGTTATTAAGGCTATAGAAAACTCACAACTTGTTGATTAGCACTCCTAAGAAGAAGATTAAGTTGCTAGAGTTGATTAGAGGTTGATTTGAGAAGCTATCTTCCTCTTTAATTTGATGGAGGCTCCTTCAAGTTGCATTTTGACGGCATGACGGTGTTGTATCTATTTTTAGTATGAATTAGGGTAGTCCTAGGGTGTATTTATAGATTAGTTAGGTGTTTTAGGCCATTAGATTAACCCTAAATCAGATTAGAGCCGTTAGATCTCGTCCTAGCCACCAAAACACAGCCCAAAAGCCAAACTGATGCACCCAGGTCACCTGGGCTCGACCAGGGAGGTCGACCCCCAGGTCGACACTAGGGTCGTCACCCTAGTCGACCTGGTGGGAAGGTCGACACCCCTGTCGACCCCCAGGTCGACTCCCTGGGTCTGGCGGGAATTTTCCCGCCACTTCTGAAATTTTGAAATTTTTGTTTTAAATCTGTTTTAAATTTCTGAAAACTTCTCCGGGCCTTAACAGGGTCATACGGACTCCGATTTTTGAAAACTCGGACTCTATTTCGCGTATTTTTCCGAGATGAACGCAATGGAATAGCCCGTTTCCCCTGATTCAGATTTTTAAATTTAATTCTGTCCTGTTTCATATTATAGCAAGTTATTCAACATACGGGGTGTTACATTCTCCCCTACTTAAAGGATTTCGTCCCCGAAATCTTTAAGTCAAGAAGAACGTATCCTACCAACCAAACAACCATCTACTAAACCATCAACCACTGGCATCTATTGTCCTTAAAGTTTCTAATGCTGTATGAACATATGCAAAGAGTGTGTGTATATGTTCCCTGTCTAATGCAAAATCAGGCGGTCTACTGATTCAGTTGACCTCCTTAATGCAAACCATGATAGTGCCATGCATCCAATATGTATGCGAAAGAACCTTATCGACACATACTATTTCTACATGAGTGCACAACCATTCACCAAAATGCATCATCCATATGATAGCACAACCATTATACATTCATTAATATAGCTACCTACACACAGTTATATGCAATATGCAATATGAAGTGACTGAGCCGATCTAGTGTCTAAAGTGTGTGTATATGCATCCACGAGCAACCACTAGCAACCACTTGCATCCACACGCATCCATCAAACATAACATGTCTCAAACACATGTTTCAACAATAGGTTTAACCTATCTAAAGGTCAAAGATACTAATGAGAGGACATACTAAAGATAAGATAAGCACTAGACAAACGATAAAGGAGAAGTTAAAAGACATACCCTCAAAAAGGAATGGGTATAGTGAGCGCATCTTCGCTTCTGTCTCCCAAGTAGCATTGCTCTCATCCTCTCCCCATTGCACTTTGACTAGTCGCACCTCTCTGTTCCTCAACTTCCTAATCTCTGACCCAAGGATGCGGGTAGGAGCTCGTCGAATAGTCGCATCACGCTCTACCTCCACTTCTTTAAGCAAGCTCGGCTCTACCACCTCTGCGGTCTCATGTAGGCACTTCCTCAAATGTGACACATGGAATATGTCTTGTACCCCCACTAAGTCTCTCGGGTAAATCCACTCTATATGCCATCCGTCCAATCCTTTCCTTAATAGGAAACGGTCCTACGAACCTTGGAGCTAACTTCCCAACGGACCCAAAGCGAACAACATTCCGTAATGGAGATACTTTGACAAAGACCATGTCCCCAACATTAAACTCCAGATCCGTCCTCCTCTTGTCCGCATAAGATTTCTGCCTATCTTGCGTTGCTTTCATCCTTCTTCGAATCAAATCAATCTTTTCCAAAGTCTCTCTAACCATATCAGGCCCAAGCAAGATCTTATCCGTAGATTCCCACCAACATGTAGGTGATCGACAAGGCCTTCCATAAAGAGCTTCGAAAGGAGCCATACCAATACTGGACTGAAAGCTGTTATTATACGCGATCTCCACCAATGGAAGATGCTCTTCCCATGTACCTCCAAAATCTAAGATACAAAGCCTCAAGAGGTCTTCCAGAACACGATTCACCCTCTCGGTCTGGCCGTCCGTCTTAGGATGATATGCGGTGCTCAGACACAACTGAGTCCCCACTGCTTCTTGCAAACTCTTCCAAAACTCGCTAGTGAAGATAGGATCTCGATCGCTCACTATGCTAGAGGGTACCCCATGCAATCGAACTATCTCTTGAAGATAAGCCATGGAGCAGTCCTCTTGCTCTTCACGGGTATAAAATGGGCACTCTTAGTAAGTCTGTCTACCACAACCCAAATTCCCGTATTACCCTTCCTCGATCTCGGTAACCCGTCAATAAAATCCATCGAGACGCTATCCCACTTCCATTGCGGAACTTCCAATGGGTGAAGCAACCCACTAGGTTTCTTTTGCTCCGCTTTCACCTGTTGGCACACCAAGCATCTAGCGACATACTCGGCCACATCTTTCTTCATACCGGCCCAAAAGAAAACTCGCTTCATGTCTTGGTACATCTTGTCCCCACCGGGATGAATGGTCATCCTAGAACAGTGTGCATCATCAAGAATAGCCTTCCTCAAACCCTCGTCTTGCGGTACACAAAGTCTACCGTCTCTACGCAAGCACCCCCTATCGTCTAGGGTGTACCTACTCAAATGGCTGGACGACTCCCCCCTTATGAGCCTCTCTACTAACTCAACCAACTGTGGGTCGTCCCGCTGTGCCTCGCCAATCCGTTCCAAAAGAGTAGGTCTGACCTCCAAGGATGCTAGCAAACCGGGTATATAGTCAACGGAAGGTCTGAAATCAAACATCGAGATAAATTCCAAGCTTCGTCGTTCCATGAACAACGGACTCAAGGACAACCTTTTTCTACTCAAGGCGTCTGCCACCACGTTACCCTTGCCAGGGGTATACGCTATCTCGAAATCATAGGATGCTAAGAACTCCATCCACCTTTGCTGTCTCAAGTTCAAATCCTTCTGAGAAAACACGTACTTCAATGATTTGTGGTCCGTGAACAATTCGAACCTCTCTCCAAGAAGATAATGGCGCCAAATCTTAAGCGCAAAAACAATAGCGGCCAACTCTAAATCATGGGTAGGGTAATTTTTCTCATGGGCTCTCAACTGCCTTCCACCGTAGGCAATTACCCTTCCCTCTTGCATTAAGACTACGCCCAGTCCTGTCCCACAAGCATCGGTATAGACAACAAATGGCTTACTCCCATCTGGCAACACTAAGACTGGAGTTGTGGTTAAAGCTCTCTTTAACCGTCGGAACGCATCATCACAATCTACGTCCCATACGAAGACCAGATTCTTCTTTGTCAAGCGAGTTAATGGGGCTGATATCTTCGCGAAGTCCTTGATAAACTTCCTATAGTAGCCAGCCAACCCCAAGAAACTCCTCACCTCGGTAGCATTCTTCGGAACCTTCCAATCTTGGATGGACACTACCTTCGCGGGATCCACAGCTATCCCTTCCTTGGAGACCACGTGCCCCAAGAACCGCACTTCCTTCCTCCAGAAGTGACATTTAGAGAATTTAGCCTTAAGGCTATGCGCTCGAAGAGTCTCCAACACTTCCCTAAGATGTAGGGCATGCTCTTCCTCACTCTTAGAAAATACTAAGATGTCATCCACAAAGACCACCACGAACCTATTAAGGTACTCCCTGAACACCCTACTCATCAAATCAACAAAGTATGCAGGGGCGTTCGTCAAACCAAATGGCATCACCAGCCACTCATAGAAACCATCTGGAGTCCTAAAGGCAGTCTTGTCTATGCTATCCTCAGCCACTCTCAACTGATGAAACCCCGTGGCCAAGTCCAACTGCGAAAATACTGAAGCGCCAACCAACTGATCAAAAAGATCATCAATCCTCGGCAATGGTTGTCTATTCTTCTTTGTGAGCTTGTTGAGTTCTCTATAGTCTACACAAAGTCTGAGGGACACATCCGCCTTCGTGGCAAAGACTACTGGAGCACCCCACTCCGATATGCTTCGTCTTATGAACCCCTTCTCAAGCAACTCCCCTACTTGCTTATGGAGTTCCCTCCTCTCACGAGGAGCCATGTGGCGCACTGGTAAAGATACTGGTTTAGCATTGTCCACCAGATATATTCGGAAGTCTATCTCCCGCTTCGGAGGTAAGCCCTTCACCTCCTCAAACACATCCGAGTATTCCCGGACCACTCTAACAGATCGCAAACTCTCGACCAAAGCGTCAAGCGATTCAAGATAACTTAGGATAACAGAATCTATGGGATTACAAGAGATCTCGAGAGTGTTACCCAAGCGGGTCATGAGCCTAACAACTCTCCTTTTGCAATCAAGAACGACACCATTACTGGATAACCAGTCCATGCCCAAAATCAACCCATAGCCCGTGAAGCCTAAAACAAAAGCATCACATCTAAACTCAACGCTAAGTATAGAAATCTTCAAACCCAAACATATCATGGACAAATAAGTGGAGCCCCCAATTGGGTTTGAAACAACCAAGGGATCATCTACTAGACTGGTGTCTAAGTGCAGTGACTCAACTAATGATGATGAGATAAACGAATGCGATGCGCCAGAATCAAACAAAGTACGGACAGGATGATCAAACAGAAAAACTAGACTTTCAACGGAAATAGTTCTACCTCTTTCCTGAATCGGTGGAACCGCGAGAGCCTGAACTTGCCCCCTTGCCTGACCCGGTGCCATAAGAGCTTGCACCTGTCCTCCTGAGGTAGATCCCGTCCTTTGCCCCTTCTTAGGGCAATCCTTCACCCAGATGCCCTGCTTTGCCACAGTGGAAGCAGCCAGTCTTCTTCTTCTTCTTACGACAATCTTTGCTTAGGTGGCCTGGTGTCCCGCAATTGAAGCATTTCTTCTTTCCCTTGCCAGCGTTGCCTTTCCCACCTTTGTTTTGTTGTTGTTGAGGTCTCTTTTGATCTCCTTTCTTCTCGGGTGCCTTATTAGCATTGGGACCCTTCTCTTCCTCATGCATGAGTGCCATGTCTACTAGCTTCTCAAAGGTGCCCCCCGTAGGGATGTGAGTCATAGCCAATCCATGCATCGGTTCATTCAAGCCTTTCACGAACCTCAAAGCCTTCTTCTCCGGTGTATTCACCATGTCTATGTCAAACCTTGCCAATTGATTAAACTTGTTGACATATTCCTTCACCGAGAGGTTTCCTTGCTTAAGAGTCAAGAACCTTTCCATATACAAGTTTTCCTCCGCCCTTGAGAGAAACTTTACCACAAATCTTTGCCTGAAATCCGCCCAAGAGTCAACAGGGCGCTCTCCATTAGTGACCTCCCACCAGAATGAGGCCTCTCCCTTCATTAACCAAGCAGCTAACTTGACTTTCTTTCCTTCTTCCATCTCAAAGATGTCTATCAACTCTTCCACCTCCTTAAGCCAATCTCTCGCTTCTACAAAAGTTTCTGATCCTTGAAAAGGTTTCCCTCCCATAGCCTTAAATTCCTTGCAAGTCTTAGCAAAAGTATCCATGCGAGGAGGAGGAGGGGGAGGAGGAAGATCGGGTGCTACTGTTGGTGGAGGAACATTTGCTGGACCCGCAGTGGCGGCCCTAGCCTCCATCAATCTCCTATACCATACTGGTATCGTCACACCCTCCGGAAAGTTAAGATCTTCAGCCATGCTGAAACGAAAAAGGAAAGATTCAAACGGAGAATTCGAAGGATAAATATATGGCTATTGGGGATTATGCTTTTCTTTCAAAAACTTTTCTCTTTAAAGACATGTTTTTGAAAATACTTCTTCCAAAAATGTTTTTAGAAAAATAGTTTTCTAAAAAATTTATCTGTTCTGGTAACCTTCAGCTCTGATACCACGTGTAACACCCCACACCTGCTAAGGTCACTCACTAAGGGAATGCCTTAACTTCGGTGGAGCATTTTAAGTGAATATAGAACAGAAAAATTACACAAGACAGATATAAATACTTGAAAATCTAAAACATCATTTCATTGCAGCAGAAGGTAAACATGTTTAGTTACAACACCATAAAGAGTCAAGTACTAAATATCCATCCTGATAAAACATAAGTACATAATCCCACTACATAAACAATAGCCATAAAAGAAAAGATAAGCTGGGCCTTACATCACGGTCCAAGCTCCAAGAGATAGATAAAGAAGTATGATCAAAACCCACTAGTGCTAGGCCCAACCTGAGGACCTGAGGGGGAAAAGATAAAAACAACGGGGTCAGACATAAGTCTGAGTGAGCCCTATAACTTTAACAACACAATTATTAAAGTAATTAGGGTATGATATAAACTTGGTACGGGATGACTGGGGATAAATGACTACACTAAGTAGCCAACTAGACATAGGATGAACTAAGATAACGGTAAAGACGCATCTACCCACCCAAGGGTAATTACTAACTGCACCACACCAGTCATTCCTACTTAAAGGTTGATCCCACCCAAGGACTTCGAAAATTTACCCAGTAGTTTCGTGTACCCCTAGCTGACTACATAGGTGCCGTCTGCCCCTATCTCCACTAGGTGTACCCACTACTCCCCAAGCGATCGGCTCCCTACCGTAGATACCCGTGTTGGCCCCACAGTGGGGTGTATCACTCCCCAAAGTGGCAACCCGATACAACCAATGGTACAAAACTTATAACTACACGATTCAACAACGTCTTACCTACCAGCTCGGGTCCACACACGCATATGAAACCCGTTGGACTTGCGTTGCCACCGCTAACCCGTTTTGGCCTCTTATAATCAAGCCCAGTACGTGTGTCCCGTCCTCGACATGGGTCGAGCCCAATAAGATACATATGGGTTACTGGGTGAAATGGGCCCCCACAAGCTACCCACCTAAGCTTGTCCCTTTATCTAGTGCATCCCACTTAACCCTTTAATCATGTTTAATTACATGTTTCCACTTGGTTAAGTATTCTAATTGTATTTTCTATTGCCACCCAAGGCAACCCACTAGATTTCCACATGCCACCCAAGGCACTTTCTTGATTTCCACATGCCACCCAAGGCACCCACTTAACCCCTCATGCCCACTACATGCTTATCTGGTTAAGTGTTTCTTAATTGATTAAGAACGTAACCGCTGTAAAGACCTCTCACATTAGACTATCTTTTATGGCAGCTGGATTTGCCGGTTGGGTCCGGGCAGCCTTACGCCATAACCGAGTCTAACCTCGTGTCTATACACTTATCACGTATTTAGTTTGTGCCAAAGACCTCTCACATTGGGCCAATCATTTGTAGCCGCTGGATTTGCCGGTCGGTTCCGGGCAGTCTTATGCTACAAAAGGGTCCAACCTCGTGTCTTAGTCGATTAATTACACCTAATTAATCACCCCCATATTTCGAATTAATTTTCCCTAATTAATTCCAATTTTAACGATGTACATAATTGACTCAATTATGTCCATCCACTTTATGGTATGCATAATCATACCAACTTCACACCATTTTATTAATATGTATATTAACCCCATCGTTTCCCACGTAATTCGCCAACATGACATAAAAGGGAAGATTCATCACAAATACAATGGGTTCAACTTGCATACCATTAGCATCAACATGGGTTTAAAGGTGTCAACATGCATATAGCATCAAACCCAACTAGCATAAATAATCAACCCAAACTTGCATGAATCACATATGTCATAAGGAGGTTAACTTGCATAAGTTATTTATGTCATACAAAGGGGTAAACTTGCATATGTATGTATGACATACAAAGGGGTTAACTTGCATATGTATGCATATCATACTAAGGTGTAAACTTGCACAAGTTACTTGCATATCATCAAACACCAAACTTGCATAACATGTCATATATGAACATGCATATAGTCATACACCAAACTTGCATAACATGTCATAATGGATCAGTGTTTATCATAGAAATTTGCATAACTAGCATCATGAACACATAGCCTAACCCTTGCATAACTTGCATAACATCATGGTCATGTAGCATATAACTTGCATAACTTGCATAACATCATGAACATGTAGCATATGACTTGCATAACTTGCATAACATCATGAACATGTAGCATATAGCTTGCATAACTTGCATAACATCATGAACATGTAGCATATAGCTTGCATAACTTGCATAACATCATGAACATGTAACATATGACTTGCATAACTTGCATAACATCATGAACACATAACACATAACTTGCATAACATTACAAACACATAGCATATGATAACATAATCTTGCATTGATCCACATTCATAGCCATAACCTCATTATATCCTATCATAATCATTCCAACAATTGGTTATTAAGGCTATAGAAAACTCACAACTTGTTGATTAGCACTCCTAAGAAGAAGATTAAGTTGCTAGAGTTGATTAGAGGTTGATTTGAGAAGCTATCTTCCTCTTTAATTTGATGGAGGCTCCTTCAAGTTGAATTTTGACGGCATGACGGTGTTGTATCTATTTTTAGTATGAATTAGGGTAGTCTTAGGGTGTAATTATAGATTAGTTAGGTGTTTTAGGCCATTAGATTAACCCTAAATCAGATTAGAGCCGTCAGATCTCGTCCTAGCCACCAAAACACAGCCCAAAAGCCAAACTGATGCACCCAGGTCACCTGGGCTCGACCAGGGAGGTCGACCCCCAGGTCGACACTAGGGTCGACACCCTAGTCGACCTGGTGGGTAGGTCGACACCCCTGTCGACCCCCAGGTCGACTCCCTGGGTTTGGCGGGAATTTTCCCGCCACTTCTGAAATTTTGAAATTGTTGTTTTAAAATCTATTTTAAATTTCTGAAAACTTCTCCGGGCCTTAACTGGGTCATACGGACTCCGATTTTCGAAAACTCGGACTCTATTTCGCGTATTTTTCCGAGACGAACGCAATGGCATAGCTCGTTTCCCATGATTCAGATTTTTAAATTTAATTCTGCCCTGTTTTATATTATAGCAAGTTATTCAACATACGGGGTGTTACACTTCCGGTCTTCAACCACCGTCTTCATCTTCGACATATCGTCGAATCGGTTATTTAGAATGGGTATAAACCCGGCCTTTCCGAACAATCCAAGTATATTAAAAACAAATGTTACACAAACACAATCTACGCCTCAATCCATTTCATTAGTCCTTAACCGTAAATCAGCAAGAGAACAATTTCCCAAATATTAACCCCGAAGGCCGAAACCAACATCAGATCAATACCCAGGAAACAATTCTTCTTAACTAACCTACAGCTAGTTTCTAAATTTCAATTCTTAGGGAAAGGTTCCCATTAATTTTATCCACGATAAATTCTTTAAATTTATCCTTTAATCTTCCTTTGGATGTCGTTTCAAACCAAATTATGGTTTTCCAAACTAGTCGAGATTAGCGAACCACACCGAAGTAATTATTTATTTTATTTCCCAACCCCAACCTATTTATCCCATGAAGCAAAACTGGTAATACTTCATACCTAACACCACGGTGTTATCGGTAAAATTAATTACCTTTTCACGTTCAAATCTAATTAAAGATTTAACTATCGCTTTGGAGCAAAACTGGTGATACTTCATTCTCGCTCATTTTCCTAATTTGATAATTTAAATTATCAATTCACATTTCAATCTAATTGCAGATTCATTAAAACTCCTTTTACTGGGTTAAAGAACTAATGTCATTTAAAACACAGCTCATGACAAACCCAAATCATATTCTATTTATTACTGGGTTAAAGAACAAGTGTCATTTAAAACACCCTTCACGATAAACCCACAAATCAATTCTATTTACAACCCATTTCAAATCCAATTTATTTATTTAAAAATAAATGGGTTTTAATTTTAGTTCAAAATTAGTTCATTTCGATAAAAATCTATTTTTATCTTTTCAAATATGGAGTTTTTCATCCCAATTTTTCCCCAAATCATTTCTTATGATTCTACACAAATTATTGATATTTTTAATAATTTTATCAAGACCCGTACAGTCGATTTCCATCAACGGCCATCGAACTGCACTTACAGCGACCTTTTCTGAATTTGATTTGGATGTATCTCCTAATCCAACCGTTAGATTTCAAATTTCTAATATTCGTTAGAAAGATCTTTTCGATACGAACCCAACAGTTCCGGTTTAGGCGAATCCGACGGTCGGATCTCCCGTAATGTCCATTTGAAATAAATGGTCGAAATTCACGAACTGCCGCGGCGCGGCGCGTTCTATTCAGCCCATTATATTATATATATAATATATATTTCGTCGATTTCTACTTAAAACGAATTATATAAATAGTGTTAAATTCGTTTCAAAAACAATTTCAACTTCCATTTCAATTCAAATCAAAATTGAATTTTTCCTTATAAATTCGTTTTTAAAATTCATTTCTATTCAATTCAAATTTCAATTCAATTTGAATTCATTTCAATTCGTTTTCAATTTAATTTGAATTCGTTTTCAATTCAATTCAAATCAAATTCGTTTTCTATTCAAATCAAATTCGTTTTCTTTTCAATTCAAATTCGTTTTCTTTTCAATTCAAATTCGTTCCGTTTTCTATTCAATTCAAATTCGTTTTCTTTTCAATTAAAATTTGTTTTCTTTTCAATTCAAATTCAAATCAAATTCGTTTTCTTTTCAATTCAAATTCGTTTCGTTTTCTATTCAATTCAAATTCGTTTTCTTTTCAATTCAAATTCAAATCAAATTCAAAAACGAATATAATCGATATAAATATCGTTCACGTCAAAATAGCGCATCTCTAATCAACACGGCTTTATATTCAACAAATGGATCTATATTTCTTTCAATACACGACTCTATATCTTTGTCAACACACGACTAATCTCAACGAATGAGTACTGTCCAGCAGTGACTATTTTTGTTATTTAATATATTTTATGAAAATTAAGGAATCTATCGTTTGATATTAAATCAGACTCCAACCATAAATTAGTAAGAGAACGATTCCCTGAATATTAACCCCGAAGTCCGAAACCAACATCAAATCAATATCCAGGAGACCACTCATCTTATCTATTTTTCAGTTAGTTTCTAATTTTATATATGATGAAGATGTAAATTTTATTGTTAAAATACTTCGTTCAACACATGACTAATCTCAACGGATGAGTACAGTCAACACATGAACCTTTATTTTATAATGATAAAGATGTAAATTTTATTGTTAAAATACTTCGTTCAACACATGACTAATCTCAACGGATGAGTATAGTCAACACATGAACCTTTATTTTATAATATTCTTTATCTTCTAAATTGGAATGAGGCCCAATCAATTACCATATAAAGTTAATTATATGGATTCCATACAACACATGTATATACTAGCAACGATAAATAATCAACCATCATCCAAAGTGCGCTACACTGTATAAGCATCAAATATAGATATCTAACGCTTATAACAGCCTGTCAATCAATCGATCGACATGCAACTAATTATTGGGATTAGTGTATGTCGAATTTTATCCCAATACCCGTGTGGGTTTCTAATCAACAAACACAGATTTTTATTTGTGCAGTTGGGCGATGTGTAAAATTTATCATCCCAATCAATGTCCTTCAAATAGGTGTACATAAACAAATCGGCCGATCTGTAAATGAATATTTATTTATTCACATTCACGTTAAAAATTATATTTTCAACGATCAAATTATTTTATTCAACCTATGAATATTCTATTCGGTTCATTTATCAAATAAAATGATATCTTTATTTTTCTAACTTATTTTAGAAAATTTCGGCGGCATAACGGCACGATACTAGAAACGGGACGAGGCCTAGCCTTATCCCCGGTCTAGTGGAGGCCCACGCCATTCACACGTCAATCAAATCCATTCCATTTCACCAAACAATTCAATTCAAACCAAATAATCTAACCAACTACACAACCAAACAATTAAACAAACAAGCCATCCAAGGTTTGTGGACGACGGGTGTCGGGTGCTACTAAACACCGTCTGCATCCTAGTATAGATATATAACTAGAAAAAGAGATTGAAGAATGAGAAGTTCTCACCGAAAGCTATCCCAACTTCACGACACTTCAAATGTAGAAGTCTTCGTCATTCTCGCCTTTTGTCACTTTCGTCGCCCGTAGCCACTACATATGTAAAAATCGAATTTTTACTTCGTTATTCAATATATAAAAATCGAATTTTTACTACGATTTTCAATATATAAAAATCGAATTTTTACTACGCTATTCAATATATAAAAATCGAATTTTTACTACGCTATTCAATATATAAAAATCAAATTTTTGCTACGCTATTCAATATATAAAAATCGAATTTTTACTATACTAACAATATAATCTCTTTGTTATTAAAAATATAAAATTTCATGTTATAAAAATATAACTCTTCATCGTATAAAAATATCGCCTTTTCAATATGAAAAATATCACCTTTTCAATATGAAAAATATCGCCTTTTCAATATGAAAAATATCGCCTTTTCAAATATAAAGATGATATTTTTTCCTAATTAAAAATTGTATTCTTCTTCTATGAAAAATCATATTTTTATTCCACCAAATCATATATTTTTAACCTATATAAAAAGGTTTATTTGCTACGATATATATCGAATCTTTTGTCACTAAAAATCCATTTTGAAAATCAAATAAAAATCAGTTTTTAAAATCAATTAAAATCAGTTTTTAAAATCAATTAAAATCAGTTTTTAAAATCAATTAAAAATCAGTTTTTAAAATCAATTAAAAATCAGTTTTTAAAATCAATTAAAATCAGTTTTTAAAATCAATTAAAAAGCAAGAAAACTTACTGTAAATCGTCGAATCAGGATGGAGGGCAGGTGGTTGAACGTGGCTCGAGGTCGTCGCAGGGGCTTCATCAGGAGAGAGGGGCACGGGGGTTGACTGGGCGGAGGCGGAGGTGGTGGTCGGCCAGGGGGGTGGCTGCGTCGGTTTCTTTGATTGGGGGGGGGGGGGGGGGGGTAGCGCGGTCGACATCAGAGGGTAGGGGGTGCGAACAGGGGGAGGGGGGTCGCGATGGGAGTGCGCCGCCACCTGGGGCATGGCGATGGGCGGCGCTGCCCTAGTGGGGGCGCGATGGCGGTTCTTCCGCCTCCGTCCTCCCTCCATTTTTCTCTTTTTTTTCGTTTTCGATTTGGGTTTGAATGGGGGGGGGGGCAGATAAAGGAAGGGGAGAGAGAGAGAGAAAGTTTTAATTTATTATTTAATTAATTTATTTAATTCAGAAAAGTTGACTTTTTATATACGACCTCTAAACGAGGCCCACCGCCTGTCGTCCATAGCGTATTACCCCTATTCCGAACACAATGGGATATCTATCGCAAGCTGTTTCGACTGTTTCGATCAGTTTCCGTTAAAATCAACATATATCTCTATATATTGAATTTGAGTGCGCATTTCAATTTGCTGGGGTCACATACTAGATCTAAAAATTCCCGAATAATATTTTCTAGCTTCGTATTGACGATACGGTCTTAACAAAACTAGTTTCGTCGAATTCTGAGACCGTTGGAAAAATGGCCATTTTCCAGTCGATTAAATTCAACTTAAATGGTCAAACGCGTTTTCCTTTGCCACGCTCACATATTGATTCGAAAAATTATGAAATTTAAAACCTAGCAATAATTTGACATCACAGACCCAACAAAAGTGGTTTCGTCGAAATCCGAGGTCGTTTGCAAAATCCCCATTTTTAAGGGCCTGAATTCCATAGCGACTATTCAGAATTTTCAACTGGACATATCTTTTGATTCCCGCCATGAAATCTTGATTTGTCGGATTCATTGGAAAGATATTCCCTATTAGATCCTATTATTTTTGGTTTCACTAAAATCCGGATTATTTTGCACCCGGTACATTCAATTGAAGTTTGAAATAGAATTATCGAACTACCGCGCCATTTTCAATTCTATTTATAATTATATATAAATAATTATATTCTAACGACGATCTATATAACTATATACGTTCGAATTATGTTCAAAATAAATTTTCGTCGATATTATTTAAAATAATTCATTTTAAATATTCAAAATTCGCTAAAATAGCCAAAATAAAAATTTTAAACTGGCTCAGATTTTCGGGTTGTTACATCCATGGTCTTTTGCAAAATTTCCATTTCTAGGCTATTTAAATAATATTTAAATATCAAATTTTAACATATTTACCTTTAAATCACTTTTAAAAGTCCACTAATCTTATTTAAATCCATATTTTAAATTGACCAAAAATTTGGATCGTTACATTCTCCTCAACTAAAATGATTTTGTCCTCGAAATCGAAGACAGAACTGAAGGTCGTTTACTTAACCAACTTAGCCTTTGTTCTAACTTAAGTTTTTTAATTTTTCAATTTCTGAAAACTTCCCAATTTCTCGAAATTTGTCTTACGCCTTAAAATTTCGCTATAACCTCCTTTGTATGGGTTAATCGGTATAACTACAACTAGCCTCTTCGAGCCCTCATCAATCAAAAGAAAATCCAAGTGGTTTGCTAACTGGCTCATAAAATTGTCAAACCCAATCAATATAGTAAATATGCACCTTTTTGTCAGGCATGCAATTTTATTCCTCTTCTTACCTTCCATGTGATAACCTTTCCAACATGCATATGTCTAATTCAAACCAATTTCTTGTTCAATTCAACATTAAATTTTACTTGGCTCAATTTAACTCTTATTCTCATTTTGGTTTTATCATTCCAAATTTTCATCAGTTAAATAGATTATCACATATCACAACCATCAATCAATTGGTTAATTAACTTTTTAATTTATATTTTGTCAAAACATATATCTTTTGTATACTCAAAGTATATTTTCAAAGTCAAATTACAAACATTAAACTCTAACAAAGTTCTTGGTCGCCACACCAGTCAGTTGGAATTATATAGTCATCCCACTTTCGAAACTCGAAAATAAACACTAATAATGTTGTAATCATCCTCAAAATCATCCCCGAGTGACTAGAGTGTGATTCTATATCTATTTAGTATATTTGAGACTTCAGATATACGTTGATCAGGCGTATATTCAAAATCCTCTTATACCCAATAGTCTGAACTCAATCATCTAATAAAATACACAAACTCTAATTATAAGATATAATTTTTCCTAATCAAATTCATTTATACATATATGTGTATGTGTGCGTGTGTGTATGCACAAATTCATCTTCACCTTCATATAATACTCTTCAAACACATTCTAGGTCATTACTAACCCTATTTCTAATGAGTTATTCTTATAGGATAGTACTAATCCTATCACTAATGAGTTCTTTCATCTTGTTCAAATGTAATGTATCCTCAAAGCTTTGTAAACCAAAGCTCTGGTACCATGCTGTAACAACCTGAAAATCCTCGCCTATCGAATCGACCATAAACCACACAAGTCCGATCCAAAGGCAGAAATCCTCGAACCTTTATGGGATACAACACATTAGAACAAAACACAAAAGAACATTTCATTGTTATTACAACAATTTTACATCAGAGTACAGCAAATTAAAATACACAGCGGAAACATAATTACATTCAGCCAATGACTATCAAATGCTCTAGATACATGTACTCACATTGAACAAGTCATAGCAAATATTGGTTATTAGTTTGAAATTTTGAACCATTATGCCAAATGGAACCAAATATTGAACTGTATTGAAAAATGATTACAATTGCATGCATATACATGTACTCACATTGAACAGGTCATAGCAAGGAGGCTAGAGCAGAAGAATAAAATTGTTTTCCCGACAAATAGGTACATGTTTATTGTATTTCTTTGGGTTTGGATGATTTTATGAGCCGATTGGCTAGTCGCTTGGCTTTTTCTTTTTCTTTTAGACTGATTAGGGCCAAGGGTGGCTATTTGAAATATCCCGAAGTCCCCGATGCAGGGGAGGTTATGGCGAAATTTTTCGAAAATTTAGGGTGCTAACCAAATTTTTGAAAATTTTAAAAAGTTCTTAGAAAATGAAAAGTTGAAAAACTTAAGCCGTAAAGAAAATAATGGAAGTTGAGTTGATTAGTTAAACAACTTTCGGCTTCATTCCTTTTCGGGGACGAAAAGTTTTAAGTGGGGGAGATTGTAACAACCTGGAAATTTTGAGCCAATTTAAAATTTTTATTTTGGCAATTTTAGCGAATTTTGAATATTTAAAATGAATTATTTTAAATAATGACGACGAGAAATTTATTTTGAATAGAAATAGAACATATATATTTATTTGAATCGCCTTTAGAATATAAATATTTATTTTAAATTATAAAAGGAATTGAATATGGCGCGGTAGTTCGAAAATTCGATTTCAAAATTCAAATGAATGTATAGGATTCAAAATAAACCGGATTTTAGCGAAACCAAAAATATTAGAATCTATTTGAGAATATCTTTGCATCGAATCTAAAAAATCAAAATTTCATAGCGGGGATAAAAAGTTATGTCCAGTCGAAAATTCAGAATAGTTGCTATGGAATTATGGCCCTTAAAAATGGAAATTTTGCAAACGACCTCGGTTTTCGACGAAACACTTTTGTTGGATCCGGGATGTCAAGTTATTGCTAGATTCCAAAATTCGTAATTTTTTGAATTAATATGTGAGCGTGGCGAAGTAAAACGTGTTTTGACAGTTTAAGTTGATTTTAATCGACTGGAAAATGGAGATTTTTCAAACGGTCTCAGAATTTGATGAAATTAGTTTTGTTAGGACCGCATTATCAATACGAAGCTAGAAATAAATTTTCTAGAATTTTTAGAGTCCGTATGTAGCCCCAGTAAAATGAAATATGCGTTCAAATTCAATATATAGATTTATATTTTGATTTTGATGGAAACTGGTCGAAACGATGGGATTGGCCTACGAAACATATCCCATTGTGTTTGGAATGGGGTAATTAGCTAGGGAGGATAGGCTGTGGGTCTCGTTTGGAGATCGAAACAAAAAGTTACTTTTTGAAATTAAAATAAATATATTACTCTCCCTCTATCTCTCTCTCTTCATTCAACATCAAAAAAAAATTTAAAAAAAGAAAGGAACCCGTCGATGCTTCAGCCGCCCCCTCGATCGTCGACCGCCGCCACCTAGGTGGGCCACCGTGCCCTCTCCTTCATCTCCTCCTCCTCCTGTTGCCTCTCTCCTCCTCCCCCTCTTCTTAATTGACCGCGCCCCCTATTTCCCCAAAAACCCACGAACCTGCAACCCACCGCCAACTCCGCCACCCCCACTGACCTGCTGCCGCCACCGCGACCTCCTACCGCCCCTCAGCACCTCCGTGAGCAACTCAACCCTCCACCTCCACTGATTTGAAACCCCACACCCAAAATAATCCCTAACCTGAAGGGAGTCGCGCCGCCATAGTTCAAGGCCGCTATCCGCGCCTCTGATTGCCATCTCCGACACCTCAGGCTGCCATCTCCACCCCCCATTCCCACCGGTATGTTTTATTTTGATTTATTTAGGTAATCACGATATAAAAATCGAATTTTTATATATATTATACCATGAAGAGGATATGATTTGTATATGTATGTTGTTATCATAAGAATGTGATTCTTAACAATGAAAAAATATGATTTTTATTATGTGAGAAGTTTAAAAATATAATTTTTATATGATAGAAAGGATAAAAATATAATTTTTATATGATAGGAAGGATAAAAATATGATTTTTATAATATATAGTTAATAAAAATTCGATTTTTACATAGGTAGTAGGGATAAAAATACGATCTCTATGTATAAAAATGTGATTTTTATATAGAGAATGGTGAGAGGAAAATATGATTTTTATTTATGTAGAGTAATAAAAATATAATTTTTATTATATTACTAGTAAGATAAAAATAGAATTTTTATCTATATAGTAGCGGTATAAAAATAGTGATTTTTATCCATATAGAGTTATTATAAAAATTTGATTTTTATATACATAACAACAGTATAAAAATGTGATTTTTTATATATGTAGTGGCTAAGGACAATGAAATTGACAAAAGGCGAGCACGACGAAGATTTCTACATATGAAGTGTTGCGGTGTATTGGTTTAGCTAGTCGGTGAGAACTTCTCACTTTAAATCTTGTTTTCTAGTTAAAATATATACTAGGATGCAGATGGTGCTTAGCAGCACCCGACACCTGTCGTCCACAGACTATGGACGACTTGTATGCTTGTTTGATGTGTTGTGAAGTTTGTTTGTGATGTTGATGTGAAATGGATAATAAAACCTTCATGTATGAAATGAAATATTTTATCATTAAAAATATAATATTTAGCGTGTATGTGAATAAAATAAATATTCATTTACAAACCGGACGGTTTATTTATGTACACCCATTTGAAGCATATTGTTTGGGACGATCAATTTTACACATCGCCCAACTGCACAAATAATATTCAGTGTTTGTGGATTGAAACGCCACACGGGTGTTGTGATGATATTTGATGTACACTAATCCCAATTGTTTAGTGGTATGTCGATTGTTTGATTGACAGATTGTATGAGCGTTAATTAGTTATATTTAATGCTTATGCAGTTGTGTGGTGCACTTTGGATGATGGTTGATTATTTATCATTGCTATTATATACATGTATTGTATATGATTAACAATATATGGTAATTGATTGGGCCTCATTCCAGTTGGGAAAATAAAGAATATTATAAAATATATATTCATGTGTTGAATAGAATAAAGAAGATTCATGTGTTGAATAAAAAAATATATTCATGTGTTGAATAGAATAAAGAAGATTCATGTGTTGAATAAAATGTATATTCATGTGTTGAATAGAATAAAGAATATTCATGTGTTGAATAAAATATATATTCATGTGTTGAGTAAAATATTTTAAACAACAAAATTTACATCTTTATCATAATTTTATAAACTATATTAAATAACAAAAAAATAGTCATGTGTTGACAATGCTCATATGTTGAGAATATTCATGTGTTGAAACTTATCATATGTTGAGTAAAATATTTTAACAATAAATATTACATCTTTGCCATAATTTTATAAAATATATTAAATAACAAAAAATAGTCATGTGTTGATGATGCTCATGTGTTGAGAATATTCATGTGTTGAAAGAAATATAGATTCATGTGTTGAATAGAATAAATATTCATTGGTTGAATAGAATAATGAACTTATTGAAATATATAAAGCCGTGTTGATTAGAGATGCACCATTTTGACGCGAATGATATTTATATCTATTTTATTCATTTTTATAATAATTATAGAAAAGGAAGTGATTTCAAAATATAATGTTTTGAAAATATTATCATTTGTATATCGATGATGTGGAATATTCAATTTTGATTCGAAACTGAATATGAAGTTGAAATCGTTTCGAAAACGAATTCAAAACGATTTATAAAATACATTTTAAAAGGAAATCGATGAAATATATATATATATATAATATATATATTATATATAATGGCCTGAATAGAATGCGCCGCACCGCGGCAGTTCGCGAATTTCGACCGTTGACTTCGAATTGACGTTGCGGGAGATCTGACCGTCGGATTCTCCTGAAACTGGAACCGTTGGGTTCGTATCGAAAAGAGCTTTCCAATGAATATTAGAAATTTGAAATCTAATGGTTGGATTTGGAATTATGTCCAAATCAAATTTGGAAAAGGTCGTTGTAAGTGCAGTTCGATGACCGTTATTGGAAATCGACTGAACGGGCCCTGATAAAATTATTAAGAATATTAATAATTTGTGTAAAATCATAATATATGAATCGGAAAGAATCGGGGTGAAAAAATTCCATATTTGAAAAGATAAAAATATATTTTTATCGAAATGAACTAGTTTATAACTAGAATTAAAATCCAATTATTTTTAAATAAATAAAATGGATTGAAAGTGGTTTTAAAAATAATCAGAATTTCCAATACGTGAATTGGAATGGATTTGAATTGAAATTATCTTCAGAATATTTCGATGTTGGATTTAGTGATTATGCAGATATGGTTGTGGAAATTTGAAAGATATACTTATATCGTTATTTCCAATACGATATTCGTTGGTTTCAGAATTTGATATTGAATATAAGCCAATATATTTTCTATTCAGAGCCTTGTATTTAATATCAAATGGGATTTTGGGTTCATCGTGAATGGTGTCTTGAATAACACTGTCCTTGAACCCAGTTTAGAATAGAATAAATCTTTTAATTAAGATTTAGTGAAATTGTCCAGTTAATTTGGTATTTAATTGGAATTGAATTTTAATTGTTTTTGGGTTTATTGTGAGCGGTGTTTTGAATAACACCTGTTCTTTAACCTGATTAACAATGGAATGTGATTTTGGGTTTATCGTGAACCGTGTTTTATATGACATTGGTTCTTTAACTCAGTTAAAGACAGGATATGGATTTTTGGGAAGATTAAAACTAAGTGGACTTTTAATGAATCTTTAATTAGATTAAAATGATCGAGAATGGAGTATCACTAGTTTTGCAAAGCGATATTTAAATCTTTAATTAGATTTGAACGTGAGGTGGAAATTAATATTTACCGATAACACCGTGGTGTCGGATATGGAGTATTACCAGTTTTTCTCCATGGGATGAATAGGTTGGGATTGGGAAACAAAATAAATAATTACTTCGGTGTGGTTCACTAATCCTGACTAGTTTGGGAAACCATAACATGGTTTGAAAAGATATCCAAAGGAAGATTAAATAATAAATTCAGAAGAATTTATTTTTGATAAAATCAATGGGAACCTTTCCCTAAGAATGTGATTTTTTTTAAATAAAAGAATATTCTGAATTGGAATGAGGCGTATGTTGTGTTTGTGTAACACTTGTTTATTATATACTCGGGTTATTCGAAAAGGCCGGGTTTATACCCATTCTGAATAACTGATTCGACGCTAAGTCGAAGATGAAGACAGTGGTTGAAGACCAGAAGTCTTCACATCGTTTGGATGATTATTGATGATCTTGATTGGGCTATACACCCAAGAGGAGGGAATCAGTTGGTGATCATCTAGACGTACTTGGAGATCGATGGATATGCGAGGAAAGTGCCTCTGGTTTTGTTCAGACCCAGAACGAACTTGTAAATGGACTGTGTGTCTGACATTGGATTTATTCTGTGTTTATTGATCCCTATTAAATATAAATCTGTTTGGCGGCGGAGAATTTATTCTCTTTCTTAACGCCCTTCTCTGAGACGTACGAGCTCAGAGGTTGTAGATAAAAATTCGATTTTTATATATATGAAGTGAAGATAAAAATTCGATTTTTATATATATAGTAGCAAAAAATAATTGGTTTTTATACAGAGGAGCGTTATAAAAATATGATTTTTATTATATAAACATCGTTATAAAAATATGAAATTTACATATGGAGTAGCGATATAAAAATGTGATTTTTAACATAAGACTGCGTGAAACAGATCTTGTTGGAAGCAAGGTGAAGATTTCCTACATAAGAAGAGTTGTGGCGTTTGGTTTAGCTAGTAGGTGAGAACTTCTCACTTTTAATTTAATTTTCTAGTTAAAATATATACTAGGATGCAGACGGTGTTTAGTAGCACCCGACACCCGTCGTCCACAGACCATGGACGGCTTGTATGCTTGTTTGTTTGATTTTGATGTGTAGTTGATTGTGTGATGTGAAATGAAATAAAATATTTTATAGTGAAAAATATTTTATAGTTAAAAATAGAATTTTTAACGTGTATTTAAAATGAAATAAAAATAAACAAATCGAACTATTTGTTTATATACACACATTTGACTGATATTGATTGGGATGATAAATTTTACACATCGCCCAACTGCACAAATAAAATCTGTGTGTGATTGTTTGAAACCCCACACGGGTATTGGGATGATATATGACATGCACTAATCCCAATAATTAGTTGTATGTCGATCGATTGATTGACATATTGTTATAAGCGTTGAATATTTATATTTGATGCTTATACAGTGTAGAATGCACTTTGGATGATGGTTGATTATTTGTCGTTGTTGGTATATACATGAGTTGTATGGAAGTCCATAGAAATAAAATCTATGGTAATTGATTGGGCCTCATTCCAGTTTTGAAATAGAAATATTTGAAATCGAAATATTTGAAATAAAATATTTGAGTAGAAATATTTGAAAAAGAAATATTTGAGGTAGAATGTTTGAAATTAGAAATATATGAAGCCGTGTTGATTAGATTGACGCCATTTTGATGTGAACGATATTTATATCGATTTTATTCATTTTATAATGAATATCAAAAGTGATTTCAAAATCTGATATTTTGAAAAGAATTGAAATTCGAATTGAAATTGAATAGAAATGAATTCGAATTGAAATTGAATAGAAATGAATTCGAATTGAAATTGAATTGAATTGAAATCGAATTGAAATTGAATGGAAATCAATTTGAAATGAATTTAAAACGAATTTATAAGGAAAAATTCAATTTTCATTTGAATTTGAAATGAAGTTGAAATCGTTTCGAAAACGAATTTAAAACGATCTATAAAATACGTTTTGAAAGGAAATCGACGAAATATATATAATATATATATATATATATATATTATATATATAATGGCCCGAATAGAACGCGCCACGCCGCGGCAGTTCGTGAATTTCGACCGTTGACTTCGAATGGACATTACGGGAGATCCGACCGTCGGATTCTCCTAAAACCAGAACCGTTGGGTTCGTATCAAAAAGAGCTTTCTAATGGATATTAAAAATTAGAAATCTAATGGTTGGATTTGGAATTACGTCCAAATAAAATATGGAAAAGGTCGTTGTAAGTGCAGTTCGATGGCCGTTAATGGAAATCGACTGTACGGGCCTTGATAAAATTATTAAAAATAGTAATAATTTGTGTAAAATCATAAGAAATGGTTTGTGAAGGATTGGGATGAAAAACTCCATATTTGGAAAGATAAAAATAGTTTTTTATTGAAACAAACTAGTTTTGAACTAGAATAATAATTTAATTATTTTTAAAATAAATAAATTGGATTTGAAATGGTTTTGAAAATAACCAGAATTTCCAATAATTGAATTGGAATGGATTTGAATAGAAATCGTCTATGGAATATTTCGATGTCGGATTTCGTGATTATACAGATATTGTTATGGAAATTTGAAAGATATATTTATATCATTATTTCTAATACGATATTTGTTGGTCATAGAATTTGATATTGAATAAAAGCCGATATATTTTCTATTCAGAGCCTTGTATTTAATATCAAATGTGATTTCGGTTTGCCGTGAATGGTGTCTTCATTAACACTATTCTTAAAACCAGTTGAGAAAGAGATTAAATCTTTTTATTTAGATTTAATGAAGTGTACCAATTAAATGGTATTTAATTGGAATTGAATTTGAATTGATTTTTGGGTTTATCGTGAACGGTGTTTTAAATAACAGTGGTTCTTTAACCCGATAATTAATGGAATGTGATTTTGGGTTTATCGTGAGCCTTGTTTTAAATGACATTAGTTCTTTAACCCAGTTAAAGGCAGGATATTGATTTCTGTGAAGATTAAAACTACGTGGGGTCTTAATGAATCTTTAATTAGATTGAAATGGTCAAGAATGGAGTATCACCAGTTTTGCTCCAGGCGATAGTTAAATCTTTAATTAGATTTGAACGTGAAATGGTAATTGAATTTACTGATAACACCGTGGTGTTAGATATGAAGTATGACCAGTTTTACTTCATGGGATGAATAGGTTGGGATTGGGGAATAAAATAAATGATTACTTCGGTGTGGTTCGCTAATCCTAACTAGTTTGAATTGATATTCGAACGAAGATTAAAGAATAAATTTAAAGAATTTATCTTTGATAAAATTAATGGGAACCTTTCCTAAAGTGTAAGAATATTTGAATAAAAGAATATTCTGAATTGGAATGAGGCGTATGTTGCGTTTGTGTAACACTTGTTTATTATATACGTGAGTTACTCAGAAAGACCGGGTTTATCCCATTCTGAATAACTGATTCGACGTGGTGTCGAGGATGAAGACGGTGGTCGAAGACCGGAGGTCTTCACGACGTTTGGGTGGTTACTGATGATTTTGATTGGGCCGTACACCCAAGAGGAGGGAATCTGTTAGTGGTCGTCCAGACGTACTTGGAGATCGATGAATATGCGGGGTACTAGGTGCCTCCGGTTTCGTTCAGACCCAGAACGGACTTGTAAATGGACTGTGTGTCTGACATTGGATTTTAGTGTGTGTGATTGATTTCTATTAAATATATATCTGTTTGGCGGTGGAGAATTTATTCTCTTGCTTAACGCCCTTCTCTGAGATGTACGAGCTCAGGGGTTATATATTGATGGATATCAATCGCATGGAGTGAATTGCCTGTGTGGCATGCCTAAGTGGAAAATGATCAAGGCTTCTGTTGAAAAGCAGAGTCTTGTGGGTGGTGATTAAAGCACGGCCTGTATGGCATAACTTTGTGTAACGTTGATTCGTGAGCCTCACACCCCGGTTGTGAACCAGAAACGGGAGAGGACATCAGGGA
Source organism: Allium sativum (assembly GCA_030737875.1). Classification (NCBI taxonomy): domain Eukaryota; kingdom Viridiplantae; phylum Streptophyta; class Magnoliopsida; order Asparagales; family Amaryllidaceae; genus Allium; species Allium sativum. The sequence continues at coordinate 684,095,032 of CM060913.1, forward strand.
AGGCATGCATTTCCTTCTAGCTAGAAGTGGCGTCAGTGGTTTTACACGCCCTGATGAGTTTGACTTATGTGGTTGTTGCTGTTGCGAGGCGCCTCGGATATATCAGTCGATCCGGGACCGATGGAGTCATTGGACTCATTGACACCCCATAGGGTGGGGAAACGCAGTGTTCAGGTATTTTAGTCCACATCGATGTACCGGCCCTGACGATCCAAAGGCTTGCCCGCGTGCTTGCCTAAGGGGCGGGCTAGAGCATCTCGAATCGGTTGAGGACGATCCCTTGCCTCGGTTCACAGAAGGAAATCCAATTTCCAAATACGTGACATTTGCGGTTTTGATTGTAGAGCCTAGTATGGTGATATGATATATGGTACCCATGCCGTCTATGATTGATATTTATGATTGAAATTGTTTTAAACACTATACACTTATTATAGTATCAAATGATTTGTTTTAAACGTATCAAGCATGCTCTGGCTATTATAAGGGAAGACCCTATCCGTCGGTTTGTGTTGCATTGTGTGATGGAATCTGGGTCTTATAATAGCTTCATTGTTCTTTATTTAGCATTGCGCTATTTGTTTTATGTACTGCTGTTCTTGGGAGGAAACCAGTTCCGTGTTATAAGGCGTGGTCCCTTGATTTACTTGACTTTAGAATAAAGATTAATAACTGTTTTAGTTTTCACACCAGTCCCATGACTGGCCTAGAGTTTATTGTTTTAACCTAAACTCTGGGTGCCCTTATTTTCGACACGGGCAGCAGGTAGTTTTGGTTTTGCAGATTTATATTCATAGGATCCTGGTTTCCAGCTGGAACGATACTCGGAAAGCTCTGTATCCGTGTATTACTTCTAGTTGTGTTTTGTATTGTTTTCCGCTGCTTTGTAATGTAATTTAAATTCTGATATTTTTCTGATGTATATTATTTGTTTATACTCTGTATATTCTTGTATTCCGATGAAATCGTTGTAATATACAATGAAATGTTCTTCCGTCTGCGTTCTATTTTGTCGTGTTCTCAAGATCATCTGGGCTTTCCTGAATTGATCGTTTCGATCAGTTTTCGTCAAAATCAACATATAACTCTATATATTGAATTTGAACGCGCATTTCAATTTACTGGGGCCACATACTAACTCGAAATATCCCAGAAAAATATTTTCTAGCTTCGTATTGACGATACGGTCCTAACAAAGCCAGTTTAATCGAATTCCGAGACCGTTTGAAAAATGGCCATTTTCCAGTCGATTAAAATCAACTAAAACTGGTCAAACGCGTTTTCCTTCGCCACGCTCACAAATTGATTCGAAAAATTATGAAATTTGAAATCTAGCAATAATTTGACATCGCGGATCCAACAAAAGTGGTTTCGTTGAAAACCGAGGACGTTTGCAAAATTTCCATTTTAAGGTCCAGAATTCCATAGCGACTATTCTGAATTTTCAACTGGACATATCTTTTGATTCCCGCTATGAAATTTCAATTTTTCGAATTCGTTGGAAAGATATTCTCTAATAGATTCTGATATTTTTGGTTTCACTAAAATCCAATTTATTTTGCACCCGGTACATTCATTTGAATTTTGAAATCGAATTATCGAACTACCGCGCCATTTTTAATTTCTTTTATAATTCAAAATAAATATTTATATTCTATCGACGACGTATATAAATATATACGTTCTAATTCTATTCAAAGTATATTTATCGTCGATATTATTTAAAATAATCATTTAAATATTCTAAATTCACTAAATTTTCCAAAATAAAAATTTTAAATTGGCCCTGATTTCCGGGTTATTACATTGTATATCGATAGACACCGGTCGCATAGGGTAAATTGCCTGTGTGGCATGCCTAAGTGGCAAATGATCAAGGCTTCTATTGAAAAGCAAAGTCTTGTGGTTGATGATCAAAGCACAGCCTGTGTGGCATAGCTTTGTGTATAGCGTTAATTCGCGAGCCTCACACCTCGGGGAGAGTACGACATTTCTTTCTACCTATGGGTGATGTCAGTGACCTACTAGCCCTGACATTTATATACTTTTTACTTGTGTGGTTGTTGGAATGCGAAGCGCCTCGAATATATGGTCGATAACTGGCACTATGTGAGCCGACGTACAGACCATTATATAGGTCCTATAGGACCGGGAAACGTGTGTTCAGGATTAACTAATCCTCAAAAGTAAGAGAGGACCGACCTTGAAGATCCATGATCGCTGTGTGTGGTCCTGAGACATTTGCTAGAGTGTCTCGAATGGAGAGGAGCTTGCCCCTTGCCTCGACCCATGATGGAGTCCAATTTCCAATATGTGACATTTCGGTTTTATATGTAGAGCTTAGTATTGGCGACATAGTGGTATGGGACACTTATGCCGTCTATGATTGATACTTATGATTGAAATTGTTTTGACACTATACACTTATAGTAATAATAAAAGATGGAATTTAGCGTATCAAGCATTCTTTGGCTATTATAAGGTAAAACCCTATATTCCGGCTTGCGTTGCATTGTGTGATAGGACCTAGGTCTTATAATAGCTTCATTTTTCTTTATTTAACAATGTGCTGTTGTTTTATGCACTGATATTCTTGGGAGGAAACCTGTTCCGTGTTATACGGCGTGGTCCCTTGAATTACCTAACTTTAAAAATAAAGATTAATAACTGTTTTAGTTCTCACACCAGTCACATGACTGACCTGAAGTTTATTGTTTTAACCTAAACTCTGGGTGCCCATGTTTTCCACATGGGCAGCTAGTAGTTTTGGTTTTGCAGATTTATATTCACAGGATCCTGATTTACAACTGGAACGATGCTCGGAAAGCTTTGTATCCGTGTATTACTTTCAGTTGTGTTTTGTATCGTTTTTCTGCTGCTATGTAATTTATTGTAATCGCTGATATTTATCGTATGTGTAATATTTATTCATACTCTGTATATTCTTGTACTCTGATGATATTGTTGTAATAAACAATGAAATGTTCTTCTATTTCTGTTTCGATGTGTGTTGTTATCGAAGCAATCCGGGCTTTCCTTCGCGGGGAAGTTATGGGTCGTTATAGAGTGGTATTAGAGCTTTGGTTTACAGAGCTCGAGAACAAGACACATTAGAACTGAACGAAAGAATTCATCAGAGATTGGATTAGTAATATCCAATAAGAATAACTCGTTAGAGATGGGATCAATAGTATCCTAGAACGAGTGTAAAGAGTTTTGTTTTGTAAAATAAAAAAATTGAAAACAAATTTTGTTTTGAAAGTTAAATTCAAGTATACGTATTTGAATATTTTATTTGTATTGAATTTGGACAATCGAGTATATAAAGATTTTGCATATACGCGTCATGAATGTATATTCGAAGTTTTAATATATTGGATAGATATAAAATCACACTCTAGTCGCTCGGAGATGATTTTGATGATGGAGCTCCATCACCAATATTTATGTTCGTGTTCCGAAAGTGGGATTTCTATATATTTCCATTGACTGGTGTGAGAACCAAAACTAGATAGGTTTATTGTTGAGATTTGCATCAAAACCATGATTTTCTGTATATATATATATATATATATATATATATATATATCAAAATTATGAGTTTGAAACGCTAATCAACTAATTGATTGATGGTTGTGTTGTTTGATTATTGGTTTGAAATTTTGAACCATTATGCCAAATGGAACCAAATATTGAACTGTATTGAAAAATGATTACAATTGCATGCATATACATGTACTCACATTGAACAGGTCATAGCAAGGAGGCTAGAGCAGAAGAATAAAATTGTTTGCCCGACAAATAGGTACATGTTTATTGTATTTCTTTGGGTTTGGATGATTTTATGAGCCTATTGGCTAGCCGCTTGGCTTTTTGTTTTTCTTTTGGACTGATGAGAGTCATGGGAGGCTATTTGAAATATCCCGAAGTCCCCGATGCAGGGAAGGTTATGGCGAAACTTTTCGAAAATTTAGGGTTTTAGCCAAATTTTTGAAAAATTTGAAGAGTTCTTAGAAACTGAAAAGTTGAAGAACTTAAGCAGTAAAGAAAATAATGGAAGTTGAGTTGATTAGTTAAGAAACTTTTGGCTTCGTTCCTTTTCGAGGACAAAAAGTTTTAAGTGGGGGAGATTGTAACAACGCAGAAAGTCTAAGCCAATTTAAAATTTTTATTTTGGCAATTTTAGTGAATTTTGAATATTTAAAATGAATTATTTTAAATAAGGATGACGAGAAATTTATTTTGAATAGAAATAGAACGTATATATTTATTTGAATCGTCGTTAGAATATAAATATTTATTTAAATTATAAAAGGAATTGAATATGGCGCGGTAGTTCGAAAATTCGATTTCAAAATTCAAATGAATGTATAGGATTCAAAATAAACCGGATTTTAGCGAAACCAAAAATATTAGAATCTATTTGAGAATATCTTTCCAACGAATCCGAAAAATCAAAATTTCATAGCGGGGATAAAAAGTTATGTCCAGTTGAAAATTCAGAATAGTCGCTATGGAATTTTGGCCCTTAAAAATGGAAATTTTGCAAACGACCTCGGTTTTCGGCGAAACCACTTTTGTTGGATCCGGGATGTCAAGTTATTGCTAGATTCAAAAATTCAGAATTTTTTGAATTAATATGTGAGCGTGGCAAAGTAAAACGTGTTTTGACAGTTTCAGTTGATTTTAATCGACTGATAAAATAGTCATTTTTCATCTCAGAATTTGATGAAATTAGTTTTGTTAGGACCGTATCGTCAATAGGAAGCTTGTAACACCCCACCTCCGCCAGGGTCGCTCTTACAAGTACACTGGCTTTGGAGGGGCGTTAAACGAGGTAAACATGCATGCAGATATCACAAGACAGAACATATAAGTAAAAACAGAGTAAATAAAGCAGCGGGTAAAAACTAACATTTCAAAACCATAGTCAAGTTACATCAAAGTACTGAGTCATTATTTTCCCAATAAAACAAAATCTAGAAAACATAAACTGAAAACTGGAAATAACATAAAGTAACTATCCCCAAGGTAGAATAAAGCCATAGCATGCTCAAGTCCAAACCGTACATGAGCTATCCATAAAAGCAGCAAAAGATCCCAGCTAGGTACTAGTATTCCCACCCTGTAAACCTGGGGGGGGGGGGGAACGGAAGAAAAGAGGCGAAAGAAAACGGGTCAGTCAAAAAGACTAGTAAGTCCTACCTACTATTAGTATAAAAACTAATAAAGTTAACTCGACATGTAAAGCAGAGATGAAACATAGGATGATAACTAGCATGGTGAAAAGTTAACAAGATAAATCAAGTGTGGCATCGCATATACATGGTTAAGTTGCACCAAGTGTGTACTAGTATTCCAATCCATGTCAAATATAAACAAGAAATGATCCCTTAGCCCAAAGCTGGCCCAATATCATGAGATGACCTAAATCAAGGTCCAACTAATCGGTCTAGTCGATCGGCTCCCTATAAGCCTAACTCGTCGTGTATCGGTGTCATACAGCTTAATCATGGAATGTAGTTAACTGTGCAAGGTCCACCCCAGGGTGTATCCAGCCCTAAGGTGTAAACCACAGACACAATTCAAGCACGCACAGTCTAAACCTACTGGTGCCCATGTTCAACTCCGGACTTAATGTGCACGACCATGGTCCGCCTGAACAACCGGTGCACCATTCAGCCGTCTCTTTTGGTCTCTTACAATCAGTCCAGTAATCGTGCCACACCCTAGCCTAGTCCAGGGTATCCATGATACTTCTTGTGGGTTACGGCTGAAAAGGACCACGCAACTAGGATTTCAAATGGGTTAAGTGTGGTTAACCCCATCCTAACCATGTATTGAGTTGGTTAAGTGTGTTCAAGTAATTCATGACTTAACCCTATCAATACATCGGGTTTAATTGGTTAAGTATTCAAGAAGTCCATGACTTAACCCTATCAATACATCGTGTTTAATTGGTTAAGTATTCAAGTGGTCCATGACTTAACCCTATCATGTGGCATTAATTAATTTAATGCACCCAACCTCTCACATTAGACCTTGTTGTGGTTACTAGTTAAGCCGGGCGGGTCCGGGTAGCTTTACACCACAACTTAGTCTAACCTCGAGTTTCAAGTGCGACATGACCAACTACTCACATTGGGTCCTATTGCTTGTAGCCACTAGTTAAGCATGTCGGTTCCGGGTAGAATTATGCTACAAACTCAACCCAACCTCGAGTTGGCCATTCTCATGTTTTCTAGAAGTCGTGTCCAAGTTCATGTTCATGTTCCAAGCATAATCACGTGTCATAATTCATGTCATTTTTCAAGTCATGTTTTTATGTCATTTTAGTTTACCCATAATGTTTCCCCATCGCATGCAAGTTCGCATAAACGCAAATAGATCTCAAAGAGGGAACTTTAGAAGCATGACATAACTAATAAGGTTTGGCCACAAGTTAAACATGGTGGCACATGAGGCAAATGTGTTCATAAACTTGCATATTACATTATAAGCCTCAAAACATGCATGATATCAACTTTAGCATAATAGGTGAAACATGGCCATAAATGACATAGGATGATTGCTAGTGATTCACATATAACATCATATGCAGGATAACATAAGGGTTATGAGAGTTTCTATGTTGCTTTATGCAACATTTCAAATCAAAGCTCATAGCTTTTTATGCACAAACTCAAGGTGATAGCTTTACAAACATGCATAGAATAAATCTATGCATAACATGATAGAATCATAGCTCATAGCTTTCTATGCACAAAGTCAAGGTGATAACTTTACAAACATGCATAGAATAAATCTATGCATAACATGATAGAATCAAAGCACAAATCATACTTAGGCCCAAACTCAAACTTGCAACATGTCATATTTAACTTCATAGTTAGAATCTAAGAGTAGAATAGGGCTTACAATGCTATGAAGACCTATGAAATAAAATAAGATTGAGACGAAGCCACTAGCAACTCTAAAAACCCCAAATGAATACAAGCTCCAAGAAGCTCCTTTGATTATATGAAGAAAGATCCTCGTTTTAATGGAGAAAGATTGAACTTTGGCCTTGAATCAAGCTTTGAAACTCTCAAACAAGCTTAGGAACTCTCATATGAATGAAGATGGAGGCTATGACAAGAGGGTGGAGGCCATGATTAAACATTTTGGCATAATCTAGTTGTAGGATTGATTTATGATGGTTTAGGCTAGGTATTAGGGTCCTTTTATAGAAGTTTAGGTTAGTTTAGGCCACAGGATTAATCCTAGTTTAGATCTAAACCATCAAAAATCGTCATAGGCCAGCAGAACAGACCAGAGAACCAAAACAGGTGCACCAAGCCAGCCAGAGTCAAGCCAGAAAGCTGTGCAGGTTTCTGGCTCGACACGGGCGCACTTCCCAAGTGCGCCAGTGTATTTTTGTGCTGGCGCACTTCACAAGTGCGCCAGTGTATTCTGGCTTGTTTTCGGTTTTTCTGCCTAACTTCGTTCGTCCATATCTTCTTCATACGGACTCCGATTTCGAAAACTCAGACTCTATTTCGCGTATTTTTCCGAGACGAACGCAATGGCATAGCCCGTTTCCCTTGATTCAGATTTTATCATTTAATTCTGCCTTGGTTTATGTTATAACATGTTATTTAAAAATACGGGTTGTTACATTCTCCCCTCCTTAAAGGATTTCGTCCCCGAAATCTTCAAGTTAGGAAGAACATATCCTACCATCCATCATCCATCTACTCAAAACATCATCCACGTGCAGCCATTGTCCTTAAAAGATTCTAAATGCTGTATGATCATATGCAAAGGTGTGTGTATATGTACTTATCTAATGCGAAAATCAGGCGGTTACTGATTCAGTAAACCTCCTTAATGCAAAGTATGTTAGTGAAATGAGTCCATATGTATGCAAATTCCTAACATAATTCATAATCTCTATATGAGTGCACATAACATTCATCCATATGCAACATCCACATGATAGCATAACAAGTTTCAGCCATGAATAAGTATAAGCACTCATGCATATGCAATATGAAAGTGTGTGAGCCGATCTTAGTGCCTAATGTGTATCATGCATCCACGAGTATCCACTTGCAAACACTTGCAACCACTTGCAAACATCAAGCATAACATGTTTCAAATACATGTTTCATCCAAAGGGTTTCTACCTAAGGTTCTCATGACAAGGTTAACGCGATAACAAGATAAACATGGATAGCAAAAGAAAGATATGCTAACTAGGAAAAGGGATTGAGAATGTACCCTAAAAAAGAAATGGATAAATCCCACGCATCTTCTCCTCAGTTTCCCAAGTTGCATCCTCTTCGGCCTCACTCCACTGAACCTTCACCAACTTGACTTCTCGATTTCTTAGCTTCTTGATCTCCGTTCCCAAGATACGAATCGGAGCTCACCTCAAGGTTGCCTCTTTCTCTACCTCCATGTCTTCAAGAATACTAGGTTCAACCACCTCAGCGGACTCATGTAGGCACTTTCGGAGATGCGAGACATGAAAGACATTATGCACTCCGGCCACCTTCTCAGGCAATTCCACCTTATAAGCCATCTTCCCAATTCTCTCTATGATAGGGATGGGTCCTACGAACCTTGGTGCCAGCTTCCCAACTGCTCCAAAACAAACCACATTACGCAAAGGGGAAACCTTCACGAAAACTATATCTCCAACTTCGAATTCCAAATCTGTCCTTCGCTTGTCAGCATAGGATTTCTGTCTGTCTTGGGCCGCTTTCATCCGTCTTCTCACCAATTCAACTTTCTCGGAGGTGTCCCGTATCATATCGGGCCCAAGCATAAGTCTATCCGTTGTCTCCCACCAACAAGATGGTGACCTACATAGCCTCCCATACAAAGCTTCAAATGGTGCCATCCCTATGCTAGCTTGATAGATATTATTATAAGCAAACTCTACAAGAGGAAGGTGGTCTTCCCAAGTACCACCAAAGTCAAGCACACAAAGCCTCAAGAGATCTTCTAGCACTCTATTCACCATTTCAGTTTGGACATCCATCTGGGGATGATAGGCTGTACATAGATTCAATCGCGAACCCATCGCTTCTTGCAAGCTATTCCCAAACTGGCTAGTGAAGACTGGGTCACGATCGCTGACTATGCTAGAAGGAACTCCATGCAATCGCACTATCTCTCAAAGATAAACAGATGCTAGCCATGATGCGGTCCTCTTGCTCTTCAATGGAATGAAATGAGCACTCTTCGTAAGTCTATCAACTATGACCCATATGCTCGTATTCCCTTTTCTTGACCTAGGCAATCCATCCACAAAATCCATAGAGATACTTTCCCACTTCCATTGCGGGACCTCCAATGGATGTAATAGCCCACCGGGTTTCTTCGACTCGGCTTTCACTTGTTGGCACACCATGCACTTTGAAACATACTCTGCCACATCCTTCTTCATCCCAGCCCAAAAGAAAATGCGCTTCATATCCCTATACATCTTATCTCCTCCAGGGTGTATAGTCATCTTCGAGTGATGCGCTTCTTCGAGAACCTTATGCACCAAGTCTCCCACTTGTGGAACGCATAGCCTTCCATCACGCCTTAGCCAACCCTTGTCATCAATAGTATATCTAGCAAGGTGGCTAGACGTCTCACCACGAATCAGCTTATCCATGACCTCGACTATCTGCGGGTCTTCCTTCTGCGAAGCCCCAACTTGATCAAGAAGTATAGGTCTAAGCTCAAGGGATGCTAACGAACTAGTCATCGACTCAACAGCCGGTGTGAAATCAATGGTTGCCAAGAACTCTAGGCTCTTCATCTCAACAAACAAGGGACTCAAAGTCAATCTTCTTCTGCTTAGCGCATCTGCTACAACATTACCCTTGCCAGGGGTATAAGCTATCTCGAAGTCATACGATGCCAAGAATTCCATCCACCTTTGCTGCCTTAGATTCAGATCTTTCTGCGAGAAGAGGTACTTGAGCGACTTGTGTGATCAGTATATAACTCAAACCTTTAGCCAAGAAGATAGTGGCGCCAGGATTTGAGTGCAAAGACGATTGCTGCCAACTCCAAATCATGAGTGGGATAGTTCTTCTCATGAACTTTAAGTTGCCTACCCCCATAACGTATCACTCTTCCTTCTTGCATCAGAACAGCTCCTAACCCCGTGCCACATGCATCGGTGTATACGGTAAACATCTTACCGCCATCAGGTAATGCCAAGACTGGAGTTGTAGTAAGGGCCCTCTTGAGCCTTTGAAAAGCAAGCTCACACTCTAAGTCCCATGCAAAGACTAAGTTCTTCTTCGTCAACTTAGTAAGAGGGGCTGAAATCTTAGCGAAGTCTGTGATGAACTTCCAATAGTAGCCTGCCAGACCTAGAAAGCTTCTTACTTCGGTTGCATTCCTAGGAGTCTTCCAGTCTTGAACTGCAACCACTTTCGCGGGATCCACCGCTATGCCTTGCTTAGAAACTATATGTCCAAGAAACCGAACTTCCCTTCTCCAAAAATGGCATTTGGAGAACTTGGCTTTCAACTGATGAGCTCTAAGCATATCCATCACTTCCTTGAGATGTCTAGCGTGTTCTTCCTCGTCCTTTGAGAAGATCAGAATATCATCCACGAAGACAACCACAAACTTGTTAAGGAACTCCCTGAACACCCTACTCATCAAATCTACGAAGTAGGAGGGTGCATTAGTCTAACTGAATGGCATGACAAGCCATTCAAAGAATCCATCCGGAGTCCTAAACGCAGTCTTATCAATACTATCCTCAGCCACTATCAGATGATGGAATCCGGTGGCTAGATCAAGCTGAGAGAAAACAGAAGCACCAACAAGCTGGTCAAAGAGATCATCAATCCTCGGTAACGGGTGCCTATTCTTCTTTGTCAGCTTGTTCAACTCTCGATAATCAACACATAGACGAAGCGAACCATTCGCCTTAGTAGCGAATACCACAGGAGCACCCCATTCAGAAATGCTTCGCCTAATAAAATTCTTCTCAAGCAACTCCTTGATTTGCTTACTGAGCTCCCTTCTTTCTCGCGGGGCCATGTGCCTAACGGGCAATGAAACTGGCTTGGCATTATCAACAAGATAAATGCAGACATCTATCTCTCGTTTAGGGGGTAACCCCTTAACCTCTTCAAAGACATCAGGATAGTCTCGGACCACCCTTACAGATCGCAGATCATCGATGGACGAGTCAAGAGATTCAAGATAACATAACATGACGGGATCCAGAGGGTTGCAAGTAATCTCTAGGGTATTGCCAAGGCGAGTCATGAGCCTCACTACCCTATGCTCACAATCGAGAATGGCTCCATAACTAGAAAACCAAACCATGCCCAAAATCAACCCGTATCCCGTGAACCCGAGAACATAAGCATTACACGTGAATTCTACGGTCAAGATAGAAATCCTCAAATCCATACAAATCATAGATAAATGGGCGTAACCCCCAATTGGATTTGAAACACTAACGGGATCCTCAACAAGACTAGTACTTAGGTGCAAACTTTCAACAATGTCAGAAGAAATAAAAGTATGCGATGCGCCAGAATCAAACAAAGTGCGAACAGGAAAATCAGAAATGTAAACAAGACTTTCTACCGAAATACTACCTCGGTCCGGAACTGGAACAGTGTTGAGAGCATGCACTTGCCCTCCAGAAGGTCCTGCACGTTGAGTCTGCCCTTGCCCTTGTCCTTGCTTCTTGGGGAAATCTTTGCTAAGGTGTCCAGTCTCTCCACAATGGAAGCATTCGCCCAACTTCCTTTTCTTCTTCCTACAATCTTTGGCTATATGCCCAACGATCCCACAGTAGTTGCACTTCCTTGTGTCCCTTGCCTTGTTGTTGTTGGCCTTGTTACCCTTGTTGTTCTTGTTGTTCTTGTTGCTCTGATTGCCTCCCCACATGGAGTCCGTCTTCTTGGTTTGAGTCTCATTAGGCTTGACTTCTTTCTTACCATTCTTATCATCTCCCTGAAGCAATGCCATGTCTACTAGGCTTTCAAAAGTGGCCCCCATGGGTATATGAGACATGGCTAAACCTTGTAATGGCTCATTCAACCCTCGAGCAAAGCGTAAAGCCTTCTTCTGGGGTGTGTTAACCATGTCCAAACCGAACCGAGCAAGCTGGTTAAACTTATTCACATACTCCCTCACTGTCATGTCCCCTTGCTTCAAAGATATAAACTTCTCCATTTGTAGATTCTCCTCAGCAGATGATAGAAACTTAAGCCCAAACCTCGTCCTAAAGTCGACCAAAGTCTCTATAGGCCTAGTAGCGTTGGTGACTTCCCACCAATAAGCAGCTTCCTCCTTCAATAGCCATACTGCCAACGGAACTTTTCTACGGTCTTCCACATCAAAGATGGCGAAGAGATCTTCAGTTTCTTTCAACCAATTTCGCGCCTCAACAAAAGTCTCCGTCCCAATAAAATTCTTGCCACCCATCGCCTTAAAGTCTTTGCAAACCTTTGCGAAATCTACTTGTGGATGCTGAGGAGGAGGAGGAACCTCAGTTACGGTGGGAGTGTTTGCTGGGCCCACATCGTTGGCCCTAGCTTCCAAGTACCTCCGGAACCATCCGGGAATGGTTACTCCCTCGGGAAGGTTAAGATCAACCATGCTGAAAAAAGGGAAAAGATAGATTTAGAACGAGGAAACAAAGGATAGAGCTAATGGCTTTTGGGGATTAGCCTTTTAAAATAAACTAGACTTTTCTTGGAAAATACTTAATTGGTTTTGAAAATAGTTTTACAAAAGGTAAGTTTTAAAAACCCTTTTGTCCGGTCTAGTAAAACCTTATGCTCTGATACCAAATGTAACACCCCACCTCCGCCAGGGTCACTCTTGCAAGTACACTGGCTTTGGAGGGGCGTTAAACGAGGTAAACATGCATGCAGATATCACAAGACAGAACATATAAGTAAAAACAGAGTAAATAAAGCAGCGGGTAAAAACTAACATTTCAAAACCATAGTCAAGTTATATCAAAGTACCGAGTCATTATTTTCCCAATAAAACAAAGTCTAGAAAACATAAACTGAAAACTGGAAATAACATAAAGTAACTATCCCCAAGGTATAATAAAGTCATAGCATGCTCAAGTCCAAACCGTACATGAGCTATCTAGAAAAGCAGCAAAAGATCCCAGCTAGGTACTAGTATTCCCACCCTGTAAACCTGGGGGGGGGGGGAACGGAAGAAAAGAGGCGAAAGAAAATGGGTCAGTCAAAAAGACTGGTAAGTCCAACCTACTATTAGTATAAAAACTAATAAAGTTAACTCGACATGTAAAGCGGAGATGAAACATAGGATGATAATTGGCATGGTGAAAAGTTAACAAGATAGATCAAGTGTGGCATCGCATATACAAGGTTAAGTTGCACCAAGTGTGTACTAGTATTCCAATCCATGTCAAGTATAAACAAGAAATGATCCCTTAGCCCAAAGCTGGCCCAATATCATGAGATGACCTAAATCAAGGTCCAACTACTCGGTCTAGTCGATCGGCTCCCTATAAGCCTAACTCGTCGTGTATCGGTGTCATACGGCTTAATCATGGAATGTAGTTAACTGTGCAAGGTCCACCCCAGGGTGTATCCAGCCCTAAGGTGTAAACCGCAGACACAATTCAAGCACGCACAGTCTAAAACTACTGGTGCCCATGTTCAACTCCGGACTTAATGTGCACAACCATGGTCCGCTTGAACAACCGGTGCACCATTCAGCCGTCTCTTTTGGTCTCTTACAATCAGTCCAGTAATCGTGCCCCACCCTAGCCTAGTCCAGGGTATCCGTGATACTTCTTTGTGGGTTATGGCTGAAAAGGACCACGCAACTAGGATTTCAAATGGGTTAAGTGTGGTTAACCCCATCCTAACCATGTATTGAGTTGGTTAAGTGTGTTCAAGTAATTCATGACTTAACCCTATCAATACATCGGGTTTAATTGGTTAAGTATTCAAGCAGTCCATGACTTAACCCTATCAATACATCATGTTTAATTGGTTAAGTATTCAAGTGGTCCATGACTTAACCCTATCATGTGGCATTAATTAATTTAATGCACCCAACCTCTCACATTAGACCTTGTTGTGGTTACTAGTTAAGCCGGGCGGGTCCGGGTAGCTTTACACCACAACTTAGTCTAACCTCGGGTTTCAAGTGCGACATGACCAACTACTCACATTGGGTCCTATTGCTTGTAGCCACTAGTTAAGCCAGTCGGTTCCGGGTAGATTTATGCTACAAACTCAACCCAACCTCGAGTTGGCCATTCTCATGTTTTCTAGAAGTCATGTCCAAGTTCATGTTCATGTTCCAAGCATAATCACATGTCATAATTCATGTCATTTTTCAAGTCATGTTTTTATGTCATTTTAGTTTACCCATAACGTTTCCCCATCGCATGCAAGTTTGCATAAACGCAAATAGATCTCAAAGAGGGAACTTTAGAAGCATGACATAACTAATAAGGTTTGGCCACAAGTTAAACATGGTGGCACATGAGGCAAATGTGTTCATAAACTTGCATATTACATTATAAGCCTCAAAACATGCATGATATCAACTTTAGCATAATAGGTGAAACATGGCCATAAATGACATAGGATGATAGCTAGTGATTCGCATATAACATCATATGCAAGATAACATAAGGGTTATGGGAGTTTCTATGTTGCTTTATGCAACATTTCAAATCAAAGCTCATAGCTTTTTACGCACAAAGTCAAGGTGATAGCTTTACAAACATGCATAGAATAAATCTATGCATAACATGATAGAATCAAAGCTCATAGCTTTCTATGCACAAAGTCAAGGTGATAGCTTTACAAACATGCATAGAATAAATCTATGCATAACATGATAGAATCAAAGCACAAATCATACTTAGGCCCAAACTCAAACTTGCAACATGTCATATTTAACTTCATAGTTAGAATCTAAGAGTAGAATAGGGCTTACAATGCTATGAAGACCTATGAAATAAAATAAGATTGAGACGAAGCCACTAGCAACTCTAAAAACCCCAAATGAATACAAGCTCCAAGAAGCTCCTTTGATTATATGAAGAAAGATCCTCATTTTAATGAAGAAAGATTGAACTTTGGCCTTGAATCAAGCTTTGAAACTCTCAAACAAACTTAGGAACTCTCATATGAATGAAGATGGAGGCTATGACAAGTGGGTGGAGGCCATGATTAAACATTTTGGCATAATCTAGTTGTAGGATTGATTTATGATGGTTTAGGCTAGGTATTAGGGTCCTTTTATAGAAGTTTAGCTTAGTTTAGGCCATAGGATTAACCCTAGTTTAGATCTAAACCATCAAAAATCGTCGTAGGCCAGCATAACAGACCATAGAACCAAAACAGGTGCACCAAGACAGCCAGGGTCAAGCCAGAATGCTGTGCAGGTTTCTGGCTCGACACGGACGCACTTCCCAAGTGCGCCAGTGTATTTTTGTGCTAGCGCACTTCACAAGTGCGCCAGTGCAATCTGGCTTGTTTTCGGTTTTTCTGCCTAACTTCGTTCGTCCATATCTTCTTCATACGAACTCCGATTTTCGAAAAATCAGACTCTATTTCACGTATTTTCCCGAGACGAACGCAATGGCATAGCCCGTTTCCCTTGATTCAGATTTTTATCATTTAATTCTGCCTTGGTTTATGTTATAACATGTTATTTAAAAATACGGGTTGTTACAAAGCTAGAAACAATTTTTCTGGAATTTTTAGAGTCCGTGTGTGGCCCAGGTAAATTGAAATGTGCACTCAAATTCAATATATAGATTTATATTTTGATTTTGACGGAAACTGGTCGATATGATGGGATTGGCCTACGAAACATGTTCCATTGTGTTCGGAATGGGGGTAATTAGCTAGGGACAACAAGTGGTGGGTCTCGTTTGGAGGTCAAAACAAAAGGTTACTTTTTGAAATTAAAATAAATATATAACTCTCCCTCTGTCTCTCTCTTCATTCAACATCAAAAAAAAGGAACCCACCGATGCTTCAGCCCCCCTCGATCGTGGACCACCGCCACCTAGGTGGGCCACCGCGCCCTCTCCCTCATCTCCTCCTCCTCCCGTTGCCTCTCTCCTCCCCCCTCTTCTTAATTGACTACGCCCCTCATTTCCACCAAAACCCACGAACCCGCAACCCACCGCCATCGCCGCCACCCCCACTGACCTGTTGCCGCCACCGCGACCTCCTACCGCCCCTCAGCACCGCCGTGAGCAACTCCACCCTCCACCTCCACTGATTTGAAACCCCACACCCAAAATAATCCTCAAACTGAAGGGAGTCGCGCCGCCACAACCCAAGGTCGCTATCCGCGCCTCTGACCGCCATCTCCGACTCCTCAGGCTGCCATCTCCACCCCCCATTCGCACCGGTATGTTTTATTTTGATTTATTTAGGTAATCACGATATAAAAATCGAATTTTTATATATATTATACCATGAAGAGGGTATGATTTGTATATGTATGTTGTTATCAATGATTCTTAACAATGAAAAATGTGATTTTTATTATATGAGAAGTTTAAAAATATAATTTTTATATGATAGGAAGGATAAAACTATAATTTTTATATGATAGGAAGGATAAAAATATGATTTTTATAATATATAGTTAATAAAAATTTGATTTTTACATAGGTAGTAGAGATATAAAAATACGATCTCTATATATAAAAATGTGATTTTTATATAGAGAATGGCGAGAGGAAAATATGATTTTTATTTATGTAGAGTAATAAAAATATAATTTTTATTATATTACTTGCAAGATAAAAATAGAATTTTTATCTATATAGTAGAGGTATAAAAATAGTGATTTTTATCCATATAGAGTGATTATAAAAATGTGATTTTTAAATACATAGCAACAATATAAAAATGTGATTTTTTACATATGTAGTGGCTACGGACAATTGAATTGACAAAAGGCGAGCACGACGAAGATTTCTACATATGAAGAGTCGCAGTGTATTGGTTTAGCTAGTCGGTGAGAACTTCTCACTTTAAATCTTGTTTTCTAGTTAAAATATATACTAGGATGCAGAAGGTGCTTAGCAGCACCCGACACCCGTCGTCCATAGACCAACGACTTGTATGCTTGTTTGATGTGTTGTGAAGTTTGTTTGTGATGTTGATGTGAAATGGATAATAAAACCTTCATGTATGAAATAAAATATTTTATCGTTAAAAATATAACTTTTAGCGTGTGTGTGAATAAAATAAATATTCATTTACAAACCGGATGGTTTTTTTATGTACACCCATTTGAAGGATATTGATGGGACGATAAATTTTACACGTCGCCCAACTGCACAAATAATATTCAGTGTTTGTGGATTGAAACCCCACACGGGTGTTGGGATGATATTTGACGTACACTAATCCCAATTGTTTAGTGGTATGTCGATCGTTTGATTGACAGACTTATGAGCGTTAATTAGTTATATTTAATGCTTATGCGGTTGTGTGGTGCACTTTGGATGATGGTTGATTATTTATCGTTGCTATTATATACATGTGTTGTATGGAATCCATATGATTAACATTATATGGTAATTGATTGGGCCTCATTCCAATTGGGAAAATAAAGAATATTATAAAATATATATTCATGTGTTGAATAGAATAAAGAAGATTCATGTGCTGAATAAAAAAATATATTCATGTGTTGAATAGAATAAAGAAGATTCATGTGTTGAATAAAATGTATATTCATGTGTTGAATAGAATAAATAATATTCATGTGTTGAATAAAATATATATTCATATGTTGAAAATATTCATATGTTGAGTAAAATATTTTAAAAAATAAAATTTACATCTTTATCATAATTTTATAATAAAATATATTAAATAACAAAAAAAAGTCATGTGTTGACGATGCTCATGTGTTGAACTTTATCATGTGTTGAGTAAAATATTTTAACAATAAAAATTAACATCTTTATCATAATTTTATAAAATATATTAAATAACAAAAAATAGTCATGTGTTGACGATACTCATGCATTGAGAATATTCATATGTTGAAAGAAATACAGATTCATGTGTTGAATAGATTAAATATTCATTTTTTTGAATAATGAAGTTATTGAAATATATAAAGCCGTATTGATTAGAGATGTGCCATTTTGATGCGAATGATATTTATATCGATTATATTCGTTTTTATAATAATTATAGAAAAGGAAGTGATTTCAAAAAATAACGTTTTGAAAATATTATCGTTTGTATATCGATGATGTGGAATATTCAATTTTGATTCGAAATTGAATATGAAGTTGAAATCGTTTCGAAAACGAATTTAAAACGATTTATAAAATACGTTTTAAAAGGAAATCGACGAAATATATATATTATAATGGCCTGAAAAGAACGCGCCGCGCCGCGGGAGTTCGCGAATTTCGACCATTGACTTCGAATTGATGTTGCGGGAGATCCGATCGTTGAATTCTTCTAAAACCGGAACCGTTGGGCTCATATCGAAAAGGGCTTTCCAATGAATATTAGAAATTTGAAATCTAACGGTTGGATTTGGAATTATGTCCAAATCAAATTTGTAAAAGGTCGTTGTAAGTGCAGTTCGACGACTGTTATTGGAAATCGACTGAACGGGCCCTGATAAAATTATTAAGAATACTAATAATTTGTGTAAAAACATAATATATGAATTGGAAAGAATTGGGGTGAAAAAATTCCATATTTGAAAATATTTTTATCGAAATGAACTAGTTTATAACTAGAATTAAAATCCAATTATTTTTAAATAAATAAAATGGATTGAAAGTGGTTTTAAAAATAATCAGAATTTCCATTACGTGAATTGTAATGGATTTGAATCGAAATTATCTTCAGAATATTTCGATGTTGAATTTCGTGATTATACAGATATGGTTGTGGAAATTTGAAAGATATATTTATATCGTTATTTCCAAAACGATATTTGTTGGTTTCAGAATTTGATATTGAATATAAGCCGATATATTTTCTATTCAGAGCCTTGTATTTAATATCAAATGGGATTTTGGGTTCGCCGTGAATGGTGACTTGAATAACACTATCCTTGAACCCAGTTTAGAAAAGAATAAATCCTTTAATTAAGATTTAGTGAAATTGTCTAGTTAATTTGGTATTTAATTGGAATTGAATTTAAATTGGTTTTTGGGTTTATTGTGAGCGGTGTTTTGAATAACACCTGTTCTTTAACCCGATTAACAATGGAATGTGATTTTGGGTTTATCGTGAACCGTGTTTTAGATGACATTGGTTCTTTAACTCAGTTAAAGACAAGATATGGATTTTTGGGAAGATTAAAACTAAGTGGAGTTTTAATTAATCTTTAATTAGATTAAAGTGATCGAGAATGGAGTATCACCAGTTTTGCTCCAAAGCGATATTTAAATCTTTAGTTAGATTTGAACATGAAGTGGTAATTAATATTTACCGATAACACCGCGGTGTTGGATATGGAGTATTACCAGTTTTGTTCCGTAGGATGAATAGGTTGGGATTGGGAAATAAAATAAATAATTACTTCGGTGTGGTTCGCTAATCCCGACTAGTTTGGGAAACCATAACATAGTTTGAAAAGATATCCAAAGGAAGATTAAAGAATAAATTTGGAAGAATTTATCTTTGATAAAATTAATGTGAACCTTTCCCTAAGAATGTGATTTTTTTGAATAAAATAATATTCTGAATTCGAATAAGGCGTATGTTGTGTTTGTGTAACACTTGTTTATTATATATGCGGGTTATTCGGAAAGGCCGGGTTTATAACCATTCTGAATAATCGATTCGACGATAAGTCGAAGATGAAGACGGTGGTTTAAGACCGGAAGTCTTCACATCGTTTGGATGATTATTGATGATCTTGATTGGGCTGTACACCCAAGAGGAGGGAATCGGTTGGTGATCGTCCAAACGTACTTGGAGATCGATGGATATGCGACGAAAGTGCCTCCGGTTTCGTTCAGACCTAGAACGAACTTTTAAATGGACTGTGTTTCTGACATTGGATTTTATTCTGTGTTGATTAATCTTTATTAAATATACATCTGTTTAGCGACAGAGAATTTATTCTCTTGCTTAACGCCCTTCTCTGAGACGTACGAGCAAAGAGGTTGTATATCGATGGACATCAGTCACATAGGGGTGAATTTCTTGTGTGGCATGCCTAAGTGGCAAATGATCAAGGCTTCTGTTGAAAAGAAAAGTCTTGTGGTTGATGATCAAAGCACGGCCTGTGTGGCATAACTTTGTGTATAGCGTTAATTCGCGAGCCTCACACCCCGGTATGATTCAAAAACGGGAAAGTGACTGTAGGGAGAGCACGACATTTCTTTCTAGCTATGGGTGATGTCAGCGACCTACTAGCCCTGACATTTATATACTTTTTCCCAGTGTGGTTGTTGGAATGCGAAGCGCCTCGAATATATGGTCGATAACTGACACTATGTGAGCCGACATACAGACCATTATATAGGTCCTGTAGGACCGGGAAACGTGTGTTCAGGAATAAATAATCCTCAAAAGTAAGAGAGGACCGACCCTGAAGATCCAGGATCGCTGTGTGTGGTCCTGAGACATTTACTAGAGTGTCTCAAACGGAGAGGAGCTTTCCTCTTGCCTCGACTCATGATGGAATCCAATTTCCAATACGTGATATTTTGGTTTTATTTGCAGAGCCTAGTATTGGTGACATAGTGGTATGGGGCACTTATGCCGTCTATGATTGATACTTATGATTGAAATTGTTTTGACACTATACACTTATAGTAATAATAAAAGATGAATTTAGCGTATCAAGCATTCTTTGGCTATTATAAGGTAAAACCCTATCCTCCGGCTTGTGTTGCATTGTGTGATGGGACCTGGGTCTTATAATAGCTTCATTTTTCTTTATTTAGCATTGCGCTGTTGTTTTATGCACCGGTATTCTTGAGAGGAAACCCGTTCCGTGTTATACGGCGTGGTCCATTGATTTACCTAACTTTAAAAATAAATATTAATAACTGTTTTAGTTCTCAAACCAATCACATGACTGACCTGGAGTTTATTGTTTTAACCTAAACTCTGGGTGCCCCTATTTCCCACACGGGCAGCTAGTAGTTTTGGTTTTGCATATTTATATTCACATGTTCCTGATTTACAACTGGAATAATGCTCGGAAAGCTCTGTATCCTTGTATTACTTTCAGTTGTGTTTTGTATTATTTTTTCGCTACTACGTAATTTATTGTAATCTCTGATATTTATCGTATGTGTAATATTTATTCATACTCTGTATATTCTTGTACTCTGATGGAATTGTTGTAATAAACAATGAAATGTTCTTCTATTTGTGTTCCGATGTGTGTTGTTCTCAAAGCAATCCGGGCTTTCCTTCACCGGGAAGTTGCAGTCATTGTAAAAATGAAGCCAATATAAGACTCAAGTCCCATCACATAATGCAACGCAAGCCGAAGAATAGAATTTTTCCTTATAATGATCGAACATGCTTGATACGAGAAAATCGTTTGATATTATTGTTAGTGTGTAAGTTGTGGAATCAATTTCAAAAATAAATTATCACTCTTAGACGGCATAACACCCCCATCCTATTATGTCGCAGTATAGGTTTACAACTGAAAACCGCAAAGCTCGTATTGGAAATTGGATTCCATCATGAATCAAGGCGAAGGATCTTCTTATCCATTTGGAACATCCTAGAAAATGTCCCAGGACCCAATGCATGTTCCTTCAGAGCGATTGAGCCGGTCAGCACTATCGAGTTAACTGGAATCTTACCTGAACATAACATCCCTCGGTCGTATATGACCGTCGTCTTGGTCATTGATTGACCATCATCTAAGGTTCCTCAATCCGTCATGTACATAAGTAAAATGCCTGGGCTTCATACCATGACATCACTTTTCAACTATATGGGAATGCATGTCCTTATCTCAACTGTCCATCATCCTATTTTTGGCTCATCTTAGTGTGTGAGGCTCTAGTGTCAACGTCCATAAAGCTCTGCTTCTCAACAAAAGCTTGGATCTATCTACAGCAACACTTTGCATGCCACATTGTCAATTCACACATATGATCATTTTCTACTAATGATATAGCCTTTGAGTTCATACATCTCAAAGAAGGGTGTTAAGCTAAGAGAATAAATTCTCCGCCACTACGTATATATCATCAATAACAACTAATCGTTTATGTTATGAAATACAATGTTAGACACAAATCCATTTACAAATTCATTCTGAGTATGAATGGAACCGAAGGCACCTTATTCCTCGTCTAGTTAAGGAGAGAAGCCCTTGCGTATTCGGACAATCAACAAGTACATCCGAACTACTGCCACTTTAACCTTATAATGGGAGCGACCGAAGGCATTCGCAAGTAGTCCATTCGATATAAAGATTATCGGTCTTCCGCCATCATCAATATCTTCGAATTTAATTCACCATATAATTATTTGAAATGGGTTGAACCCGATCTTTTTGAATAATTAGCGTCTAAACAAAAATCCTTATTAGATTATCAACCCACAAAATAAGTATCCTTTAATTGGTAATCATTTAATAAGATTTAAAATCTTATTCTTAAACTTGGTCAAGCTTAATTGGCTTCCAAAAATCATATTTTAACCTGATAAAAAGGTTTACATAGGATCAGATTCTATTTATGAGTTAAACATCCTTATTCCAAAACATCACTCAAAGCTCATTATAAAAGTCGTTTCAAAAATAGACAATATAGCCAATTTCCACTTAACTAATTTTTATTATTCCAAATGCTATATAATTGGTTCAAACCTGTTTCAAATAATTCATATTTATTTTTTCCTATATATATATATATATATATGTATGTATATATAGTCTATTTCCCTAAATTTCAAATTCATGTAATTACAGTCTTGGCATTGTTTTTATTCAAATTGGATTTGAAAATTTCTCAAAATATTATCGTTTGATTTAAAAACTCTTATTATCATTTGAAGGCACTTTTCATTATGAACCCAATGGTTCCAGTTTCGGGAAAATCCGACGACCGGATCTTCCGGTACATCAGTTTGAAGTTATAGGTCGAAGTTCGTGAATTACTGCTGCACGACGAGTTCTATTCTGACCATAATTCGAGTATAATATATAATACGTCGAATAGCTTCAAAAGCATTTTATTTATTATATAAAATACATATAATAATTCTCCAAAGCTACATTTTCAATTTATGATTCAAAATCCAATTATTATAATATTGAGTATTATAATATTATTTAAATCATTAAAATAATATTATTTTTCAAACTTTGTTATTTTAATCCAAATTCTTCTGACATTCGTTACAAAAATAAATAAGAAATTTTTATAAAGGAATTCTTTATAAAACATTTTCCAAATATCCTAACCGAACTTCACTTTTACCAGTTACTATTCATTTTAAATATAAAATTTGAACAAGCCATAACTATATGAAAATTAATTCAAATCAATTTATTTTAGTTACGAATATTCATCGTCATTTTTAAACTTTGTGTCCATCTGAAGTCGAACATAAAATTCAAACTTTTATTTTTCACCTATTATTATATTAATAAAATATTCATCAAATATTCATTAAATCATTTTATTCGATGGAGACTTAACCAATGCACCGATAATCACATTTATTGATCATATTAAATCAGTGTATCACATAACACTATATCAACCATTAAATAACATCCGATCCACATATATAGTGGAATATACCATAAAAGCCTTAAAACCATTATCACTTATATAGGTTTGTCAATCAACATATTAACAGCAATATCAATTAATGTCAACCAATCATCATTCAATACCCAAATAGGGTTCGTATTGTGACACCCGACATCCATTAATGTCACTCTTTAAGAGAATGCATTAAGTTTCGTGAAGCATTACAGGTAAATAGAAACAAAAATATTTCAAGACAAATATAAAATAACATCGGAATTTAAAACTTTATTAAGAAGAAAACATCGTGGTTCAAAACATAGTTACATCATGAGTCTGAAATATATAAAACCCAGTACATCAACTTAAAACTTTTGTCTTGTACTAAAATCATCAAAGTACAATAAATGAAGAAGCATAATCCCTAAAATATAGCCATAGTAGAGAAGATATGAAATCAAGCAGTACATCTAAGAAGCTCCAAGCTGAATGAAAGAAGAATCCTGATCAAGCTTGAGTATTCCCACCCTGAGAACCTGGGGGGGAAACGGAAGAGAAAGAAGAGGAAACAAGATGAGTCAGACATAAAGTCTGGCGAGTCCAGTTACTTTTGACATATAAATAAATAAAAGCATCATGACAGGAATATAAGTTAGAGGGATATAACAACATATAAGGCAGGCATGACATGGTAAACAAGATAAACTGAACAGAACAGACATTGCTCTTCTCTAGTACTTTTCTCTCTGCACCAATACTAGTATCATATGAACAAGATAATCCCCAACAAGTATAAGATGGTAGACTTAGGCGTAATTCTAGTGAGAGGTTTTACCCCATATAACAACAGGCAACCCAACTGAACATATTGGTGTTACCCCTAAGGATAATGATAGGCTCCTAAACAAGCGAGACTTGGTGTACCCTAATTACTATCCCCATCGATCGGCTCCGTAGCTCCATAGATACCCTGTGTTGGCCCTATAGTAGGATGTATCACTCCTTAAAATGGCAATTTTTGTTTATAGGATGTGCACGACCATATCTACTGATGCCACGACGTCTTATTTTCCTGGATAGGTGGACCCATGCACGCATATGAGCCCGATGGAATGCGCCGTCAGATACCTTTACCCAAATGACCTCTTATAATCAGCTCAGTATCCGTGCCCCGACTCCAAGCTAGTTCAGACTACTCATTTGGTACCTTTATGGGTTATGGACTAAAATGGATCCCACACACCATATGATACAAGATTCTCTTTAGCTTGTATCCCCACTATTAGGATTTCAATAGGTAATGCCTACCAGTGTCACAAGATTGCATAACCCGCAGGTTAAGTTTGTGGGCCTATATATCAATATTACCCACCACCCCAAGATTTACTTAACCCTCCCATTGATCTAAGAAAGTTTACTTAACCCCTACTCAAGTTAACATGTTCATGTAATCCCTATGGATTCAAACAAGTTAAGTATTACAAGTTCATTACCATTTATTCATTTATGATTATAATGCACTAGACCTCCCACGTTAAGTCTACCACTTGTGGATGCTGGATATGCTGGTCGAGTCCGGGAAGACTTCTCCCAAAAGTCGGACTTAACCTCATGTCTTAGTACCATCACATGTTTATGCACTTAGACCCTCACATTAAATTTACCACTTGTGGACGCTGGATATGCCGGTTAGGTCCGGGCAGGCTTCTACCACAAGTGTAATCTAACCTCATGTTTAAGCGCTATTACCATTTCTAATTACTGTAAATCAAGGCATTTTCATTATTTAACAATTATTCCTATTTCATTATAGGTTTTCATGCCCCCTTTCCAAGTCATTTTCATCATGTACCATATGCCCCAAATTAAGATCTTTAATCATAGTTTGGTTTATGCCCCAAATCCATATTCATGTTTTCAATTCAAGTTATGCCCCAAATTTCCCAACACAAGTTATGCCTCAATTTTAAAGTTTTCCCTTCGTTCCCAATTTCACGCGTTCACATATTTTAGCGGTATGCCTAGGCTCGAAGGTAGCCTGGCTATAAAATAAAACGGGAAAAGAAGAAGGGAAGAGGATAGAAATAAGTACAATAACAAGATAGACATATGCTGGCGGAAATAGGCATCACAACAGAATAAGCATATAGTGATAGAATTAGGCATAATAACCAGATAGGCATATAAGAACAAATCTAATGTACATGTGATAATAGAACTGATTAGGCATAGTGACATGATTAGGCAAACTAACATAATAGGGACATCATAAACAAGCATGATGAGATCTAAACAGTGAATTAGGTATACAAATCACTGTAGATTTGATTTGATAAACAGGCGTAGGCTTATATCCAACTCATAAACATGTCAAGATTAACTTTTAAATGTTTATATCTAAAATTAACATAGACTCACCGTGATTGGATATAAAGAACAGGAAATTGATTAAAGCACAGATCTCTGGATATGAATAACTCTTGTTGTTGAAGAAAAATAGGCTATTTTAATCTAGGCAGATGCAACATCTAGATCTCCATTGTTTTTGAATGAATAAAACAATGAGAATGAGGTCTTATTTATAGCCTAGGGTCAACGAATCTAGCCAAGAATTCGGTCCACGTACGCAGGGATGAATTTCACCCTGATCTAGGGGGTGTCAACATGGGTGTCGACACCCCTGTTATGGTGCTGACCCATGGGTCGACACCCCTAGGATGGGTCGACCCCCAACAGGTCGATTTCCCCCCAGACTTCCTACTTTTGTTTTTGAATTATTTTAAATAGTATTGACTTGGTTATGAGTAACAACACGGAAAATCAGAACTGATTTAAAATTTTTATTTTAGCAATTTTAACAGAATTTGAATATTTAAAATAATTTATTTTAAATAATAGCGAGTAAAAATTTATTTTAATTGAAGTTAGGATATAAAATTTTATTTTAATTATATAACAAGCCTGAAATGGCACGACAGTTTGAAAATTCGATTTCAAATGAACGTACAGGATTCAAAATAAACCGGATTTTAGGAAAACAAAAAATATTTGAATCTGTTTGAAAATATCTTTCCAACGAGTGTGAAAAACCCAAATTTCATAACAGGAGTAAAAAGTGATGTCCAGTTGAAAATTTAGAATAGTCGCTATGGAATTATATATATACATACATATGTATATATAGCCCTTAAAAATAGCAATTTTCTAAATGACCTCCATTTTCGATGAGGCCACTTTTGTTGGATCCGGAATGTCAAGCTATTGCTAGATTCCAATTTTCATAATTTTTGGAATTAATATGTGAGCGTAGTGAATATAAACGTGTTTTGTCAATTTCAGTTGAATTGGATCGACCAGAAAATGACCATTTTTCAAACAGTCTCTAAATTCAACGAAATTAGTTTTTTAGGATCATATCGTCAAAACATAGCTAGATTTATTTTTCTAGAATTTTTGGAGTCAGTATGTGGCCCTGGTAAATTAAAATGTACGTTAAAATTCAATATATATTGATTATATTTTAATTTAAAGAAAAACTGACCGAAATAGTCGAATTGGCTAATGAAACATATCCCATTGTGTCTGAAATGGGGGTATTTATCTAGGGGCGACAATCATTGGATTTGATTTGGATTTCATAGGTTACGTGGGCATTTTTGGAAACTAAATAATATATATATACACACACTTTTTGGCTAATCAGAAAAATCAGAGGAAAAAACCTAATTTTTTGAACCCGTAGTCACTCCTAACAATAGAACGATGGAAATCGTTCGATTTTAATTCCTCCTTTTTCTTTTAATCCATGAAGAATTAGATCCTCCTCCTGAAGCCAAAATCAAAGCCCTCCCTTCAATGCGAAGATACTGGTTTCATCATCTATCGAGGAGAATTCCTCTCGACTCGCACTTGTGAAAGACTACCGCCTCCTGGGGTTTTCCCACCTCTGGCCACCGTCGAGTTCAACAAGGGGGTGCCGTCGGTAGCTCTCTCGAAGGCTGAGCTCGTGGAAGCAGTGGATCATCGTCTCGTGGATCGTACTGCATGCGATTTTGAACCCTAGTTTTGAAGGGAATTTCTGGAATGTCGACCTGGAATTAAATTATAGGAGGTAACGTTTTTTTAGCGTTATTAAAAGTTAATTTAATTTGTTAACTAATTCGATTATCCAATGTTTGTAACGCAATATCTCTTGCATACGAGGTCCAAATCACGCGAAACTGGATCCATTGCGATCGTGGAGCCAAGAGCTTCGCAACAAAACTGACGGGTAAAATTTGGAACACTTTGGAATTTCGGGAAAATTCCAATCCAAACTGTTCGGAAATTCAAAAATAAAACTAGCGGAGTGGAAACCGACGGTGAGAACTCTTTCTCACTCAATTTATTTCCCAATAAAATATATACTAGGATGCAGACGGTGCTTAGCATTACCCGACACTATATATCATACAAACCATGGTTGTTTGTTTGGATTGAATGAACTGTATTGTGGTTGTTGATTGTACTGTGTTGAATAAAATATTTGAATAATAAAAATATCATTTTTATTGTATATATGAAATATATAAAATATTCATATGTTAAATAAAATATTTGAACAATAAAAATATCATTTTATTTTATATATGAAATATATAAAATATTCAATTAGTGAATAAAATAGTTGAACAATCAAAATATCATTTTTATTGAATATATGAAATATATAAAATATTCAAGTATTGAATAAAATATTTGAACAATAAATATATCATTTTATTGTATATATGAAATATATAAAATATTCAAGTGTTCAACAAAATAGTTGAACAATAAAAACATCATATTTATTGTGTATATGAACTGTATAAAATAGTCATGTGTTGAAATAAATGTTCATTTACAAATCGGACGATTTTTTTATGTACACACATTTAACTAATATTGATTGGAACGATAAATTTTACACATCGCTCAACTGCACAAATAATAATCAATATTTGTTGTTTGAAAACCCCACACTGGTATTTGGATGACATTGGACATACACTAATCCCAATTTTTAGTTGTATGTCAATCGATGGGTTGACAGGTTGTGATGAGCATTAATTATTTATTTTAATGCTTATACAGTTGTAAATTACACTCTGGATGATGGTTGATTGTGTATCATTATTGTTACATACATGTATTGTATGAAATCCATATAAATAACATCATATGGTAATTAACAGTGTCTGATTCCAATTCAGAAATAACGAGTATTTTAAAATAACGAATATAATAAAATAATATTCGGTAAAGGATTAAAATCTGATTGTGATGTCCGATTTTGGATGGATACGAAAATATTGAAATGTATTGAGCCGTGTTAATTAGTTATGCACCATTTTGACGCAAACAATATTTATATCGATTTTATTCATTTTTATAAGGAATATCGAAAAGGAAATTATTTCAAAATCTGATATTTTGAAAATATTATCATTTATATATTAATGATATATAATATTCAATTTTAATTTAAAATTGAAAACGAAATTAAAACGATGTATAAAATACGTTTTAAATGGAAATCGACGAAATATATGCTATATATATATAATATAATGGCCTGAATAGAACATGCCGCGCCGCGGTTGTTCGCTAATTTCTACCATTGACTTCGAATGGATATTACGAGAGATCCGACCGTCGAATGCTCCTAAAATAGGAATTGTTGGGTTCGTATCGAAAAGAGCTTTCCAACGTATATAAGAGATTTGAAATCTAATGGCTGGATTTGGAATTATGTCCAAATCAAATTTGGAAACGGTCGATGTAAGTGCAGTTCGATGACCGTTTATGGAAATCGACTGAAAAGGGCCTTAATAAATTTATTAAAAATAATAATAATTTGTGCTAAATCATAGTAAATAATTTGGAAAGAACTAGGATGAAAAATTCCACGTTTTTAAAGATAAAAACATATTTTTATCAAAATGAACTAGTTATGAACTAGAATTATAGTCCAATATTTTTAAATAAATAAATTGGATTTGAAATGGTTTTAAAAACTAACTAGAATTTCCAATATATGAATTGGAATGGAATTGAATCGAAATTATATTTGGAATATTTTGATATTGGATTCCGTGATTATATGGATATTGTGGAGGAATTTGGAAGATATATATTTCGTTATTCCCAATACAATATTTGTTGATTTTAGAATTTGATATTGAATATAAGCCGATATAATTTCTATTCAGAGCCTTCTATTTAATATTGAATTGGATGTTGGGTTTTTCATGAATGGTGTCTTCATTAACGTTGTTCTTAAACCTAGTTGAGAAATGAATAAATCTTTTAATTAAGATTCAGGGAAGTTTTCCAATTAATTGAGATTCAATTGGAATTGAAGAAGAGAATTGGATTTTCGGTTTGTCATGAATGATGTCTTAAATAATACTGTTCTCAAACCCCGGGTGGGTAGAATAAATCTATTAATTAAGATTATTAGAGTTTCCAGTTAATTAACATTTAATTGGAATAAAATGGGATGTGAATTGGGTTTATTGTGAACTGCGTTTTTAACGACATTCATTCTTTAATCTGATTTACAGTGAAATGTGATTCGAAATTTATAAATCTTTTTATTAAGATTTAACGAGGATTTTCCAAAATAAAGTTTTCCAATTTGATATATTAAATTGGAATTGAATGGAATTCGATTTGATGATAATCGAAATGAGCTTTTGTGCAGGAAGATTGTTAATATATATGGAATTTGAAAGGCTTTGTCGTTATTCCATTTATATTATTAGTCGGATACGGAAATGGATATAGATTGTATATTGATTTGTTTTCTGTGAAGATTCCATAATTAATGGAATGTGATTTGGGTTTATCATGAAATGTGTTTTAAATGACATTAGTTCTTTAACCCAGTTAAAGACATAATTACTTGTCTAACATTGTATTTCGAACTGTATGGTTGATCTCTTCTAAATATATATCTGTTTGGTGGCGGAGAATTTATTCTCTTGCTTAACACCGTTCTTTATGACGTACGAGCTTAGAGGTTATATATCGGTAGAAATCAATAGTACGGTGTAGATTGTCGATGTGGCATGTTTGATTTCCCAAAGTTAAATAATCATTAATATTGGTTTTTGGGAAGATTAAAACTAAATGGAGATTTAATGAATTTTTAATTAGATTGAAAAGAGAATGTGATAATTTAAATTATTAGATTTGGGAATTGATCGAGAATGGAGTATCACCAGTTTTACTCCAAGCGATAGTTAAATCTTTAAGTAGATTGGAACATGAAATGGTAATTAAATTTACCGATAACACCGTGGTGTTAGATATGGAGTATTAGCAGTTTGGCTCCATGGGATGAATAGGTTGGGATTGGGAAATAAAACAAATTATTACTTCGGTATGGTGCGCTATTCCCAACTAGTTTGGATAGACCTTAATTTGGTTTGAATTGATATTCAAAGGAAGATTAAAGAATAAATTTAAAGAATTTATCTTTGATAAAATTAATGGGAACATTTCCCAAAGTAAAAGAATATTTTAATAAAGGAATATTCTGAATTGGAATGAGGCGTATGTTGTGTTTATATCATTTGATTATAATATACGCGGGTTATTCGGAAAGGCCGGATTTATACCCATTCTGAATAACTGATTCGACGATAAGTCGACGATGAAGACGGTGGTTGAAGACCGGAGGTCTTCACATCATTTGGTTGATTACTAATGTCTTGATTGGGCCGTACACCCAAGACGAGGTAATAAGTGGTGATCGTCCAGACGTACTTGGATATCGACCAAATATGCAAGGACCTCTCTCATGTATTTGACATATGGGACGAGGAATAAGGTGCCTACAGTTTCGTTCAGACCCAGATCGAACTTGTAAATGGATGTGTGTGTTTGACATTGGATTTTATTCTATGTTGACTGATCTCTATTAAATATATATCTGTTTGGCGGTGGAGAATTTATTCTCTTGCTTAGCGCCCTTCTCTGAGACGCACGAGCTCAGAGGTTATGTATCGATAGACATCAGTCCCATGGCGTGAATTGCCTGTATGGCATGCTGAGATGCAAATGATCAAGGCTTCTGTTGAAAAGAAGAGTCTTGTGGTTGATGATCAAAGCATGGCATTGAGGGCATAGCTTTGTGTATAGCGTTAATTCGCGAGCTTCACACCCCGGAATGAACCAGAAACAGGTTGAAGGGCAGTACGAAGGACATGCGTTTGTTCCTAGCTAGGAGTGGTGTCATGGTATATAGCCCAGACATTTAACCTATGTGGTTGTTGGAAAGCGAGGTACCTCAGATATATCAGTCACTGCGGGGCCGATGGATATATGGTCGACATACTGACCATTACGCCCCATAGGGTGGGGAAGCGCATTATTCAGGAATAACCAATCCTCAAATGTAAGGAAGGACCGGCCATGGCGCTCCTAGGTGCAGTTGCGACTATAGCCTGAGACATGGTTGGCTATATTGTCTTGAATTCGGTAAGGATGATCCCTTGCCTTGGTTCATGATGGAAATCCAACTTCCAATACGACATTGTGCGGTTTTAATTATAGAACTAGTATGGCAACATGATATGGTACCCGTGCCGTCTATGATTATTACATTTATATTTGAAGTTGATTTCTTCACTTATAATAATAATAAATTATTAAATTTTGTGTATCAAGCATTATTTGGCTGTTATAAGGGAAATATCTATCCTTCGGCTTGTGTTGCATTGTGTGATGGGACCTGAGTCTTATAGTAGCTTCATTTTCTTTAATTAGCATTGCGCTGTTTGTTTTATGCACTGGTATTCTTAGGAGGAAACCCGTTCCATGTTGTATGGCATGGTCCCTTGATTTAATTAACTGTAAAATCAATTTAATAACGTTTTTAATTCTCACACCAGTCACATGACTGACCTGGAGTTTATTGTTTTAACCTAAACTCTGGGTGCCCCTATTTTCCACATGGGCAGCTAGTAGTTTTGGTTATGCAGATATTATACTCATAGGATCCTGGATTTAAAACTGGAACTATGTTCAGAAAGCTCTATATCCGTGTATTCTCTTCAGTTGTGTTATGTGTTATTTTTTGCTGCTATGTATTTAAATGTAATTTAAATCTCAGATATTTGTCAAATTTATATTATTGATTCATACTCTGTTATATTCTTGTACTCTGATGTAATTATTGTAATAAGCAATGAAATGTTCTTCTATTTGTGTTCTAATTTGTCGTGTTCTCAACTCAATCTAGGCTTTCCTTTATAGGGAAGTTTGGGTCGTGTCATTATGTGTGTATATATATATATCTTATGCATATACAAACTTCAAACCTTAATATCTTCTTCATACCTTGTCCATTTTACACAAATTCAAAGTTGATCTTAATTAGAATTCCAAGAAGAACGCAATGGTGTAGTATGTTTTACTTAATTACCAATATTTAATTAAGTATTCTTTAGTTTATCATCTTAATGTTTTATAAAATTACGGGGTGTTACATTCTCCCCTACTCAAAGGATTTCGGCCCCGAAATTTTTGAGTTAAGAAGAATGTATATCCTAACATCCATCATACATCTGCTCATCCACTAATCACAGGCATCCATTGTCCTTAAAGACTTCTAATGCTTATATGAACATATGCAAAGGTGTGTGTATATGCCCCTATACTAATGCGAAAGATCAGGCGGTATACTGATTTAGTCGAACTCCTTAATGCAATGTATGTTAGTGCCATGAATCCAAAATGTATGCAAATTAATTCTATTACAACATGTAAGTTCTATACATGTGCATAGTCATTCATACGAATGCAACATCTATATGATGATACACCC
This sequence comes from Allium sativum, assembly GCA_030737875.1. NCBI lineage: Eukaryota > Viridiplantae > Streptophyta > Magnoliopsida > Asparagales > Amaryllidaceae > Allium > Allium sativum. The sequence goes on from CM060913.1 coordinate 684,128,604, forward strand.
ACTTTCATCCATTAAAAGAAAAAAATGCTTACACATCCATATGCAGTATGAGATCGATTGAGCCAATCTAGTGCCTAATGTGTGTGTATATGCGCACGAGCAAACACTAGCAAACACTTGCATCCACTTGCATCCATCAAACATAACAAGTCTCAAACACATGTTTACATCTTATGGATTTCTACCTAAAAGTCGAAGATTCGATCGATAGAATATACTTTAAATGATAGAAACAAGCATGAATTAAAGCTTTAGAAAGGAAATTAAGAACATATCCTTGAAAAGAAAAGGGTACGAAGCGCGAATCTTGTCTTTGGTCTCCCAAGTTGCATCCTCTTTGTTATCTCCCCACTAAACTTTCATCAACTTAACCTCTCGGTTGCGTACCTACTTAACCTCTGATCCAAGAATACGGGTAAGAACTCGTCTAACCGTGGCCTCCCATTCCACCTCTACTTCCTCAAGCATACTCGGCTCAACTACTTCTACGGTATCATGCAAGAAATTCCATAAATGGGAAACTTGGAAAACATCATGAATACCGAACAGTCTCTCTGGTTGCTTTACTCTATAGGCCATTTTGCCAATCCTTTCTGTTATGGGAAATAGCCCTACAAATCTTGGTGCCAATTCCCTACAGATCCAAAGCGAACCACATTCCTTAACGGTGATACCTTAATGAAACCCATATCTCCCACCTCAAACTCAATGTCGGCCCTCCTCTTATCTGTGTAGGAATTCTGCCTGCCCTGAGCCGTCTTCATGCATCAACGAATAAGATCAACCTTCTCTGAAGTTTCTCTAACCATCTCAGGTCCAAGTAGAAGCCTTTCTGTAGATTCCCACCAATAAGTCGATGATCTACAGGGTCGTCCGTATAATGCTTTGAAGGGTGTCATGCCAATACTAGCTTGATAACGATTGTTGTAGGTGAACTCTACTAAAGGAAGATGCTCTTCCCAAGTCCCTCCGAAATCTAGGATACATAACCTTAAAACATCCTCAAGAACTCTATTTACCCTTTCCGTCTGCCCATCTGTCTGAGGGTGATAAGCAATGCTCAAACATAACTGTGTACCTAATGCTTCTTGCAAGCTCCTCCAAAATTCACTGGTGAAAATGGGGTCACGATCACTTATGATACTGGAAGGTACTCCATGAAGACGGACTATCTCACGAATGTAAACTATTGCTAACCATGATGTCGTTCTCTTACTCTTAACCGAAATAAAATGAGAGCTCTTAGTAAGTCTGTCCAGTATAACCCAAATACTAGTCTTACCTTTCCTCGTTCGAGGCAAACTATCAATGAAATCCATCGAGACGCTCTCCCACTTCCACTGAAGGACCTCCAAAAGATGAAGTAAACCACCGGTCTTCCTTTGCTCCGCTTTGACTTGCTGGCAAACACTACACCATATCAGCCAATTTGGCACATCAGGATGCGGGCATAAAATTGGGCTATAAGCCGTATCAAATTTGACAGTGCTCAAATCCGTATCAAGCTAAGTTTTGCGATCCGCACCACCCCAAACACCTTTAATTTGACCGTCCCTCAACGAAGTCTCGGATTAGTTCATTTGATGCGGCTTTGGACCGTATGAAATTCATATCAAATTCCCCCCCTCCCCGTACCTATACATAGGCACGATCGAGTTTTGCCTTATCAAAAATTTTGGCCGAATAATCCGTCTTTTTATTTTGCAATGGCGACCACCGAATAACCAAATTAGGGTTTTGTTACTCGACCGACTTCCTTTGTCAATAATCGATCCACAGCAGTCCATGAGTTATCATCATCTCGCGATGCCTTCAGCTGACCGGCGAAGCCTCAGTCCACCGCTGTCCATCCTTCTCGTCGCCTCTGGTGGTGAGTACTAGATCACCGTTAAATTTAAATATGAATTGGGTTTAATTTGGGTTTAATTTGAATTCAAATTGGGTTTAAATTATGTTTAATATGCTGCTATTGTGTTTAAATTGGGTATTATCCCCAGTATTATAGTGCGGCAGTGTATTTTCTATCATTCACTTGTGCTGTATTTGTCTACCTTGAATTCCGACACTTTTGAATGTACTGCCCTTCTCATTTGTGTGTATTATTGCACCATGTACACTTATCCTTATAACTAATTTGAAGTGCATATGTATGATTTGATTTGAGAAATAAAGCAAATTAGTTCTGTTGACTGAGTTGCATGTATCTGGTAATTGAAATTGGGAAATTTGTGTGATTGAGTAGAAATGCCGGTGTTGGATGCATGAATGAAAATAGAATGGCATTTATAGGTTGAGATTTAGTCAATTTGTTTGGTGTGTCATATGTGTCACACTACGTGTGAGTAAAGGCGTAAAACTGCTTTTCCATTTATGACTTACTGCATTGAACCAAGTTGCTTTGTGCTCATGTAACAAATCATTTTTATTAGTCAACTTACGTGCAAAAATAGAAGTTGACTATTAATATAACATGTGTGTGCAGAATGTAGCCTCCGTCATTTGGATGAAGCTAATAAGCATGGATGTGAGTTTGTTTATCTAAACTTCAGGTAATATCTCGCTTTTTCTATGAAAATTTATGTGTTATGGTATAGATACATGAAAATTTATGTGCAAAATTACTTCATTTGATATCTATAACCTTTGCGGCGAGATCAGTTCGGCCACAAGATTTTGCAAGTGCACGTTTTGTTGCTGCAAACATGGCCTGTGTCCATTTTTGAGTGTCCATAACTCTTTCATATCAAGTCGGAATTCATTAATTCTTTTTTCCTCAAAGTCGTAACTAGAAGCGATTTTAGATTAGGTAAAAACTAGAGTATGAGTCCATGTTTGAAGCTCTAAATAGGGCCGGTTAAGGGCGAATAGGGCTGATTAAGGGCGACCACTCATAGAACTTGCTAATGCAATGTTATATCTACATTGCAGCCAAGTGACAATAATGAGAATTATAAAAATGTGGACATATCCTCTATATTGCTCTTTAATTAGGCTTTAACAATTGTCTTTAATCGAGACTCAGTCTCGACTGAACAAGTAAAAATGTTGTATACTTGCAATATTTAACTACTAATGAAAATAATAATGTGGACATATATCCTATCCTAAACTATGGGTTTACACTTTTTTACAGGTCTTTGTAGTGTACATGCTATATGTTATCCAAGCTAACTTATTACCAGGCCTTGGATAGAATAGTGTGTTGATCTTCCTGAAGGGTTCCTTCATGTCTTGGATAGAATGCAATGTTTTAGTGGATGTTCATCTTGAAGGAAGCATTGATTCAACAAACTCACGACGCCGGTTTGGGTATTTATCACAGCTTATTGTAATGTAACATTATGTATCTTCTGTAGTGTAATGAAACAGCTTATACTTATTTATTGTAATGTAATCAAATAGCATGTATCATTATATATTGTAATGTAATGAAATATTTCATACAAATGTTTCGTTTACTGTTACAATTGTGAACTAGTGTATCCTGTGTTATATATGCTTTGTGTTACAAATAATATGTGCTAAAGTTTCTGATTATATATATATATATATATATATGTGTGTGTGTGTGTGTGTGTGTGTATAAGATACGGTTTTTAGCCATATTTACATACACTTTAGATACGGCTAATAGCCGTATGTTAATCCTTTGAGATACGGGTTAAAGCCGTATCTAATAATTTAACTCGCCACTTTTTGATATAGCTATATACCGTGCCCAACAGCTTTAGATACGGCTAAAAACAAAGCCTAATCAGCATATATGGTGTAGTGAAACTAAGCATCGAGAAACAAACTCTGCCACATCTTTCTTCGTCCTAGCCCAAAAGAAAACCCTCTTCATATCTCTATACATCTTATCACCTCCTGGACGAATAGTCATCTTAGAATGATGGCCTTCCTCAAGGATTGTCTTCAACAAATTCCCAAATCGAGGAACACAAAGCCTTCCAGATCGTCGCAACCACCCTCTATCATCCATGGAATATCTACTGAGGTGACTAGATGTCTCCCCTCTACTGAGCATATCCAAGATGTCTGAAATCTATGGATCCTCTCACCGTGAAGTTCCTATCTGATCTAAAAGAGTAGATCGCACCTCTAATGATTCCAATAAACCAGGTATAAACCCGGTGGAGGGTCTAAAATCAAAAGTCGATATAAACTCCAAGATTTTCCTCTCCACAAAAAAAGTACTCAAAATCATCCTCTGCCTACTCAATGTGTCTGCCACCACATTACCCTTGCCAGGGGTATAAGCAATCTCGAAGTCGTAGGATGCAAAGAACTCCATCCATCTTTGTTGCCTTAAATTAAGATCCTTCTGCGAGAACAAGTATTTGACAGATTTATGATCGGTGTATAACTCAAACTTCTCTCCAAGTAGATAATGATGCCAAGTCTTAAGCGCGAATACTATGGCAACTAACTCTAAGTCATGGGTAGGGTAATTCTTCTCATGAACTCTTAACTGTCTACCTCCATAACATACTACTCTAGCTTCTTGCATCAGAACCGCACCAAGCCCTGTACCGCATGCATCAGTGTATATTGTGAACACTTTGTTCCCATCAGGCAAGGTCAAAACTGGGGCTGTTGTCAGAGCCCTTTTCAATCGCAGGAAAACATCGTCACAACTTACATCCCAAGAAAATGTCATATTCTTCTTCGTCAGCTTGGTGAGTGGGGCTGATATCTTTGCGAAGTCCTTAATGAACTTTCTATAATAGCCTGCTAATTCAAGAAAACTCCTCAACTCCGTTGCATTCTTTGGGATTTGCCAGTCTTGAACTGCAACTACCTTTGTGGGATCAACTGTTATCCCATCTTTAGAGATCACATGCCCTACAAATCTCACTTCTTTTCTCCAAAATTGACATTTGGAGGACTTCGCCTTAAGCTGGTGCACACAGAGAGTTTTCAAAACCTCCCTTAAATGTCGGGAATGCTATTCCTCACACTTCGAGAAAATCAAGATGTCATCAACAAAGACTACAACGAAATTATTTAGAAACTCCTGAAACACCCTACTCATCAGATCAACAAAATAGGTGGATGCATTCGTCAACACCAAAGGCATAATGAGCCACTCGAAGAAACCATCTGGAGTTCTAAAAGCGGTCTTGTCTATACTGTCCCCAGCCACCCTCAACTGATGAAACCATGTGGCCAAGTCTAACTAAGAGTAAACAGATGCACTAACGAGCTGGTCAAATAGATCATCTATCCTCGGAAGTGGGTGCCTGTTCTTCTTGGTGACTTTATTCAACTCTCTATAGTCTACACATACGTGAAGCGAACCATCCGCCTTAGTTGCGAATACAATTGGAGCGCCCCATTCGGATATGCTTCGCCTAATAAACCCTTTCTCAAGTAGCTCCCACACTTGCTTGCTAAGCTCCCTCCTTTCTCTTGGAGCCATGTGGCGTACAGGCAATGGAACTGGCTTTGCATTTTCCACCAAGTATATACGGAAATCGATCTTGTGCCTCAGAGGTAAGCTCCGAACCTCCTCAAAAACATCAAGATACTCACAGACTACTGGTATAGATTGCATATCTTCGGTAGATGCATCAAGTGACTCTAGGAAACTAAGCATGACAGACCCTTTAAGGTCACAAGAAATCTCGAGGGTCCTCCCATGGCAAGTCAAATGTCTAACGACCCTCTTCTCAATATCCAAAATGGCACCATACATGGCTAGTCAATCCATCCATAGAATCAAACCGTAGCGCATGAAACCAAGCACATATGCGTCGCACTCAAACATGACGCCCAACACAGATATTCTCAAACCTCGACAAATCGTAGACAGATGAGCCATACCCCTAATGGGGTTTGAGACGACAAAGGGATCCAAAACCGTACTGGTACTAAGGTGAAGAGACTTAACCACAGAATCGGATATAAAAGAATGCGAATCACCCGAATCAAAAAGAGTTACAACAGGATGATTCGAAAGATAAATCAAACCTTCAATGGGAACTTTACTACCTCTGTCCGATGCACAGGCCACGAGAGCATGCACCTGCCCTCTCGAAGGTCCTGCCCTTTGGCCTTGTCCTTGCTTCTTCGGGCACTCCTTAGAAAAGTGTCTGACCTCTCCACAATTGAAACGAGCATTCTTCTTTCTTTTGCAGTCCTTGATCAAGTGACCCTCGCGTCCGCAATTATGACACTTCCTCTAATCTCTAGCTTTGCCATCCTTTCCTTCCTTCTTTTGTTGTTGTTATTGCCCTTTCTTGGGCCACACTTTCTTATTATGTGTTTCCTCAACCTTAGCTTCTTTCTTTTCACCTTTATCTTCCTCGTGCATCAACGCCATATCAACGAGCTTCTCAAAAGTTGCTCCCATCAGAATATGAGACATAACCAACCCATGGAGGGGTTCATTCAATCCTCTAGCAAACCTCAAATCTTTCTTGTGCGAGGTATTCACTAGCTCCAATCAAAACCTTGCCAATTGATTAAATTCATTAACATATTCTTTCACAGACATGCTTCCTTTCTTAATCGCCAAAAACCTTTCCATTTGCATACTTTGCTCGGCTTAAGAAAGAAACTTCATTTAAAACCTCTATCGGAAATCATCCCAGGTCTTAACTGGATGTCCCGCTTGTGTCACCTCCCACCAGAACGAAGCCTCATCTTTCAGCTGCCAAACGGCTAAATGAATTTTCCAACGATCGTCAACTTCGAAAATTCCAAACAAATCCTCCATCTCTTTAAGCCAATTCCTTGCTTCTATAAAAGTCTCAGTTCCTCGGAATGGCTTTCCGCCTATAGCGCAGAAATCTTTGCATATCTTAGAGAAATTATCAGCACACAAAGGAGGAGGAGGAACAACGGGTGTAGCTGGTGGTGGAACGTCTGCTTGACCACCGGTAGCCGCCGTGGCCTCTAGATACCTACGTAACCAACCTGGTATCGTAACGCCCTCAGGAATATTAGGTTCCCCAGACATGCTGAAAAGAAAAGGAAAAATGGATTCAAACAGAGAATCAAAAGATATTACATATGGCTTTGGGGAATATGTTTTTCAAAACAAACTTTTCTTTTGAAAATGTTTTCTTTTAAAACCTTTTTGAAAACAATTTTCAAAAACTTCTATCTGATCTGGTAACCTTCAGCTGTGATACCAAGTGTGACACCCTACGTCCGTTAATTCCACTCTTTAAGAGAATGAATTAAGTTTCGTGAAGCATTATAGGTAAACAATTACAGAAATATTACAAGACAGATATAAAATAAAAACGGAATTTAAAACTTTAATAAGCAGAAAACATCATGGTTCAAAACATAGTTACATCATGAGTCTGAAATATATAAAACCCAGTACATCAACTTAAAACTTCTATCTTGTAGTAAAATCATAAGAGTACAATAAATGAAGAAGAATAAATCCCAAAATATAGCCATAGTCGAGAAAATATGAAATCAAGTAGTACATCTAAGCAGCTCCAAGCAGAATTAAAGAAGAATCCTGATCAAGCTTGAGTATTCCCACCCTGAGAACCTGAGGGGTGGGGGACGGAAGAGAAAGAAGAAGAAACAAAATGGGTCAAACATAATGTCTGTCGAGTCCATTTACTTTTAGCATATAAATAAATAAAAGCATCATGACAAGCATATAAGTTAGAGGGAGATAACAACATATAAGACAAGCACGAAAAGGTAAACATGATAAACTGAACAGAGCAGGCATTGCTCTTCTCTAACACTTTTCTCTTTGCACCAATACTAGTATCATATGAACAAGATGATCCCCAACAAATATAAGATGGTAGACTAAGGCGTACTTCTAGTGAGAGGTTTTACCTCACACAATAACAGGCAACCCAACTGAACATACGGGTGTTAACCCTAAGGATAATAATGGGATACTAAACAAGCGAGACTAGATGTACCCTAATTACTACCCCAATCGATCGGCTCCCAAACTCCGTAGATACACAATGCTGCCACACGGTAGGATGTATCACTCCCTAAAGTGGCAACCCTTCATTTATAGGATGTACACAACCATATCTACTAATGCCACAACGTCTTATTCTCCCAAACAGGTGGACCTATGCACGCACATGAGCCCGATGGAATGCGCCGTCAGACACCTTTTCCCAAGTGACCTCTTATAACCAGCTCAGTAAGTATGCCCCGACTATGACCTAGTTTGGAGTACTCGTTTGATACCTATATGGGTTACTGACTGAAACGGATCCCGCACACACCAGATAACACAAGCTTCCCCCAGGCTTGCATCCCCACTAATAGGATATCAACAAGTTATGCCTACTAGTGTAACAAGATTGCATAATCCATCAAATTTAGTTTGTGGGCCTATATATCAATATTACCCACCACCCGAAGACTTACTTAACCCTCCCACTTATCCAAGCAAGTTTACCTAACCCCTACTCAAGTTAACATGTTCATGTAATCCCTATGGATTCAAATAGGTTAAGTATTATAAGCTCATTACCATTTATTCACTTATGGTTATAATGTGCTAGACCTCCCACATAAAGCCTACCACTTGTGCATGCTGGATATGCCGGTCGAGTCCGGGCATACTTCTTCTGCAAGTCGGACTTAACCTCGTGTCACAGCACTATCGCGTGTTTATGTACTTAGACCCCTCACATTAGATTTACCATATGTGGACACAGGATATGCCGGTTGGGTCCGGGTAGACTTCTACCATAAGTGTAATCTAAACTTATGTCTAAGGGCAATTACAATTTCTAATTACTGTTAATGTAGGAATTTTCATTATTTAACAATTATTCCTAATTCATTATAGGTTTTCATGCCCCCTTTCCAGGTCATTTTCATCATGTACCATATGCCCCAAATTAAGATTTTAATCACAGTTTGGTTTATGCCCCAAATCCATATACATGTTTTCAATTCAAGTTATGCCCCAAATTTCCCAATACAAGTTATGCCCCAATTTTACCATTTTCCCTTCGTTCCCAGTTTCACGCGCTCACATATTTCAGCGGTATGCCTAGGCTCGAAGGTAGCTTGGCTATAAAATAATACAGGAAAAGAAGATGGGAAGAGGACATAAATAAGAATAATAAAAAGATAGACATATGATGGCAGAAATAGGCGTCGCAACAAAATAAGCATATAATGATAGAATTGGGCATGATAACAAGATAGGCATATAAGAACATATCTGATGAACATGTGATAATAGAACTGATTAGGCATAGTGACATGATTAGGCAAACTAACATAATAGAGACATCATAAAAAAGCATGATGAGATCTGAACAGTGAATTAGATATATAAATCATGGAAGATCTGATGTGATAAATAGACATAGGCTTAGTTCCAACTCATAAATATGTCAAGATTAACTTTTAAATGTTTATATCTAAAAATAACGTAGACTCACTGTGACTGGATCTAAAGTACATGGAATTGATTGAAGCACAGATCTCTGAATATGAATAACTCTTGTTGTTGAAGAAGAATAGTCTATTTTAATCAAGGCAGAGGCAGCATCTAGTTCTCCATTGTTTTTGAATGAATAAAACAATGAGAATGAGGTCTTGTTTATATCCTAGGGTCAATGAATCTAGCCAAGAATTCAGTCCACGTATGCAGGGATGAATTTCGCCTAGATCTGGGGGGTGTCGACATGGGTGTCAACACCCCTGTTATGGTGTTGACCCATGGGTTGACACCCCTAGGGTGGGTCGACCCCCAACGGTTCGATTTCCCCCTAGACTTCCCGCTATTGTTTTCGAATTATTTTGAATAATTTTGACTTGGTTATGTATATATATATCTTATGCTTATACAAACTTCAAACCTTAATATCTTCTTCATAAGATGTCCGTTTTACGCAAACTCGGAGTCAATCTTGAGCAGAATTCCGAGACGAACGCAACGGCATACCCCGTTTTACATAATTCCTAATATTTAATTAAATACTCTTTAGTTTATCATCTTAATGTTTTATAAAATTACGGGGTGTTACACATATCAATATGCATTAACCAACAATTAGTGAATTACTTTCGAATGACCATTTAAGGTTCAATCAAGTCCATATGTCCCAGCAACTACATGTATATCACTTAAATGATATTTTTAACATGCTAAACCTCATTAAACATCATAATAAACTTGTATTATCAACCATTAATCCTCATTAAATCATATAAGTTTACTTGTAATAATTGATAAAAAAACTAGCCCTTTATCAATTAACAATTTCTCACAGTGGGCTCCACTCCGTCTATTTTTTAAGAAGAAGAAATCTGAATGTTCTCAACTGATTTTGGCAGCCTCCCGACGTTAGTAAATATTTATGGAACTGAATTGGGCAGAGTTTTGATGCGCTGGGGTTTTTAAATCAACAGACGAATAAAATGGACATGGATTTGGGTATTCGGGGCAAATGAGACAAGGTTTGGGCTTGTGGTGGGCTCGACCTTTGGGTATGGGCATGGGGTTCGTGTCTTCACTATCTTTAATACTAGTCGTATTTGTTATTCAGAATGGGTTGAAACCCGGTCTTTCCGAGCAACTATCACATCATTAAAATCAAGTGATGCATAAACATATTATTAGTCTTATTCCAATTCAGAATATTCTTCTAATTCATTATTTACATTGGGAATTATTCCCTTAAATCTTATCAAAGATTTATATAATCTCTTTTCTCAAAATTAAATCAAATTAATGTATATATCCTTATTGGGATTATCGAGCCTTCTCTTATCTTGTTATCCCTTTCCCATCCTATTCACCCCCATGAAGCAATATTGGTGGTACTTCATATCATACACTCCTCATATTCAGTAAGTTTAATTACTTTCTTAATTCCAAATCTTTGTTGAAAGATTTATTAAAACTCTAACATAGTTTTAATATCCATTTCATTCAATCAAATTTTTATTGAAATATTTGTTAAAATTCTAACATAGTTTTAATCTTCATTAATCATTATTTAGTGATCACTACTTAAACATGAAAATAAATCGTGCCTTTAGCTAGGTTAAAGAATAAATGTTATTTAAGACATCATTCACGAAAAACCCAAAATCCAATTTAATATCAAACATAAGGCTCCAAATAGAAATCATATCGACTTATATTCAACATCAAATTCTGAATCAATGGATACCGTATCGGGAATAACGACATTAATATCTTCAAAATTACTCAAACAGTATCCGTATAACTACGAAATACAATATTGAAATATCCGAAGATCATTTCCATTCAAATCCAATAAACTTTAGTTTGAAACTTTTTGTTTATTCTTAAGCCACATTCCAAAATATTGATTTACTATGTTAAGTAAATCAGGCCAAAAATCCAAAAAATTTAAAGTCATAGTTCAAAACTTCACAATTCTTACTCAAATCATTTAAAAATCATTAATTATGATTTGTCATAATTTTTCCTTATTTTTAATAATTTTTATAAGGTCATTTCAGCAGGTTTCCAATTCCGGTCACAGAGCTGCTTTTATAGTGGCGTTTTCAAAAATAGATTTGAATTTATTGTTGGAGAATGGAATGTTGATGATGTTTTAATGACAACAACCTTCTTTCAATCATTATCATTATTGATAATGAAATATGTACTAACACTTTTATCCAGAATATACGTATGTATATGCTGGATTTATATGCAGGTTAAATATACTGAAGGCTGTACAGTTAAGAGATTCAAAATTTCAAAGGAGAACCAAGACTCATGAGTATCAACATATCAAGATATAAAGAGTCCAAGATTATCAAAGTAATAAAGTCTAGATAGTATGTAAAACTCTAAATAGGACTAAAACTTTGTTTTCAAATTATCTCTTTTCAATCTGTTTTTAAACTATTTTCAAATTGATTTCAAACTCTTCTCAAAAAAAACTTTTAATCATTTAAGGATTTTATACTTATGATTCCAAATATATATACTTCCTAAGCTTCTTATATTTATATATGTATCATAAGATTTAATTAAATTATATAGTTTTATATCACTTATATATACAGTTTTCAAATCATATGTTTAAATAATATTTTAATATGTTTTTATACTTGAAGAATTATATTTTAAACAAATAGTTTTATTTCAGGAACTTATAAAATATATATTGGTTTAAATACTTGAAAAAATGATTTAATATATATATATATATATATATATATATATATGTGCATGTTGACATACATGTTTTAGCATGTCGACATATAATTGAAATATTTTTAAATTTTAAATAGTTGTGTCTTTTCATTTTAAAACATTTCAAGAACAGTTGTATCCTTTGGAACACTATATAAAGGCCTTAGTTTCAAAAAAAAAAAACTCATCTTTTCCTTCTTCCTCTCTTAACATACCACCATTATTCTTATGAAACTTCTAAGATCCTATACTTGTACTTTGCCGATTTCAATACAAATTATATCATTCTTCTTCTGTTTTCATTCTCTATCAAATAATCTCTGACTAGAAGTGCTAATGAAGACTTCTAGGGCAATTGTAATAAAAAAAAACCATGAGGGTGTTTTCCTTGTAACCCGTAAGTCAAGGAAAAGGGAAGGGTGTGTTCTTTGTAGCACGTAAATCAAGGAAAAGAAGTGGTGTTAACCTTGTAGTCATGAAATCAAGGGTGTTGTAATTGGATACATATATTAATAAAACTCTACGCAAATTAGTGTTGTGCGGGACTGGATGTTGGAGCAATTCGAACCAGTATAAAAGTCTTGTGTGTTCTATAATAACCCATAAATCTGGGCCAATTTAAAATTTTATTTTCGCAATTTTTGCGAATTTTGAGTATTTAAAATGAATTATTTTAAATAATAACGATGAAAAATTTATTTTCAATAGAATTAGAATGAATATAATTATCTGAATTGATGTTAGAATATAAATATTTATTTTTAAATATTTAAGGAATTAGAAATGGCGCGGTAGTTCGAAAATTCGATTTCAAATTTCAAATGAATGTACAGGATTCAATATAAACCGGATTTTGGCGAAACCAAAAATATTAGAATCTAATCGAGAATATCTTTCCAACGAATCAGAAAAATTGAAATTTCATAGCGGGAATAAAAAGTTATGCCCAGTTGAAATTTCAGAATAGTCACTATGGAATTTTGGCCCTTAAAATAGAAATTTTGCAAACGGCCTCTGTTTTTGACAAAACCACTTTTGTTGGATCCAGGGTGTCGAATTATTGCTATATTCCAAAATTAATAATTTTTTTAATCAGTATGTGAGGGTGGCGAAGAAAAACGTGTTTTGAAAGTTTCAGTCAATTTCGATCGATCAGAAAATGGCCATTTTTCAAATGGTCTCAGAATTTGATGAAACTAGTTTTTTCGGACCGTATTGTCGATACAAAGCTTGAAATAATTTTTCTGGAATTTTCATGGTCCATATGTAGCCCTGGTAAATTGAAATGTGTGCTCAAATTCGTTATATTGATTTATATTTTGATTTTGATGAAAACTGATCGTAACTGTCAAATTGGCTTATGATGCATATCCCGTTGTGTTTGAAATGGGGGTAATTAGCTAAGGACGATAGTTGGTGGGTTCAATTTCGATTTCGAGTTCGAAATAAAAAGTTGCTTTTTGAAATTAAATATATAAAATATTATATAAACCTAACTCCTTTCCCTCTTCGCTCTCTACCTGTAATAACCTGGAAATCTGAGCCAATTTAAAATTTTAATTTTGGCAATTTTGATGAATTTTGAATAATTAAAATGAATTATTTAAATAATATCGATGAGAAATTTATTTCGAATAGAATTCGAACGTATATATTTATTTGAATCGTCGTTAGGATATAATATTTTATTTTAAATATAAAAGGAATTGAAAATGGCGCGGTAGTTTGAAAATTCGATTTCAATTTTCAAATGAATGTACCGGGTGCAAAATAAACCGGATTTTGGCGAAACCAAAAATATTTGAATCTATTTGAGAATATCTTTCCAACGAATCTGAAAAATCAAAGTTTCATAGCGGGAATCAAAAGTTATGTCTAGTTGAAAATTCAGAATAGTCGAAATATAACAATACAGTGGAAGATGATTTTACAATAAATGCACAGCGGAAATATAAAATAACACAGCGGAAGACGATGAATGAACTGGACATAGCTTTAAGCTTCAATCCAGAATCCTGCTCAAAATAAGTATCTGCAAAACAAACTACTCGGCTGCCCGTGTGGAAAATTTTGGCACCCGAGTTTGCAAGGGAAAAGCAAACTACAGGTCAGTCATGGGACTGGTGTGAGAAACTCTACAGTTAAAATTAACTTATTTAATCATAAGACAAATCACAGGACCACGCCGCTAACGCGGAACGGGTTTACCCCCATGAATGCCAGTGTATAAACAACAATCGATAATACAGATATGGCTCTACTATGCATCAATCAACATGCAATATCCCAATCTACCCATTTAGATTAATCATGACTTAGATTTTCCAAATCCAATTCAATTTACAGAAATTATTCCTTTGGATTTTATTTCCTATTTCTTATTTCAAATCATTTGACATACATATCTAACTTTCTATAACAAAGTAGATTTCACTTCGGGATCTCAAATCAAATCGTTTGGAAACGTGAATTCCAAAACATAACAACGCATAGAAACAAGTATGCAACCAAATATCGTGCTCCCCATCGACAAGGCAAAGGGTATGCACCTAGCAACTCGATATATAAATATGCACCTACCCCACATAGGAGCAGGCTACACCGACGATGCACCTCCCACACATGGAGAGCATACACCGCCCTCTCACCCATACTTTTAGTCTCAGGGTTACCCGAATCTTTAGCCACATACTAAATCATTTCATATCCCGAAGTAGGGAAAATAATTTCACAACATAATAATCACAAGTACTTTCAAAATATAGTACTTCACATCAGTAATTCACACATATGATCAGTCACTATTAATCACATAACCTTTGAGCTCGTACGTCTCAAAGAAGGGTGTTAAGCAAGAGAATAAATTTTCTGCCACTAAACAGATACATCATTAATAGCAACTAGTCAAATATGTGATGAACTACAACGTAAAACCATAATACATTTCCAAATCATTTCGAAATCATCGGGTTTTAGCCCTCGAAATTCCTTCTGTTTTATAAAACATTTTTATAAAACATCCCCTGTCCAAAATCGGGAATACATTCTTTTCACTTAAGAAAAATATCATTTCACAATCAATCATTAAATTTGAAATGAACACATCGCTAAACACCTTTCCGTCAAATCGTGAAGTGTTTCACAAGGTATTGGCCTACCAGTATTTCTACCCAACCCGATGCTAAATGTAAGAGCATATCTTGCTCATAAACTGGTCGAGCACAATCCAAACAATCAATCAGTCCAATTTGACATTAAATATAAGGTTTTGAATAGAGATAGTATCGACTTATATTCAACATCAAATCCTGAAACCAACAGATATCATATGAGGAATAACGATTTCGATATCTTCCAAATTCCCATCACAATATCTGTATAATCACGGAATCCAATATCGAAATATTTCGATGATAATTTCGATTCAAATCCATTCCAATCCATATATTGGAAATTCTGGTTATCTTTAAAAACCATTTCAAATCCAATTTATTTATTTAAAAATAAATAAATTATTATTCTAGTTAATAATTATTTCATTCCGATAAAAATATATTTTCACCTTTTCAAATGTAGAATTTTTCATCCCAATTCTTTCCAAATCATTTCTTATGATTTTACACTAATTATTGATATTTTTAATAATTTTATCAAGGCCCGTACAGTCGATTTCAACAAACGGCCATCGAACTGCACTTACAACGACCTTTTCCTATTTTGATTTGAACATAATTCCAAATCCAACCGTTAAATTTCAAATTTCTAATATTCATTGGAAAGCTCTTTTCAATACGAACACAATGGTTCCGGTTTCCGGAGAATCCGATGGTCGGATCTCCCATAATATCCATTCGAAGTCAATGGTCGAAATTCGCGAACTACCGTTGTAACACCCCGAATTTCAGTTAACACTGATATTCACTAATGAAAGAATTAATAATCTCAGATGTGAGAATCAGGGGAAACGGGTTACATCATTGTGTTCGTCTCGGAAAAATACGCGAAATAGAGTCCGAAATTTTGTAAATCGGAGTCCGTATGACCCGGTTAAGGCCCAAAGAAGTTTTCGGGAAATTTGAACTTCGAAACATGCAGAAATGGGGGCTAGGCGGGAAAAACTCCCGCCCAGCCAAGTCGACTTGGCTGTCGATAGGGCTGTCGACTTGCCTGTCGACATGCCTGTCGACTTGGCAGTCGACAGGGCTGTCGACTTGCCTTGTCGGCTGATTCTGGCCTGGGTGCACCTGATTGAGTTTTGGGCTGGGTTGGAGGGCTTGGGACGAAATCTGACGGACCTAAACTAACCTAGGGTTAATCTAAGGGTCTAAAACACAACCTAATCCTATAAATACACCCTAAAACTACCCTAATCCATACTAAAAATAGAATTTGTGCCATCATGCCGCCAAAATGCAACTTAGAAGGAACCTCCACTAATTTGTGAAGAGGATTGCAAGCTAATCAACTACTAATCCACCTCTACTTCAACTCTAGCAACTATCTAAGGAGCTAATCTTGGAGTTTGTGAGTTTCTATCACTTTAATAACCAATTGTTAAACTAAGTAGATGAGATATGATGAGATCATATGGTTTTGCTTGCGGATCAATGGGTTTTAAGCCATATGTTATGATGCTAGTTTGCTAATCACTATGTTTAACACTTATTCATGATGACAAGCTTAAGTAGTAGCTTGTGGGGGCCTTAAGTGGCAATTGAAATATAATTAAATGACAAGCTTAAGTAGTAGCTTGTGGGGGCCTTAAGTGGCAATTGAAATATAATTAAATGACAAGCTTAAGTAGTAGCTTGTGGGGGCCTTAAGTGGTAATTGAAATATAATTAAATGACAAGCTTAAGTAGTAGCTTGTGGGGGCCGTAAGTGGCAATTGAAATATGATTAAATGACAAGCTTAAGTAGTAGCTTGTGGGGGCCTTGAGTGGCAATTGAAATATGATTAGATGACTTAACCAAACCTTAACATGTAAGTGGGTATGATTATAAAAGGGGTTAAGTGGGATGCACTAGATAAAATGACAAGCTTAAGTAGTAGCTTGTGGGGGCCCATTTCAACCAATATCCCAAACGTATCTTTGTGGGCTCGACCCAAGTCGAGGACGGGACACGCATATTGGGCTTGACTATAAGAGGCCAAAACGGGGTAGTGGTGGCAACGCGAGTCCAATGGGTTTAATAGGCGTGTGTGGACCCGGGCTGGTAGGTAAGACGTTGTTGCATCGTGTAGGTATAAGCCGTGCACCATTGATTATCGGGTTGCCACTTTGGGGAGTGATACACCCCACTGTGGGGCCAGCACGGGTATCTACGTTAGGGAGCCGATCGCTTGGGAGTAGTGAGTACACCTAGCGGAGAAAGGGGCAGACGGCACCTATGTAGTCAGCTAGGGGTACAAGAAACTACTGGGTAAAATTACTAAGTACACTTAGTGGGATCAACCTTTAAGTAGGAATTACCCTTGGTGGGTAGAACTGGTGTGGTGCAGTGTAGGAATTACCCTTGGGTGGGTAGATCTGGGGTAGTGCAATATAGTAATTATCCTTGGGTGGATAGGCGCGTCTTTACGGTTATCTTAGTTCATCCTAAGTCTAGTTGGCTGCTTAGTGTAGCCATTTATCCCCAGTCGTTACCGTATATCAAGCTTATGTCTTACTCTGGTTACTTTAATGATTGGATTGTTAAAGTTATAGGACTCGCTCAGACTTATGTCTGACCCCGTTGTTTTTATCTTTTTTTCCCAACCCTCAGGTTATCAGAGTGGGCCTAGCACTAGTGGGCTTTGATCAGACTGCTTTATCTCTCTTTTGGAGCTTGGACCGTGGATGTAAAGCTCAGTTTATCTTTTCTATTATGGCTATTAAGTTATGTAGTGGGATTATGTACTTTTGTTTTATCAGGATGGATATTATGTACTTGACTCTTGTTTATGGTTTTGGTGTAAGCAAACATGTTTTACTTTCCGCTGCAATGAAATGATGTTTTAAAATTCTCAAGTATTACTTATATCTGTCTTGTTGTAATTTTTCTGTTCTATATTCACTTAAAATACTCCACCGATGTTATGGCATTCCCTTAGTGAGTGACCGTAGCGGGTGTGGGGTGTTACAACCGCGGCGCGGCGCGTTCTATTCAGGCCATTATATGTATAATATATATATTATATATATTTCGTCGATTTCCATTTAAAACGTATTTTATGAATCGTTTCAAATTCGTTTTCAAAACGATTTCAATTTCCATTTCAATTTTATATCAAAATTGAATATTCCATATACACGACAATTTTATACATCTCATATATATGTTAAAAATTATATTTTTAACTATCAAATCATTTTCTCATTTCATATACATATATATATATATATATCGTTTTAATTTCATATATATATATCGTTTTCACATTTCATATATATATTGTTTTCATATTTCATATATATATCGTGCTCAAATTTCATATATATATATATATATATATATCATTTTTCACATTTCATATATATATATATATCGTTTTCATTTCGTGTATATATATATATATCGTTTTCACATTTCATATATATATCGTTTTCACATTTCATTCAATTTTCACACAGAATACAATCAAACAAGTCGTCCATGCTCTGTGGACGACAGGGAGCAGTTCATATATGCAGTTACAAAATAAATAACTATACAGAAAATTTATAGTGAGAGAATTCTCACATTGGGATCCACTCCGTCAGTTTTATCTGAATTTCTGGTTCTGTTCATATTTGAATTTGTCTGAAATTCTGTTTTTCCCTATTTCCGCCCAAGTTAGTTTCATTGCATAGAATTTTTCATTGCGATCCCAACGCAATTTGAATCGTTCGATTTTGTTGCTGTACGAAGAAGATATTATAATTACAAGCTTTTACATTAATTATTATTTAATTATTTTAATTAATGTAAAAGCTTGTAATTATAATATCTTCTTCGTACATCAACGAAATCGAACGATTCAAATTACGTTGGGATCACAATGAAAAATGCTATGCAATGAAACTAACTGGGGCGGAAATAGGTCAAAACAGAATTTCGGACAAATTCAAATATGAACAGAACCAGAAATTCAGATAATACAGACGGAGTGGATCCCAATGTGAGAATTCTCTCACTATAAATTTTCTGTATAGTTATTTATTTTGTAACTGCATATATGAACTGCTCCCCGTCGTCCACAGACCATGGACGACTTGTTTGATTGTATTCTGTGTGAAAATTGAATGAAATGTGAAAACGATATATATATATATATGAAATGTGAAAACGAGAAATGTGAAAGCGATATATATATATGAAATGTGAAAATGATATATATATATATGAAATGTGAAAATGATATATATATATGAAATATGAAAATATATATATATATATATGAAATGCGAAAACGATATATATATGAAATGAAAACGATATATACATATATATATATATATATATGAAATGTGAAAATTATTTGATAGTTAAAAATATAATTTTTAACATATATATGAGATGTATAAAATTGTCGTGTATATGCAATTTTGATATAAAATTGAAATGGAAATTGAAATCGTTTTGAAAACGAATTTGAAACGATTCATAAAATACGTTTTAAATGGAAATCGATGAAATATATATAATATATATATTATATATATAAAGGGCTGAATAGAACGCGCCGCGCCGCGGTAGTTCGCGAATTTCGACCATTGACTTTGAATGGATATTACGGGAGATCCGACCATCGGATTCTCCTGAAATCAGAACCATTGGGTTCGTATCGAAAAGAGCTTTCCAATGAATATTAGAAATTTGAAATCTAACAGTTGGATTTGGAATTATGTCCAAATCAACATAGGGAAAGGTCGATGTAAGTGCAGTTCGATGGCCGTTTGTGGAAATCGACTGTACGGGCCTTGATAAAATTATTAAAAATATCAATAATTAGTGTAAAATCATTAGAAATGATTTGGAAAGAATTGGGATAAAAAATTTCACATTTGAAAAGGTGAAAATATATTTTTATCGGAATGAACTAGTTATTAACTAGAATAATAATTTATTTATTTTTAAATAAATCAATTGGATTTGAAATGGTTTTTAAAAATAACCAGAGTTTCCAATATATGGATTGGAATGGATTTGAATCGAAATTATCGTCGGAATATTTCAATATTGGATTTCGTGATTATACGGATATTGTGATGGAAATTTGGAAGATATCGATATCGTTATTCCTGATATGATATCTGTTAGTTTCAGGATTTGATGTTGAATATAAGTCGATACTATCTCTATTCAAAACCTTATATTTAATGTCAAATTGGACTGATTGATTGTTTGGATTGTGCTCGACCAGTTTATGAGCAAGATATGCTCTTACATTTAGCATTGGGTTGGGTAGAAATACTGGTAGGCTAACACCATGTGAAACACTTCACGATTTGACGATAAGGTGTTTAACGATGTGTCCATTTCAAATTTAATGAATGATTGTGAAATGATATTTTTCTTAAGTGAAAAGAATGTATTCCCGATTTTGGACAGGGGATGTTTTATAAAAATGTTTTATAAAACAGATGGAATTTCGAGGGCTAAAACCCGATGATTTCGAAATGATTTGGAAATGTATTATGGTTTTACATTGTAGTTCATAACATATTTGATAAGTTGCTATTAATGATGTATCTGTTTGGTGGCGGAGAATTTATTCTCTTACTTAACACCCTTCTTTAAGACGTACAAGCTCAAAGGTTATGTGATTAATAGTGACTGATCATATGTTTGAATTATTGATGTGAAGTACTATATTTTGAAAGTACTTGTGATTATTATGTTGTGAAATGATTTTCCCTACTTCAGGATATGAAATGATTTAGTATGTGGCTAAAGATTCGGGTAACCCTGAGACTAAAAGTATGGGTGAGAGGGCGGTGTATGCTCTCCATATGTGGGAGGTGCATCGTCGGTGTAGCCTGCTCCTATGTGGGGTAGGTGCATATTTATATATCGAGTTGCTAGGTGCGTACCCTTTGCCTTGTCGATGGGGAGCACGATATTTGGTTGCATACTTGTTTGTATGCGTTGTTATGTTTTGGAATTCACGTTTCCAAACGATTTGATTTGATATCCCGAAGTGAAATCTACTTTGTTATAGAAAGTTAGATATGTATTTCAAATGATTTGAAATAAGAAATCGGGAATAAAATCCAAAGAAATAATTTCTATAAATTGAATTGGATTTGGAAAATCTAAGTCGTGATTAATCTAAATGGGTAGATTGGGATATTGCATGTTGATTGATGCATAGTAGATCAATATCTATATTACCGATTGTTGTTTATACACTGGCATTCATGGGGGTAAACCCGTTCCGCGTTAGCGGCGTGGTCCTGTTATTTGTCTTATGATTAAATAAGTTAATTTTAACTGTAGACTTTCTCACACCAATCCCATGACTGACCTGTAGTTTTCTTTTCCCTTGCAAACTCGGGTGCCCATATTTTCCACACGGGCAGTCGAGTAGTTTGTTTTGCAGATACTTATTTTGAGCAGGATTCTGGATTGAAGCTTAAAGCTGTGTCCGGTGCATTCATCGCCTTCCGCTGTGTTATTTTATATTTCCGCTGTGCATTTATTGTAAAATCATCTTCCGCTGTATTGTTATACTACCATTCAAAATCGAAATAAAAGAACAAAAAAAACCGCGACGCCTCCTTCTGCCCACCGTCGAGCCTCCAGCCTCGCCGCCATCGATCCGACGACCCCCACTGCCTCGCGTCTCTCTCTTCACGCTCCACTCTCTCTTCTCCGACCAAACAAAAACCCTCAACGCCAAAAATCAACCACCACTGAAGGTCAGAGGTCCTGCCGCCACGCCGAGCTCCTCCTCCCCCCCCTCCGCGACGTGAAACCTCCCCTCCTTTGAAAAAAAACCGAATTTCAAGTGAGTTTTTATATAATTATTTATTTTATGTAATTAAAATCATAGTTATTATGTAATTAAAATCTGATTTGGTTATGGGAAATGGTTTTGATATAAAGGTAAAATTTTTGTACAGTAAGTATATGATTTTTACAATTTAAAATAGGATTTTTATAATAAAAATATGGTTTTTATTGAAATGATTATAAAGGTAAGATTTTTATTTATATAAAGTTAAGATTTTTAATTGTATAGAGATGTGATTTTTCAAAATAAAAAGACTGGATTTTTAACACTAAAAAAGATTTGATTTTTAACATATAGAAAAACATATGATTTTTATATTTTAGAAAGAATAACAATATCATTTTTATATTATAGAACGAATAAAAAAATGATTTTTATATTATAGAAAGAATAAAATTATCATTTTTATATTTTAGAAAGAATAAAAATATGATTTTTATATTATAGAAAGAATAAAAATATCATTTTTATATTATAGAAATAATAAAAATATGATTTTTATATAATAGAGAATATAAAAATATGATTTTTATATATGTTGTAGCGAAATAAAAATTCGATTTTTATACGAGTAGCGGATTGAAAATAGAATTTTTATATAATAGAGAATATAAAGATATAATTTTTTTTATATGTAGCTGAATAAAAATCTGATTTTTATTATTTATATATAGTGAGATAAAAATGTGATTTTTATATGTGAACAGCGAGAAAATGAAGTTGGAAAGTCAGGCGAATCCAAACCGTTCGGAAACAAAGAATGGAGGAATGAAACCCTCGGTGAGAACTTCTCACTTTTAATTTATTTTCTAATTGAAATATATACTAGGATGCAGACGATGCTTAGCAGCACCCGACACTCGTCGCCCACAGACCATGGATGACTTGTTTGTTTGATTGATGTGTTGTGAAAAATGATTGTGTGTAGTGGAATGAAATAAATTATTTTATGGTTAAAAATATAACTTTTAACATGTATATAAAATAAATAGTTGTAAACAAATCGGACGATTTGTTTATGTACACACATTTGACTGATATGGGTTGGGACGATAAATTTTACACATCGCCCAACTGCACAAATAAAACCTATGTTTGATCGTTTGAAAACCCCACACGGGTGTTGGGATGAAATTGGCCATATACTAGTCCCAATAATTAGTTGTATGTCACTCGATTGATTGACAGGCTGTTATAAGCGTTAAATATTTATATTTGATGCTTATGCAGTGTAAAATGCACTTTGAGTGATGGTTGACTGTGTTTGATTGTTGTAGTGTACGTGTGTGTATATGAAATCCATATCAATCACATGGTATGGTAATTGATTGGGCCTCATTCCAAGTTGGAAAATAAAAGAAAATTCAAGTGTTGAATAAAATATATATTCATGTGTTGAATAAAAGAAAATTCATGTGTTGAATAAAATATATATTCATGTGTTGAATAAAAGAAAATTCATGTGTTGAATAAAATATATCTTCATGTGTTGAATAAAATATATGTTCATGTGTTGAATAAAAGAAATTCATGTGTCGAATAAAATGTATATTCATGTGTTGAATAAAAGAAAATTCATGTGTTGAAGAAAATATTCATTTGTTGAATAGAGTAACGAAGTTATTGAAATATATATAGCCGTGTTGATTAAATTGACGCCATTTTGAAGTGAATGATATTTATATCGATTTTATTCATTTTTATAATGAATATAAAAAAGGAAGTGATTTTTAAAATATAACGTTTTGAAAATATTATCATTTATATATTAATGATATGGAATATTCAATTTTGATTAGGAATTGATTATGAAGTTGAAATCGTTTTGCAAACGAATTTAAAAACGATTTATAAAATACGTTTTGAAAGAAAATTGATGAAATATATATAATATATATATATATATATATATATATATAATGGCCTGAATAGAATGCGCCGCGCAGCGGCAGTTCGCGAATTTCGACCACTGACTTCGAATAGATATTACGGGAGTTCCGACTGTCGGATTCTCCTAAACCGGAACCTTTGGGTTTGTATCGAAAAGAGCTTTCTAACGAATATTAGAGATTTAAAATTTAGCAGTTGGATTTGGAATTATGTCCAACTCAAATTTGGAAAAGGTTGATGTAAGTGCAGTTCGACGGCCGTTTATAGAAATCGACTGTACGGGCCTTGATAAAATTATTAAAAATAGTAATAATTTGTGTAAAATCATAAGAAATGATTTGGAAAAGTTGGTATGAAAAATGAAAAATTCCATATTTGAAAAGATAAAAATAATTTTTTATCGAAATGAACTAGTTTTGAACTAGAATTATAATCCATTTATTTTTGAAATAAATAAATTGGATTTGAAATGGTTTTAAAAATAACCAGAATTTCCAATATATAAATTGGAATGGATTTGAATCTAAATTGTCTTCGGAATATTTCGATGTTGGATTTCATGATTATACAGATATTGTTATGGAAATTTGAATGATATATTTATATCGTTATTTCCAATACGATATTTGTTGATCGTAGAATTTGATATTGAATATAAGCCGATATATTTTCTATTCAGAGCCTTGTATTTAATATCAAATGGGATTTGGGTTTGTCGTGAATGGTCTTCATTAACACTGTTCTTAAACCCAGTTGAGAAAAAGATTAAATCTTTTTATTTAGATTTAATGAAGTATACCAATTAAATGGTATTTAATTGGAATTGAATTTGAATTGATTTTTGGGTTTATCGCGAATGGTGTTTTAAATAACACTTGTAATTTAACCCAATAATTAATGGAATGTGAATTGGGTTGATCGTGAACTGTGTTTTAACGACATTCGTTCTTTAACCCGATTTACAGTGAAATGTGATTTGGAATTTATAAATCTTTTGTTAAGATTTAAAGGAGATTTTCCGAAGTAAAGTTTTCCAATTTAATAAAATAATTTGGAATGGAATGGAATTCGATTTGGTAATAATCGAAGTGAATTTCTGTGGATGAAGACAACTAATATATCTGGAATTTAAAAGGCTTTGTCGTTATTCCATTTATATTATTAGTCGGATATGGAAGTTTATATCGATTATATATATCGATTTGTTTTCCATGAAGATTCCATTGTAAAGGGAATGTGATTTTGGGTTGTCGTGAACGGTATCTTTAATAATACTGTTCTTAGACCCAACGAAGTTAAGAAAATCGAGAATGGAGTATCACCAGTTTTGCTCCAGGCGATAGTTAAATCTTTAATTACATTTGAACGTGAAATGGAAATTGAATTTACCGATAACACCGTGGTGTTAGATATGAAGTATGACCAGTTTTACTTCATGGGATGAATAGGTTGGGGTTGGGAAATTTAATAAGTGATTACTTCGGTAAGGTTCGCTAACCCCGACTAGTTTGGATAAACCATAATTTGGTTTGAATTGATATTCAAAAGAAGATTAAAGAATAAATTTAAAGAATTTATCTTTGATAAAATTAATGGGAAACTTTCCAAAGTATAGGAATATTTGAATAAAAGAATATTCTGAAATGGAATTAGATGTATGTTGTGTTTTTGTAACACTGGTTTACTATATACGCGAGTTATTCAGAAAGAGCGGGTTTATCCCATTCTGAATAACTAATTCGAGGATGTGTCGATGATGAAGACGGTGGTCGAAGACTGGAGGTCTTCAAATCGTTTGGATAATTACTAATGATCTTGATTGGGCTGTACACCCAAGAGGAGGGAATCAATTGGTGATCGTCCAGACGTACTTGGAGATCGATGGGTATACAAGGTACAAGGTGCTTCCGGCTTCGTTCAGACCCAGAACGGACTTGTAAATGGACTGTGTGTTTGTCATTGGATATCATTCTGTGTGATTGTTGGATATCGGTTGCATGGAGTGGTTTGCCTGTGTGGCATGCTAAGATGCAAATGATCAAGGCTTTTGTTGAAAAGCAAAGTCTTGTTTTTGGTGATCAATGCACCGCCTATGTGGCATAGCTTTGTGTAGCGTTAATTCGCGAGCCTCACACCCCAGTTGTGAACCAGAAACGGGAGAGGACCTCAGGGAGGACATGCGTTTCCTTCTAGCTAGGGTGGTGTCAGTGACCAACCAGCCCTGACATTTATATTATTTTCACCTAGGTGGTTGTTGGATTGCGAGGCGCCTCGGATATATCGGCGACTATGTGGAGCCGATGGAGTCATTTGTCTCATTGACACCCCAAAGGGTGGGGAAACGCAGTATTCAGGCATTTTAATTCACATCGCAGGACCAGCCCTGACGATCCAAGGGCCCACCTGAGTCTGGATCCTTAGACACAGGCTAGAGCGTCTCGAATTCGGTGAGGATGATCCCTTGCCTCGGTTCACAGATGGAAATCCAACTTCCAAATACGGCATTTGCGGTTTTGATTGTAGAGCCTAGTATTGGCGACAAGATATATGGTACCCATTCCGTCTAGGATTGATACATTTATATTTGAAGTTGTTTTATACACTACGTACTTATAATAGTATCAAGTGATTTGTTTTAAACGTACCAAGCATGTTTGGCTATTATAAGGGAAAACCCTATCCTCCGGCTTGCGTTGCATTATATGATGGGACCTGGGTCTTATAATAGCTTCATTTTTCCAAAAAGCAGTGCGTTGTTTTGTTATATGCACTGGTATTTTTAGGAGGAAACCCGTTTCGTGTTATAGGGCGTGGTCCCTTGATATATCGGATTTAAAGTAAAGTTTTAAATAACTGTTTTAGTTCTCACACCAGTCACATGACTGACCTGGAGTTTATTGTTTTAACCTAAATTCTGGGTGCCCTTATTTTCGACATGGGCAGCTAGTAGTTTTGGTTTTGCAGATTTATATTCAAAGGATACTGGTTTACAGCTGGAATGATATTCGGAAAGCTTTGTATCCGTATATCTCCTTCAGTTGTGTTTTGTATTATTTTCCACTGCTATGTAATGTATTGTAATCTCTGATATTTTATGATGTGTAATATTGATTCATACTCTGTATATTATTGTATTCTGATGGAATTGTTGTAATTAACAATGAAATGCTCTTCTGTTTGCGTTCTGACTGGTCGTGTTCTCAAAGCAATCAGGGGTTTCGAACGGTCTTGGTCGGTTTAGCGATCGACTTGGATCGAGAAAATTCCAAATTGTAACATGTTCTTTCCTTTTCTGCTTTTACATTCGTTTATATTCGCGTATGTGATTGTTTCTGTTATAATATTTATTTTGTGATTCATACAGTTGTTAGAGAAATCAATAATTGGTTAAAATTTCTATAAATTCTTTAAAACACTATTCATCCCCTATAGTTTTTTTGTTGTAAGATCCTTGGTCGTCATCCTAAAAAATTGGTATTGGAGCATGCTTTTCAAAGTTCTCATAATCTTATTTTTTTAAAGTTTAAATGACAATTTTTAACACTATTTTTCATATGGGTATGTCATAGAATCATCATGAAGTTATTATTTAAAATTACAATTATTTATTTTGAAAAGTCACTTGATTCTTTGAATACTTTTGTTGTTTTGTAGGGAAGAGTTATTTCTAATGACTATTGGCCAAACGACACTAAGATGATTATTCATCAATCAAGAAGAAAAAGATGGATATGTAATTGACAATCTACAATGAAATGAGTACCTTATCAATATAAAACTTTTGATTTTCTACTACAACTTGATTTAATACTATTCTACTCTTCATCCACTTCGCAATGCCACTGGTTTCATGTGAATCCATCAACAAATGGTCAAGTTATGATCAAATGAATTTTTGGTGCACAAATAGAAAAAGAAACCAAAACTGTCACTGGTATTTCTCATATTTCTCCCAGAAATTTGTATTATTTCATCCCAAATTATTTTCATATTTTAGTTCTTGTTCTCATGGTCGTTTTGATTGGTGGATCATCAAATTCTGATTATAATTGAGTGAGATATGACAATTTGAACTTAGCTATCCAAAACATTAAAACTATTATGGGATTTCTTGCATCTCTCATACTATTTGGCCAACTGCACCATAATAACATCCAAATTCATCTCCAAACTGTTATTACAGACATGGTGTTTGGACCTATTTACAGTAGTGAAGTGTCCACTCATTCAAAATTCAAATTCAAAATTTTGGCGCCAAGTTAGTTAAACTACCAAATCATCGGTATCTTTCTCACACGGTCTTCAAATTCAGCAAATATACTACGTTAATCAGAAAAACGAACCCGTCACAATAGAGTAGATCTCATCACCAAATTTTAAAAGATGTGAATGTTTGATTCATGATAATGGGAAGGGCAACAAAATAGAGGATTGCAAAAAGAGGTACGCTTTACAATAATTTCATAATTATCATTATATTTAGGAATATACATCTATGTACATAGTTAGGTATAGAAAATTA
Source organism: Allium sativum (assembly GCA_030737875.1). Classification (NCBI taxonomy): domain Eukaryota; kingdom Viridiplantae; phylum Streptophyta; class Magnoliopsida; order Asparagales; family Amaryllidaceae; genus Allium; species Allium sativum. Next base: position 684,157,140 of record CM060913.1, read on the forward strand.
TCTCTTTTATAATTTTTGATATTTTGCTTCATACATCAATGCACCATATTATACTTATCAATATACCAATCTATTTTTTTCAAAATGGTCTTTTCTTATAAATTCAAATTTCATTACTCTTTGCTTTGATTTTAAAAAATTAAAAGGACACCTTTTCAATATGAAAATGTCAGTTATGTTTGACGTACATTAACCCTAGAGGGGGAGAATAGGGTTTATTGAAGTTTTTGGGAGATTAAAAATATCACAGCACATATTGCAGTAGAGAAAATAAATGCAGAAAAAACACAGATTTTACCCAACTTCGGCAAACCCTGCCTACTGCTGCATTCCCCAAGGTTTTTTACTAGAATTAAAACAATCTCTAGGTGTACAAAATCCTTGTAAACTCATGACACCCTCTCGCAACTGTTCTAATCCTATGCTCAAAACCTTGTGCTGATTTTTAACCCAAAATAAGATTTTCCCGAATTACAATCCTGTAACTTGTAAACTCTAGTTAAAATCCTATAATTAGAAAACCCCCTAGTTTTTACATAAAACTAGAAAAAAAGATTGAACGATTTACAAATAGTAAAAATAAAAAATAAATAGAAAAAAAACCCTTTAATTAAAAAACAAGTCCGCCCCTTTATCTTTGTTTTGACTCAACTATCGGGTTCCCTCTTTTGCTCTTCAATGGTGACCGACCCTAAACAAATTAGGATTTTTTCTGCTGAGACAAATCGCAGATCCTACAATCGATGAAATAGATTCTTTGATTGTCTTCGATTCTCTTTGATAGTCTGTTGTTCGATTCGTGTGCTTGCAATCGAAATCTTCTGTGAGTAGTTCTGATTTAAAATTGTTTGCTCTTCAGTTTTTGGTTGTTTGATTCCGATACTCTAAAAAGCCAATGATGAATTGGTTATATAGGGTTTAGAAAACACTGAAACTTCCTCTGATTTCATGTAATGGTTTGATTTGATTGCTTGCATGATTGATTGGATAAATATCCATGAATTCCCGAATGATTTTTTGCCTATATATTGATTGCATGATATATTTGGAAAGTCTCTTGCGTGATTGATAACCTGGAAACAATCTGAATTGTTTTCTTGTCTTGAATTGTTTTCGTGAGTGCTAGAATTGATTTCGTGCCTAAATTTGTACTCTGATTCCTGAAACAAATTTTGATTTTTTCCAAATTGATTGTGTATTTAAATTGCACATGTGAAAAATAGATTTGCCAAAAAATGATCACTGTTAAATTCTGGAAATCATTCAAATGTTTTATTTGCCTAAAAAATGCAATTGCAATTTTCTGGAAACAAATTTAAGAAACTTGTTTCTTATTTCTGGAAACATTCGCTTGCAATTTTCTGTCAATTGCCAAATAGTCCATGCCTAAAGTGATTTACTATAAACAAAATAGTGAATCCATTTTTGCCTAAAAATGTTACCAGTTTTAGTCATGCAGTAATACAAACTTTCTTCATTTTTCTTGCATGCTAATTTGTATTTGAACTGTTGAAGTAAGAAAGTATTGCACCACTATTTTCTTGAAAAGTAAACTGCTTCCTTGTACTACTGTTGTTTCATGACTGACTGCATATCCATTTTTTTCCACATGAAAATGTATACATACACAAATTTCTGTGTGTATATATGTTGATGCCCCTGTGTCTTTAACACTGCTCTTGTATTCAGTTTGACTGCCTCTATGTGTATGTATATATATATATATATATGAACTTCTCATTGTCTTATTATTGTGTAGATGTATTTCTTCAAGCAACCTTGTTTCAGCCATGGTCATCATGCATATATATATGTATATATATACAACCGTGTATATATATATATATATATATATATATGTATGTGTGTTGCTACCCTTTTCCATGTATAAAATGTTATGCTTGATCACTTTGGCTTGTTCATGACTTGTGTGAGTCTAAGTTGTTTTACTGGCATGTTGTATGAATCATTTTGTAGTTGTAACCAGTTTTTCCACTCGACAATTTGTCTTTTCTAGCATTGTTATTCTAGTTTGGTCTTCAAACAAAAATTTCCTTGTACATGATATACTTGAAGCTTGTTGAAATTTACACTTGGCCCCATGCAAATTTTATGTTCACTTCAATTTTTCCTGTAAATGTAGTTGCCTTGACACTGAACATCACTTTGGAATGTTTGAATTGAAATCAACCATATTTGTGACTTGCAACACTTCATATTTTATGCACTTCACTATGCAACACAAGTTGTTTCAATGTTGCAATGTCACTATGTTCATGGTGTATCACTGGTCAGATTTGAATTTCTTGCTGTCGATGTTTTATGCCACTACTGTGCACACACTTATGTACATGTAGCTGCTCCATTCATGTTTGCTGCATTGCTGGTTGTTTCATGCATGATGATCCTTTCATGTTGAAACAGTTCTTGAACTTGATGCTATTGTGTGACTTATTTGCTTGCCATGTTCACTTTGTCCTCTTCATGTCCATTGGATGTTTGTGAACTTTGCAAAACTGACGTGTGTTGTTTGTTGACTTGCTCGAGCTTGTGTAACACTAGTTCATGTTGAGTTTGCACACTTGTGCGTCATATCTGGGTGTTTGATACTTTCCTGTGCTGCATGCAAAATTCAAGATCCCATGATCTTCATACATACATACATACATATATGTATATATGCACATATGTGCATATATATATATATATATATATATATATATATATATATATATATATATCTGTGTGTGTGTGTGTGTAAATGTATAAGATTTACCAGAAATATTTATGCCAGGCTGAATTTGAATTCTTGACCAAAAATGTCCCTATACGCCTGAAAAAAACATATCTGTATATACATAAATGTATTGTGCACAAGCAATTTATATATGTAAGCACTAGAGGATCTGTCTACCTTGTGGTATTTATAGCAAATCACTTTGAATATCATAAGAAGTCTAGACACAGATGGATAGATTTACGTAACAGATCAAGTCATGAAAAATGATGAGAAACACACCAAAATTCTGAGGAAAATAAATTATAAAATAAAATTATATCTGCTAGAATTTAAAAATATTTTGTTCTAGATTACTGTGTGTGCTTCTGTGGCAGGTAAGTAGAAGACTGGACTGACTGGAGCAAGCAGAAGACAAGTGTGTGTGAGTGTATATAAAACTGTGTCAATGTAAGTATAAATTTGCACAACCGAGTGAAGATGAAACTGAGTGATTGAGTGTTGTAGTGAGGAGCTATGTAAGAAATGAAATTGAATTGTAATATATCAGTGGAATGTACAAATAGTGGAGTTGTAAAATTGTACTAATGAAATAAAATATTTATATTCAAATAAAATACTGCTTGAATATTTAAATTCTTGTACAGTAGTAGTCTATTTAAATATAAATATTTAATTATATCCATGATGTAGTAGAACAGTACAATTGTAAACACATTTATAATAATAAATATATGTTTGTTATCATCAAAAAAAAATCATAGAATTGTTAGATACATCTAGTTCAAATTCAAGTTATCAACTTTGTCCATCTACTAATTTTCTTACATCTTGTTTCAAAATATATATATACTAAAAGTGTATAAATCAATGAAATTATATGGTATACAGAAATAATATAAAATTTTCAAACATTAGATATTGTTATAAACTATAAATTTATATATCTTTTATATGTAGTTTAAACATGCATAGTTTAACATATATATTTTTCATATATAATTTCATAACAATTTTGGGTTACATTATCATAAACACTATTTGTAACTTATTACTAATTTTGATTTCTTATTAAGATTTATAATTTTTTTATATTTAACTTAATATTTTGGTATAATATATATGTAATATATATGTATATATATTTGATTTTTATATGTAGTTTAAATATAAGAAGTTATAGTTTAAATTATATTACCATATTTCATCAAAATAATTTTATTATAACTATAGATTTCTTTTAAAATTTTAACATATAAATGGTTCTTTAGCAAATTAATATGTTTTAGTTTCTAAATTTTGAATTTAAAATTTATTTGTGTCAAAAGGTTGATGTATATCTCATAATAAATTAAATTTTAAGTCCTTTTTGAAATTAGTTTTTATATATATACAATTATGAATACATGCTTATAATTTACTTCATATGATAAAATTTATATTCTCTTTAAAATGATCTTCAATATTTACTATATTATTTTTAAAGAAGCACCCTACTAAGATTATTTAACTGCACGTTTCTCAAAGAATTATTCTAAATATTTTACTACCTATTATGAATATATTTTTAATTACCATTAAACTCTTATCTTTACTGTTCTTTCAATCTAATTCTTTAGTACCATTAACCTAATTTTAAAAAGTTAATGTGTATTAACTTTGTTTGGTTGATATAATTGGATATTACTTAGGATTATACATTGTATACTTTTTACCGAGATACATATCATCATCAAATCATTCTTCATAATTATTGTCATATTATCATTAAATACCTTAGTTCATATCACTCCTCATTACTATAAATTACAATGCATGATAAAAACACTCATATCACAAGATGCATTACATTCAATAATCATTTCATATTGCGTATGACACACCGCATTATAAATAATATAGTGCACACACTGCATTCATGTTAATTTTTAACTCTCCACACATATTTACTTTGACTTAATTGGCTTGTTTGACTTGTTTAGCTTGATTTAATTGATTGACATGTTTGGCTTGATTGAGTTATTTGACTTGTTTGAATTGTTTGACTTAATTGACTTGTTTAATTTGTTAAACTTGAATAATTTGACTGACTAGTTTGACATGGTTGAATTTTATTTGTGTAACAACCAAGATTTTCAGAACCAATTTAAATTTTTTATTTTAGATAATTTAATGGATTTTGAATATTTAAAATGATTTATTTTAAATAATAACGACTAAAAAATTATTTTAATCAAAGTTAGAACGAATAAATTTATTTTAATTATAAAACGAGCCTGAAATGGCGCGGTTGTTTGAAAATTTGATTTTAAATTTCAAATGAATGTACAGAATTCAAAATAAATCGGATTTTAGTAAAATCAGAAATATTTGAATATGTTTAATTATATCTTTCTAACGAATGTGAAAAATCCAGATTTCATAACGAGAATCGAAAGTTATGTCCAGTTTAAAATTTAAAATTGTCACTATGAAATTTATATATATTTTTAAATAACATATAGCCCTTAAAAATAGCCATTTTGCAAATGACCTCCGTTTTCGACGAAACCACTTTTGTTGGATTCGGAATGACAAATAATCTTTAGATTCCAATTTTCATAATTTTTGGAATTAATATGTGAGCGTGGTGAATTTAAACGTGTTTAGTAATTTAAGTTTGAATTTACTCGACCGGAAACTGACCATTTTTCAAACAGTCTCCAAATTCAACAAAATTAGTTTTGTTAGGACAATATCATCAAAACATAGCTAGATTTATTTTTCTGGAATTTTTGGAGTCAGTATGTGGCCCCGGTAAATTAAATTGTATGTTGAAATCAATTTTGAACGTTAAATTAATTTATATTTTAATTTTGATGAAAAATGATCGAAACTCTTCTGCGCCGCAAACACCGATTTTAGTGGCCCATACGCTTCGGATTTCTTCAATTAAAATTTCTCAATCCACTTCGAGGTCTAATCCAAATTCAAAACGGAAATCAATGAGGATCCCATGATCTTTGAAATGATATGGAGATGACCAGAAATTATTAAACATAGGGGCCGATTTCTTTCCTCAAACCTGTTGCGTCAAAGTCACTTACAAAGGGGGAAGAGTTGATCGAGTTCACCTAAACGACGAGCATGGGAAGGTGGCGCGATGCTCCTTGGCGTAGTGGCATCGGATGATGGCAATTGTAATGGCCCGAATTTCCGTATTCTTTGAGTCGACTAATCACACCACACGTCCAACCCAAATTGCACAAAAATACGAATCATTATTAGAAAGAAGTTAGAAGATGGGAAATAGAAAGAAAGAAATATTAGAATAGAGGAAAACGAAGATCGCAAACTCACAGCGAAACGAATAAAATATATTATATAACATAACTTTTGGAATACAAATCAGTAACTGTATATACATACCATCATCAGAGCATGATAGTTATTCCTGGAATAGTTATAAGCACCTGTTTCCAGATGCATTCATAGAACACAATGGAAAATATGATAGTTTATAGCAAACTGGTGAAGCCATCTATTTCAAGCTCCTCCAAGTGAATCTGTAAAACCCCGACAACTTGACTGCCCGTACAAATTTGGGCACCCAAGAGTTTAGGGAAAATAAAACAAAATAAACTCTGGGTCAATCATGGGACTGGTGTGAGTAAACTCAAACCATTGATTTAACTTTTTAAAAATCCTTTCGAAAGAAAAGATAATCGTAAGACCGATCCACGCATAAACTTGGATTGTTTTTACCTTATGATAACCCAAAACATTTTGATATCAAAATCTGGTGATATTATAATAGTGTCTACATCAAATAAATAGAATCTAGCGGAACGCTTGCATCTCACGCTCCATATATAATATAAAATCAAAAATCGCAGGGCGCTTATTGGAGATTGGTTTTCCAACATGACAAGGTATGGAACCACCTTCCGATATTATATCTCTAGTGGGGAATACACTGGGTTCAACAAGAACATCTTGCAACCCGGCCTACACATAGCTGACCACTCATTTCGCTTGAGTGTATCGAATGTATATCACCGACGGTTGGGATTAGCAACCATTTCCCGACAAGGACATCATCGATAGATTGAAGAAACAAATGAAATTTCTCTAGATATGTGATTATACATGCTAATGGGAGCGACCCACATAGCCATGCTGCCTGCCCGATTTTGTCTATTCCCGGTTGTGAGGCTTGAGGTTTGAATTATCTTCCAGGACATCTGGCTACCATTCACTTTGAATGCCACATCGTCAGATCCAACGGAAATCACTAATTGATTCCCACAAAAATACTCAGATTGTTAAGCTAAAGAAGTTTCCCTTCTTTGCCACCAACTTCATACGTTTGAAGGAATCAACGTACGTAATCCCTTTGGAAATACTCTGTCAGACACTCGTCCATACAAGTTGTCATGGGTATGGACAAACTGAAGGCACCATTCTATTAATCCATCTTAGGAAATTTCTACCTAGGATTAACAGAACAGCCCTTGCACTTTACTCCGTCTTCATAATCTTTTCAACATAAGTTGATTTGTAACGCTAATGCCAATACGAAGTGGTTTTTAGATATTAAATCTGATCCTGGTCCCTCCATATTGACAACGGAGGTATAAAATAAGTCAAAACTTTGATAGTCGGTGATTTAGCTATCAAAGAAACATCCATATAATCAACGGTCTTATTTCCAATTGGAAATTCTACCGATCAAGCATCACACAATACTGGCCCCTTTATATTGATTCCTTATTATATTATCGATTCTAATTTCCCATTTTCCCTTTCCTGATTCTTTCAAAATTTAATTGACTTTCTCGATTATTGGAAAGCATTTCCAATATCATACTTCCTTTATTCGAGAAAATATCTCTTATTTCAGTTATAAAACATTTCTAAATATTCGCGAATCCTTATTTTCTATTTTCTGAAAATATACTTCATTAATATCTGAAACATTTCCATATTCCATTTCATAATTCTTTATTCAACAATTCATTTCATTTTTCTATGCGTAGAAAATATCTCACATTTTATTTGGGAAAAACACTTCAAAAGTCCTTTAAAATTTATGCGATGTTATAAAACATCGTTATTATACTCAAACAATTAATCATTTATTAACTAACCATATTGCTAATCACTTTCCACTATCGAACCTTAACCATTCTCCATCAATCATGAAGACAATCAAGTTGGGGTATAATTACCTCTCAGTCCTTTATTGAACAACATTCTAAACTTTGAAACAGTCAAGGCTCACAACTTCAAACAAAATATCGCTTACGCGACTCTCGGATTCAATCTAAGAATCCACTTCTTTTATGGAAAAATATTGACTATAACGGTGGCGTTATAATCGCTGTTTCCAAACATTTATTCTAACTGCAGCGTTAAAATCGCTGTTTAGATTTATAAAACATTTATTATAACAACAGTGTTACAATCGCTGTTTAGACTTATAAAACATTTATTATAACAATAACGTTACAATCGATGATTAGACTTATAAAACATTTATTATAACAACAGCGTTACAATCGCTGTTTAGACATAAAACATTTATTATAACAACAACGTTATAATCGCTGTTTGAATAAAGTACCGTGTGCGACGCACACGCTTCCGTTGTTCATTTTTAAAAGATAATCAAAAATGTCCGGATTTGCACAATGTAGACATTAACCATTCTGTTTGACGAAACCCATAAGACCTCTTTACTTGGATTTTATTTCAAAAAAATCCATTGTTATCAATGTTTAACACAAACTGTCTTATGTGTTTTCCTTTGCGTTTAAATTTTTTATTTTAATTGCAGTTCTTTGCTTTATCCAATTAAAGTCGTCACTTTGGTTTCAAAAACCTCATTAAAATCATTGTTTTAATTATTATTAATTGAAATAATAATTAATTTTATTATTAACTATATTAAAAATAGTAAACTTTGCTATTAACTAAAAATAGTATAATTATCACTTTTAAAAGCTTATTAAATAATAATTAACTTTATTAACACTAACCAATTCGATAATTACTTTAACTATAGTTAATCAAAGATTAACTAATATTTAACACCCTTCATTAAATTCAAATTTCATTATCAATAAAATGGTTAATTTTTCGTTAACCATACATATCAGTTATCTGTTAACCAATTTCCACTTTCGATATAAATTCAAATCTCAATTTATATTTCAATTTATTTCAAAATATTTTACTGAAAGTATACACATCGTTTATGAATTAATCTTCTCAAATTAACTGTTAAAACAGATTTCCATATAGAACCCCTTTTAAAACATTATCACGATTCTATATTTGATTATAAAATATCGATTTTAAGCCAAATATTAATTATATAATGATAATCCATATATATTGTTTATAAATTTAATTATTTGTTTTATTCACTAAAACAAGTTTTTATTCTCAAATCTATTCGACATTCAATTTCCACCTTGGAAATTTTTTCCTTTTTAAAGTTTTCAATTCCCCTTTTTTCTGAAAATATTTTATGATATTTTCAATACCAAATCCCTAGGGCCAGAGTAATTCAACACAGCAAAATCAATCACAGTATATATCACAGTAAATAACAAACAATAATATAAATGTTGAGGAATCTAGTTGGATCCCTCCAAACTGTTTCCCTGCAACCACAGATGTTAACCAACATCAATAATATTATTTCACATCAATATGAATATCAGAACTAATAATCAATCAACAATACAGTTATATCAACCATTTCAACTAATCATGTCAACCATGCAACCAAACAACCATCCCACAATATAAAATAAATTTAAAACTCGATTATATAAAAATATAAAGGAGTCAGAGTTAGTGAGTTTACTCACCTTGGTTTCAGTTGACAGTTCTGTTTAGGTTTTATTTAAAATCAAGCAGGCATTTGAATTTATCTCAAATTTCCAGTAGCACTTTCTTTGCAATGATGGTTCCACAACGTAAATCTCGTCGTTACGGTTCCAGCGGACTCGATAATGTTTAATTCTGGTAAGGTATACATAGATAATTCCCAATATAAGTTATATAACTTAATTAAACTAATTAAACCCTTCATTATTTATTAATTAACTCGAATGATTTTAATTACCCTATAAATCTTTATTAAGAATATTGAGTTTTTCTTCTTTGCTTTTACTTTCAATTGGTATAGTACACACCGGTTTGACGCCATCCCTGTACATGTCTGTTATTATAATTTTTCTAAGTTATGGTGTATATAAAAATAGAAATTTATTTATTCTTTATTAACTTTGTTAACTTATAACTAACCATTTAACCTTGCTCATATCACGATCAATCTTTCCATCTCAGTATATTTTTCCCGACTGTCTCATGATGCTTTTTCTCCAACCGTTTAAAACAATTTCATCCTGTACAGTAGAACCAGTCCAGCTTAGGACATATATTAAAATAAAGATACTTATCCTTTCTCTCATCAATTAGTTAATAACTTTTACCACTGATCTCGTTAAACCGGTTGCCACGTTTTCTCTTCTTCTACATACTAAAAGACAAACCGTAATTCCCTGAGCCATGCACCATTGCTGTGCTCCTTCCTTTTTGAATCAATTTATTCTGTTGCTCCATTTATAATGCCATAACCAAACTCCACCGCTCCATTATTGTACTGCCTTTTTTCTCGTTCAAGACTTGACACTCCAACAACTGAATCCGCTATCGTGGATTTCCTCACCACTGACCATTACTTTTATCCCCTATGCCACTGCTCAGTCCACCGAAGTCAGCGCCCTCCGATTGGAAATCAAAGCCTCACCTTCACCTCTTCTTTCTCTTTGTGTCGCGCCTCCTACACTTCATACTATCACCAGAAAAATCCTTACGAACACACGCCCTTTCAAGCTCCCTCACCACCAGTATATACCACCGGAAGTCGAACTGCTCTTGCCGCAAATAGCACTCGCGAAGACGAACCTTTTCTCCATTAATCCCCATGCAAGAATGATGAGGAAGATGGGGTTTTGGGAATTTTTGGGGTAAGGAGGGTCGTACGTCGTTTAATCCAGTTAGTTGAACGAGAAACTTATTCCAGTGAAGAAAAGGAAGATCGAAAGTATTTTTATATTTTCTCGTTAAATTCATTTTTCTGTGTCTCGAAAGAAAAAGGAAGAAGAAAGGTAAGAGCAACATTTAAAGGAAAAAATGGCGTGGCAGTAACGAAATAAACAGTTTGAAGGGCACGACACTAATTTTTACTTGGGGTTAACGGAATTTGATTTACTTAAAGCCCACGGTATCAGATGGATTGTCACGCACGGAAGTGGGATGGTTTGGGGAGCACGCCTCTCAAATGAAGGTTGGCCGTCACTGTTTCTCTTTATATATATATATATATATATATAAATGGATTCAAACATGCACAGTTGGATTGTTTACTGAGAATGTGGGTTTCATTTTTTTTTCTTCTTTCTTTTGTTGCAAGAAAGATAAGAGACAGGAGACGACAAAATTGATGAATGAAGAAATATACACAAATATAAGTTTAAAATAGATGGAAGTGAGAATGGTCACGTTCCTTTATTTCATTAATTTTGTTGATGAAGGCTTAAAGAAATAAATAGAGCATAGGTCGGATAAATCAATATCTAGGAAGATGAACGTAAACTGTTGGATATACGTAGGGTGTATATTTGCCTTTAAAATTCACGCGGTCTCTAATCCCCAGAATTTCATTTATTTACGGACTGCTATGGGAAAAAATAAAAATATAAGCGTGACAAGTAATGCACTGTGATCCCAAAAATATAATAATATCTGTAGTTTAACTTATATTATGAAACCCCAAAATATTGATATAAGTTGCAAAATACTCCAAATAAAAAGTTGCATATTTAATTAATTAAAAATTACTGTAAAATTCTAAAAATTAAATTATAACTACGCCTCAAAGTTCTTATCCAAATTCGAATCCAATATTTAATTATATTAAATAAACCGTTATGGCTTATACACGATTCCACAACGACTTTCTCAAAATTTGATTTGGACGTAATTCACAATATATAAGATGAAATCTTGATTTTTCACTTCCATTAGAAAGATACAGTTTAATAGATTCAAACATTTCTTGCTTCAAAGAAATCTGACTTATTTTGGATCCTTTATATTCAGTTGAAGTTCAAATCGTAAATTATGAACTACCACGACTATTTTGAGCTCGTTTTAAATTATATTATAAATTATACATTTAAATATCGTTTTATAAATAATTTCCTTATAAATATCTATATCTAATTTAAATAAAATATTTAAACAATTTAAAAATTCAGAATTCAACAGCTAAAACTCAGGTCGTTACATTCCTCCCACCCCTTAAAATAATTTCGCCCTCGAAATTGCTAAGCAGTAAAAATGTTATAACTCTAACTCCTCATAGCCTACTTAGTTGAATTCTTATATTCCATATCTTTATAACCCAATTCTTACATGGCCTTTGAATTCTCATATCAATATCGACCATTCATAATACTTTCCAAATGATTTTTCCACCATTTTTGGACTATCCATCATCGCATTCTTGCCTTCAATTTATATGCTCTTCTGCATATTCACACCCGTTCCAATTGATTTTAAATCCATTTATCAATTTCATTATTCAACTTGAAATTTTATTAACTAATTCTAGTTTTCTTATTTATACTACAATTAACACTCTATTTTTAAATTAGCAAAAATTTCTTAAAAATTTTCTAACTCTTTAAATTTTCGAAAAAATCATCAACATCTCCTTTGCACGGCTCAATCGGTACAACTACAACTCGCATTTCTAGGCCTTCTCCAATCCAAAATAAAATCAAAAAGCTAAGCGGCTTGCCCCATAGGCTCATAAAACCATCAAACCCAAGTAATATTGTAAACATGTACCTTTTTGTTGGGCATAATTCTATCTCTTGCATTTGTTTCCATTCAACATCTGCTTAGCATACATATACCCTTTTCCAGTTGGTTTTAAATCAATCCAACTTCCAATTTTTAATTCTCTAACTTCTGATTAGTTCACTTCCATTCTACCATTTCAATTTGAATATTTATTTCTGGATCCATCCCCTTACTCAGTCTGAGCTTCAATTTCCATTCCTAATTTAATTCCAAACAACAATATCCAATATATATTCAACTTGTTTTTTCATAAGTCGAATTCGTTTTAAAAATTCAAATCTCAACATTTCTCAATTTAATCTTATTCGGGGTTATCACTATCCAATGCAATTTCTATTTAACTTAAGTCAGATTTCAATTCCTTTGATATATTTTTTAACCATTTCAATCTATTCAGCTTATACAAGTTAAATTTTAATTTCAGAATTCAAATTTCTAGGTTTTATTTCAAATTTGTTTGAAATAATGTATATTTATATACATATATTTATAATCAACTCAATTCAAAACATTTGAATTTCTAAAACATCTTGTCCTTTTCAAACAAAACTTTCATCTTCCAAATTACTATGGTAGCAATCCATCACTCAGAAACTTGAAAATGAATACCGATAATGTCGCGATCCATTATCAGAATTATTTTCTCTCCACTGAAGTGATTTCAATGCTTAACCACTTTTAAAATCCATTTAAAACCATTTTTTTAAAATCCTTCAAAACAATGTTATATTCCTTTGTAATATTTCAGAAAATATTTTCTAAACATCTGGGATTTAAATTAAAATTCTGGTTTGAACTGAGTCTTGATTTATCTCATTTGTGCACATTGTCCAAATATAACTTATATTTGGTTATAAGTATAAAAATTTCTATATTTCATAATTTCATTCGATTGTAATAACAATCAGAACATTCATATATTATAATATCCCAGAAATTATTCTTTTTATACCAAAATAATTTTTGGACAAAATTATATCATTTACCCACTTTGAAACAATACTGTATTGAATTGTTTTGTTCGAGAGTTTAGAAACACCTATCGATACATTTGTACATCCTGTATCGTCACTCAACAAACCAGCCAACACAATATAAAACAATTTTATAACAAATCCACAAATACGCGCTCATATATATACACTTAAACTCAATCTAAGGTATTACTAACCCCATCTCTATTGAGTTACGCCACAGAGCCAAGGTTACTACTTAACCTTCATCTCTGATGCCAAATGTAATGGCCCGAATTTCCGTATTCTTTGAGTCGACTAATCACACCACACGTCCAACCAAACTTGCACAGAAATACGAATCATTATTAAAAAGAAGTTAGGGGATGAGAAATAGAAAGAAACAAATATTAGAATAGAAGAAAACGAAGATCGCAAACTCACAGCGGAACGAATAAAATATATTATACAACATAACTTTTGAAATACAAATTAGTAACTGTATATACATAACATCATCAGAGCATGATAGTTATTCCTAGAATATTTATAAACAGCTGTTTCCAGATACAATCATAGAACACAGCGGAAAATATGATAGTCTATAGCTAACTGGTGAAGTAATCTGCTGCAAGCTCCTCCAAATGAATCTGTAAATCCCTGACTATTTGACTTCCCGTACAAATTTGGGCACCCAGGAGTTTAGGGAAAATAAAACAAAATAAACTCTGGGTCAGTCATGGGACTGGTGTAAGTAAACTCCAACCATTGGTTTAACTTTTTAAAAATCCTTTGAAAAGAAAAGATAATCGTAAGACCGATCCACACATAAACACGGATGGTTTTTACCTTACGATAGCCCAAAACATTTTAATATCAAAATCTGGTGATATGATAATAGTGTCTACATCGAATAAATAGAATCTAGTGGAACGCTTGCATCTCAAGCTCCATATATATTATACAATCAAAAACCGCAGGGTGCTTATTGGAGATTGGATTTTCGACATGACAAGGTATGGAACCACCTTCCGATAGTGTATCGCTAGAGGGAATACACTGGGTTCAACAAGAACGTCTTGCAACCCGGCCTACACATGGTTGGCCACTCATTTCGCTTGGGTGTATCGAATGTATATCACCAATGGTTGGGATCAGCAACTGTTTCCCGATAGGGACAACATCGATAGATTAAAGAAACAAATGAAATTTCTCTAGATAGGTGATTATACATCCTAATGGGAGCGACCCACATAGCCATGCTGCCTGCCCGATTTTGTCAATTCCCGGTTGTGAGGCTTGAGGTTTGAATTATCTTCCAGAACATCTGACTACCATTCACTTTGAATGCCACATCGTCAGATCCAACGGAAATCACTAATTGATTCCCACAAAAATACTCAGATTGTTAGGCTAAAGCAGTTTCCCTTCTTTGTCACCAACTTCATACATGTGAAGGAATCAACGTACGTAATCCCTTTGGAAATATTCTGTCAGACACTCATCCATACAAGTTGTCCTGGGTCTGGACAAACCGAAGGCACCATTCTATTAATCCATCTTAGGCAAATTCTACCTAGGATTAACAGAGCAGCCCTTGCACTTTACTCCGTCTTCATTATCTTTTCAACATAAGTTGATTTGTAACGCTTATGCCAATACAGAGTGGTTTTCAGATATTAAATCTGATCCCGGTCTCTCCACATTGACAATGGAGGTATAAAATAAGTCAAAATTTTGACAGTTGGTAATTTTACTATCAAAGAAACATCCTTACAATCAACGGTCCTATTTCCAATTGGTAATTCTATCGATCAAGCATCACACAATACTGGCCCCTTTTTATTGATTCCTTATTATATTATCGATTCTAATTTCCCATTTTCCCATTCCGGATTCTTTCAATATTTAATTGTCTTTCTCGATTATTGGAAAGCATTTCCAATATCATACTTCCTTTATTCGAGAAAATATCTCTTTTTTCAGTTATAAAACATTTCTAAATATTCGTGAATCATTATTTTCTATATTATAAAAATATACTTCATTAATATCGGAAACATTTCCATATTCCGTTTCATAATTCTTTATTCAACAATTCATTTCATTTTTCTATGCACAGAAAATATCTCACATTTTATTTGGGAAAAACATTTCAAAAGTCCTTTAAAATTATGCGATGTTATAAAACATCGTTATTATACTCAAACCATTAGTCATTTATTAACTAACCATGTTGCTAATCACTTTTCACTATCGAACCTTAACCATTCTCCATCAATTATGAAGCTAATCAAGTTGGGGTATAATTACCTCTCAGACCTTAATTGAACAACATTCTCAACTTTGAAACAGTCAAGGCTCACAACTTCAAACAAAACATCGCTTACGTGACTCTCGGATTCAATCTAAGAATCCACTTCTTTTACGGAAAAATATTGATTATAACGATGGCGTTATAATCGCTGTTTCGAAACATTTATTCTAACTGCAGCGTTAAAATCGTTGTTTTGATTTATAAAACATTTATTATAACAACAGCGTTACAATCGCTGTTTAGACTTATAAAACCTTTATTATAACAATTGTAACGACCCAGGGATTTTCGGCCCCGAAAATCGA
Source organism: Allium sativum (assembly GCA_030737875.1). Classification (NCBI taxonomy): domain Eukaryota; kingdom Viridiplantae; phylum Streptophyta; class Magnoliopsida; order Asparagales; family Amaryllidaceae; genus Allium; species Allium sativum. The sequence continues at coordinate 684,173,379 of CM060913.1, forward strand.
CATAAATTCCCTTACCGTAACTCATGCCGATCCTCCAAACACCGAAAATACAAGATAATCATTAGAGAAAATTTAGAGGGTGACATAAGAAAGAAAGAATATTAGAATAGAAGAAAGAAGAAGAACATATCACATCAGAATCTCACAGCGGAACGAATAAAATATAATATCAATCTCTTTATACAAAAGAACTGTATAACATACCAATCATCAGAGTACAACATATCAGTCACAGCGGAAAAATAACTGTATATATATAACTAGTGGTGAAGCCTCCTGTTTCCAGCTCCGGAAACTCCAAGCGAACCTAACCTGGAAATACACTCGGTCTGACCCGAGCACATTTGAAGCAAAGCAAAATACACCGGGTCAGTCTGGAATACTATGAGTGATGAATTCACAGCACAAACACAAGTTGTTTAACTTTGGAAAATCCATTCTGAAATCAAAGGATAATAGTAAGACCAGCCCACCCATAAACACGGACAGTGTAACAACCTGCATTCTACGCATCGGAGGATCGTAGAATATTTATTTCCTTCTCATATGAGGTCGTATGGTCATGTAGAGTTGGGAAACGACTATTGAGGTCATTTCCCATGTTCATGATTTTTGTCGATTTTTAAGTGACCGTTTTGCCCCTAGCTGATCCTATTTCGGCCATAACTTTTGATGGAAAGGAGTTTTGACCTAAAATCGCTTCCATTAGATTCGTTTGATGGTTTACCTTTCCGTAGAGTGGTCATAATAGCCAAACGGACTTACCGTTTGGGAGATATGGCTGAAATAAGGTTTGGAAGGTGAAAAACTGCTTAACCGGGCCAAATAGGGTGATTAGTGAATGGGCCCATAACCCATTTCGGGATTAGGGTTATGAGGAGGCTGAAAAGAGTTAGGATTTCATTCCATTTCAGTTTTCTAGCCTCCACTTACCTCTTAGAAACCCTAAAAATGGCCTCCAACCTCTAAATCACCTCCAAACCACTTTTTAATTAAGGATTAAGCTTAGCAACATCAAATCAAGGGGGGATCTTCACCAAATCAAGATTTGAGCTGCTGTTTAGCATTAGTATTCGTGCCATATCAGAGATTTACTTCAAATCTAAGATTTATTTGTGGCTAAGGTGAGTGATTTGCATAGTCCCTCACTAATTATGGTTAATTAAGGGTAACTAGTGTTAATTAGCGAATTTATGCATGATAAAAATCTGGAAAAATATCTATAAATTCCTAAATAATGTTTTAGACCTTTTTTAGAAATTTGGGTTAATTTGATTACGTTTTGCTAATCATATCATTAGTTTTGCTTAAGCACACTTAAGGGAAAATACGGGATTTTGGCTATGTTTTATCCATTTTAACCTATCATATGGATGTTTTGGTGTTTGAGGTCACTTCTATTTGTTGTTATGACTTGTGGTATGCTTTGTGATTGATTAGAATAGCTAAAGTGGTCGAAAATGCCGTCAAATGGCGTACACAACTCGCTAGACAAAATGCAGGAAATGGACAGGAACCGGATCGGATCGGATCAGATCGGATGGGGACGTCCGAACCGAACCGTTCGTGTGGCCCATCCACGATCCGCCTCCATGCGTCCGAACAGAGCCTGCATGCTACGAGTTGACTTGAAACCTGTAGGAGATCACGACCGACCCGATCCGCCATAGTACCCCGACCCGAACCGATGTACTACGATTGGACTTGGAGGCTGCGATCCGACCTGGTGTGCTTTGGAGGAGGACAATCTGAACCGCCACCAGATGAAGACCACGATCCGATCCGGAGAAGCTTGGCACAAATCGATCCAGTGGGGGATACGGAAGGTCGATCTGAACAGCTATGACAAGAATGCGACGATCCGAACCAATCTGATGAAGACCAATATCCCGAGATGCAAAGGTAGTCCAAATGGAAGTTAGAGCTCAGGATCCAGTTGGGAGCCAATGAGTTCACTTCATGATTGGGCTTTGCTGCGGGACGTGTGCTAAGGAGTTATCGACGTTCATAACTTCAATTCACCATTGAAAAAGAATGATGGGCTACGTATCAGTGCAGTAGAGTCATCGTGAATCGAGGGGCAAAGTGATCGTAGCAAGACTATGAGCCAGTGCAGTGGAGTCGTTGTGACTCCATGGGGGCAGAGTGGACATAGTAAAGGATTAGAAAGGCTATGAGCCAGTGCAGTGCGGTGTGTACGACTCCATGGGGCAAATTGGACATAACGAAGGATTAGTGGCTATGGATCAGTGCAGTGAAGCCGTTGTGACTTCATAGGGCAGAGTGATCATAGCAAAGTATTGGGTGATCGAAGAGGCGGATATCGTATGCTTTACGCACTAAGTAAGAGATGTGAGGATGGTTGCTATGCTCGATTGTTTGCCATCACTATGACATGCACACCCCCACCCCCGTATGCTTGTACACCATATGTTAGTGGCACCTTAGAGTGTTGTACAGTATGTAGTGCTAACTCTTTGGTTTCAGGTCCAGGTTCAGGTATGGTTTAGTATACCTGTTATTATTCAGTTTAGCTGCTTATCGCTCATACTAGACTTTTGTCTGACCCAGAGTTTTATGTCTCCACTTACTACTCTGGGTGCTCATAAACGAGCAGACTAGAGACAGGTTAGCTGGTGATGCACCAGTAGCCAATCCGGAGGCGAGCAGGAGGCTTCCACGTACGATATATATATATGTTCTCCCTGTGTTGTTGGTGGTCACTACTTGGGCATTAGTAGTGTACCTCCCTTATCTTGCTTTTAACTTTAGAGACAATTTGAAAAGTTGTAATAATGATGATGTGGAATATAAGCTATATTTGGATTTTCCGCTGCTATGATAGTTTGTTTTCAGCTTATGCACTGTCTCACCTGTTTTATGTCAAGTATGTTGTTATTATATTTTTTTCTATGCGCTGTGAGACATTCTACAGGTTCCTTGTTGATTCTTCATCTTCTTTCTTTCCTTCTGACAGCCGTTCCATGCTAACTAGACATGTGTACATCGTACTTTTGGAGTAAATGTCGGTTGGTGCGGGGAGGGCCGTCACATTTGGTATCAGAGCTCTAGTTTGCATAGTTAACCTAGGGAAATACACTAGGGAGAGATAGTACGTATATGAGAGTGCGTATTTGTGATTACTTTGGTTTTCAAAAGCTATATATATATATAAACTGTTTGTATAACTAAGGATGAAGTCGCACTACACTAGCACCACGATGGAGATGGTTAATCGTTTTTCTTTACAGATTGAACGTTGAGCCGATAAGCAAGTGGTGTTGGTAGAGGGGCCAATAATGGGAATGTTGCTAATATGAGGACGATCTTTACTGACCTCGTGAGAGAAATGCTTAGGGATGTGCGGGGGAAGCTCCCAATGTCGGTAATAGTGGTGGTCCGATAATGCAGGCGCCAAGGGTCGATTTCGCCAAGTTGTGCAAGAATTACACTAGCCTTGGTGGGAAGCCATTCCACGGAACGGAGTTGGCCACGGATGTTCAGGATTGGTTGGATAGCTGTGATCGTATCTTCGACGACTTGGGTATCGAGGATGCGATGAAGAGAAGGCTAGCGTCTCGTCAGCTGCAAGGGCGAGCAATGAATTGGTGGAATGCTATTAAGACAGCCACTCCAAAGGATCAGGTTACTTGGGATCAGTTTAAGGCTCGCTTTAGCGACAAGTTTATCCTAGCTGTTCAGAAGTCGGAATTGTTTAGGAAGTTCTTGGAGCTTAAGTAGAATGGTAGGGCAGTCTCGGACTATATTGCTGTGTTCGACACTTTGTCGAAGTATGGATTATCCCTTATTGATACTCCTGAGAAGAAGAATGAGAAGTTCATTACTGGTTTGGATGGATACTTGGGGGAAAGGCTTATCAACCACATCGATGAGACTTTTGAATCGATTGTGGGGAAAGCTTTGAGATAAGAGAGTCTTTACCCTAAGCCAAAGATTGAGGTTGCATCTGCAGAAGGATTGAAGCCGCAAGTAGGCGGTGGAGGCAAGAATAACACTCAGAACAAGAGGAAGCAAAACCAAACTAAGGATGGCCAGAAAAAGAGCAAAAAAGATGTTGAGTGCTTCAGCTGTGGTAAGAAGGGCCATTATGCCAAAGAGTGTCGGGCCAAGCCAGCGGATAGGAAGTGCTACAACTGTGGCCAAGTGGGACATCATAAGGATAAATGTCCACAACCTCTTAAGGAGAAGCAGATTGTGAAAGCATATGCTATCGGTGTTATTCCTTCTTCGTCGAATGCCCCAACTGCGGCGGAGAAGGGAAAGAATGTCATCATTCAAGGTATGGTTTCTATTCATGATGTACCCGTTCGAGTTTTGTTTGATATTGGGGCTTCCCGTTCCTTCATATCTAGTGCCTTGGTAGATAGGTTGGGACTGGAACCCGAGATAGTCGATAGACCGTTGGTTGTGACGAACCCAATTGGTGGTTTGACTAACCTTAGTATGATTTGCGAAATTTGGTATTATCGAGTCATGGATGTATGTTTGTTTGTGATTGCTTTGTTTTGGGCTTTAGTGGGTACGACATTATATTGGAGGTCGATTGGCTCCAAAGATACGGGGTGGTGGTAGACTATGAGGGCTTTTTGGTGACGGTTAGGGCGGATGATGGGCGGAGGGTAGTGTTTGGTAGTCTACCTAGTGATTGGGTAATGGCTAGTTTTATAAATTCCCTCAACATCCCGCATGATGAGTTGTCAGATGTGCCCGTGGTTGGCCAGTATCCGGACGTCTTCGAGGAAGTGACTGGGCTTCCACCACACCGAGAGATTGAGTTCCGTATTGATTTAGTGAAAGATGCCAGACCTATAGTGATGCCACTTCGTCGTATGGCACCATGGGAGCAGCGAGAGCTCGGGGTGCAAGTAAGCGATCTTTTGAAGAAGGGGTTTATAAGAAGAAGTGTCTCCGAGTGGGGAGCACCAGTTGTGTTTTCCACTAAGGAAGATGGTTCCCTTCGTTTGTGTGTGGACTATCGCGAGTTGAATAAGGTGACGAGGAAGAATAAGTATCCTCTTCCACGGATAGATGATTTGTTTGATCAACTGGAAGGACCAAGAGTGTTCTCCCTGTTAGACCTCGCGACAGGATTTCATCAGTTCCTAGTAGCGGTTAAGAGTATTCCGAAAATGGCATTTAGGACGCCGTTATGAGTGGTTGGTCATGCCATTTGGGTTGACCAATGCACCAGCATACTTCATGGATCTTATGAATCGGGTATTCAGAGATCAGTTGAATAAGTTTGTTCTTTTGTTCGTAGACGACATCCTTGTTTACTCGAGGACAGAGGAAGAACATAAGAGACATTTGAGGAAAGTGATGGAGGTGTTGAGAAACACCAATTGAAAGCGAAATTTTCTAAGTGTCACTTCTGGAGGAGGGAAGTGAGATTCTTGGGCCATGTTGTTTCAGGGAATGGTATTGTCATGGACCCTGCGAAGGTGGCTACGGTACAGGATTGGCCTACGCCTAAGAATGCAACAGACGTAAGAAGCTTCTTGGTGTAATGGCGCGTTTTGTTAGCTGTCGAATAATTAATTTATTTAATGATTTATATATCGATTTGGCGATATCGATAACTTAAAGTACAACGTTCGAACTTATAATTTATAATTATAATTAAAACGAACTTGAAAACGTCGCGGCAGTTCGCAATTTGGCGATTTGAACTTCAACTGAATATACAGAATTCGTTTTAAGCCGGATTTTTGTGAAACAAGAAACGTGTGGAGCTGGTGAAGTATATCTTTCTAGTGGAAGAGAAAAATCAGGATTTCGTCGTGTAGATTTTGATTTATGTTCAAATCAAATTTCAGAAAAGTCGCTATAGAATCGTTTATCGACCAAAACAGTTTATCCGATATAACTAGAGATCGGGGGTGAATCTAGACAAGGTTCTTTAGAGACATAACGATAATTTAATTTTTAGAATTTTATGGTAATTTTTAATTAATTAAATATGCGACTTTTTATTTGAAGTATTTCGCACCCTGAAATCAACATTTTGAAGTTTCAAAATATGAGTCAACCTACCGGTATTATTATATTTTTGGGACCGTGTCACCAAGCTCGACACAATGGTATCTCTATTTCAGTCTGTAAGTGGAAGGAATTTTATGAAACGAGGTATGTTAAGTTTTATAATCTAAAACTTAGGAGCAAATAAAAAGGGGTGACCAAGCCAAAACTTAAGCTAAATAACATCACTCTCTCTCCCTGATCGAAAATAAGGCCACGCACTTCTTTGTTCAGCCACCGGTTTTTGTGTCCTAAAATAAAAAAAACGTGGACATCCCTCTCTCACAAAATCAAACATTAAAACAAATAATTCTCCTTCTTCTGTGAATCAAAATACAAGCCGCCTCCTCATGGTATCTTCAAACAAATAAAAATTCTAAATTTTTGGCTTCATGAAATTGAATAAAATAAGACTCTTAGGCTCGCATCAGCAAAAGGGCTTCATCTGGTTTTGAAAAACAGGAGGTGCGATGTAAATTTGTGGAGCTGGGTTTCTTCTAGTCGAGGCAAGGCATCGGTCGAATTTTATAGGGGAGTTGTGGTTTTGAGTGGAGTGCGTATGCGAGGGTTGTTGGGTATCGATGGGTTTGGGTTCGATCGATTTCCTCAGGTTGACATTTTTACCACCATACATCCAAGCTTCAAATCGCGAGCAGTATGAGTATTTTTGGTCAGGTGGAGGGTAGCGTTGAAGCGCAGGAGGGAGACGCGGGGTCTGGTGGTTGTCCAATGGGCCGCTGTGGACGGTGGTGGTTGTTTTGCTGTGATGAACGGAACTGCTTTTGCTTCTGTTTCTGGTTGAATGGTGAGGTTTGGGGGCCTGTCGTGGAGGGTGTGGCGTCGGCTGAGCAGGGCGGTGACTCTGGTGATGCGCGACGACCTTCTGGTGATCAAGGTTGAGGATAGTGGACTGACAAAAGGTGGTGAGGGAGCCGAAGTGTTCGGTCATTGCAGTTATGTGCGGTTGCAGGTACGGGAAATGAAGTGTCCAGTCATTTGCATGGAGGTCCCGACGTATACTTGAGGAGCAACGTTGTTTCGTTGTTAGGGAAGAACGAACGTGTGGATCTTGGGAATGGGGTGTTGAAGTCTTACGTGAAAAGTATATTCGAAAGATGGCTGGAAGGAATTAGAAAAACGGAATGGCAGGAAGAAACGAAACAAAGGAGAAGAATATGGGGTTCGAAACATACAGGTGAGATGGGAAATTTTGGCAGAGACGCTGGAACTGACTGGAAGCCATCCGAGCTCGTTACAATTTATGGCAAAATAAATAATCCGTCGTAATCAAATAACGCAAACCGTTATTTAACGGTTAACGTGCCAAAGTGAGTAAATCTCACAAACTCTAAACAGTTTTATTTTCACGTTGTATTCTTAGAACTGTTAAAATATTATCTGTTTGACTGTTTGACCGTGTGTTGACTGTTTGATTGAACTGCTAGTCAGTTAGTAGAGATTTTATATATATATATTTACGTATGTATATATATATATATATAAACCGTCAAATAGTTATATGTTGATTCTGTTTATCAGAATATTATACTGGTGTTGTTTAACATCTGTGGATGCAGGGAAACAGGTTGGAGGAATCCAACAGGATTCCTCAACAGTTATTTTACTGTGATTTTTATATTGTGATATATAATGTGATGTATATAATCTGTGTGATTATGTGTGGTGGGACGATATTTATCGTTGTTATATGGTGTGTTAAATACCATGAGAAATACCAAAATGTAGGAGAGGGGTTTTCAAAGTATATTTTGAAAATAGTTTATTTATATAAAATCAAGGGATTTTATATATATATATAAGAAAAAGGATTTTTGAATATTAAGGAATATAGTTGGTAAAACAAATATAAAAGAATTATATTTGTAAATCAATATAAGGGAATATATATGTTAATCGAATATAAGAGGATATATTTGTTAGTCAAAATATAAAGGAATTATATTCGTTAGAACAAATATAAAGGATATTTATTTAGAGATTAAATAAATAGAATATTATAAAGGGTATTTATTTAGAGATTAAATAAATAGAATTAAACTAAAGAAGATATTTATTTGTTAAATAAATAGGAGTTAACCAAGTGAATTGGTCGAGTTAACCAAGTGAATTGGTCGAGCTAACCAAGTGAATTGGTTGAGTTAAACGAAGTGAATTAGTTAAGTTAAACTAAGTGGTTAATCGAAGTGAATTAGTTAAGTTAACTAAGTGGTTAATCAAAGTGAGTTAGTTAAGTTAAACTAAGTGGTTAATCGAAGTAAATTAGTTAAGTTAAAGTGATTAATCGATGTGAATTAGTTAAGTTAAACTAAGTGATTAATCGATGTGGATTAGTTAAGTTAAACTAAGTGATTTATCAAAGTGAATTAGTTAAGTTAAACTAAGTGATAAATCGATGTGAATTAGTTAAGTTAAACTAAGTGGTTAATCGAAGTGAATTAGTTAAGTTAACTAAGTGGTTAATCGAAGTGAATTAGTTGTGTTAAACTAAGTGAATCGGTTGGAGTTAATCAACGTGAATTAGCTAAGTTAAACTGAGTGGATTTGATCAGTTAATCGAGACGAGTTAACCAGTTAGGTTAAACCATTTGAGTTAATCAGTTAGAATTGACCAGTTAAAGTTGAACAGTTAGAGTTGATCAGTTAGAGTTATCCAAGTAGAGTTAATCGAGTAGAGTTGTCGAATAGCACTTATCCAAAGTAGAGTTATCGAATATAGTGTATTCGAGAGAAGAGAAATCGAATATAGTTTATTCGAGTGGAGAAATCAAATGTTATTCATTTGAGAAGAGTTATCGAATATAGTTTATTCGAGCGGAGAAATCAAATGTTATTCATTTGAGAAGAGTTATCGAATATAGTTTATTCGAGCGGAGAAATCAAATGTTATTCATTTGAGAAGAGTTATCGAATATAGTTTATTCGAGTGGAGAAATCAAATGTTATTCATTTGAGAAGAGTTATCGAATATTATTTATTCGAAGAGTAGTTATCGAATATTGGTTATTCGAAGTTAGCTAATCCAAAGGAGTTATTCGAAGTTAGTTAATCCAAAGGAGTTATTCGAAGTTAGTTAATCCGAAGGAGTTAATCGAAGAGTTAATCCGAAGGAGTTAGTCGAAGAGTTAATCCAAAGGAGTTATTCGAAGTTAGTTAATCCGAAGGAGTTAATCGATGAGTTAATCTGAAGGAGTTAGTCGAAGAGTTAATCCAAAGGAGTTATTCGAAGTTAGTTAATCCAAAGGAGATATTCGAAGTTAGTTAATCCAAAGGAGTTATTCGAAGTTAGTTAATCCGAAGGAGTTAATCGATGAGTTAATCCGAAGGAGTTAGTCGAAGAGTTAATCCAAAGGAGTTATTCGAAGTTAGTTAATCCGAAGGAGTTAGTCGAAGAGTTAATCCAAAGGAGTTAGACGAAGAGTTAATCGAATATAGTTATTCGAAAGAAAGTGTTAATCGAATATAGTTTATTCGAGTAAAGTTAAAAGAGTTAATCGAATATAATTTATTCGAGTAGAGTTAGAGAAGTTAAATCGAATTTAGTTATTCGAAAGGAGTTAATCAATTTGAGTTAAGTTAATCGATTTGAATTAAGTTGAATCGAAATGGAGTAAATCGATTAGAATTAAGTTAATCGAGTTAGAGTAAATCGAATATTGGTTATTCGAAGGTAAGTTATTCGAATTAGTTATTCGAAGGAGTTAATCAAATGAGTCGATCCAAAGGAGTTAGTCAAATATTAGTTATTCGAATAGAGTTAAAGGAGTTATCGATTTTATTTTGATCGAAAGGAGTTATCGATTAGTAAATCGAAAGGAGATTTTCGAATATAGCATACTCGAAAGAAAGAGATCGAATATTGTTTATTCGAAAGAAAAGATTTCGAATATGAGTTATTCGAAGAGAGATAATCGAATATATGGTATTCGAAGAAGAGTTAATCAAATAGAGATTACTCGAAAGAGAGTTATACGTCGAATTCGATTATAGCGAATTCGGGAAAGTACTATTTACTTTCCAGGGTTTAAATCAAGATTTAGTTATTGATTTAGAAATTAGGTGTCTGGTAAATTATTCGAGTTAGGAGATAAAGTTATAATTTAGGAGATATTGCAGAAGTAGGAATTATAACGTTATAGTTATAATCAAACGCTGTCATATAAGAAGTGGATTCGTAACCTGAATCCGAGAATTTGCGTAAACAGATGATTGTAAAAAGTGAGTGATGAGCTTCATCTATTTCACAGTAAAGGACGTTGTTCAATTAAGGTCTGAGAGGTAATTATACCCCAACTTGATTGACTTCAGAATTGACAAAGGAATAGTTGTGGTTCGATAGAAAAGGTTGATTTGAAATATAGTTAAGTAATAAGCGATTAATGGATTAAGCGTAACGATGTTTTATACAACGTTCATTGGAAATCCGTAAATGAGTTTTGGAAACGTTTTCCAAATATAGTCAGATATGTTTTCTAAACATAGAAAATGAAATGTTTTCATGATAAGAATTTAAGAAATAGAGTTAAGCAAATTCAGAAACTGACTGGAGAGGGTAAGTTGAACGGTTTTCTAAGTGACGATCTGATGTTGGTTTCGACCTTCCGGATTGATACTTCGAGAATTGTCCTCATACTAGTTACAGTTAGGGACTGATAGTTGCGAAATAATAGTGATGTGAAAATAAGCTATGGAAATATTTTCCAATGATTAATAACATATATTTTCTAAATATATGAAATAAGGAAATATGAACATATGATGATTGATCGATCGAATTTCCATTTGGAAATAAGATCGTTGTTTGTACACCGACATGTTTTCATTTGATAGTTGAATCACAGACTATCAAAGTTTTTACCCTTTTAACGTTGTTAATATGGAGAGACCGGTTGGATTATTATCCAAAGAACCACTCTGTATCGGCATAAGCGTTGCGAGCAATATATGCCAAAGATAAATTGAAGACGGAGTAAAGTGCAAGGGCTGTTGTATAAGTCTTAGATAACAGTGACTAAGATGGATATACTGAATAGTGCCTTCGGTTTGTCCAGTCCCAGGACAACGTATATGGAAGAAGGTCTGACAGAGTATATCCAATGGATCGCGTAAGTTGATCTGTTCAAACGTATTCACGTTTGGTGGCGGAGGAATTCGTTTCTCTTAGGTGTATACCCGTGTTATTTTTGAATAAGTCAATTTGTGATTTGGCGGGTATGACGATGTGGCATTCAAAGTGAATGGTGATCAGATGTTCTGAAGATAGACGTAGCTTCTAGCCTCACACTAGGAAGTAACAAAAGTTGGGCTAGGCAGCATGGCTAGTTGGGTCATTCCCAAGCAGGGTGTATTGTCACCGATCTAGGGAATATCCATATTTATACTTCTTTTTGATTCTGTATCTTCGAATGACGGTTGGATGGCCTACAACCGTGGTGGCAATATATTCGCGACACTCAAGCTAAATGAGTGAGCGGTCATGTGTGGCCGGGTTGCAAGACGTTCTTGTTGAACCCTGAGTGTATCACCTCTAGAGTACACTATTCAGAAGGTGCTCCCATACCTTGTCTGCTGGAATCCATTCTCCGATAAGCGCCCTGCGGTTTATGATTTTATACTATGTATGTAGAACGTGAGATGCAAGCGTTTCTGCTAGATTGATACCTATTTGTACTTAGACATTATTATAATATCACAATGATATTGCTTGTCAAAGTTGTTCAGATACTCATAAGGGAAAAACCCGTTCCGTATTCACGGCGTGGTCTTATGGGATATCCTATACCTGTTTTAAACTATTTTACTCATACCAGTCCCATGACTGACCCGGAGTTTACTTTGTTGTTTTCCCTAAACTCTTGGGTGCCTAAATTTGTACGGGCAGTCAAGTAGTCGGGATTTACAGATATACTTGGAGAGCTTGGAGCAGGAGGCTGCAAGATTTTATAGCTATAGTTATTTCCGCTGTGTTGTAAGTGTTGTACTCTGATTAGTGCTATTGTATATATATATAACTGTTTACTTCAAAGCTATGTTATATATTATATGTTATTCGTTCCGCTGTGAGATTCGTGTTACTCTGATGATTCTGATGTTCTTCTTCTTCTTCTATTCTATTAGTTCTATCTTTTCTTTCTCACCTTCTAAATTCTTTCACTGACGTCGCGGAATTTCCCCACTCTCGAGGAGTCGGAAATTTCCAGCCGTTACAGTTGGTATCAGAGCTTAAGTTAAGTGATTACCTTGACTCTGTGGCATAACTCGATAGAGATGGGATTAGTAATATCCTAGATTGAGTTTGAGTGTATATATATGAGCGCGTAATTGTTATTCAATATAAAATGATTTTATATTGTGGAGACTCATTGGTTGAGTGGCTTATGAATTCTGGTCGATCAGTTGATCCACTGTATCGATAAGGGTTACTAAACACTCGAATACGATGAACCGTCATGGTATGTTTTGAAAGAGGGTAAATGAAATAATTTTTCCCAAAATATATTTGTTTATAGAAGAAATATATATCTTGAAATTATTATAGTATATTGATTGTGTTGGTTGTTATTATAATCGAATAAGATTATAAAAGGGTGAAATGGTTATAAATGACCAACCAGAATTCATATGAATGTAATATATGAAATAGTTTGAATTAAATATGAATTTAAATCAGAATTTGGAATTTAAAATAAGGAAATTTTAAGTTCCTGGGAGATTTGAAAATGTTTTTCAAATTTAAAACGATATAGTATTGAACTCACTTCGATAGCTGGAAAATAGATTCTGATGATGAATCTAGACATCATCAGTGTTCATTTTCGAGTTCTAAGTGACGGATTACTACCAAAGGTTTTGTTTTTGAATTGTTTTGAGAAAACAAGTTGTTTGGAAATTCAAAGGTTTTGAATTGGCATTAGGATTTCAAATTGATTTGAAAGAAACCCAAGAACTTAAGTTCTGGAATTAAAATTTAACTAATGAAGTTAAATAAAATGAGATGGTAAAAATAAATTTAACTTGAACTGAGTTAAATAAAATTGAATTGGATTAGAGATAATCTAGAATGGAACCAAATTGATAAGTCAATAATTTGGAATTTGATATTAGGGGTCGAATGAAATTCGATTTGGATTTGAGGATATAAACTGATTGGAGATCAATTGGAATGGATAACATTGGTATATGTTGAAGTGGTAGCAGATGAAAGGGATAGAGTTAAATGCCCGACAAAAAGATACAAGTTTATATCATATATGAGTTTCAATTTTATGAGCCGAATTGGCAAGCCGCTTGGCTATTTTGATTTCCTTTTGGGTTGGAGAAGGCCTAGAGAGGCGAGAGGTGGTTTGTCATATTGACCAATACAAAGGAGGTTATGGCGAAATTTTTCGAAAATTCCAGGCGTTAGAACATTCTCATGATTTATGGAAATTCAGTTAGCCTGAATGAATTAATAATTTAATTGAAAATTTAATGGCTCAGTTGAAACTGGGGTTGAGAAGTAAACTAAAAGATATTTGAATCTAGTTAGTAGAGTTAGTAGCATTTTTCTAACTTAGCAATTTCGAGGACGAAATTATTTTAAGGGGGGAAGTCTGTAATGGCGCGTTTTGTTAGCTGTCGAATAATTAATTTATTTAATGATTTATATATCGATTTGGCGATATCGATAACTTAAAGTACAACGTTCGAACTTATAATTTATAATTATAATTAAAACGAACTTGAAAACGTCGCGGCAGTTCGCAATTTGGCGATTTGAACTTCAACTGAATATACAGAATTCGTTTTAAGCCGGATTTTTGTGAAACAAGAAACGTGTGGAGCTGGTGAAGTATATCTTTCTAGTGGAAGAGAAAAATCAGGATTTCTTCGTGTAGATTTTGATTTATGTTCAAATCAAATTTCAGAAAAGTCGCTATAGAATCGTTTATCGACCAAAACAGTTTATCCGATATAACTAGAGATCGGGGGTGAATCTAGACAAGGTTCTTTAGAGACATAACGATAATTTAATTTTTAGAATTTTATGGTAATTTTTAATTAATTAAATATGCGACTTTTTATTTGAAGTATTTCGCACCCTGAAATCAACATTTTGAAGTTTCAAAATATGAGTCAACCTACCGGTATTATTATATTTTTGGGACCGTGTCACCAAGCTCGACACAATGGTATCTCTATTTCAGTCTGTAAGTGGAAGGAATTTTATGAAACGAGGTATGTTAAGTTTTATAATCTAAAACTTAGGAGCAAATAAAAAGGGGTGACCAAGCCAAAACTTAAGCTAAATAACATCACTCTCTCTCCCTGATCGAAAATAAGGCCACGCACTTCTTTGTTCAGCCACCGGTTTTTGTGTCCTAAAATAAAAAAAACGTGGACATCCCTCTCTCACAAAATCAAACATTAAAACAAATAATTCTCCTTCTTCTGTGAATCAAAATACAAGCCGCCTCCTCATGGTATCTTCAAACAAATAAAAATTCTAAATTTTTGGCTTCATGAAATTGAATAAAATAAGACTCTTAGGCTCGCATCAGCAAAAGGGCTTCATCTGGTTTTGAAAAACAGGAGGTGCGATGTAAATTTGTGGAGCTGGGTTTCTTCCAGTCGAGGCAAGGCATCGGTCGAATTTTATAGGGGAGTTGTGGTTTTGAGTGGAGTGCGTATGCGAGGGTTGTTGGGTATCGATGGGTTTGGGTTCGATCGATTTCCTCAGGTTGACATTTTTACCACCATACATCCAAGCTTCAAATCGCGAGCAGTATGAGTATTTTTGGTCAGGTGGAGGGTAGCGTTGAAGCGCAGGAGGGAGACGCGGGGTCTGGTGGTTGTCCAATGGGCCGCTGTGGACGGTGGTGGTTGTTTTGCTGTGATGAACGGAACCGCTTTTGCTTCTGTTTCTGGTTGAATGGTGAGGTTTGGGGGCCTGTCGTGGAGGGTGTGGCGTCGGCTGAGCAGGGCGGTGACTCTGGTGATACGCGACGACCTTCTGGTGATCAAGGTTGAGGATAGTGGACTGACAAAAGGTGGTGAGGGAGCCGAAGTGTTCGGTCATTGCAGTTATGTGCGGTTGCAGGTACGGGAAATGAAGTGTCCAGTCATTTGCATGGAGGTCCCGACGTATACTTGAGGAGCAACGTTGTTTCGTTGTTAGGGAAGAACGAACGTGTGGATCTTGGGAATGGGGTGTTGAAGTCTTACGTGAAAAGTATATTCGAAAGATGGCTGGAAGGAATTAGAAAAACGGAATGGCAGGAAGAAACGAAACAAAGGAGAAGAATATGGGGTTCGAAACATACAGGTGAGATGGGAAATTTTGGCAGAGACGCTGGAACTGACTGGAAGCCATCCGAGCTCGTTACAATTTATGGCAAAATAAATAATCCGTCGTAATCAAATAACGCAAACCGTTATTTAACGGTTAACGTGCCAAAGTGAGTAAATCTCACAAACTCTAAACAGTTTTATTTTCACGTTGTATTCTTAGAACTGTTAAAATATTATCTGTTTGACTGTTTGACCGTGTGTTGACTGTTTGATTGAACTGCTAGTCAGTTAGTAGAGATTTTATATATATATTTACGTATGTATATATATATATATATATATATATATATATATAAACCGTCAAATAGTTATATGTTGATTCTGTTTATCAGAATATTATACTGGTGTTGTTTAACATCTGTGGATGCAGGGAAACAGGTTGGAGGAATCCAACAGGATTCCTCAACAGTTATTTTACTGTGATTTTTATATTGTGATATATAATGTGATGTATATAATCTGTGTGATTATGTGTGGTGGGACAATATTTATCGTTGTTATATGGTGTGTTAAATACCATGAGAAATACCAAAATGTAGGAGAGGGGTTTTCAAAGTATATTTTGAAAATAGTTTATTTATATAAAATCAAGGGATTTTATATATATATATATAAGAAAAAGGATTTTTGAATATTAAGGAATATAGTTGGTAAAACAAATATAAAAGAATTATATTTGTAAATCAATATAAGGGAATATATATGTTAATCGAATATAAGAGGATATATTTGTTAGTCAAAATATAAAGGAATTATATTCGTTAGAACAAATATAAAGGATATTTATTTAGAGATTAAATAAATAGAATATTATAAAGGGTATTTATTTAGAGATTAAATAAATAGAATTAAACTAAAGAAGATATTTATTTGTTAAATAAATAGGAGTTAACCAAGTGAATTGGTCGAGTTAACCAAGTGAATTGGTCGAGCTAACCAAGTGAATTGGTTGAGTTAAACGAAGTGAATTAGTTAAGTTAAACTAAGTGGTTAATCGAAGTGAATTAGTTAAGTTAACTAAGTGGTTAATCAAAGTGAGTTAGTTAAGTTAAACTAAGTGGTTAATCGAAGTAAATTAGTTAAGTTAAAGTGATTAATCGATGTGAATTAGTTAAGTTAAACTAAGTGATTAATCGATGTGGATTAGTTAAGTTAAACTAAGTGATTTATCAAAGTGAATTAGTTAAGTTAAACTAAGTGATAAATCGATGTGAATTAGTTAAGTTAAACTAAGTGGTTAATCGAAGTGAATTAGTTAAGTTAACTAAGTGGTTAATCGAAGTGAATTAGTTGTGTTAAACTAAGTGAATCGGTTGGAGTTAATCAACGTGAATTAGCTAAGTTAAACTGAGTGGATTTGATCAGTTAATCGAGACGAGTTAACCAGTTAGGTTAAACCATTTGAGTTAATCAGTTAGAATTGACCAGTTAGAGTTGATCAGTTAGAGTTATCCAAGTAGAGTTAATCGAGTAGAGTTGTCGAATAGCACTTATCCAAAGTAGAGTTATCGAATATAGTGTATTCGAGAGAAGAGAAATCGAATATAGTTTATTCGAGTGGAGAAATCAAATGTTATTCATTTGAGAAGAGTTATCGAATATAGTTTATTCGAGTGGAGAAATCAAATGTTATTCATTTGAGAAGAGTTATCGAATATAGTTTATTCGAGCGGAGAAATCAAATGTTATTCATTTGAGAAGAGTTATCGAATATAGTTTATTCGAGCGGAGAAATCAAATGTTATTCATTTGAGAAGAGTTATCGAATATAGTTTATTCGAGTGGAGAAATCAAATGTTATTCATTTGAGAAGAGTTATCGAATATTATTTATTCGAAGAGTAGTTATCGAATATTGGTTATTCGAAGTTAGCTAATCCAAAGGAGTTATTCGAAGTTAGTTAATCCAAAGGAGTTATTCGAAGTTAGTTAATCCGAAGGAGTTAATCGAAGAGTTAATCCGAAGGAGTTAGTCGAAGTGTTATTCCAAAGGAGTTATTCGAAGTTAGTTAATCCGAAGGAGTTAATCGATGAGTTAATCCGAAGGAGTTAGTCGAAGAGTTAATCCAAAGGAGTTATTCGAAGTTAGTTAATCCAAAGGAGATATTCGAAGTTAGTTAATCCAAAGGAGTTATTCGAAGTTAGTTAATCCGAAGGAGTTAATCGATGAGTTAATCCGAAGGAGTTAGTCGAAGAGTTAATCCAAAGGAGTTATTCGAAGTTAGTTAATCCGAAGGAGTTAGTCGAAGAGTTAATCCAAAGGAGTTAGACGAAGAGTTAATCGAATATAGTTATTCGAAAGAAAGTGTTAATCGAATATAGTTTATTCGAGTAAAGTTAAAAGAGTTAATCGAATATAATTTATTCGAGTAGAGTTAGAGAAGTTAAATCGAATTTAGTTATTCGAAAGGAGTTAATCAATTTGAGTTAAGTTAATCGATTTGAATTAAGTTGAATCGAAATGGAGTAAATCGATTAGAATTAAGTTAATCGAGTTAGAGTAAATCGAATATTGGTTATTCGAAGGTAAGTTATTCGAATTAGTTATTCGAAGGAGTTAATCAAATGAGTCGATCCAAAGGAGTTAGTCAAATATTAGTTATTCGAATAGAGTTAAAGGAGTTATCGATTTTATTTTGATCGAAAGGAGTTATCGATTAGTAAATCGAAAGGAGATTTTCGAATATAGCATACTCGAAAGAAAGAGATCGAATATTGTTTATTCGAAAGAAAAGATTTCGAATATGAGTTATTCGAAGAGAGATAATCGAATATATGGTATTCGAAGAAGAGTTAATCAAATAGAGATTACTCGAAAGAGAGTTATACGTCGAATTCGATTATAGCGAATTCGGGAAAGTACTATTTACTTTCCAGGGTTTAAATCAAGATTTAGTTATTGATTTAGAAATTAGGTGTCTGGTAAATTATTCGAGTTAGGAGATAAAGTTATAATTTAGGAGATATTGCAGAAGTAGGAATTATAACGTTATAGTTATAATCAAACGCTGTCATATAAGAAGTGGATTCGTAACCTGAATCCGAGAATTTGCGTAAACAGATGATTGTAAAAAGTGAGTGATGAGCTTCATCTATTTCACAGTAAAGGACGTTGTTCAATTAAGGTCTGAGAGGTAATTATACCCCAACTTGATTGACTTCAGAATTGACAAAGGAATAGTTGTGGTTCGATAGAAAAGGTTGATTTGAAATATAGTTAAGTAATAAGCGATTAATGGATTAAGCGTAACGATGTTTTATACAACGTTCATTGGAAATCCGTAAATGAGTTTTGGAAACGTTTTCCAAATATAGTCAGATATGTTTTCTAAACATAGAAAATGAAATGTTTTCATGATAAGAATTTAAGAAATAGAGTTAAGCAAATTCAGAAACTGACTGGAGAGGGTAAGTTGAACGGTTTTCTAAGTGACGATCTGATGTTGGTTTCGACCTTCCGGATTGATACTTCGAGAATTGTCCTCATACTAGTTACAGTTAGGGACTGATAGTTGCGAAATAATAGTGATGTGAAAATAAGCTATGGAAATATTTTCCAATGATTAATAACATATATTTTCTAAATATATGAAATAAGGAAATATGAACATATGATGATTGATCGATCGAATTTCCATTTGGAAATAAGATCGTTGTTTGTACACCGACATGTTTTCATTTGATAGTTGAATCACAGACTATCAAAGTTTTTACCCTTTTAACGTTGTTAATATGGAGAGACCGGTTGGATTATTATCCAAAGAACCACTCTGTATCGGCATAAGCGTTGCGAGCAATATATGCCAAAGATAAATTGAAGACGGAGTAAAGTGCAAGGGCTGTTGTATAAGTCTTAGATAACAGTGACTAAGATGGATATACTGAATAGTGCCTTCGGTTTGTCCAGTCCCAGGACAACGTATATGGAAGAAGGTCTGACAGAGTATATCCAATGGATCGCGTAAGTTGATCTGTTCAAACGTATTCACGTTTGGTGGCGGAGGAATTCGTTTCTCTTAGGTGTATACCCGTGTTATTTTTGAATAAGTCAATTTGTGATTTGGCGGGTATGACGATGTGGCATTCAAAGTGAATGGTGATCAGATGTTCTGAAGATAGACGTAGCTTCTAGCCTCACACTAGGAAGTAACAAAAGTTGGGCTAGGCAGCATGGCTAGTTGGGTCATTCCCAAGCAGGGTGTATTGTCACCGATCTAGGGAATATCCATATTTATACTTCTTTTTGATTCTGTATCTTCGAATGACGGTTGGATGGCCTACAACCGTGGTGGCAATATATTCGCGACACTCAAGCTAAATGAGTGAGCGGTCATGTGTGGCCGGGTTGCAAGACGTTCTTGTTGAACCCTGAGTGTATCACCTCTAGAGTACACTATTCAGAAGGTGCTCCCATACCTTGTCTGCTGGAATCCATTCTCCGATAAGCGCCCTGCGGTTTATGATTTTATACTATGTATGTAGAACGTGAGATGCAAGCGTTTCTGCTAGATTGATACCTATTTGTACTTAGACATTATTATAATATCACAATGATATTGCTTGTCAAAGTTGTTCAGATACTCATAAGGGAAAAACCCGTTCCGTATTCACGGCGTGGTCTTATGGGATATCCTATACCTGTTTTAAACTATTTTACTCATACCAGTCCCATGACTGACCCGGAGTTTACTTTGTTGTTTTCCCTAAACTCTTGGGTGCCTAAATTTGTACGGGCAGTCAAGTAGTCGGGATTTACAGATATACTTGGAGAGCTTGGAGCAGGAGGCTACAAGATTTTATAGCTATAGTTATTTCCGCTGTGTTGTAAGTGTTGTACTCTGATAAGTGCTATTGTATATATATAACTGTTTACTTCAAAGCTATGTTATATATTATATGTTATTCGTTCCGCTGTGAGATTCGTGTTACTCTGATGATTCTGATGTTCTTCTTCTTCTTCTATTCTATTAGTTCTATCTTTTCTTTCTCACCTTCTAAATTCTTTCACTGACGTCGCGGAATTTCCCCACTCTCGAGGAGTCGGAAATTTCCAGCCGTTGCACTTGGGGTTAGCTGGATATTATCGTAAGTTTATCCAGGACTTCTCCAAGGTAGCAGCACCGTTGACTCAGTTGACTAAGAAAAATCAAGCTTTCATCTGGGACGGAGTGTGTGAGAATGCATTCAAGAGTCTAAAAGAAAAGTTGACGTGTGCGCCAGTGTTAGTCATTCCTAAAGGGAATGAAGAGATGACGGTATACACGGATGCTTGTCGTACCGGACTAGGTGCTGTGTTGATGCAAGGAGGTAGGGTTGTAGCTTATGCTAGTCGGCAACTAAAGCCGCATGAGAAAAAGTATCCTACCCATGATTTGGAACTGGCAGCGATCGTGTTCACGTTGAAGATGTGGAGACATTATCTCTTGGGAGAGAGATTTGAGTTGTTTACCGATCATAAATCGTTAAAGTATCTCTTCTCTTAAAAGGATCTAGATCTCCGACAACAAAGATGGTTAGAGTTCTTGGCTTCGTATGATTTTGATATTGCATATACACCTGGAAATGGCAATGCGGTAGCTGATGCCTTGAGTAGGAGACATTCCAGTTTAGGGGCTATGTTCCTTGAACGGAAGCAACTGGAGTATATCGCAGGGTATGATTTCAGACCAAATTGCGAATTGGATCCAGAGATATTAGCTAGTTTGACGATCAAACCCACCTTGATTGCGTGAATTGGTTCTAGTTAGAGGGACGATCCTAATCTATTGGAAATCATCTCCAAGTTAGAGATGAACATCGACGGTGAGGAGATGAATTTGTATGGGCTTGATCGAGAAAGATGGCTTCGAAAGAATGGAAGACTAGTTGTACCCAACGTGAATGGTTTGAGAGATGAAGTGCTTAGGGAATGTCATCACTGAAAACTAACTGTACACCCCGGTGGTGATAAGATTTATCGAGACATGAAGCAGACTTAATACTGAGAAGGGATGAAAAGAGACGTTGGGATGTTTATATCCAAGTGCATGAATCGCCAGCTAGTTAAAGCCGAGCAAAAGAAGCCTAGTGGTTTGTTGCAACCATTAGAGATTCCCGAATGGAAATGCGAGCAAGTCTCGATGGATTTCATATATGGTTTACCAAGGACTAAATCGAGACATGATAGCATTTGGGTAATTGTGGATCGATTGACCAAGAGTGCAAGATTTATACCAATCAAATCGACCAGAACGGCAACTAAGCTAGCAGAATTGTATATGAAGTGGGTAGTGAGATTTCATGGAGTACCTAAAAGAATTGTGAGTGACCGAGACCCGTTGTTTACTAGTGGGTTTTGGAATAGCTTACAAGAGCCTCTAGGTTCGGAATTATATCTCAGTACCGCATATCATCCTCAAACCGATGGTCAGACAGAGAGGGTGAATCGTATATTGGAAGATCTCTTGAGAGCTTGTATATTGGATTTTGGTGGATCATGGGATGACCATTTGCATGTAGTAGAGTTTGCATATAATAATAGCTACCAATCCAGTATCGGTATGGCTCAATATGAAGCTTTGTACGGAAGACCGTGCAACTCACCATCATGTTGGATAGAGACCGGTGAGAAGTTTGTGCTTGGACCAGATGTGGTAAGCGAAACTTCTGATAAGATTAAGATCATCCTACAACGGATGAAGGCTGCCCAGGATAGGCAGAAGAGTTATGCTGATAAGAGGAGAAGAGACTTAAAAATCTCCGTTGGTGACTTGGTTTTTGTCAAGGTTTCTCCGTTGAAGAGCATGATACGATTTGGCAGGAGTGGCAAATTGGCACCAAGATTTGTTGGCCCATTCCCAGTTCTCGAACAAGTTGGGAATTTGGCGAATAGAGTTGACTTACCCGAGTAGATGGTAGGAGTTCACAACGTATTTCATGTTTTCCAGCTAAGGAAGTTCGTGCATGACCCAAATATGACTATTTCACCTGATTAGTTAGAGCACTTCGAAGTGGAACCTGAGGCGGTTGGGAACTGCAAGCCGATTCATACTGTCGAGCACGATACGAAGCGACTTCAACGGAAGGCGGTGAAGCTAGTCAAGGTTCAGTGGGGCGAGAACGAGAATGACTATACTTGGGAGACAGAGGAGAGCATTAGGAAATTGTATCCAGAACTCTTTGCCTCGTAAGATTTACTTTGCAATTTAGTTATTCCGCATGCTATGATAGACTTGATTTGCTTGTTTTGCATGTTTGATTGTTGTTCTATGGTTGATAGGCATGTGGGACCCTTTGTGTGTTTTAGTTAAGGAATTTCGGGGGCGAAATTTCTTAAGGAGGGGAGAATGTAACAACCCGCATTCTACACATTGGAGGATCGTAGAATATTTATTTCCTTCTCATATGAGGTCATATGGTCATGTAGAGTTGGGAAACGACTATTGAGGTCATTTCCCATGTTCATGATTTTTGTCGATTTTTAAATGACCGTTTTCCCCATATCTGTTCTTATTTCGGCCATAACTTTTGATTGGAAAGGAGTGTTGACCTGTATCCACTTCCATTAGATTTGTTTGATGGTTTACCATTCCGTAGAGTGGTCATAATAGCCAAACGGATTTACCATTTGGGAGATATGGCTGAAATAAGTTTTGGAAGGTGAAAAACTGCTTATCCGAGCCAAATAGGGTGATTAGTGAATGGGCCCATAACCCATTTCGGGATTAGGGTTATGAGGTGGCTGAAAAGAGTTAGGATTTCATTCCATTTCAGTTTTCTAGCCTCCACTTACCTCTTAGAAACCCTAAAAATGGCCTCCAACCTCTAAATCTCCTCCAAACCACTTTCTAATTAAAGATTAAGCTTACCAACATCAAATCAAGGGGGATCTTCACCAAATCAAGATTAGAGCTGCTGTTTAGCATTAGTATTCGCGCCATATCAAAGATTTACTTCAGATCTAAGATTTATTTGTGGCTAAGGTGAGTGATTTGCATAGTCCCTCACTAATTATGGTTGATTAAGGGTAATTAGTGTTAATTAGCGAATTTATGCATGATAAAAATCTAGAAAAATATTTATAAATGCCTAAATAATGTTTTAGATCTCTATTAGAAATTTGGGTTAATTTGATTAAGATTTGCTAATCATATCATTAGTTTTTCTTAAGCGCACATAAGGGAAAATACGGGATTTTGGCTATGTTTGATCCATTTTAACCTATCATATGGATGTTTTGGTGTTTGAGCTCACTTCTATTTGTTGCTATGACTTTGTGGTGTGCTTTATGATTATAATAGCTAGAGTGGTCGAAAACGCCGTCGAATGGCGTAAACAACTCGCTGGACAAAATGCAGGAAGACAGGGACGGATCGGATGGGGAGGTCCGAACCAAACCGTTCGTGTGGCCCATCCACAATCCGCCCCCTTGCGTCCGAACCGAGCCTGCATGCTACAAGTTGACTTAAAACCTGGAGGAGATCATGACCGACCCGATCCTCCATAGTACCCCGACCCGAACCATTGTATTACGATTGGACTTGGAGGCTGTGATCCGACCCGGTGTGCTTTGGAGGAGGACGATCCAAACCGCCACCAGATGAAGACCACGATCCGATCCGGAGAAGCTTGGCACGAATTGATCCAGTGGGGATACTGAAGGCCAATCCGAACCGCTATGACATGAAGGCGACGATCCAAACCGATTTGATGAAGACCAATAACACGAGATGCAAAGGTAGTCTAAATGGAAGTTTGAGCTCAGGATCCAGTTGGGAGCCAATGAGTTCACTTCATGATTGGGCTTTGCTGCGGGACATGTGCTAAGGAGTTGTCGACGTTCACAACTTTGATTCACCATTGAAAAGGAATGATGGGCTACGTATCAGTGCAGTAGAGTCATCGTGACTCGAGGGGCAAAGTGATCGTAGCAAGACTATGAGCCAGTGCAGTGGAGCCGTTGTGACTCCATGGGGCAGAGTGAACATAGTAAAGGATTAGAAAGGCTATGAGCCAGTGCAGTGGGGTGTGTACGACTCCATGGGGAAAAGCGGACATAGCGAAGGATTAGTGGCTATGGATCTGTGCAGTGAAGCCGTTGTGACTTCATGGGGCAGAGTGATCACAGCAAAGTATTGGGTGATCGAACTGGTGGATATCGTATGCTTTACGCACTGAGTGAGAGATGTGAGGATGGTTGTTATACTTGATTGTTTTCCATCACTATGACATGCACACCCCCACCCCCATATGCTTGTATACCATATGTTAGTGACACCTTTGAGTGTTGTACAGTATGTAGTGCTAACACTTTGGTTGCAGGTCCAGGTTCAGGTATGGTTTAGTATACCTGTTATTATTCTGTTTAGCTCTTATCGCTCATACCAGACTTTTGTCTGACCCCGAGTTTTATGTCTCCTCTTATTACTCTGGGTTCTCCTAAACGAGCAGACTAGAGACAAGTTAGTTGGTGATGCACGGGTAGCTGATCCGGAGGCGAGCAGGAGGCTTCCACATATGATATATATAGATATTCTCCCTATGTCATTGGTGGTCACTACTTGGACATTAGTAGTGTACCTCCCTTATCTTGCTTTTACCTTTAGAGACAGTTTGAAAAGTTGTATAATGATGATGTGAAACATAAGCTGTATTTGGATTTTCCGCTGCTATGATAGTTTGTTTTCAGCTTATGCACTGTCTCACTTGTTTTATGTCAAGTATGTTGTTATTATATTTTGTTATATGCGCTGTGAGACATTCTACAGGTTCCTTGTTGATTCTTCGTCTTCATTTTTTCCTTATGATGACCGTTCAGTGCTAATTGGACATGTGTACAGCGTATTTTTGCAGTAAATGTCGGTTGGTGCGGGGCGGGCCGTCATAGACGGTTTTTACCTTACTATGACCCAAAACATATTTGAAATCATACTTTGATCTAATATTATCATAGTGTCTAAATACAAGTAAATAACAATCTAGAGGAACGCTTGCATATCACGCTTCCCATATATAGTATACAATCAAAACAGTGGGCGCTTACTGGATATTGGATTCCAATCTTGACAAGGTATGGGACCACCTTCTGACTGTGTATCTCTAAAGGCGAATACACTGGGTTCAACAAGAACGTCTTGCAACCCGGCCCTCACATGACCGACCACTCATTTCTCTTGAGTGAATCGAATGTATATCACCGACGGTTGGGATCAGCAACCGCCTCCCGATAAGGGACAACATCGAATATAGATTAAATAAGCAAATGGAATTTCTCTAGATTGGTGATCATACACCCTAATGGGAGCGACCCACATAGACATGCTGCCTGCCCGGTTTTTTTATCATTTCCCGGTTGATGAGGCTTGAGGCTAGACCATATCTTCTAGAACATCTGGCCACAATTTACTTTGAATGCCACATCGTCAGATCCTCTAGATATCACTAATTGACGTCCACAAAAATACTCTAGTTGGGAGCTAACCAACTATAATACGTTGAAGAAATCAACGTACGTGGTCCTTTGGAAATGCTTTGTCAGACATTCGTCCATACAAGTCATCCAGGAACAAGATGAACCGAAGGTACCCTCCTACTACATCCATATAGGAATCACCCCATGGATCAGTAGTGAGAAGTCCTTGCAACCCGTAGATTCCAACCACGACAGAATCACAGTTTATCTCTGTTTGCAAGACAGAGAATCTTAGTGGTTCTTCTGCTTATGAAGATCTACGGTCTTCAACGCTCCATCTCGATCTTCTTCTAATATCTTCACGTGTTTGTTGGTCGGAATGGTTTTCGAATATAACTTCGACCCCGGTCTTTCCGTACCAACAATCGTATTGGTCAGGTTTGATAGTCGGTGATTTAACTATCAAATAATAATCGTGTCAATGATTTCATTGATTCTGTATTTGGCATTACTTGGCCTATTAAAATAAATATACATTCAACCAAATGGTAAATCAACTTTTAAGTCTTCCAATATATTTAAACCATTATATTTATCCTTATTTATGGCAACTATTTTAAATACTATAACAAGTATGTATATACCAAGATTTTACATCCCTTTTGGAAATAGCAATATATTGCTTTAAAAACCTTTTTCCTCTTTCTTTATATTCGAGTATCTCGATATATATATATATATCTATATTATACTTTAATGGCATTAACACATTCCAGTTCTAATATGGTTAAACCCAATGTTGACGTATATAAGTCAAAATCAAATATTCCTATTTATTTTGAAACTAATATTTCAATACTATTTACTTTCCCAAAACCTCGCATTTGAACTCGATATTCCTCGTATAGGATAAAACCAATTCCAATACCTTCACTCACTTCCAACTGATACCATTCCTCGATAATCGTGAAGCCAACCAAGTTGGGGTATTTTAGTTACCTCTCAGACATTGATCGACCCTGTTCTTACCTTAGAATAATAAAAGTTTGTCACTTAAACACCTCGCCAAAATCTCCTTTACCATCTCGATTTCAAACTGGTTTTGCAAACCGTTTCTTACATTTGAAACCCTATCCGATATAATACATTTATATAATTTGTTTGATTAAGTAAAAGTCAAATAACGCCACTTTTATCTTGGAATTTAGTTCCAAGAACCAATATTCTCATATCATACCATTTCACGGATTTCCTTTTCGTTTGAAGTCCTCTAGTTCAATTACAATATTTGCTAAATTCAATTTCTTAATATTTAACTCAACAATTTGATTTAAAACCCTTTTAAAACCTCGTCGGATTTGTTTCCAAATCGCTTACACTAATTTTCTTAACAACTTATAATACTTAGCTTAGAATTCAATCTATTACCATATTCCAACTTATTGTCAATTTATAATCATTTCCCTTAAACAGTTCATTCCAGTTGAATCCCTTTACCTAATTTCACAATTAAGTAAAATCTTATATGAATTCTCTGCATCCACTTACAAATATCATTTACCAATCTATTTTGAAAACTTAAGTTTAAATCTCTTTATAAAACACTTATCAACCCTTTGACCAAACCTGGTCGCCGCTTGAATCCCAAAAAAAATCATTTCTTTATGTTATTATTAATTAAAATAATAATTAGCTTTAACGTTAACTATATCAAAAATAGTTAACTTCGCTATTTACTAAAAATAGAGTCGTTATCATATTTGAAAATCTTATTAAACAGTAGTTAACTTCATTTATACTAGACAACTCGTTAACTTCTTTAATTATAGTCAATAGGAGAATATCTAATTTTTACACTATCCGTTAAACTTAAGGAATATCGATGTATTCAATTATCCATTGTAATTACAATGGTTGATTTTGCCATCCGTACCTACCAGTTAGCAGTCAACTGACTTTCATTTGTCATTTCCCCTTTTAAATTAATTAATTACTTAATTAATTTAAATCACTATTTAATTGTTTAAAACCAATTGTTCTGTTTATACCAAACCATATGTAAATCTTCAGCTTTCTGCTTTTAAAACTTTCATAACTCTTTCAATCATCCCTTTATAAACTCGATTGAAATATATGTTTATAAACCTCTAACTTAATTACTTATATAAAACAACCGAAAAATATTTAATTCAGTTATAAAATAAATTTATCACTTTAAACTGCATCGATCCACCTGACAGTAGAACGACCTTTAAACCAATATAATTAGGCCATTCTTGCCAATTACCCAATCAACACTGTAAATTAATTTTAATCACAACAACGGTGAATATATATTTAACAATCAACATTCAAATAAGTTTTGGTGTCTGTCAGGGTGAACAGTTCATACATGCACCATAATTAAAAATACAGTAAATGTGAGGAATCCGGTCGGATCCCTCCAACCTGTCCTTCTCTGCATCACAGATAGTTGATAAAAATATTTGAATTAAATATGCGATTTAAAACAGTGAAATAATGACAATCAAACAAATAGTAAACAACCAATTTGCATCCATCGTGTAACGACCCGGAAAATCTGAACCAATTTAAATTTTTTAAATTGGCTATTTTAGTGGATTTTAAATATTTTGAAATAAATATTTTAAATAATAACGACGAAAAATAAGTTTGAATCGACATTGGAAATGAATATAATTAATTCTAATTATAAACAAGGCCTGAAATGGCGCGGCAGTTTCAAAATTTGAATTCAAACTTTGACTGACCGTACCAGGTGCAAAACAAAACGGATTTTAGTGAAACCAAAAATATTTAAATCTGTTAGTGAATATCTTTCTAACGAATTTGAAAAATCGAAGTTTCATAGCGGGAAGCAAAAGTTATGGCCAAATGAATTTTCAGAAAGGTCGCTATAGAGTTTATATAGCCCATGAAAATGGTCATTTTACAAACGACCTCGGAATTCGACGAAACCACTTTTGTTGGATCCGGGATGTTAAACTATTGCTAGGTTTCAAATTTCATAATTTTTGAAGCTAGTTTGTGAGAGTGGCAAAGGAAAATGTGTTTGGTCGATTTCTATTAAATTAGATCGACCAGAAATGGGCCATTTTTCAAACGGTCTCAGAATTCGACGAAACTAGTTTTGTTGGGACCATATCGTCAAAATATAGCTAGATTTATTTTTCCGGAATTTTTCGAATCAGTTTGTGGCCCTGGTAAATTGAAATGTACGTTCAAATTGAATATTGAATATTGAATGTTTTATACTTTAATTTGAAGGAAAACTGACTGAAACAGTCAAATGGGCCTACGAAACATATCCCATTGTGTTCGGAATGGGGGTATTTAGCTGGAGACGACAGTCGTTGGGTTTGAATTGGTGTTCGTGTGTGAAGAGTGGTATTTTAGAATTTTGAAAATATATAAATAAATAAATAAATGTGAATATTAGGCTCAAATCCCTATTTTGAAACTTAATTAGGCTCACATCCGGTCATAAACTTAATATAAATTAGGTCCCTGTTTTCAAAACTTATAAAATAATAATTAAAAAAAATAAAAAAAATCGTAAATTAGTAATAAAATATATTATGCATTATACAAAAAATTCAGTTAAAAAAACAATAAAAATAATGTCAGAAAGAAGAAAACCGCAAAAAACAGAAAAAACTGTAGTTAAATGCATAATATTATGCACGTTTTTGATTTTATTGCATGCATATGTGCAATTATTGCAGTTCTTCCAGCGCATAGATTTAAGTTAATATTTTAGTTCATTTTTATTTGCATCCAAATGTGCTAATTTCTCAGAAAACATGCACACATGTGTGCAACATTTCTATAGGATAACACACTGGCTAAAAGTAGGGACCTAATTTATATAAAAAAAAGTTTTGAAAATTTTAAACCCGCCCCTTATTTTATTACTTCCGCCTTTTTTTATTTTTTTTAAAAAAATGTGCTTTCGTTCATAAAAAAAAAATTCTAAAATCTGGAAATAATGTCAGGATTGTACGGAAATCAAAAAAAAATAGTTGCATACATTTATGCAATTATTACTGATAATTGCATATATGTATGCAACTTTTCCGTAAGCTGTGTTCGGATTAAAATCTGAAAATAAACCTGCACAAATGTGTGCAAGTATTTGAAATATTTGCACACATGTATGCACGTATTTGCATGAAGAAAAATCAACGAAGATGAATGTAGTGAAAAATAAGCACGGATGTATGCAGGAAAATGATATATGTGCATACTATTATGCATTTAACTGGAAATTTCGTTTTTTTTTCTGTTTTTTTATTTTTGACGCCTTGTTTGATGATTTTTTGTTCTGAATTTTTTAGCGTTTACATGTTTTATTTAAATACGAATTTACATGATTTTTTTATATTTTTTTTATATTTTTTTGATGAATTTTCAGAAAGTAGGGATCTAATTTACAGTAAGTTTATGACCGGGTTTTTTTTTTCTATTTTGAAACTATAACCGGGACCTGTAAAAAACGCACCCTAAATAAGTCCCATTGGCCAGAATTATTTTCTCTCACCGAAGTCAAAATCGCGAACGGCGGTGGGTGTTCAAATCTTCCCATCCATTTTTTGGCCAAACCACTTCGTTTCAGACCTCGACCCACTTAAGGATTTTGAAGAGCTCGGCGAGGGCTTCGAATCCATACCAGGAGCACCCTGTATCGTTGCGCGTGTATCGAGAACCATGGCTTCAAAGTTCTCAACTTCCAGCCGCTGTCGCGACGTATAGGCGCCGTTGAACCCCACGCCACTACCACCGATCTGCGCGGCCTTCCTCCCTCCTCGGCGTGGTGCAACTAGATTTTGTCCTCGTGCCTTGGATTTGGCGAAAAACGGAACCCTAGTTTCGAACCCCATCAGAAAGGTACGGCTGAAAATTATATAAACTATATTATAGCAGTTTAAAGCGCTACGGTTTTTGATTTCACTGTAAAAATCATATCTTTTTCGTTTCTTGATGAAATTCAGTGAAACAAGAGACAGTGCACTCGTGTGGACGTCTTCTACATTCTAGAAGAAACCGCATATTTTTCTGAGCCTTCTGCTATTTTTGGTGGGGTGGAACCCAATGTGAAATTTCTAAATTATAAACGATATGGAAAACAACGATGTATAAATTATATAGTTGATGTATGAGTTATATAAGCGTTGTACACCTCATGTAAAAGCGTCGTATAAGTTGTACGGTCGATGTATAAGTTATATATGCATTGTCAAAATTATATCTGTGTTGAATGGAAGTGAAATATACTTTTATATATATATATATATAAACATATATATATATATATATATATATATATATATATATGCCCCTCGTCCACAAACCATGGACGATATTTATTGGTTGTGATTGGTGTGAAAATTGATTGATAGCGAATGGTTGATTGGAATTGTTTGTGGTTGAAATTGATTGATTGTGGTTGAAAAATACCCATTTGTGGTTTAGAATTATTTGGTTGAAACCACATAGGATTAGTTTGTGGAAAAAAAAATTATACATGCTGCCTGCGTGCGAACTAGGTGCATGAAATCCCCATTGTCAAAAGCTGCAAGGCTTTAAGGTAGAGCGAGGAGCCGTACTAAGGACGACCCCGGTTTTAACTACCCTGCCATTATGCTGCCAAAATTTTCTGAAATATTCATGTGTTAGAATTATTTTCATTTGTTGAAATTATTTCCGTATGTTGAAACCGTTCATGTGTTGAATAGAAATTCATTCGTTGAATAGAAATTCATGTGTTGAATGGTATTCATGTTTGAAATAAATTGCCTTATGATAAAAATACTATTTTTATCATCTATATGAACTATATAAAATAGTAATGTTTTAAAATAAATTGTTTTGCAATAAAAATCACATTTTTACTATATATATACAAACTATAGAAAACCGTTCATGTGTTGAATAGAAATTCATTCGTTGAATAGAAATTCATGTGTTGAATGGTATTCGTGTTTTAAATGAAATTGTTTTATAATAAAAATCATATTTTTATCATCTATATGAACTATATAAAATAGTCGTGTTTTGAAATAAATCGTTTTACAATAAAAATCACATTTTTACTATGTACATGAGTTGTTAAAAATAGTGAAATGTCGAAGTGAATGTTTGTTGGATAAAAATATCATTTTTATCAAATGTATGAAAAGCATACAGTTTTGAAATCGAAGAATCGATTATATATATATATATATATATATATATATAAATATAATTAAAATATATCGAATAACGAAGCAACAATTCGTGTTTTGATACCGTGATTTCAAACGATTAGTGCGGGAGATCCGACCATCGGATTTTCCCGAAACCGAAACCTTTTGGGTTTGCTTTGGAAATATCTTTCCAATGACATCAACTTTGTAAACATCTAACGGTTGGATTGTCTGGAATGTTTAATTCAAATCTGAAGAAAAACAGCGCCATAATCGATTATATTTATATATATATATATAAATATAATTAAATTAAATCGAATAACGACGCTGCAGTTCGTATTTTGAAATCGAACTTCGAACAATTGTACCGGGAGATCCGACCATCGGATTTTCCCAAAACTGGAACCTTTGGATTCGTTTTGAAAAGATCTTTCTAATGATATAAAATTTGTGAAGATCCAACGGTTAGATTTTCAGATATATGTAAATCAAATCTGAAGAAAAACTGCGCCACGACCGCGTTATGGCCCGAAGCGTCGTTTGAATGAATTTGCTATAAATAAATAAATAAAAATAGCGATAAATCATTATAAAATATTACAAACGATATGGAATGTGAAATTTAAAAATTAACTGAAGGTTAGCTGAGTTGAATGGTTTCCTTGGTTTTGATCTGATGTTGGTTTCGGCCTTTGGGGTTAATATTTGGGAAATCGTTCTCTTACTGATCTACGGTTAGTGACTGATGAATTGAAATGAGACATATGATGTGTTTGTGTATCACTTTTTATTATATATGTGAGTTGGTCAGAAAGACCGGGTTTATCCCATTCTGAACAACTGAATCGACGATAAGAAATCGAAGATGAAGACGATGGTTGAAGACCGGAGATCTTAACCTCGTTTGGATGGTAGCTGATGTCCTGATTGGGAGGCATCCCGAAATATGGATAATGAGTGGTGATCGTCCAGGCGTACGTGGAGATCAATGGGTATGCGAGGTATAGAGTGCCTCCGGTTTCGTTCAGACCCAGAATGGACTTGCAAATGGACTGTGTGTCTGACATTGGAATTCCTTCTGTGTGATTGATAGCCATCAGTTACATGGTGTGAATTGCCTGTGTGGCATGCTAAGATGCAGTTATCAGGGCTTCTGTTGAAAAGCAAAGTCTTGTGGTTGATGATCAAAGCACCGCGTGTGTAGCGTAGCTTTGTGTATAATGTGAATTCGCAAACCTCACACCCCAGTATGAACTAGAAACGGGAAAGGACCTCAGGGAGGACATGCGTTTCTTTCTAGTTAGAGGTGGTGTCGGTGCTTGAACTGGCCGACATTTATATTATTGTCACCTATGTGGTTGTTGCTGTTGCGAGGCGCCTCGGTTATATTGGTCGATCCGGGACCGATGGAGTCATTCGTTGGCTCATTTACACCCCAAAGGGCGGGGAAACGCAGTGTTTAGGAATTTTAATCCACATCGGTGGACCGGCCCTGACAATCCAAGGGCCCACCTGAGTCTGGGTCCTAAGGCTCGGGCTAGAGAGTCTCGAAGTCGGTAAGGACTATCTTTTGCCTTGGTTCATGATGGAAATCCAATTTCCAAATACGTGATTGTGCGGTTTTGATTGTAAACCTATATTTGGCGACATAGTGGCATGGGACGCTTATGTCGTCTATGATTGATACTTATGATTTGAAATTGTTTTTGAAACATATAAACACTAGTAATATCAAATGCTTTTGTTTTATTCGTATCAAGCATATTTTGGCCATTATAAGGTAAAAACTCTATCCTCCGGTTTGCGTTGCATTGTGTGATGGGAATTGAGTCTTATAATGGCTTCATTTTTATAAAAAGCATTGCGATGTTTAAGAGATTTACTTGTTGTAAAGCACTGGCAATCCAATGGAGTAAATCCCTTCCGTGAAAGTGGCGTGGTCCTATGATTAGCCATATTATAAAATGTGTTAAGTAGATTTCTCGTACCAGTCCCATGACTGACTCGTAGTTTCACTTGCAAACTCGGGTGCCCCTCTTTCTACATGGGCAGCCTTGTATTCAGGTTTTAACAGGCTCTTTCTGGATAGCTGGAGCAGAAGATGGATTCTATCATTTATCTCTTTTTATGCTGTTCAACTCCGGTTGTACATATTATGGTTTCTTTTCCGCTGTAGACATTTCATGTAAAACTAACAGTATTTTGTACTAAGTATGATCCTGTATACTATGTAACTCTGGTTATTATGTTTGCTTCGGGTATTAGCAGGCTCTTTCTGGATAGCTGGAGCTGACGATGGATTCTATCATTTATCAATTTTATGCTGTTCAGCTCCTATTGTACATATTATGTTTGTTTTCCGCTGTAGACATTTATGTATAGCTGAACTGTATTTGTACTAAGTATGATCCTGTATACTGTGTAACTCTGATGATTACGTTTATCCAGTGTACTATTTGTACATTATCTGGTGAATTTATTTATTTCTGTTCTACTATTATCTGTTCATGTGTTATATTCTAAAGATTACCCTTGCCACCGTCAGTACGGGGTTTGGGGTCGCCACACATCGCATCCAATCAACCATTTTAAAATATTAACTGTAAAATATATTTTACTGTGAATGTACCACATCACAGGATTCCAGAAGGTGTGAGAATTAACTCACCAAGTTATATTCGGTTGACAGTCGACGCGTTAGTTGCATCTAATTTAAGACAACCGTTCAAAATTTGCTGAAATTTCAACTGCGTCGGATCATAGCCTAGTCAGTGCCATCGTCTAGGCCTCGTCCCTACGATCCCAACGGATCCAGTTTCGTTGAAATCCGTTAACGTATGAGTAAGTTACGCTCGTTTTAAGTTTATAAAGTTTAAACGATAATTAAACTAAACTAATAATTAAATAAATAATTAATTAATTAATAAATCACCTTCATTACCGTTATAATCATGCCACATCATTCTGGGATTAAGGAAAAACGGGTATTCCCCAATCTGATGGAAAAAAAACCCGATCGCTCTTTCTGTTGTTCGAACCAGAAAAACTCCACACAACAACCTCAACCGCGCCGCCTCATCTGAGCGCCGGAGCTCCGGCATGATGCCCCACTGGAACCGCGCCACTGTCAGGTCCAACCACCAGATGTCGCTCCTCCCCAGTTACCCTAGTTTCACCAGAAAATGCCCACGACCGAAAATCCAATGCTGGCCAAATTCCAGCGCCACACGCCAACTTAAACCATTGGACCACCTCCTACACCTCCGCCTCGCAACCCTCATGCATCGCTCCTCAGGTCACATCATCAAATCTAGCCGATGCTGCCGGAAATTGAATAAAACCTGTCGCCACTTCTGAAAACAACCCAAAAATGTACACCTCCGTTCATCTCCTTCCACTGGCCACCTACGACCACCAGAGAACTCGAGACCACCACCAAATCGAAGCCTCGTCTCTCCTCTTCAAAACCCCCAAGGTCCCGGCCTCTAAAATTTGCCAAATCTTTCGAATTTGGGCAAAGAACGAAACTCAAATTCTCCACTGTTCAGCCGATTCCGGCCACCACAACCCTTCGATCACCTCAAATTTTTTCAGCAGCTAGATCTCCATCGGATCTACAACTTTCGCTTTGGAACACCCCTCGAATTCTTGACAGATTTGGAGATATAAATTGATTTGTGTTAGAGGAATTTTTTGCAAAATTACATGGCTGAAAATGAGACTGGCCGGAAATTTCTGGTTGGGGGTATATATAATCGGTTTTATTATATATTTAAGTTGACGTGACGAACGATGTCAACTAACGATTTTTATTTCGTGTCTATCGCATTTTCAGACATTGTTTATTCGCTGCTGCGCTCACATACGAACTCCGATCGAGATGCGACTAGACGACATAGTATAATTTGACGATACGGTCCTAATGAAACTTGTTTCGTCGAATTCCGAGTACGTTTGCTCAAATGGCGCTCATACACGTTCAAATGGTCGTTTTTATTTACATTTTATTTTTTGACGCTCACAAATTAACCCCAATTGGCGCGCCACTTGAGATCTAGCAATAATTTAATAACTGCCCAATTAAAGAAAATAAGCAAAATTAAAAAAAACCTCAATATCGTAATATTAAAATATTGAAATAGGCCATACCCGGCCAGAATATCGTATATTACCACAATAAAATATCCCAAGTTGAATTTGAAGCCAAATCGATATTATAAAAATTTAAAAACCCTTTATTTTATATAAATAATCGATATAATATATATATATATAAATTCCATAGCGACCTTTTCAAAATTTTATTTGGACATAAAATAAAATCTACACGATGAAAACTGGATTTTTCTCTACCATTGGAAAGATATCATCAAACCGGTCCCGGCGTTTCTTGTTTTGAGAAAACCCGACTTATTTTGAACCCGGTACGACCAATTGAAGTTCAAAACGCCAAATTGCGAATTGCCGCCCCGCTGTAGCTCTATTTATATTTAAATTATAAACTATATATATATTCCATCGTCGACAACTAAACAAAATTGTCGATATAACTTCAATTTATCCAATATCGAACTATTCCAAACTGCCCGTTCACCCTATATTGCCGACACAACATTTTCTGATTGGTTTGGAATTAAATTATTATTTTATTAATTATTTAAATAAAAATTCAAAATATAGTCATTAATTCGATTATTTAAATTCACCCAATATTTTAAATAAATCAAATAAATAGGCATAAAAACACGGGTCGTTACATTCCTTCCCCCTTAAAATAATTTCGTCCTCGAAATTGCTAAGGTAGAAGAAATGCCGTCAACTTTTTATTTTTTTCAAAAAGAATTAATTTTAAAACTCGAATTTATTTCCAAACTGACCAAATTGGTTTTAAAACCAATTTACTTCAAATAAAAGAATTTTCCAAAGATCTTCAAAAAAATTCTAACACCCTAAATTTTGGAAAAATTTCGGCAGAGTCTCCTCTGCACGGAGGACCATCTGCATTATTGCAGGATCAAGAAATATGTATACATCGACTCTCATGGTCGGAAAATCCAAAATCCAAACAAAAATCCAAAATTTCATATTTTCGTAGGCGTACCTTTTTGCGAGCACTATTATACGATAAGCTATAATTTATTCTCGAGCTTGCTTAATTATTGTGCTGCTCTGGATTCGATTAACTCCAGAATTTTCTCTGGTTGGGTTTTAAAGCTGATTTGGCACTCCTGCACCTGTTCTCAACTCAACTAAATTCATCAACCATCACACAATGTTAGTTATGTTCAAAACATCCATATCCACCATATCAACCAAATTTTCACACAATTCAATCCATATGAGATTATAATCATAATCACTTCATTTATTATTTTAATTATCCATTCAAAATTATTTAATCTGGATTGATTTATTCGAATTATTTATTTCAGCTTGGTTTTCAACCAAATCGACTCACTTCCAAGTTTATATTCATGAGATCGAGCACCCTATCCCAACATATCATACAATCGACATTAACAAATCCAAATACTTTGCCCATATTATAATAACCTTTACTTTTATTTTATTTTAAAATAAATTAGGCAAAAATAATTTCAAAAATAATTTTATATCAAAATACAAATACGCACTCTCGTAAATACAATCGAACCCAATATAGGGTATTACTAACCCCATCTCTATCGAGTCACGCCACAAAGCCAAGGTCATCTCTAAACCAATAGCTCTGATACCACTGTAACGACCCAGGGATTTTCGGCCCCGAAAATCAACATAAATACCCTTACGTAACTCGTGCCAATCCTCCAAACACCGAAAATACTGGATAGTCATTAGAGAG
Organism: Allium sativum; assembly: GCA_030737875.1. NCBI lineage: Eukaryota > Viridiplantae > Streptophyta > Magnoliopsida > Asparagales > Amaryllidaceae > Allium > Allium sativum. The sequence continues at coordinate 684,211,206 of CM060913.1, forward strand.
AATTTAGAGGGTGGGATAAAAAGAAAGAATATTAGAATAGAAGAAAGAAGAAGAACATATCACAACAGAATCTCATAGCGGAACGAATAAAATATAATATCAATCTCTTTATACAAAAGAACTGTATAACATACCAATCATCAGAGTACAACATATCAGTCACAGTGGAAAAATAACTGCATATATAACTAGTGGTGAAGCCTCCTGCTTCCAGCTCCTGAAACACCAAGCGAACCTAACCTGGAAATACACTCGGTCTGACCCGAGAACATTTGAAGCAAAGCAAAATACATCGGGCCAGTCTGGAATACTATCAGTGATAAATTCACAGAACAAACACAAGTTGTTTAACTTTGGAAAATCCTTTCTGAAATCAAAGGATAATAGTAAGACCAGCCCACCCATAAACACGGATGGTTTTTACCTTACTATGACCCAAAACATTTTTGAAATCATACTTTGATCTGATATTATCATAGTGTCTAAATACAAGTAAATAACAATCTAGAGGAACGCTTGCATCTCACACTTCCCATATATAGTATCCAATTAAAACCGCGGGCGCTTATTGGATATTGGATTCCAACCTTGACAAGGTATGGAACCATCTTCCAACTGTGTATCTCTAGAGGAGAATACACTGGTTTCAACAAGAATGTCTTGCAACCCGGACCTCACATGACCGACCACTCATTTCTCTTGAGTGTATCGAATGTATATCACCGATGGTTGGGATCAGCAACCGCCTCCCGATAAGGGACAGCATCGAATATAGATTAAAGAAGCAAATGGAATTTCTCTAGATAGGTGATCATACACCCTAATGGGAGTGACCGACATAGCCATGCTGCCTGCCCGATTTTTTTGTCATTTCCCGGTTGATGAGGCTTGAGGCTAGAACATATCTTCTAGAACATCTGGCCACAATTTACTTTGAATGCCACATCGTCAGATCCTCTGGATATCACTAATTTACGTCCACAAAAATACTCTAATTGGGAGCTAACCAACTATAATACATTTGAAGAATTCAACGTACGTGGTCCTTTGGAAATACTTTATCAGACATTCGTCCATACAAGTCATCCAAGAACAAGATGAACCGAAGGTACCCTCCTACTGCATCCATATGGGAATCACCCCATGGATCAGTAGCGAGAAGTCCTTGCAACCCATAGATTCCAACCACGACAGAATCACAGTTTATCTCTGTTTGCAAGACAGAGAATCTTAGTGGTTCTTCCGCTTATGAAGATCTACGGTCATCAACGCTCCATCTCGATCTTCTTTAATATCTTCACGTATTTGTTGGTCGGAATGATTTTCGAATATATCTTCGACCACGGTCTTTCCATACCAACAATCATATTAGTCAGGTTTGATAGCCGGTGATTTAACTATCAAATAATAATTGTGTCAATGATTTCATTGATTCTGTATATGGCATTACTTGGCCTATTAAAATAAATATACATTCAACCAAATAGTAAATCAACTTTTAAGTCTTCCAATATATTTAAACCATTATATTTATCCTTATTTATGGCAACTATATTAAATACTATAACAGGTATATATGTATACACCCATATTTTACATCCCTTTTGGAAATAGCAATATATTGCTTTAAAAACCTTTTTCCTCTTTCTTTATGTTCGAGTATCTCGATATATATATATATATATATATATATAATACTTTAATGGCATTAACACATTCCAGTTCTAATATGGTTAAACCCAATGTTGACTTATATAAGTCAAAATCAAATATTCTTATTTATTTTGAAACTAATATTTCAATACTATTTACTTTCCCAAAACCTCGCATTTGAACTCGATATTCCTCGTATAGGATAAAACCAATTCCAATACCTTCACTGACTTACAACTGATACCATTCCTCGGTAATAGTGAAGCCAACCAAGTTAGGGTATTTTAGTTACCTCTCAGACCTTGATCGACCCCGTTCTTGCCTTAGAATAATAAAAGTTTGTCACTTAAACACCTCGCCAAAATCTCCTTTACCATCTCGATTTCAAACTGGTTTCGCAAACCGTTTCTTACATTTGAAACCCTTTCCAATATAATTCATTTACATAATTTGTTTGATTAAGTAAAAGTCAAATAATGCCACTTTTATCTTGGAATTTAGTTCCAAGAACAAATATTCTCATATCATACCATTTCACGGATTTCTTTTCGTTTGAAGTCCTCTAGTTCAATTACAATATTTTCTAAATTCAATTTCTTAATATTTAACTCATCAATTTGATTTAAAACCCTTTTAAAACCTCATCGGATTTGTTTCCAAATTGCTTACACTAATTTTCTTAACAACTCATAATACTTAGCTTAGAATTTAATCTATTACCATATCCCAACTTATTGTCAATTTATAGTCATTTCCCTTAAACAGTTCATTCCAATTGAATCCTTTTACCTAATTTCACAATTATGTAAAATCTTATCTGAATTCTCTGCATCCACTTACAAATATCATTTACCAATCTATTTTGAAAACTTAAGTTTAAATCTCTTTATAAAACACTTATCAACCGTTTGATCAAACCTGGTCGCTGCTTGAATCCCAAAAACATCATTTCTTTATGTTATTATTAATTAAAATAATAATTAGCTTTAACGTTAACTATATTAAAAATAGTTAACTTCGCTATTTACTATAAATAGAGTCGTTATCATATTTGAAAATCTTATTAAACAATAGTTAACTTCATTTACACTAGACAACTCGATAACTTCTTTAATTATAGTCAATCGGAGATTATCTAATGTTTACACTATTCGTTAAACTTAACGAATATCGATTTATTCAATTATCCACTGTAATTACAATGGTTGATTTTGCCGTCCGTACCTATCAGTTAGCAGTCAACTGACTTTCATTTGTCATTTCCCCTTTAAATTAATTAATTACTTAATTAATTTAAATCACGATTTAATTGTTTAAAACCAATTTTTCTGTTTATACCAACCCATGTGTAAATCTTCAGCTTTTTGCTTTTAAAACTTTCATAACTCTTTAAATCATCCCTTTATAAACTCAATTGAAATATATGTTTATAAACCTTGAACTTAATTACTTATATTAAACAACCGAAAAATATTTAATTCAGTTATAAAATAAATTTATCACTTTAAACTGCGTCGATCCACCTGACATTAGAACGAACTTTAAGCCAATATAATTTAGGCCATTCTTGATTATTACCCAATCAACATTGTCGATTAATTTTAATCACAACGGTGAATATATATTCAACAATCAACATTCAAATAAGTATTGGTGTCAGTCAGGGTGAACAGTTCATATATGCACCATAATTAAAAACACAGTTAATTTGAGGAATCCGGTCGGATCCCTCCAACCTGTCCTTCTCTGCATCACAGATAGTTGATAAAAATATTTGAATTAAATATGCAATTTAAAACAGTGAAATAACGACAATCAAACAAACACTAAACAACCAATTTGCATCCATCGCATCTAATCAACCATTTTAAACTGTTAACTGTAAAATATATTTTACTATGAATGTACCACATCACAGGATTCCAGAAGGTGTGAGAATTAACTCACCGGGTTATAATCGGTTGACGGGTGACGCGTTTGTTGCATCTAATTTGAGACGACCGTTCAAAATTTGCTGAAATTTCAACTGCATTAGATCAGAGCCTAGTCAGTGCCATAGTCTAGGCCTCATCCCTGCAATCCCAACGGATCCAGTTTTGCTGAAATCCATTAACGTATGAGTAAGTTACGCTCGTTTTAAGTTTATAAAGTTTAAACGATAATTAAACTAAACTAATAATTAATTAAATAAATAATTAATAAATCACCTTCATTACCGTTATAATCATGCCACGCCATTCTGGGATTAAGAAAAACGGGTCTTCCCCAATCTGATGGAAAAAAAAACCCGATCGCTCTTTCTGTTGTTCGAACCAGAAAAACTCCACACCAAAACCTCAACCGCGCCGCCTCATCTGAGGGCCGGAGCTCCGGCATGATGCCTCACTGGAACTGCGCCACTGTCAGGCCCAACCACAAAAAGTCGCTCCTCCCCAGTCACCTTAGTTTCACCAGAAAATGCCCACGACCGAAAATCCAACGCTGGCCAAATTCCAGTGCCATATGCCAACTTAAACCATCGGACCACCTCCTACACCTCTGCCTCGCAACCCTCATGCATCGCTCTTCAGGTCCCATCATCAATTCTAGCCGATGCCACCGGAAATTGAAGAAAACCCGTCGCCACTTTTGAAAACAACCCAAAAATGTACACCTCTATTCATCTCCTTCCACTGGCCACCTCCGACCACCAGAGAAATCGAGACCACCACCAAATCGAAGCCTCGTCTCTCCTCTTCAAAACCCCCAAGGTCCCGGCCTCTAAAATTGGCTAAATCTCTCGAATTTGGGCAAATAACGAAACTGGAATTCTCCACTGTTCAGCCGATTCCGGCCACCACAACCCTTCGATCACCTCCAATTTTTGTCAGCAGCTAGTTCTCCATCGGATCTACCGCCTTCGCTTTGGAACCCCCCTCGAATTCTTGACAGATTTGGAGATATAAATTGATTTGTGTTAGAGGACTTTTTTGCAAAATTACATGGCTGAAAATGAGATGTGCTGGAAATTACTGGTTGGGGGGTATATATAATCGGTTTTATTATATATTTAAGTTGACGTGATGAACGATGTCGACTAACGATTTTTATTTCGTGTCTATCGCATTTTCAAACATCGTTTATTCGCTGTTGCGCTCACATACGAACCCCGATCGTGATGCGACTGGACGGCGTAGTATAATTTGACGATACGGTCCTAATAAAACTTGTTTTGTCGAATTCCGAGTCCGTTTTCTCAAATGGCACTCGTACACGTTCAATTGGTCGTTTTTATTTACATTTTATTTTTCCACGCTCACAAATTAACCCCGATTGGCGCGCCAGTTGAGATCTAGCAATAATTTACTGTTGCGATCCCAATAAAATTTGTTTCGTCAAAAACTGAGGTCGTTTGAAGAAAGTCCCTTTTATAACTGCCCAATTCAAAGAAAATAAACAAATTTTAAAATACCTCAATATAATAATATTAAAATATTGAAATAGGCCATACCCGACCATAATATCGTATATTACCATAATAAAATATCCCAGGTTGAATTTGAAGCCAAATCGATGTTATAAAAATTTAAAAACCCTTTATTTTATATAAATAATCGATATAATATATATATAAATTCCATAGCGACCTTTTCAAAATTTGATTTGGACATAAAATAAAATGTGCACAATGAAAACTGGATTTTTCTCTGCCATTGGAAAGATATCGTCAAACCGGTCCCGACTTTTCTTGTTTCGAGAAAATCCGACTTATTTTGAACCCAGTACGAACAATTGAAGTTCAAAACGCCAAATCGCGAACTGCCGCGCTGATATAGCTCTATTTATATTTAAATTATAAACTAGATATATATTCCATCGTCGACAACTAAACGAAATTGTCGATTTAACTTCAATATATCCAATATCGAACTATTCCAAACTGCCCGTTCACCCTATATTACTGACACAGCATTTTCTGACCGGTTTGGAATTAAATTATTATTTTATTATTTATTTAAATAAAAATTCAAAATATAGTCATTAAATTCGATTATTTAAATTCACCCAATATTCTAAATAAATAAAATAAATCAAATAAATAGGCAAAAAAACACGGGTCGTTACAACAACAGCGTTACAATCGCTGTTTAGACTTATAAAACATTTATTATAACAACAGTGTTACAATCGCTGTTTAGACTTGTAAAACATTTATTACAACAACAGTGTTATAATCGTTGTTTGAATAAAGTACCGTGTGTGACGCACACGCTTCCGTTGTTCATTTTTAAAAGATAGTCAAAATGTCCGGATTTACACAATGTAGACATATACCATTCTGTTTGTCGAAACCCATAAGAAAAAGGTATATAAGGATAAAATCCGCTTTCCACCTTTTTTCACAACAAGACCTCTTTACATGGATTTTATTTCAAAAAAAATCCATTTTTATCAATGTTTAACACAAACTGTCTTATGTGTTTTCCTTTGCGTTTAAATTTTTTATTTCAATTGCAGTGCTTTGCTTTATCTAATTAAAGTCGTCACTTTGGTTTCAAGAACCTCATTAAAATGATTGTTTTAATTATTATTAATTAAAATAACAATTAATTTTATTATTAACTATATTAAAATAGTTAACTTTGCTATTAACTAAAAATAGTATAATTATCACTTTTAAAAGCATATTAAATAATAATTAACTTTGTTAACACTAAACAATTCGATAATTACTTTAATTATAGTTAATCGAAGATTAACTAATATTTAACACCCTTCATTAAATTCAAATTTCATTATCAATAAAATGGTTAATTTTTTTGTCAACCATACATATCAGTTAACTGTTAACCAATTTCCACTTTCGATATAAATTCAAATCTCAATTTATATTTCAATTTATTTCAAAATATTTTACTGAAAGTATACACATCGTTTATGAATTAATCTTCTCAAATTAACTGTTAAAACAGATTTCCGTATAAAACCCCTTCTAAAACCTTATCACGATTCTATATTTGATTATAAAATATCGATCTTAAGCCAAATATTAATTATACAATGATACTCCATATATATCGTTTATAAATTTAATTACTTGTTTTATTCACTAAAACAAGTTTTTAATCTCAAATCTTTTTGACATTCAATTTCCACCTTGGAAAATTTTTGTAACAAACTGGGATTTTCGACTCCAAAAATCAACACAAAACTACCATGTTGACTATTCAGACATCAAAAATTCCTGATCATTAATAGAAAGAAGTTAAAGGGTGAGAATAGATAAGATAGAAAATTAGAATAGAAGAACAAGAAGATCACCACAGAACAGAATCAGAGTAATACGAATCTCATAGCGGAACGAATAAAATATAATATGTAACATAACTTTACAATAAAGCAGTATATATATATAGAATAACATTTATCAGAGTACAACACTTACAAACAGCGGAAATAACAATAGCTATATAATCCTGAAGCCTCCTGCTTTAAGCTCCTCCAAGCATATCTGTAAAGGCCTGAACTACTTGACTGCCTGTACAAATTTGGGCACCCAAGAGTTTAGGGAAAACAAAACAATATAAACTCTGGGTCAGTCATAGGACTGGTGTGAGTAAACTCAAATCATTTGGTTTAACTTTTCAAAATCCTTTTCAAAAGAAAAGATAATCGTAAGACCGATCCACACATAAACACTGATGGCTTTTACCTTACGATAACCCAAACTGTTTCAAAAACAATACTTCTCTTGATATTACGATAATGTCTAATCACAAGTAATTAACAATCTAGCAGAATGCTTGCATCTCAGGTTCCATATATGTAGTATACAAAAAAAACCGCGGGCGCTTATTGGAGATTGGATTCCAACTATGACAAGGTATGGGACCACCTGCCGATAGTGTATCTCTAGAGGCGAATACACTGGGTTCAACAAGAATGTCTTGGAACCTGGCCCATACATGACTGACCACTCATTTCGCATGAGTGTATCGAATGTATATAACCAACGGTTGGGAGCTACCCACCGTTTCCCAAAAGGGACAGCATCGATAATAGATAAAAGAATGAAATGGATTTTCTCTAGATATGTGATGTACACCTTAATGGGAGCGACCCACTTAGCCATGCTGCCTGCCCGATTTTTGTCATTTCCAGTTGATGAGGCTTGAGGTCATAACGTATCTTTTGGAACACCTGACCACCATTCACTTTGAATGCCACATCGTCATACCCGCCAAATCACAAATTGATTTCCCCAAAAATACCACGGGTATAAAGCTAAAAGAAACGAATTCCTCCGCCACCAAACATGAGTATGTTTGAAGAGATTAACTAACGCGATTCGTTAGATATACTGTGTCAGACGTTCGTCCATTTCCGTTGTCCTGGGACTGGACAAACCGAAGGCACTATTCTGTAAACAGGATAGCCCTTGCATAATTCCGTCTTCAATTATCTTCATCATATTTGATCGCAACGCTAACGTCCATACAGAGTGGTTTTTAGATAATGAATCTGACCCCGGACTCTCTGTATTGACGACAGAAAAATGGTCAAAAACTTCGATAGTCGGCGATTTAACTATCAAAGGAAAATAGGTGTACAACCAACGATCTTATTTCCAGATAGAAATTCGATCGATCAATCATCAATCAACATTATTCTCCTTTAATTTAATTTATCATTAATTTATTCATTTCCCATTTCTATATATTTGTAAATTCCTATTTTCAAAATTTAGAAAATATGCTTTATTAATCATTTGAAAACATTTCCATACTTACTTTCATTTCTTGCTTTCTAAATTAGAAAACATTTCTGATTTCTTTTATTTGGAAAACATTTCCAAAACTCCTTCATTGGATTTAAATAGATATTTAAATAAAAAATCACTAAGCCATTTCAAACCATTACACTCATTTACAAAATTCACTTATCCAGTCTTCACTATCGAATCTTATCCATCACTTAGTTAAAAACGAAGTCAATCAACTTGGGGTATAATTACCTCTCAGACCTTAACTGAACAACATTTCTAACCTTGAAATAGAAAAAGTTCACCCTTTTAAATCTTTTAACCAACTTCCTTACGTAACTCGGATTCTATTTATGAATCCACTTGTTTATTTTAAAACATTGATTATAACTATAGCGTTACAATCCCTTCTTCTTAAAGATCCAACTTCAAAGTATAACTTTTACTCCTTAATTTAACTAAATAACTAAACCACTAATTCATTAATAAATAAGTAAATCTTAATTAAAAACGGAAAGTAAATATTACTTTCCCTAGTTCGATATAATCGAATTCAATGTATAATTCTCTTTGGAAAAATCTCTATTCGATAACTCCTTTTCAAATAAACTATATTCGATAACTCTTTCTTCGAATAACTATATTCGATAATCTTTCTCTTCGAATGATTTCCATTCGATTAACTCTCTTCGAATGATTTGCATTCGATTAATCTCCTTCCGAGTAAACTATATTTGATTAACTCTCTTAATTTTATTCGAATAAACTATTTCGAATAACTCCTTTAATTCTATTTGAATAAACTATTTAGAATAACTCCTTTGGGTTAACTCATTTGGATTAACTCGGTTTGATTAACTCGTTTTGACTAACTCAACTCGACTAACTTAACTTGATTAACTTACTTGATTAACTCAACTTATTTAACTCCTATCAAATAACTAATATTTGATTGACTTATATTCGAATAACTATGTCTGTTTTAACTTTATTTCGAATAGCTAATATTCGATTTAACTCCATTCGCTTGACTCTAGATTGCAGGGATCACAATGGTTATGCCTGAGTCCCTCAGGAAACATCCGACCGCCGTAGGCTATCTGCAGCCCTGCGAATTACGCTAGCAGTCGTACGAAATGGCAACTCATCCTGAATAACTATGTTTGACTAATTCTATCTCTAATAACTATATTCAATCAACTCTAATTAAATAACTAATATTCAATTAATCCTAATTCGATTAACTATGTTCAATTTACTCTATCTGGTTAATTATAACTGATTAACTCTAATTGGTTAACTCTAACTGATTAACTCCAAATCAATTAAATTTAATCAATTAACTCTAACTCTAATCGGTTAATTCTAACTCTAATCGATTAATTCTAACTCAAATAGATTAATTCTAACTCAAATCGATTAATTCTAACTAAAATCGATTAACTATGTTCGATTAATTCCTTTGATTTAACTCTACGTCTATATTCAGTTCCAAATATCGATGTTGAAATCGATTCATACTTCTCTATAAAAATCCCTACTTATATATTCTATTTATCCAATGATAAAAATTTTATTTAATTTATAAAATATTATTTATAAATTTATGTTCTCCACTTACCCGTTAAAATAAATTTCTATTAAAAAACTATTTTAAATTCATATTCTGTTATACCCGTGTGCGAAGCACGGGTTTAATCCTTCCTAGTGTAAAATTTTCTTTTTTGTACAACTCCATTCATTTTTCAAGTGTTTCTTTTTTTATAATCTATTTATTTTCGAAATAAATATTTCCTTTATAATTCTGTTTATTTCTAAATAAATATTTCTTTTTATAACTCTACCTATTTCATAGATAAATATTTCTAATTATAATCTATTTGTAAATATTTTACAAATATTTCCTTTTTAATTATATTTATAATTATTTTACAAATACCTCTTTTTTTCTATTTATTTCACAAATATTTTCCTTTTCTGTTTGTTTACTACATATTTTCCTTTTCTATTTGTTTTACTAAATATTTTCCTTTTCTATTTGTATTACTAAATATTTTCCTTTTTTATTTGTTTTACTAAATATTTTCCTTTTTATATAAAATCCTTTAATTTTATATAAATATTTTATTTCAAATTATAGTTTTGAAATTTCCCTTTTCACATTCTAGTATTTCCTTTGGTATTTAAAAGTACCAAATAACAATGATCAAACACACATAATCAATAACAGATTATAAATCACATCATATATCACAATATATGAAAAACAGTAAAATAAATGTTGAGGAACCCAGTTGGGTCCCTCCGACCTGTTTCCTTGCACCCACAGATGTTAATCAACATGAATAACACGAATATGAGATATTCTGATAAACAGAATCAATATTCGATTAACGATTTATATATATTGTTATCGATATTTTCAACCAATAACTAGCAGTTCAACCAAACAACCAATACACAACAAACAACTATCATTTATAGATTCTAAAAATACGTTGTAAAAATATAAGTTGAGCAGAGTTAGTGAAATTTACTCACCTTGGACGATTATCGTTAAATAACGATAATTGGTCATTGATTTGATTCAGGCGTTAAATTTCACCATAAATCCAAATGAGCTTCAATTCACTCCCGGTTAGTTCCATTGTGTTGCGCTCTTCCATACAATCCTAACGGATCTTGCGATTTGAAATTCTGATTTCGTACGTAGAAGTTATCGCATTTACAAGGTTGTATATATTATTGAAATTAAAACTAAACTAATTTATGGTAATCGGGCCTCACCCTTGTCATTCGGCCCAACACCCCTTCCAAGCCCAAACCCGTGTAAATCCCTTCTTCCCCAAACTGGAAACCCGAACTCCAGTAACATTCGAACTCCATAGCCGCATCTATGATCCTCCACCGATCCAACAACATCCCACAATTCACCAAACGAATTACACCATTTCACTTCTCTTCAAACACTCGTCAATTCCATCCCCCTTTTGTTCATCTCGTCGCTTCCCTTCCTACCGCAACACAACGCCTCCTACTCGTGCCTACAGTAAACTTTCGAACAAAAATATAACCGATCTCCTCAACAACTTGCCAACCTCTTCCATTTTCCAACAAGATTCCAAAACAAATCTCCAACTCGCGAGTTGATGTCTCCTTCTCCCACTAACTAGAACCCTAAAACCCATTAACCAATGCTGCTTATATCCAGCGATAGAAATTTGCATCGAGTCCAGCAAAATACATATGAAATCGAAGAGTAAGTTGACAGGAATCCGTTTATATGTGTATCCTAATTTATAGGATTTATTTCGATTTGTTTTGATTTTTGTATCTCGCGATTTTTGCTGAAGAATAAGAACGGAAGCAGCGACGGAAATTTTATGTTAACCACTGGGAGAAGTGAATTAGGTTTAGGCAGTTGTTAAGGGTATATATAGGAAAAACAAATAATTTTATACTCGTTTATATTGTAACGCTATTTATTTTTGTCGTTTGAAAATCCCTGAGATCACATAAAATATCCAAAATTCACGAAACTGGACATGCAGCTAGAGTTTGACATTACGAACCCAACGAAACTGGTTTCGTCGAATTCCGACACCGTTTGCTCACACAACGTATTTTTAACCATCGAAATACTGATCGTATTTAACATTAAAACCCAATACGGCCACATACTGACTTCAAAAATCATGAAAATTGAAATCTAACAATAATTTAACATTACGGATCCAACAAAATTATTTTCGTCGAATTCTGAGGTCGTTTGCAAAACTGATTATTTTTAAAGCCTTAAATACCCCTTTTAAATATATAAATATACTTAAAAACAATTAAATTTAATATTTAAAAATAAATATTATCGTATATATTAACAGTGCAATACTATACAACTCCAATTGGATTTATAACTCTATATTTCAAAATTCCCAATTATATCGATATTCGGTTTATATTAAAAATCCTTTTATAATATAAATAAATCGATATAAATTATAAAGGAATTCCTCAGCGACTTTCTAAATTTTGTTTTGGATATAACTCAAAATCTATGCAATGAAATCCCGATTTTTCTCTTCCACTAAAAAAATATACTTCACCAGCTCCAAAAGTTTCTTGTTTCATGGAAATCCGATTTAAAACGAACCCTGTATATTCAGTTGAAGTTCAAATCGCCAAATTACGAACTACTGTGCCATTTCGAGCTGGATTTTAATTATAATATAATTATACATTCAACTGTCGTTAAAATAATATATTCGTTATTCTAATTCAATTTTAAACCGAATTAAATATCACAGATGATCCAATTCACACTATTTTGTGAATTCCACTATTTCTGATTATTTCAGAAATTAAATATATTATTATATTGTTTATTTTAATTAAATACTAAATATTACTTAATTTTGGTCATTTTAAATAACCAAACCATTATTTAAATAATTAAATAAATTATTTATATACTGTAAAAATACGGGTCATTACAAATTTTCCTTTTTAAAGTTTTAAATTCCCCTTTTTTCTGAAAATATTTTACGATATTTTCAATACCAAATTCCTAGGGCCAAAGTAAATCAACACTGCAATATAAATCATAGTATATATCACAGTAAATAACAAACAATAATATAAATGTTGAGGAATCCAGTTGGATCCCTCCAACCTGTTTCCCTGCAACCACAGATGTTAACCAACATCAATAATATTATTTCACATCAATATGAATATCATAACTAATAATTGATCAACGATGCAATTATATCAACCATTTCAACTAATCATGTCACCCATGCAACCAAACAACCATCCCACAATATAAAATAAATTTAAAACTTGATTATATAAAAATATAAAGGAGTCAGAGTTAGTGAGTTTACTCACCTTGGTTTCAGTTGACGGTTCTGTTTAGGTTTCGTTTAAAATCAAGAAGGCATTTGAATTTATCTCAAATTTCCAGTAGCACTGTTCTTAGCCACGATGGTTCCACAACGTAAATCTCGTCGTTACAGTTCCAACGGACCCGATAATGTTTAATTCTGGTAAGGTACACAAAAATTATTCCCAATATAAGTTATATAACTTAATCAAACTAATAAAACCCTTCATTAATTATTAATTAACTCGAATGATTTTAATTACCCTATTAATCTTGATTAAGAATATTGAGTTTTTCTTCTTCGCTTTTACTTTCGATTGGTATAGTACACACCGATTTGACGCCATCCCTGTACACGTCTGTCATTATAACTTTTATAAGTTATGGTGTATATAAAAATCGAAATTTATTTATTCTTTATTAACTTTGTTAAGTTATAACTAACCATTTAACCTTGCTCATATCACGATCAATCTTTCCATCTCAGTATATTTTTCCCGACTGTTTCCTAATGCTTTTTCTCCAACCGTTTAAAACAATTTCATCCTGTACAATAGAACCAGTCTAGCTTAGAGCATATATTAAAAAAAGATAATTATCCCTTCAATCATCAATTAATTAATAACTTTTATCACTGATCTCGTTAAACCGACTGCTTGTTTTCTCTTCTTCTGCCCAGTAAAAGACAAACCGTAATTCCTTGAGCCATGCACCATTGTCGTGCTCCATCCCTTTTGAATCTTTTTATTCTGTTGCTCCATTTATAATGCCATAACCAAATTCCACCGCTCCATTGTTGTACTTCCTTTTTTCTCATTCAAGACTTGACACTCCAACAACTGAATTCGCTACCGTGGATTTCCTCACCACCGACCATTACTTTTATCCCATATGCCACTGCTCAGGCCATTGAAGTCAGCACCCCCGCACTGGAAATCAAAGCCTCAACTTCACCTCTTCGTTCTCTCTGTTTCGCGCCTCCTACACTTCTGACTATCACCAGAAAAATCCTTATGAACACACGCCCTTTCAATCTCCCTCGCCACCAGTATATATCGCCGAAAGTCAAACTGCTCTTGCCGCAAATAACACTAGCGAAGACGAACCTTTTCTCCTTTAATCCCCATGCAAGAACGATAAGGAAGATGGGGTTTTGGGAATTCTTGGGGTAAGGAGGGTCGTAACTCGCTTAAATCATTTAGTTGAACGAGAAACCTATTCTAGTGAAGAAAAGGAAGATTGAAAGTATTTTTATGTTTTCTCGTTAAATTCATTTTTCTGTGTCTCGAAAGAAAAAGGAAGAAGAAAGGTAAGAGCGGCATTTAAAGGAAAAAATGGCATGGCAGTCACGAAATAAACAGTTTTAAGGGCACAACACTAATTTTTACTTGGGGTTAACGGAATTTGATTTACTTGAAGCCCACGGTATCAGATGGATTGTCACGCACGGAAGTGTGATGGTTTGGGGAGCATGCCTCTCAAATGAAGGTTGGCCGTCACTGTTTCTCTTTATATATATAAATTGATTCAAACATGCACGGTTGGACTGTTTACTGAGAATGTGGGTTTCATTTTTTTTTTCTTTTGCTGCAAGAAAGATAAAAGACAGGAGACGACAAAATTGATGAATGAAGAAATATACACAAATATAAATTTAAAATAGACGGAAGTGAGAATGGTCACGTTCCTTTATTTCATTAATTTTGTTGATGAAGGCTTAAAGAAATAAATAGAGTATAGGTCGAATAAATCAATATCTAGGAAGATGAACGTAAACTGTTAGATGTACGTAGGGTGTATATTTGCCTTTTAAATTCACGCGGTCTCTATTCCCCAGAATTTCATTTATTTACGGACTGCTATGGACAAAAATAAAAATATAAGTGTGACAAGCAATGCACTGTGATCCCAAAAATATAATAATATCGGTAGTTTAACTTATATTATGAAACCCCAAAATATTGATATAGGGTGCAAAATACTCCAAATAAAAAGTTGCGTATTTAATTAATTAAAAATTATAGTAAAATTCTAAAATTTAAATTATATCTACGTCTCAAAGATCTTGTCCAAATTCCAGTCTAGTATTTAATTATATTAAATAAACCGTTATGGCTTATACACGACTTTACAGCGACTTTCTTAAAAATAGGATTTGCACGTAATTCACAACATATAAGATGAAATCTTGATTTTTCACTTCCATTAGAAAGATACAGTTTAATAGATTCAAACATTTCTTGCTTCAAAGAAATCCGACTTATTTTGGATCCTGTATATTCAGTTGAAGTTTAAATCGTAAATTACGAACTACCGCGACTATTTTGAGCTCGTTTAAAATTTTATTATAAATTATACGTTTAAATATCATTTTATTAAATAAATTCCTTATAAATTTCTATATCTAATTCAAATAAAATATTTAAACTATTTAAATATTCAGAATTCAACAGCTAAAAATCGGGTCGTTACAGCAATATTGTACGTGGTGGCTGCAGTTCCTAAACCCTAGGCGATGGTTTGGGTTTTCTCGCTATAGAAGGTCAACGAAGAAGATAAAAGAAGGGGCGGCCCTATTTTGATTAAGCAATGTAATTAACTTTTGTTAGTTATGTTTAATTAATTATTAAAGTAGACAAAGTTTAAACAGTTGTAGCCTTTGCAAATGACATCAGAATGGAATGAGGCTGGAACCGTTGGGATGTTAAAATCGAGATCTAGACGATGGAACCGACTAGAACGAAATTGGAGCTTGATGCAAATTTTGATTAAATTAAACACCGGGTTTGATTTAATGAAAATAATCATTTTAACGATTTCAAAACCGTTCAATATGAGAACTCTCTCTCACTCAAATTATTTTACATTATTATAAAATAGGTTGCAGACGGGGCTTGGTAGCTCTTGGCACTACTTTATGTACAAACCATGGATGATTTGTGTGATATGTGTAAATAAGATATATATGCGATGTGTAAATAAAATATATATATATGTGTGTGTGTTGTATAATAAAATATAAATATGCGATTGGAATAAAATATATATATGCGTTGTGACAATTATATATATATGCATTGTGAAAATTAAATATATATGTGATGTGTAAATAAAATATATGCGTTGTGAAAATTAAATATATATGCGTTGCGAAAATTATATATATGCATTGTGAAATTATATATATACGAAATGTGAATAATATATATATATATATGAAATGAGAATAGAATATATATATGAAATGCGAATATAATATATATATGAAGTGAATAATAAATATATGAAATGTGGATATAATATACATATGAAATGTGAATATAATATATATATATGAAATATGAATAACATGTATATGAAATATGAATATAAAACATATATGAAATGCGAATAAAATATATATGCGATGTGAAATATATATATATATATATATATATATACGATATATAAAATGGTCATGTATTGAAATAAATATTGGTTGGTTAAAAATATAATTTTTAACATATATATGCACGGTATAAAATAGTCATGTAATGGAATATTCAATTCTTATTTAAAATTGAAAATGGAGTTGGAATCATTTTAAAATGAATTTATAAACGATTTATAAAATAGGTTTCAAATGAAAATCTATGATATATATTATATATATGTAATGGTTTGAATAGGACGCGCTGTGCAGCGACCGTTCGCGAATTTCGACCAATAACTTCAAATTTGTGAAACGGGAGATCCGACCGTCGGATTCTCCTAAAACTGGAACCATTGGGTTCGTATCAAAAAGAACTTTCCAATGAATATAAGAGATTTGAAATCTAACAGTCGGATTTTAAAATATGTCCAAATCAATTTCAGAAAAGGTCGTTACGAATGCAGTTCGGTGGCAGTTATTGGAAACCAAATGTAAAGGCCTTAATAAAATTATTAAAAATATGGAAAAATTATGTAAAATCAAAGTAAATGATTTGGAAATATTTTGGATAAAAAATTCCACTTTTGAAAAGATAAAAATATATTTTTATCTAAATGAACTAGTTATTAACTAGAATAATAATCCAATGGTTTTAAAAATATAAATTGGATAGGGAAATGGTTTTAATATAACAAGAATTTTACAACATATGAATTGTAAAGGATTTAAATAGAAATAATCTTTGGAATATTTCGATATTGGATTCCATGATTATACGGATATTGTGGATGAATTTGGAAGATAGATAGATATTGTTATTCCCAATACGATTTGTGTTGGTTTCAGAAATTGATATTGAATATAAGCCGATATTATTTCTATTCAGAGCCTTATATGATATATCAACTTGGATTTTGGGTTTAACGTGAATTATGCTTAAATGAAATTGGTTCTTTAACCCAGTTAAAGGCATGATTAATTTTCCTAAAAGTTGAATAATCATTCAGTAATGATTTTAGAGATTGAAACCAATTTGAGTTTGAATAAATATTTGATTAGATTGTAAATGTATAGATGGTAATTAAATTACCAAAACATGAAATGTGATTGAACCAAATACACTTGGTTGCTGATATTGAATGTGATAGATTGAGTGTTTGGATTGTGCTCGACCAGTTTATGAGCAAAATATGGTTTTACATTTAGCATTGAGTTGGGTAAAAATATATGTGTGCTAACACCTTGTGGAACACTTCATGATTTGACTATAAGGTGTTTAGCGATGTTGTTTATTTCAAAATTTAATGAATGATTTTGAAATGACATTTTCTTAAGTGAAAAGAATAGTATTCCCAATTTTGGACAAGGAACGTTTTATAAAATGTTTTATAAAACAGAAAGGATTTCGATGGCTAAACCCGACGATTTTGAAATGATTTGGAAGTGTATTATGGTTTTACATTGTGGTTCATCACGTATCTGAATAGTTGCTATTGATAACGTATCCGTTTGGTGGCAAAGAATTTATTCTCTTGCTTAACACCCTTCTTTGAGACATACGAGCACAAAGGTTATGTGATTAATAGTGACTGATCATATGTGTGAATTGCTAATGTAAAGTACTATATTTTGGAAAGTACTTGTGATTATTATGTTATGAAATGATATTTCCCCACTTCGGGATATAAAATGATTTAGCAAGTATGTGGCTAAAGATTCGGGTTATCCGAGAGTGACTAAAAGTATGGGTGTTATAGCCTTAAATGGATTTGGTCGGTGTATGCTTCCATGCGTGGGAGGTGCATCATCAGTGTATCCTGCTCTATCGTGGGAGGTAAACATATATTTATCGAGTTGGCGGGGCATGTACAGCCTGGTCTTAGGGTCGTGCATGATATTTGATTGCATACTTTTTGTATGCATTGTTGTGTTTTGGAATTCATATTTCCAAAGATTTTGGTTTGAGATCCCAAAGTGAAATCTACTTTGATATGAAAGTTAGATATGTATTTCAAATGATTTGAAATAAGAATCCAGAAATAAAGTCCAAAGGAATAATTTCTGTAAAGTGAATTGGATTTTGAAAAATCTATGTTTGGGGTTAAGCCTAAATGGGTAGATTGGGATACTGCATGTTGATTGATGCATAGTAGATCCATATCTCTATTACTGATTATTATTTATACACTGTCATTCATGGGGGTAAACCCGTTCCATGTTAGCAGCGTGGTCCTGTGATTTGCCTTATCATTTATGTAAATTAATTTTAAATGAAGAGTTTCTCAAACCGGTCACATGACTGACTCGTAGTCTGCTTTTCCCTTGCAAACTCGGGTGCCCATATTTTCCATACGGGCAGTCGAGTTATTTGTTTTGCAGATATTTATTTATTGAGCAGGATTCCTGATTGAAGCTTAAAGGTGTGTCCAGAACATTGATAGTCTTCCGCTGTGTTAGTTTATTTGTTTCCGCTGCATTGTATACATTTATTGTAAATTAATCGTTCCTTGTATTATTATTTTTCGATATACTCTGGTATGTTCCATACTCTGATGTAACATTATTATGACATTTATAAAAGTCTTTTATCATTTGTGTTGATGTGTTGTATGCCCAGAGTTAGCATATCCGGGTTTTGAACGGTCTTGGTCGATTTAGCGATCGATTTGGTCCGAGCGAAATCCATATCGTTACAATTTGTGTGTTGATAAGTTTGTTTTAAATATACTTATACATACATATTTAATAAAATAACTATAATTATCTTTTTTTCTTCAGATTTCATTACTTCATCCTTATATAGTTCTTACAGTATTAGATTAAAACAGGAGCTTTATAGTTTTTAGTATAAATAGAAGTTGCTAGATATATTTGACTTTATGTTTAAATTTATTTGAATTGATGTTTTGTGACAACAAAACTTAAATTTGTTGATTGCTTAGATTAAATTGCTTAAATATTGACTTATCATTAATCTATTTTTAGTATTACTTAACTTATGTTAATTTAAAGTTGTATCATAGTTTTAAGGAAATATTATATATCATAATTATTTCTTAGTCTAGATTAAAGTCTTATTATAATTTTAATGGTGTTAGAGTTTAGGATAAGTTTAGTCTTTTGTTAGTTTAATGGGTAGTTATAGAAAAATTATAGATTAAAAGAGTTATAAATTTAGGGGTAGTTATGCATAGAATTAGTCACTAGGATTATTCTGAGTTTAGATAGATATACTTTTTTGTTGATAATAAGGGGGGAGAAAATATGAAATAAGTATAGTTTAAGGGGTAGTTAGAAGGAATCCGTGGTGAAAGGGGAAGTAATCGAAGAATCAGACTAACAAGTTTTATCAGGTGTAAATATTTTATAAACCAAGGTTGTCATCATCAAAAAGGGTGAGATTATTGGTGTAATAACCCGGAAATCCAAGCCAATTTAAAATTTTAATTTTGGCAGTTTTAGCGAATTTTGAGTATTTAAAATGAATTATTTTAAATAATAACGACGAGAAATTTATTTTGAATAAAAATAGAACGTATATATTTATTTGAATCGTCGTTAGAATATAAATATTTTATTTTAATTATAAAAGAAATTGAAAATGGCGCGGTAGTTTGAAAATTCGATTTCAAATTTCAAATGGATGTACAGGAATCAAAATAAACCGGATTTTAGTAAAACCAAAATATTAGAATCTATTTGAAAATATCTTTCCAATGAATCTGAAAAATTGAAATTTCATAGCGGGAATAAAAAGATATGTCCAGTTTAAATTCAGAAAAGTCGCTGTGGAATTTATATATATTTTAATATATACAAAGCCCTTAAAATGGAAATTTTGCAAAAGATCTACGTTTTCGACGAAACAACTTTTGTTGGATCCGGGATGTCAAATTATTGCTAGATTCCAAAATTCATAATTTTCTGAATCAATACGTTAGCGTGGCGAAGTAAAAGTGTTTTAACAGTTTTAGTCAATTTCGATCGACCAGAAAATGGCCATTTTTCAAACAGTCTCAGAATTTGACGAAATTAGTTTTGTTATGACTGTATCGTCAATAATAAGCAAGAAATAATTTTTCGGTAATTTTTAGAGTCCGTATGTGGTCCTAGTAAATTGAAATGTACGTTTCAAATTGAATACATAGATTTATATTTTAATTTAAATGAAAACTGATCGAAACAGCTGAATCAGCTGATGAAAAATATCCCATTGTGTTCAGAATGGGGGTAATTAGCTAGGGACGATAGTCGGTGGGCTCGATTTGGTGCTTGGATTTTAAAGTTACTTTATGGGAGTTAATTAAAGAATTAGATAAATATATAAATATATGGCCCCTTTATATCTCTCCATCGTACAGTTGTTAAAAAAAGAAAAAGAAAAGAGAAACCCGAGACCTATTGACCCTCAGCCCCCATAAATCGATCGCCACCCTCCGATCAGGCAGTGCCGCCCACCCTTTCACCAGGCGCACCACCGCTCCGTCCTCCGACCCCCCCCCCCCCCCGCCCGGGCTCTCTCCTTCTCGCGTGAGCTCCAGCTCAGACCCGCTGTGCCAATCGACCGCATCGACCACAGAGGGGCCCCGCCACCTGAAGAAACCCTAGCCGCCGCCTTCCCAGGGCTCCGCCGCCCCATGACAGCAGCTGCCACCACCAGCTCGGACCCGCACACCCCCAACAGCCTCCGAGAGCCTAGTTCACCACCTAAGCACCCCTCCCATCGGAGAAATTCACTGTAAGCTTTCCGGATTTTAAACTCTTTGAAAATATATGGTTTTAGGTGATGAAAACATTTCTAGTTCGATAAAAATATAATTTTTATTCATGTTGAGGAATAAAAAATGATTTTTATTATATATATCCTTATATAAAGAAGTGATCTTTGACATATTTAACATGGTGCATAAAAATTAGATTTTTCGTTATGTAAAGATATGATCTTTATACATGTAGCGACGAAGTAAAAGTGTGATTTTTAACATATAGAGATTTGGTTTTTACAAGAGGAAAGATTGGATTTTTATCGCTTGAGAGTTGCGATTTTTATAAGGCAAACGAAGGGATAAAGTTACGATTTTTATCTATGTGAAGAAACGATAAAAATATGATTTTTATATAATAGAGAATATAAAAATGTGATTTTTATATATGTAGCGAACACGGACGACGAAAGTGACAAAAGGCGAGCACGGCGAAGATTTCCTACATACGAAGAGTCACGGCGTTTGGTTTAGCTTCTCGGTGAGAACTCCTCACTTTTAATTTTATTTTCTAGTTTGAAATATATACTAGGATGCAGACGGTGCTTAGCAGCACCCGACACCCGTCGTCCAAAGACCATGGATGGCTTGTATGTTTGATTGATCTGTTGTGAAAGTTGATTGTGTGATGTGGAATGAAAATAAATATTTTATGGTTAAAAATATAATTTTTAATGTGTATATAAAATAAATATTTATAAAAAATCGGACGATTTGTTTATGTACACACATTTGACTAATAGGGATTGGGACGATAAATTTTACACATCGCCCAACTACACAAAATAAAACCTGTGTTTGATTGTTTGAAAACCCCACACGGATGTTGGGATGAAATTGTCCATACATTAGTCCCAATAATTAGCTCTATGTCGACCGATTGATTGACAGGCTATTATAAGCGTTAAATATTTATAGTTGATGCTTATGCAGTGTAGAACGCACTTCGGGTGATGGTTGACTGTGTTTGATTGTTGTAGTGTACGTGTGTATGAAATCCATATAAATCACATTGTATGGTAATTGACTGTGTCTGATTCCAGTTCAGAAAGAATGAATATTTTAAAATAACGATTATTTTAAAATAACGAATAATTTCCAAATAATATTCAGAAGAGAATCAAAATATGATTTTGATGTCCGATTTGGGATGGACACGAATATATTTAAATATATAAAGACGTGTTGATTAGATTGATGCCATTTTGATATGAACGATATTTATATCGATTTTATTCAATTTTATAATGAATATTGAAAATGAATAGATTTCAAAATCTAATGTTTTGAAAATATTATCATTTATATACCGATGATATGGAATATTCAGTTTTGATTAGAAATTGAATACGAAGTTGAAATCGTTTTGAAAATGAATTTAAAAAGATTTACAAAATACGTTTTAAAAGGAAATCGACGAAATATATAATATATATATTGTAACACCCCACGTCCGTTAGTGTCACTCACAAAGGGAATGCACTAAGTTCTGTGGAGCATTTAGGGTAAAAGATGCAGATAAATTACAAGACAGACAGAAATTAAACAGCGGAAAATAAAACTTTGCTTTATTGATAAAATAGTTTGTACAACGATTTCTTTACAATATCAGAGTATCATCTGTCTTTCAAAATAAAGAAGCATAAAAATACATTTATATTCCCCAATTTAAGCAAGAGCCAGCCATAGCATCTGAAAAGAGAATCCAAGCAAAACTTCGGCAAATCTTCAAGCTGGGAAAGAGTGACAGTCCAACTTAACCTGAGCTATACTATTCACTCCTTTACTACCTTGGGGGGGGGGGGGAAACGGAAGAAAAGAAGACGAAAGGAAAACAGAGTCAGACATAAAGCCTGAGTAAGTTCAGTAACTTCTAGCATGTGAACATGGAAAAACAAAACGACATGAATTAACTGAATACAAGATAACACCAAGATGATAGGGTCAGCAAGATTAGACAAGATAATCACAAGGTATGCTAAGATAAGATAAACTGGATATGCTCTAATACTTTCGCCGCTTCGCTATTTCCTTGTTATACTGGTTTCTATATCTCTGCAGTGCCTAACTAGTGTGCCAACTAGTAACGATAACGTGATCCCAATCCCTGTAGTTTCCATTGCATTCAGGCATCCATTTATTTATTTGTTATCTAGGTTTAATCTAGGGTTTTCTACCAAGTGCCTTCTAGATTCAACTAGACTTTACGCTATCTGCTGAACGCTTCTCGGATTCAGGATTTATGCCACCTAGTTCAACTAGGAAATTTTCTACCTGTCGAACGATGCCCCCAAATCTAGTACACACTACCTAGAGTGGTATATGTTCCTATACTTCCCCACGCATGTATCGCGAATCGTGATCGCTTTTCTAGCTGCACATGTCCTGTAATGTGCGGTCCGAGTCCTGTGACAGGGCAAATCAAGGAATACAGAACTCGGTCGGGAGCTTTCAGATATCTGCCGATGCAGATGCTAAGGTCTGTTTTTATTTCAGTGGCTATGGTCCCACTTGACCCCTCCCTCAACTAATGAAAGGCACACCTTGTAAAATGAGAACTATACGCCGGCCCCCGGTGCCCCACTATCCTATGGCTATCCGCAACCATAACTAGATAGAAAGTATATGGTATTTTGGAGTTCTCCGCCTTTCCGCTTCACGTATCTCGATTGACTCAAGATGGATGGTAGACGACGAGTCGCTATCACAGGGCTACCGTTTGCTCACCAAATCACGCCGGTCCATCCTAGTCTTTAGGTTGCCATGTATTTCAACCAAGGCATACCCCTGGTTCTTCTACGCAGACCTTAACCTGTGTGGGCCCAGGCGGATCATCTGGAGCTTCACAGAGGGATACCAAGAGTACCCTCACATCCCCTCGAAGCCTCAGGCTTCGTAACCCAATTCGTTGGAGCCTCCTTTTTACTCAGACGGACATTCGCTCCTTCCCGTGTTATACTAAGAATTACTACTTAGTTTTACTAACTAAGATTTACCACTAAGTTTCCAGAATCGTTGTTTTCTTAACTAAGGTTTACTTAGTTCTCTTTCCCGTCAATTTGGATTGGTTAAGTGTCATAGTCAATCCACGCTAACCTAACCCTCCTCATTTACCCTGTTAAAATGGTTAAGTGTTATCAGTAACTCATGATGACTTAACCCTACCACAAACCAAGTTATATTGGTTAAGTATTTCTTATTACTTAACCCTACCCGTTCATCCTGTATTGGTTAAGTGTTCCTTTTTAACTTAACCCTGCCCGTCTGTTTTAACTAACATGTTATTAATGGTTAAGTATTATCCATTCATGTTTTTAGACTTAGCCCTATTCCTTTATCACAACCTGATGGTTAAGTGTTCAAGTTTACTTAACCCTACGGTCTAGCCCAGCTAACATATCAAATTGGCTAAGCGTATTAGATTTTACTTACCCCAACCTCTGGTCTAGTTAACATTTTAATTTGGCTAAGTGTATTAACTTTACTTAACCCCTACAAATCTTGTCTTGCTACCTTGAGTTTGGTTAAGTGTCTCTATGGACTTAGCCCTCCCATTCTAGCTTAACTGTGTTAAGTGTCAGTCTGAACCTAACCCCACCCATCAGTGTAGTTATCATGTTGAACTGGTTAAGTGTCTTAGTTAACTTAACCCTACCATTCTTGCTCTAGCTTTAATTAAATAGATTAAAGCCGCGACCACTCACATTAGACAGATATTGTTGCGAATACTATATGTGCCGGTTGGTTCCGGGCAGGTTTACATCGCAACTCAGTCTAACCTCGGGTTAGGCATACTCGTGTTTTCTACGTTCAAAGGGTTTTGATTAATTTTCAAATCAGGTTTTGAAAGTAACTATCCCGTTCGTCGGATCATTTAGGGATTGCCAGGGAGAGCAGGAAACTCGTATTTTCCAAACCCAAGCCTAGGCACTATCCTCTCTGTCACCCTAGAACTTTCTGGTGTATTATTAAAACAAGATGTCGTTTAACAAACCTTTAATTTGACTAAGTTTACATTTCTCATTTAGAACAAATTCTATAAATTATTCCTAATTTACTTATTTCCTATTCCTCTTTTAATGTAAATTGTCAACATTCATTCTTATGGCCCATTTCCCCCACTAAATCATGTTTATGCTTTTTGGTATGTAAACTATACCAAGTTAAGTGTCACTAACCATGATTTTTCTAAACCTGCCAATTATGGCCAATTTCACATTTATGCCAATATACTTACTGTGCCAGATTAGCTAATCCAATTCCGATTCAACATTCTAATTCCAGACTTATTACTCTAGTTCACTATTCATGTAAATGCTAGATTTACACGTCAATACTAGATTCAAATTACACCTTATAATTCATGTCAAATTTATCCAATTTGCATTTCTATGAACATGCCATGATACATGTTCCCAATTTATGCCAATTTCCAAGTTAAACTACGTTTTTAGTAAATTTCATATTTTGCCCACACCGCATTCCCACCGTTCGTATAATCGAATTCAGTCTAGATTATAAACAAAGCTAGGTTCGTAGAAAATAGGGAATGAACCAAAGATGCTATGCAGATAGACATACTAACTGGCATAAAAAGGTTGAATAACGATGTCGGTTCAAGAACATGGGTAGACCTAACTTAATAGGTAAATTCCCAAGGTCTAAAACCAAAGAATAGACAGAATAGAGACATAGGTTCAAGAACATGGGTAGACCTAACTTAATAGGTAAATTCCCAAGGTCTAAAACCAAAGGTAACCAAGAATAGACAGAATAGATGATCGGGTTTAGACCCAATTTCATAGTCACAAAACTTAAGCAACACTTTCCTAGTCATAGGTGTTTAATCACAGATGTCCTTGTTATGTCATAGGCAATAGTTTATATTTCCTAATCAAAGGCATAGGCTTAGTCAAGGAAATAATCCTCATAGTCACAGTCACAGTCATAGGCAATGTTCATAGTCATAGGCAATGTTCATAGTTATAGGCAATGTTCATAGTCATAGGCAAGGGTTCATAGTTTCTTAGTCACGGTCTTATTTGTCCTCGAATCATAACAGTTCTTAATTAGGTCCAAGAGTAAATGCACTGATTCGAATAGAGAGAGAGAAAGATTTGGCATATTCTTTTATTCCTTTAATTTCATGTCACGAACAGAGAAAACGTTCAAATCAAGAAATAACTGACTTACAGAGATTAGATTAGAACAAAAAAAGATGGCGTTCCTATGATTCGTAGAAAAATAGCCGTTGCAGTCATTCGAATCTTCACTTGAATTCTAGCTTGAATCTCTTCTTTGAAAGTTTTTGAGCAGCACCTCCTCGTCTTGATTTATTTTATATATATTATTTATTTATATATTTTAGAGGAGGAGGAGAAGCCATGTCTAACTAGAATCTTTGCATCATAAGGGTAGAAAAGAATTGTGAATAGAGAAGAAGACTAGGGCTGTTTATATAGTGTAGAAGTCAACGAATCTGGTCAGAATGGCGTCTAGATACAGGAGAACGAACCAGGTGCAGAAAACAGGAAAAAGCAGGGGGTCGACCCCCAGGTCGACTACCCATTCGACCTGGGTGCCTTGGACTGGAAAATTCCCGCCCAGCCCATTCTGGGTCCATTTTGAATTTTGAACCTGACCTGTTGCGAAATTTGAACTTCACTGAATCTTCCGGAGGCCATATCTTCCTCATACGTACTCCGATTTACGCAAACTCGGACTCGTTTTGATGCAGAATTCCGAGACGAACGCAATGGCGCAGCCCGTTTCCCTTGATTATGATTTACCAATTTAATTCTGCCTTGATTTGTGAATCTTAGTGTTACAGAACTACGGGGTGTTACATTCTCCCCCACTTAAAAGGATTTCGTCCCCGAAATCTTCAAGTTAGGAAGAATGTGTCCTACCATCCAATCACCCATCTACTCAACCATTCAATCACAGGCATTCATTATCCTTAAAAGATTTCTAATGCTTTCATGTTTATATGCATAGTGTGTGTATATGTCTTTATCTAATGCAAAATCAGGCGGTCTACTGATTCAGTTGACCTCCTTAATGCGAATCATGTCAGTGCCATGCGTCCAATCATATATGCAAGCATCCCTAGTTATGTAAATACTACATGCGTGCATAGCAATTCATCCATACGCAATATCCATATGATACCATATCAAGCTCAACTTACAAACAAATACATATCTGTAAATGCAAGATTAAAGCGTCCGAACTTGATCTAGTGCCCAATACGTATGCATATGCATTCACAAGAAACCACTTGCAACCATCAACCATAACATGTTTCAAATACATGTTTACATCCATTGGCTTCTACCTAGGGATCGAAGATACGACCTAGGTGATATACTTTGGAAAGAGAGAAACAATTATGCGTAAAGCTCCTAAAACAAAGAAAATCAAGGATGCACCCTTAAGGAAAAGGGTATGTTGCTAGTATCTATCCTTCTGGAGCTTTACTGCACTGTATCTTAACTAATTTAACTTCACGATTGTGAAACTTCGGATCTCCATTTCCAAAATAAACAGATGTTAATCACGGTACCAAGTATACGTACTAAGATGATTGGAGGTTTCCCTCTTATCCGCCATGCCATAACTATAGGGGTCGAAAGGTTACTACGTGCTTTTTAGAGTGCCTGCCACAACTATTCATCTCTCACGCAAACCATCCAAACCGAGCTCGACATTCCTCAAGTACAAGCCCCAAAGGCCTAAATCAATATCAGACAAGCACCCAAGGAATATCTCCCCTGAATTTAGACGATCTACGTGAGATGATATAAGCAAACTTGATAGCTATTCTCAAATCCCTACTAACCAGAAATAAACTGGTTGTACCACCAATTGGATTTGAGACTCTAGTGGGATCTTTCTACTATACAAGTACTATGGTGCAGAGACTCAACTATGGAAGTGGATATGAACAAATGAGAAGCGCTAGAACCTAAGGAAATAGTACGAACAGAAAACTAGACTCTTCCAACCGGACTACCTTTCTCCTAGGTACGCTTGGTGGCGAAAGCATGTACTTGTCCTTCTGAAAATCTCGTCCTTGTTCTTGCCCTTGTCCTTAATCATATGCCCTATCATACCCTAGTAAAGATACTTCCTCCTGTCTTAGGTTTTATAATTTCTTCCTCCTTCGTGAGTTAAATCTACATCCATGAATTCCTCATCCTAGGGTTGTGCTCCCTAGCCAAACTCCTCATCCCCTTCCGTGTGTAGTCATGTTGACAAATCTCTCGAAAACTGCCTCCATCGTCCGGAAAACCCTATAAGCTTCGAAAGAAAACTGCCCATAGATGAAACAACTACGGCTATGGATGGAAGCCAGGCACTACTTTGCCCTTCGATGAGGTTACCTCCCAGAAAGCCAGGAGCCCCAGAGACTCAAGAAAGAAGGAGACAAGAATTTAAACAGAGGAAGAGAAGATAGTGCGTATGGCTTTGGGGAATATGTCTTTAAAACAAATCTTTTCTCTTGAAAATGCTTCTTTAAAAACCGTTTTGAAAATAATTTTTCAAATCCTTTATCTGATCTGGTAACCTTTAGCTCTGATACCACGTGTAACACCCCACATCTGTTAGTGTCACTCACAAAGGGAATGCACTAAGTTCTGTCGAGCATTTAGGGTAAAAGATGCAGATAAATTACAAGACAGACAGAAATTAAACAGCAGAAAATAAAACTTTGCTTTATTGATAAAATAGTTTGTACAACGATTTCTTTACAATATCAGAGTATCATCTGTCTTTCAAAATAAAGAATCATAAAAATACATTTATATTCCCCAATTTAAGCAAGAGCCAGCCATAGCATCTGAAAAGAGAATCCAAGCAAAACTTCGGCAAATCTTCAAGCTGGGAAAGAGTGACAGTCCAACTTAACCTGAGCTATACTATTCCCTCCTTTACTACCTGGGGGGGGGGGGGACGGAAGAAAAGAAGACGAAAGGAAAACAGAGTCAGACATAAAGCCTGAGTAAGTTCAGTAACTTCTAGCATGTGAACATGGAAAAACAAAACGACATGAATTAACTGAATACAAGATAACACCAAGATGATAGGGTCAGCAAGATTAGACAAGATAATCACAAGGTATGCTAAGATAAGATAAACTGGATATGCTCTAATACTTTCGCCGCTTCGCTATTTCCTTGTTATACTGGTTTCTATATCTCTGCACCGCCTAACTAGTGTGCCAACTAGTAACGATAACGTGATCCCAATCCCTGTAGTTTCCATTGCCTTCAGGCATCCATTTATTTATTTGTTATCTAGGTTTAATCTAGGGTTTTCTACCAAGTGCCTTCTAGATTCAACTAGAGTTTACGCTATCTGCTGAATGCTTCTCGGATTCAGGATTTATGCCACCTAGTTCAACTAGGAATTTTGCTACCTGTCGAACGATGCCACCAAGTCTAGGACACACTACCTAGAGTGGTATATGTTCCTATACTTCCCCACGCATGTATCGCGAATCGTGATCGCTTGTCTAGCTGCACATGTCCTGTAATGTGCGGTCCGAGTCCTGTGACAGGGCAAATCAAGGAATACAGAACTCGGTCGGGAGCTTTCAGATATCTGCCGATGCAGATGCTAAGGTCTGTTTTTATTTCAGTGGCTATGGTCCCCACTTGACCCCTCCCTCAACTAATGAAAGGCACACCTTGTAAAATGAGAACTATACGCCGGCCCCCGGTGCCCCACAATCCTATGGCCATCCGCAACCATAACTAGATAGCAAGTATATGGTCTTTTGGAGTTCTCCTCCTTTCCGCTTCACGTATCGCGATTGACTCAAGATGGATGGTAGACGACGAGTCGCTATCACAGGGCTACCGCTTGCTCGCCGAATCACGCCGGTCCATCCTAGTCTTTAGGTTGCCATGTATTGCAACCAAGGCATACCCCTGGTTCTTCTACACAGACCTTAACCTCTGTGGGCCCAGGCGGATCATCTGCAGCCTCACAGAGGGTTACCAAGAGTACCCTCACATCCCCTCGAAGCCTCGGGCTTCGTAACCCAATTCGTTGGAGCCTCCTTTTTACTCAGACGGACATTCGCTCCTTCCCGTGTTATACTAAGAATTACTACTTAGTTTTACTAACTAAGATTTACCACTTAGTTTCCAGAATCGTTGTTTTCTTAACTAAGGTTTACTTAGTTCTCTTTCCCGTCAATTTGGATTGGTAAAGTGTCATAGTCAATCCACGCTAACCTAACCCTCCTCATTTACCCTGTTAAACTGGTTAAGTGTTATCAGTAACTCATGATGACTTAACCCTACCACAAACCAAGTTATATTGGTTAAGTATTTCTTATTACTTAACCCTACCCGTTCATCCTGTATTGGTTAAGTGTTCCTTTTTAACTTAACCCTGCCCATCTTTTTTAACTAACATGTTATTAATGGTTAAGTATTATCCATTCCTGTTTTTAGACTTAGCCCTATTCCTTTATCACAACCTGATGGTTAAGTGTTCAAGTTTACTTAACCCTACGGTCTAGCCCAGCTAACATATCAAATTGGCTAAGCGTATTAGATTTTACTTAACCCCAAACCTCTGGTCTAGTTAACATCTTAATTTGGCTAAGTTTATTAACTTTACTTAACCCCTACAAATCTTGTCTTGCTACCTTGAGTTTGGTTAAGTGTCTCTATGGACTTAGCCCTCCCATTCTAGCTTAACTGTGTTAAGTGTCAGTCTAAACCTAACCCCACCCATCAGTGTAGTTATCATGTTGAACTGGTTAAGTGTCTTAGTTAACTTAACCCTACCATTCTTGCTCTAGCTTTAATTAAATAGATTAAAGCCGCGACCACTCACATTAGACAGATATTGTTGCGAATACTGGATGTGCCGGTAGGTTCCGGGCAGGTTTACATCGCAACTCAGTCTAACCTCGGGTTAGGCATACTCGTGTTTTCTACGTTCAAAGGGTTTTGATTAATTTTCAAATCAGGTTTTGAAAGTAACCATCCCGTCCGTCGGATCATTTAGGGATTTCCAGGGAGAGCAGGAAACTTGTATTTTCCAAACCCAAGCCTAGGCACTATTCTCTCTGTCACCCTAGAACTTTCGGGTGTATTATTAAAAAAAGATGTCATTTAACAAACCTTTAATTTGTCTAAGTTTACATTTCTCGTTTAGAACAAATTCTATAAGTAAATTATTCCTAATTTACTTATTTCCTATTCCTCTTTTAATGTAAATAGTCAACATTCATTCTTATGGCCCATTTCCCCATCTAAATCATGTTTATGCTTTTTGGTATGTAAACTATACCAAATTAAGTGTCACTAACCATGATTTTGCTAAACCTGCCAATTACTCCCAATTATGGCCAATTTCACATTTATGCCAATATACTTACCGTGCCAGATTAACTAATCCAATTCTGATTCAACATTCTAATTCCAGACTTATTACTCTAGTTCACTATTCATGTAAATGCTAGATTTACACGTCAATACTAGATTCAAATTACACCTTATAATTCATGTCAAATTTATCCAATTTGCATTTCTATGAACATTCCATAATACATGTTCCCAATTTATGCCAATTTCCAAGTTAAACTACGTTTTTAGTAAATTTCATATTTTGCCCACACCGCATTCTCACCATTCGTATAATCGAATTCAGTCTAGATTATAAACAAAGCTAGGTTCGTAGAAAATCGAGAATGAACCAAAGATGCTATGCAGATAGACATACTAACTAGCATAAAAAGGTTGAATAACGACGTCGGTTCAAGAACATGGGTAGACCTAACTTAATAAGTAAATTCCCAAGGTCTAAAACCAAAGAATAGACAGAATAGAGACATAGGTTCAAGAACATGGGTAGACCTAACTTAATAGGTAAATTCCCAAGGTCTAAAACCAAAGGTAACCAAGAATAGACAGAATAGATGATCGGGTTTAGACCCAATTTCATAGTCACAAAACTTAAGCAACACTTTCCTAGTCATAGGTGTTTAATCACAGATGTCCTTGTTATGTCATAGGCAATAGTTTATATTTCCTAATCAAAGGCATAGGCTTAGTCAAGGAAATAATCCTCATAGTCACAGTCACAGTCATAGGCAATGTTCATAGTCATAGGCAATGTTCATAGTTATAGGCAATGTTCATAGTCATAGGCAAGGGTTCATAGTTTCTTAGTCACGGTCTTATTTGTCCTCGAATCATAACAGTTCTTAATTAGGTCTAAGAGTATAGGCACTTATTCGAATAGAGAGAGAGAAAGATTTGGCATATTCTTTTATTCCTTTAATTTTGTGTCACGAACAGAGAAAACGTTCAAATCTAGAAATAACTGACTTACAGAGATTAGATTAGAACAAAAAAAGATGGCGTTGCTATGATTCGTAGAAAAACAGTCGTTGCAGTCGTTCGAATCTTCACTTGAATTCTTGCATGAATCTCTTCTTTGAAAGTCTTTGAGTAGCACCTCCTCGTCTTGATTTATTTTATATATATTATTTATTTGTATATTTTAGAGGAGGAGGAGAAGCCATGTCTAACAAGAATCTTTGCAGCATAAGGGTAGAAAAGAATTGTGAATAGAGAAGAAGACTAGGGCTGTTTATATAGTGTAGAAGTCAACGAATCTGGTCAGAATGGCGTCTAGATACAGGAGAACGAACCAGGTGGAGAAAACAGGAAAAAGAAGGGGGGGTCGACCCCTAGATCGACAACCCAGTCGACCAGGTCGACTACCCAGTCGACCTGGGTGCCCAGGTCGACTACCCAGTCGACCTGGGTGCCTTGGGCAGGAAAATTCCCGCCCAGCCCATTCTGGGTCCATTTTGAATTTTGAACCTGACCTGTTGCAAAATTTGAACTTCGCCGAATCTTCCGGAGGCCCTATCTTCCTTATACGGACTCCGATTTATGCAAACTCGGACTCGTTTTCATGCAGAATTCCGAGACGAACGGAATGGCGCAGCCCATTTCCCTTGATTATGATTTTAAAATTTAATTCTGCCTTGATTCGTGAATCTTAGTGTTATAGAACTACGGAGTGTTACATATATTATACATATATAATGGCCCGAATAGAACGCGCCGCGCTGCGGCAGTTTGCGAATTTAGACCATTGACTTCGAATGGACATTATAGGAGATCCGACTGTCGGATTCTCCTAAAATCGGAACAATTGTGTTCATATCGAAAAGAGCTTTCTAATGAATACAGGATATTAGAAATCTAACAGTTGGATTTGGAATTATGTCCAAATAAAATTTGGAAAAGGTCGTTGTAAGTGCAATTCGATGGCTGTTGATGGAAATCGACTGTACGGGCCTTGATAAAATTATTAAAAATAGCAATAATTTGTGTAAAATCATAAGAAATGATTTGGAAAGAACTAGGATGAAAAGTTCCATATTTGAAAAGATAAAAATAGATTTTTATCGAAATGAACTAGTTTTGAACTAGAATTATAATCCATTTATTTTTTAAATAAATAAATTGGATTTGAAAGGTTTTTAAAAGTAACCAGAATTTCCAATAATTGAATTGGAATGGACTTGAATCGAAATTGTCTTTGGAATATTTCGATGTTGGATTTCATGATTATACAGATATTGTTATGGAAATTTGAAAGATATATTTATATCGTTATTTCCAATACGATATTTGTTGGTCACAGAATTTGATATTGAATATAAGCCGATATATTTTCTATTCAAAGCCTTGTATTTAGTATCAAATGGGATTTGGGTTTGTTGTGAATGGTGTCTTCATTAACACTGTTCTTAAACCCAGTTGAGAAAAAGATTAAATCTTTTTATTTAGATTTAATGAAGTATACCAATTAAATGGTATTTAATTGGAATTGAATTTGAATTGATTTTTGGGTTTATCGTGAACGGTGTTTTAAATAACACTTGTTCTTTAACCCGATAATTAATGGAATGTGAATTGGGTTTATTGCGAACTGTGTTTTAACGACATTCGTTCTTTAACCCGATTTACAGTGAAATGTGATTTGGAATTTATAAATCTTTTGTTAAGATTTAAAGGAGATTTTCCTAAGTAAAGTTTTCTAATTTAATAAAATAAATTGGAATGGAATTCGATTTGGTAATAATCGAAGTGAATTTCTGGGGAGGAAGACAACTAATATATCTGAAATTTAAAAGGTTTGCCCTTATTCCATTTATATTATTAGTCGGATATGGAAGTTTATATCGATTATACATATCGATTTGTTTTCCATAAAGATTCCATTGTAAATGGAATGTGATTTTTGGGTTGTCATGAACGGTATCTTTAATAATACTGTTCTTAGACCTAACGGAATTAAGAAAATCAGAAAATAACTGAAGATTAGTTAAGTTGAATTGTTTCCTGGGCATTGATCTGAAGTTGGTTTCGGCCTTTGGGGTTATTACTTAGGGAATTGTTCGCTTGCTAATTTACGGTTAAAAGCTGATGGAATGGAATGTGATTTTGGGTTTATAGTGAACTGTGTTTTAAATGACATTAGTTCTTTAACCCAGTTAAAGACAGGATATGATTTCCCAAGTTAAATAATCATTAATAGTGATTTTTGGGAAGATTAAAACCAAGTGGAGTTTTAATGAATCTTTAATTAGATTGAAATGATCGAGAAAGGAGTATCACCAGTTATGCACCAAACGATAGTTAAATCTTTAATTAGATTTGAGCGTGAAATGGTAATTGAATTTACCGATAACACTATGGTGTTAGATATGAAGTATGACCAGTTTTACTTCATGGGATGAATAGGTTAGGGTTGGGAAATTTAAAAAGTGATTACTTCGGTAAGGTTCGCTAATCTCGACTAGTTTGGATAAACCATAATTTGGTTTGAATTGATATTCAAAAGAAGATTAAAGAATAAATTTAAAGAATTTATCTTTGATAAAATTAATGGGAACCTTTCCCAAAGTGTAAGAATATTTGATAAAAGAATATTCTGAATTGGAATGAGGCGTATGTTGTGTTTGTGTAACACTTGTTTATTATATGCGCGAGTTATTCGGAAAGGCCGGGTTTATCCCATTCTGAATAACTGAATCGACGATGTGTCGAGGATGAAGACGGTGGTCGAAGACCGGATGTCTTCACATCGTTTGGATAATTACTAATGATCTTGATTGGGATGTACACGCAAGAGGAGGGAATTAGTTGGTGATCGTCCAGACGTACTTGGAGATCGATGGATATGCAAGGAATAAGGTTCCTCCGTTTCGTTCTGACCCAGAACGAACTTGTAAATGAATGTGTGACTGACATCGGATTTCATTCTGTGTGATTGATATCGGTTGCATAGTGTGAATTTCCTGTGTGGCATGCTGAGATGCAAATGATCAAGACTTCTGTTGAAAAGCAGAGTCTTGTGGTTGATGATCAAAGCACGACCTTTGTGGCGTAGCTTGGTGTAGTGTTAATTCACGAGCCTCACACCCGTGAACCAGAAACGGGAGAGGACCTCAGGGAGGACATGCGTTTCCTTCTAGCTAGGGTGGTGTCAGTGACCTACCAGCCCTAAAATTTATATTATTTTCACCTGTGTGGTTGTTGGATTGCGAGGCGCCTCGAATATATCGGTGACTATGTGGAGCCGATGGAGTCATTTGTCTCATTGACGCCCTAAAGGACGGGGAAACGCAATGTTCAGGCATTTTAATCCACATCGGTGGACCGACCATGATGATCCAAGGGCCCATCTGAGTCTGGGTCCTGAGAAACGGGCTAGAGCGTCTCGAAGCGGGGAGGACGATCCCTTGCCTCGGTTCACAGATGGAAATCCAACTTCCAATACATGACTTTTGTGGTTTTGACTATAAAACCTATATATGGCGACATATTGGTATGGGGCACTTATGCCGTCTATGATTGATACTTATGATTGAAATTATTTTGACACTATACACTTATAGTAATAGTAGAAGATGAAATTTGGCGTATGAAGCATTCTTTGGCTATTATAAGGTAAAACCCTGTCCTCCGGCTTGTGTTGCATTGTGTGATGGGACCTGTTAGCTTCATTTTTCTTTATTTAGCATTGCGCTATTGTTTTATGCACCGGTAATCTTGGGAGGAAACCCGTTCCGTGTTATACGGCGTGGTCCCTTGAATTACTCTCTTCCAAAGTAAAGTTTTAAATAACTGTTTTAGTTCTCACACCAGTCACATGACTGACCTGGAGTTTATTGTTTTAACCTAAACTCTGGGTGCCCCTATTTTCTACACGGGCAGCTAGTAGTTTTGGTTTTGTAGATTTATATTCACAGGATCCTGGTTTACAGCTGGAATGATATTCGGAAATCTCTGTATCCGTATATCACCTTCAATTGTGTTTTGTATTATTTTCCACTGCAGTAATGTATTTAAATCTCTGATAATTTATGATGTGTAATATTTATTCATCCTCTTTATATTCTTCTATTCTGATGAAATTGTTGTAATAAGCAATGAAATGTTCTTCTGTTTGTGTTCCGATGTGGCCTGTCCTCAATTCAATCCGTGCTTTCCTTACTGGGGATGTTCTTCTGTTTGTGTTCCGATGTGGCTTGTCCTCAATTCAATCCATGCTTTCCTTACTGGGGATGTTCGGGTCGTTTCAGTTTGGTATCAGAGCTTTGGTTTACAAAGCTCGAGAACAAGATACATTAGAACCAAACGAAAGAATTCATCAGAGATTGGATTAGTAATATCCAATGAGAATGACTCATTAGAGATGGGATCAGTAGTATCCTAGAATGAGTCGGATGAGAGTTGTATTCAAATAAAGATGAAAACAATTTTTGTTTTGAAAATTTAAATCAGTTATTCGTATTTGTATATTATTTTTATATTGATTTGGATAGTCAAGTATATAAAGATTTTGCGTATACGTTTGATCTGCATGTATTTGAAGTTTTAATATACTAGATAAAAATAGAATCACACTCCAGTTGCCTGAAGATGATTATGACGATTGACTAGTCATCATCAGCATTCATGTTCGAGTTTCGAAAGTTGGACATCTATATATTTCCAATTGACTAGCGTGAGAACCAAAACTAGATAGGGCTTATTGTTGTGATTTGGCATCAAAAAAATCTGATTTTTAGACTATATACCAAAGT
The DNA here is from genome assembly GCA_030737875.1 of Allium sativum. Classification (NCBI taxonomy): domain Eukaryota; kingdom Viridiplantae; phylum Streptophyta; class Magnoliopsida; order Asparagales; family Amaryllidaceae; genus Allium; species Allium sativum. Next base: position 684,248,796 of record CM060913.1, read on the forward strand.
TATGAATTTGAAAAGCTAATCAACTAATTGATTGATGATTGTTGGTTGTGTTATGTGATTACTTATTTAAACCCATATGTGAAAGAATGGTAAATGTAGCCAAATTGAACCAAATATTGAACTGTATTGAAAATTGTTTAGCAATGCATGCATCTACATATATATATGTGTGAACAGGTCATTGCAAGGAGGCTAGAGCAGAGGAATAAAATTGTTTGCCTGACAAATAGGTACATGTTTATTGTATTTCTTGGGGTTTTTGATGATTTTCTGAGCCGATTAGCTAGCCGCTTAGCTGTTTCTTTTTCTTTTTGGATTGGAGAGTCCTATAGAGCAATTTCAGAATTTTCCTGGTGCTCCCGCACAGGGGAGGTTATGGCGAAATTTTTCAAATATTTAGGTTGTTAGCCAATTTTTTGAAAAATTTGAAAAGTTCTTAGAAACTGAGAAGTTGAAGAACTTAAGCCATAAAGAAAATAATGAAAGTTGAGTTGGTTTGTAAAACAACTTTCAGCTTCGTTCCTTTTCGGGGATGAAAATTTTTAAGTGGAGAAGATTGTAATAGCCCGGAAATCCGAGCCAATTTAAAATTTTTATTTTGGCAATTTTAGAGAATTTTAAGTATTTAAAATGAATTATTTTAAATAATAACGACAAGAAATTTATTTTGAATAGAATTAGAACGTATATATTTATTTGAGTCGTCGTTAGAATATAAATATTTTTATTTTAATTATAAAAGAAATTGAAAATGGCGCGGTAGTTTGAAAACTCGATTTCAAATTTCAATTCAATGTACAGGATTCAAAATAAATCAGATTTTAGTAAAACCAAAAATATTAGAATCTATTTGAAAATATCTTTCCAACGAATTCGAAAAATTGAAATTTCAGGACGGGAATAAAAAGATATGTCCAGTTTAAAATTCAGAAAAGTCGTTGTGGAATTTATATATATTTTAATATATATAAAGCCCTTAAAAATGGAAATTTTGCAAACTACCTTCGTTTTCGACGAAACCACTTTTTTTGGATCCGAGATGTCAAATTACTGCTAGATTCCAAAATTCATAATTTTCTGAATCAATATGTGAGCGTGGCGAAGTTAAACGTGTTTTAACAGTTTTAGTCAATTTCGATCGACCAGAAAATGGCCATTTTTCAAACGGTCTCAGAATTTGACGAACATATCCCATTGTGTTCGGAATAGGGGTAATTAGCTAGGGACGACAGTCAGTGGGCTCGATTTGGTGTTTGAATTTTAAAGTTACTTTATGGGTGTTAATTAAAGAATTAAATAAATATATAAATATATGGCCCCTTTATATCTCTCCATCGTAAAGTTTTTAAAAAAAAAGAGAAACCCGAAACATGTTGACCCTCAGCCCCTCCCCCCAAATCGATCGCCACCCTCCGATCAGGCAGCGCCGCCCACCCCTTCGTCAGGCGCGCCACTACTCCGTCCTCCAACCCCCCTGCTCTCTCCTTCTCGCACGAGCTCCGGCTTGGACCCGCTACGCCAACCGACCGCGACCACCACAGAGGGGCCCTGCCACCTAAAGAAACCCTAGTCGCTGCCTCCTCAGGGCCCCACCGCCCCCTGACGGTAGCTGCCACCACCAGCTCGGACCGTACACCCCCCGACAACCTCCGAGAGCGCAGTTCACCACCTAAGCACCCCTCCCATCAAAGAAATTCACTATAAGCTTTCCTGACACGACCCAAACTTCCCCATGAAGGAAAGCTCGGATGGCGTTGATGACAAGACCAATCAGAACGCAGACAGAAGAACATCGGACCGTACACCCCCCGACAACCTCCGAGAGCACAGTTCACCACCTAAGCACCCCTCCCATCAAAGAAATTCACTGTAAGCTTTCCTAACACGACCCGAACTTCCCCGTGAAGGAAAGCTCGGATGGCGTTGATGACAAGACCAATCAGAACGCAGACAGAAGAACATTTCATTGTTTATTAAAACAATTCCATCAGAATACAAGAATATACAAAGTATGAATAAATATTACACATTTGACAAATATCAAAGATTACAATAAATTACATAGCAGCGGAAAACAAAACAAAACACAACTAAAAGTAATACACGGATACCGAGCCTTCCGAGCATTGTTCCAGCTGTAAATCAGGATCCTGTGAATACAAATCTGCAAAACCAAAACTACTAGCTGCCCGTATGGAAAATAGGGGCACCCAGAGTTTAGGTTAAAACAATAAACTCCAGGTCAGTCATGTGACTGGTGTGAGAACTAAAACAGTTATTTAAAACTTTACTTTGAAAGAGAGTAATTCAAGGGACCACGCCGTATAACACGGAACGGGTTTCCTCCGCAGAATATTAGTGCATATAACAAAACAGCGCAATGCTTTTTCAAAAAATGAAGCTATTATAAGACCCAGGTCCCATCACACAATGCAACGCAAGCTGGAGGATAGGGTTTTTACCTTATAACAGCCAAACGTGCTTGGTACGTTTAAAACAAATCTTTTGATACTATTATAAATGTATAGTGTCAAAACAATTTCAATCATAAATATCAATCATATACGGCATTAATGACCCATACCACTATGTCGCCATACTAGGTTCTACAAATAAAACCGAAATATCACGTATTGGAAATTGGATTTCCGTCATGAGTCGAGGCAAGGGGCAAGCTCCTCTCCGATTCGGGACACTCTAGCAAATGTCTCAGGACCCTACTATGATCCTTGGATCGTCAGGGCTAGTCCTCTCTTACTTTTGAGGATTGGAAATTCCTGAGCACACGTTTCCCGGTCCTAACAGACCTATATCCGAGGAGCCTCGCATTCCAACAACCATACAGGTGAATAGTATATAAATGTCAGCCAGTTTAAGCACTGACACCACCATTAGCTAGAAAGAAACGCCGTGTTCTCCCCGCAGTCACTATCCCATTTTTGACTCATACTGAGGTGTGAGGCTCGCGAATCCACGCTATACACAAAGCTGCGCCACACAGGCCCGTGCTTTGATCATCAACCACAAGACTTTGCTTTTCAACAGAAGCCTTGATCATTTTCCACTTAGGCATGCCACACTGGCAATTCATGCCATGCGACTGATGTCCATCGATATACAACCTCTGAGCTCGTACGTCTCAGAGAAGGGCATTAAGCAAGAGAATAAATTCTCCGCCGCCAAACAGATGTATATTTAATAGAGATCAATCAGCATTGAATAAAATCCAATGTCAGAGACACAGTCCATTTACAAGTTCGTTCTGGGTCTGAACGAAACCGGAGGCACTTTCCTCGCATATCCATCGATCTCCAAGTACGTCTGGACGATCACCAACTGATTCCCTCCTCTTGGGTGTACAACCCAATCAAGATCATCAGTAATCACCCAAACGATGTGAAGACTTCCGGTCTTCAACCACCGTCTTCATCTTCGACATACTGTCTAATCGGTTATTCAGAATGGTTGTAAACCCGGCCTTTCCGAATAACCCGCGTATATAATAAACACGTGTTACACTAACATAGCATACGCCTCATTCCAATTCAGAATATTCTTTTATTCAAATTTTCACATTCTTAGGGAAAGGTTCCCATTAATTTTATCAAAGATAAATTCTTCTAAATTTATTCTTTAATCTTCCTTTGGATATCATTTCAAACCATATTATGGTTCTCCCAACTAGTCGGGATTAGCGAACCACACCGAAGTAATTATTTATTTTATTTCCCAATCTCAACCTATTCATCCCATGGAGCAAAACTGGTAATACTCCATATCTAACACCACGGTGTTATCGGTAAAATTAATTACCATTTCACGTTCAAATCTAATTATAGATTTAACTATCGCTTTGGAGAAAAACTGGTGGTACTCCAATCCCGATCACCCTTCAGATTTGATAATTTAAATAATCAATTCACTTTCAATCTAATTGAAGATTCATTAAAACTCCACTTAGTTTTAATCTTCCTACAAATCAATATCCTGTCTTTAACTGGGTTAAAGAACCAACGTCATCTAAAACACGGTTCATGATAAACCAAAAATCACATTCAAATTCAATTCCAATTAAATATTATTTAATTGGTACACTTCATTAAATCTAAATAGAAAGATTTAATCTTTTCTACACTGGGTCCAAGAACAGTGTTATTCAAGACACCGTTCACGACGAACCCAAAATCCCATTTGATATTAAATACAAGGCTCTGAATAAAAAATATACCGACTTATATTCAATATCAAATTCAGAAACCAACAAATATCGTATTGGAAATAACGATATAAATATATCTTTCAAATTCCCACAACAATATCTGTATAATCACGGAATCCAACATCGAAATATTCCAAAGACAATTTCGATTCAAATCCACTTCCACTTTATATATATTGGAAATTCTGGTTATTTTCAAAACCAATTCGAATTCAATTTATCTATTTAAAAATAGTTGGATTTTTTATTTCTAGTTCAAAACTAGTTCATTTCGATAAAAATCTATTTTTATCCTTTCAAATGTGGAATTTTTCATCCCAGTTCTTTCCAATTCACATATTATGATTTTACACAAATTATTAATATTTTTAATAATTTTATCAAGGCCTGTACAGTCGATTTCCATCAACGGCCATCGAACTTCCCTTACCGCGACCTTTTCCAAATTTGATTTGGACATTATTCCATATCCAACCGTTAGATTTAAAATTTCTAATATTCAATGGAAAACTCTTTTCGATACGAACCCAACGGTTCCGGTTTCAGGAGAATCCGACGGTCGGATCTCCCGTAACGTCAATTCGAAGTCAATGGTCGAAATTCACGAACTGCCGCGGTGCCGCGTGTTCTATTCAGGCCATTATATATAATATAATATACATATATATATATATATTATATATATTTCGTCGATTTCCTTTCAAAACGTATTTTATAAATCGTTTTAAATTCGTTTTCAAAACCATTTCAACTCTATATTCAATTTCAAATCAAAATTGAATATTTCATATCATTACTATATAAATGATAATATTTTCAAAACGATATATTTTGCAATCACTACCTTTTCTATATTCATTATAAAAACGAATATAATCGATATAAATATCATTCACGTCAAAATGGCGCAACTCTAATCAACACGGCTTTATATATTTCAATAAATTTGTTATTCTATTCAATAAATGAATATTTATTCTATTCAACACATGAATATATATTTCTTTCAACACCTGACTAATCTCAACACATGAGTACTGTCAACACATGACTATTTTTGTTGTGTAATATATTTTATAAAATTATGGTATCTATCATTTGATTTTCAATCAGACTCCAACCGTAAAGTAGTTTCTAATCTTAAATATGATAAAGATGTAAATTTTATTGTTAAAATATTTTACTCAACACATGAATCATTTCAACACATGAATATTCTCAACACATGAGCATCGTCAACACATGACTATTTTTATATTCTAATATTCTTTATTTTCCCAATAGGAATGAGTCCCAATCAATTACCATATAATGTTAATTATATGGATTCCATACAACACATGTATATAATAGCAACGATAAATAATCAACCATCATCCAAAGTGCACTACTCTGTATAAGCATCAAATATAGATATCTAACACTTATAACAGCCTGTCAATCAATCAATTGACATACAACTAATTATTGGGATTAGTGTATGCCGTATTTTATCCCAATACCCGTGTGGGGTTTCAAATCAACAAACACATATGTTTATTTATTCACATACCCATTAAAAATTATGTTTTTAATGATAAAATATTTTTAACTATATAAATATTTTATTTCATTTCACATCACACAATCAATTTTCACCACAACAAACAATCAAACATACAAGCCATCCATGGTCTGTGGACGACGGGTGTCGGGTGCTACTAAGCACCGTCTGCATCCTAGTATATAATTATAACTTAGAAAAAGAAAATTTAAAGTGAGAAGATCTCACCGATAACTAAACCAAACGCCACGACTCTTCATATGTAGAACATCTTCGCCGTGCTTCTAACGAGACCTGTTTCACCCGGTATTTGTTAAAAATTATATTTTTAACAACGCTACTTCTATAAAGACCACATATTTACCTTCACTTCATATATATAAAAATCGAATTTTTATCTTCACTTCGTATATATAAAAATTGAATTTTTATCTTCACTTCGTATATATAAAAATCGAATTTTTATCTTCACTTCGTATATATAAAAATCGAATTTTTATCTTCACTTCGTATATATAAAAATCGAATTTTATTATCATACCTATATAAAAATCATATTTTTATTACTCTACTTCAAATTTTTATTTCGCTACAACATATATAAAAATTATATTTTTATATTTCTTCAAAACAAAGTATATTTTATATTTTCAAAAATCTAGTCTTCCTATAAAAAAAATCCTATCTTTTACATATTAAAAATTCCGCCTTTAACATCATAAAGATTTCACCTTTAACATTATAAAGATTTCGCCTTTCTTGAATTAAAAACCGAGTCTTTTTGCATACTAAGAATCTATTCTTTCACTATTAAAACTCTATTAAAAAAATCTAATATTTTCTTCACAACGCTAATTTATATGAAGAATTACATTTTTAATATCGATCTACAAATATTTTATAAAAAAATAATTTTTAAAACAATAAAATATATAAAAACTGAATTAACAAAAAGGGAATCTCACCTAGGAAGAGGGAGGAGATGGAATCGTCGAAGGGGGGTGCTGCTAGTCGGAGGCGGGGCGTGGGAGGCGTCGCAGGTGGTCAGGGGGGTGGCGGTGGTCGGGTGTGGGTCTAGGGTTGGGTGCGGCATCGGATTACGTGGCAGAAGGGAGGAGGGTCGATGGAGATGGAGGAGGAGATCATGGGGGAGGAGATCGTGGGGGAGGAGGGGATCATCGGCGCGCCACCTGGGGGTGCGCGCCTCTTGGCGATGGCGGCTGATGGGGGGGCGATGCGACTGCCCCCTTCCTATTTTTTTATTTTCTTTCGATTGAAATGATACGGGGGGGGGGGGGGGGGGGCTGAGAGTATAGAGAGAGGGGAGAGGTTTTTATTTTATTTTATTTAATTTAATTTCAAAAAGGTATTTTTTATTTCGACCTCGAAATGGGACACACTGCCTGTAATCCATAGCTAATAACCCGCATTCCGAACACAATGGGATATGTATCGTAGGCTGATTCGATTGTTTCGATCAGTTTTCATCAAAATCAAAATATAACTCTATATATTGAATTTGAACGCGCATTTCAATTTACTGGGGTCACATACGAACTCGAAAAATTTCAGAAAAATATTTTCTAGCTTCGTATTGACGATACAGTCTTAACAAAACTAGTTTCGTCGAGTTCTGAGGCCGTTGGAAAAATGTCCATTTTCCAGTCGATTAAAATCAACTGAAACTGGTCAAACGCGTTTTCTTTTGCCATGCCCACATATTGATTCGAAAAATTACGAAATTTGTAACCTAGCAATAACTTGTCATCCCAGATCCAACAAAAGTGGTTTCGTCGAAAACCGAGGTCGTTTGCAAAATCTCCATTTTTAAGGGCTTGAATTCCATAGCGACTATTCTGAATTTTCAACTAGGCATATCTTTTGATTCCCGCTATGAAATTTCAATTTTTCGGATTCGTTGGAAATATATTCTCGATTAGATTCTAATATTTTTGGTTTTGTTAAAATCCGGTTTATTTTGCACCCGGTATATTCATTTGAACTTTGAAATCGAACTATCGAACTACCGTGCATTTTCAATTCCTTTTTATAATTATATATAATTATTTATATTCTAACGGCGACGTATATAAATATATACGTTCTATTTCTATTCAAAAATAAATTTCTCGTCGATATTATTTAAAATAATTCATTTTAAATATTCAAAATTCGCTATAATTGCCAAAATAAAATTTTTAAATTGGATCGCATTTCCGGGTTGTTACAATCTCCCCCACTTAAAACTTTTCGTCCCCGAAAAGGAACAAAGCCGAAAGTTGTTTAACTAATCAACTCAACTTCCTTTATTTTCGTTACGGCTTAAGTTCTTCAACTTTTCAGTTTCTAAGAACTTTTCAAATTTTTCAAAAATTTGGCTAACACCCTAAATTTCCGAAAAATTTAGCCATAACCTCCCCTGCACCGGGGACTTCGGGATATTTCATATAGCCTCCCATGGCCTTCTTCAATCAAAAATAAAAATAAAAAGCCAATTGGCTCATAAAACCATCATCACCCAAACAAAACAGTAAATTATGGTACATGTACATATATGTACATGTACCTATTTGTCGGGCAAACAATTTTATTCTTCTGCTATAGCCTCCTTGCTATGACCTGTTCAATGTAAGTACATGTACATATATGCAAATGCAATCAATTTTCAACATAACTCAGTATTCGGTTCAATTAGGCTAAACGGTTCAAAATTTCAAACAAATAACCAAACAGCTCAATCAGTAATCAATTAATTGATTATCGTTTCAAATTCATAATTTGGATAGATATACAAAAAAATCATGTTTTGATGCCAATTCACAACAATGTATTCTAGCTATATTTTGGTTCTCACACCAGTCTAATGGAAATATATAGATATCACACCTTCGAAACACGAACATAAATACTGATGATGTCCGGACACCACCCGAATTATCCCCGGGTGTCTAGAACGTGATTCTATATCTATCCAGTATATTAAAACTTCGAATATACGTTCATGACGCGTATATGCAAGACCTTTATATACTCGATTGTCCAAATTCAAAATAAATAAATATTCAAATGAGTATACTTGAATTTAATTTTCAAAACAAAATTTGTTTTATTTTAAAAACATACTCTTCACACTCGTTCTAGGACACTACTGATCCTATCTCTAACGAGTTATTCTAATTGGATATTACTAATCCAATATCTGATGAATTCTTTCGTTTGGTTCTAATGTGTCTTGTTCTCGAGCTCTGTAAACCAAAGCTCTGATACCAAACTGACACGACCCGAACTTCCCCACGAAGGAAAGCCCGGATGGCATTGAGGACAAGACCAATCAGAACGCACACAGAAGAACATTTCATTGTTTATTACAACAATTCCATCAGAATACAAGAATATACAGAGTATGAATAAATATTACACATTTGACAAATATCAGAGATTACAATAAATTACATAGCAGTGGAAAAACAAAAAAAACACAACTGAAAGTAATACACGGATACAGAGATTTTCGAGCATTGTTCCAGCTGTAAATCAGGATCCTATGAATATAAATCTGCAAAACCAAAACTACTAGCTGCCCGTGTGGAAACTAGGGGCACCCAGAGTTTAAGTTAAAACAATAAACTCCAGGTCAGTCATGTGACTGGTGTGAGAACTAAAACAGTTATTTAAAACTTTACTTTGAAAGAGAGTAATTCAAGGGACCACGCCATATAACACGGAATGGGTTTCCTCCCCAGAATATTAGTGCATATAACAAAACAGCGCAGTGCTTTTTCAAAAAATGAAGCTATTATAAGACCCAGGTCTCATCACATAATGCAACGCAAGCCGGAGGATAGGGTTTTTACCTTATAACAGCCAAACATGCTTGGTACGTTTTAAACAAATCTTTTGATACTATTATAAATTTATAGTGTCAAAACAATTTCAATCATAAATATCAATCATAGACGGCATTAATGACCCATACCACTATGTCGCCATACTAGGTTCTACAAATAAAACAGAAATATCACATATTGGAAATTGGATTTCCGTCATGAGTCGAGGCAAGGGGCAAGCTCCTCTGTAATTTGAGACACTCTAGCAAATGTCTCAGGACCCCACAATGATCCTTGGATCTTCAGGGTCGGTCCTTTCTTAGTTTTGAGGATTGGCAATTCCTGAGCACACGTTTCCTGGTCCTAACAGACCTATATCCGAGGCGCCTTGCATTTCAACAACCACACAGGTGAAAAGTATATAAATGTCAGCCATTTTAAGCATTGACACCACCACTAGCTAGAAAGAAACGTCGTGCTCTCCCTGCAGTCACTATCCCGTTTTTGACTCATACCGAGGTGTGAGGCTCGCGAATCCACGCTATACACAAAGCTGCGCCACACAGGCCGTGCTTTGATCATCAACCACAAGACTTTGCTTTTCAACAGAATCCTTGATCATTTGCCACTTAGGCATGCCACACTGGCAATTCATGCCATGCGACTGATGTCCATCGATATACAACCTCTAAGCTCGTACGTCTCAGAGAAGGGCGTTAAGCAAGAGAATAAATTCTCCACTGCCAAACAAATGTATATTTAATAGAGATCAATCAGCATAGAATAAAATCCAATGTCAGACACACAGTCCATTTACAAGTTCATTCTGGGTCTGAACGAAACCGGAGGCACTTTCCTCGCATATCCATCGATATCTAAGTACGTCTGGACGATCGCCAATTGATTCCCTCCTCTTGGGTGTACAGCCCAATCAAGATCATCTGTAATCACCCAAACGATGTGAAGACTTCTGGTCTTCAACCACCATCTTCATCTTCGACATACCGTCGAATCGGTTATTCAGAATGGGTGTAAACCCGGCCTTTTCAAATAACCCGCGTATATAATAAACACGTGTTACACTAACACAGCATATGACTCATTCCAATTCAGAATATTCTTTTATTCAAATTTTCTTATTCTTAGGGAAAGGTTCCCAATTATTTTATCAAAGATAAATTCTTCTAAATTTATTCTTTAATCTTCCTTTGGATATCATTTCAAACCATATTATGGTTCTCCAAACTAGTCGGGATTAGCGAACCACACCGAAGTAATTATTTATTTTATTTCCCAATCCCAACCTATTCATCCAATGGAGCAAAAATGGTAATACTCCATATCTAACACCACGGTGTTATCGGTCAAATTAATTACCATTTCACGTTCAAATCTAATTAAAGATTTAACTATAGCTTTGGAGAAAAACTGGTGGTACTCCAATCTCGATCACCTTTCAGATTTGATAATTTAAATAATCAAATCATTTTCAATATAATTAAAGATTCATTAAAACTCCACTTAGTTTTAATCTTCCTACAAATCAATATCCAGTCTTTAACTGGGTTAAAGAACCAACGTCATCTAAAACACGGTTCACGATAAACCCAAAATCACATTCAAATTCAATTCCAATTAAATATTATTTAATTGGTACACTTCATTAAATCTAAATAGAAAGATTTAATCTTTTCCACACTTTATCCAAGAACAGTGTTATTCAAGACACTATTCACGACGAACCCAAAATCCCATTTGATATTAAATACAAGGCTCTGAATAGAAAATATACCGGCTTATATTCAATATCAAATTCTGAAACCAACAAATGTCGTATTAGAAATAACGATATAAATATATCTTTCAAATTCCCACAACAATATCTGTATAATCACGAAATCCAACATCGAAATATTCCAAAGACAATTTCGATTCAAATCCACTTCCACTTTATATATATTGGAAATTCTGGTTATTTTCAAAACCAATTCAAATTCAATTTATTTATTTAAAAATAGTTGGACTTTTAATTTCTTGTTCAAAACTAGTTCATTTCGATAAAAAAAACTATTTTTATCCTTTCAAATGTGGAAATTTTCATCCCAGTTCTTTCCAATTCACATATTATGATTTTACACAAATTATTAATATTTTTAATAATTTTATGAAGGCCCGTACAGTCGATTTCCATCAACGGCCATCGAACTGCACTTACAATGACCTTTTCCAAATTTGATTTGGACATAATTCCAAATCCAACCGTTAGATTTCAAATTTCTAATATTCATTGGAAAGCTCTTTTCGATACGAACCCAACGGTTCCGGTTTCAGGAGAATCCGACGGTCGGATCTCCTGTAACGTCAATTCGAAGTCAATGGTCGAAATTCACGAACTACCGCGGCGCCGCGCGTTCTGTTCTGTCCGTTATATATATATTATATATATTATATATATTTCGTCGATTTCCTTTCAAAACGTATTTTATAAATCGTTTTAAATTTGTTTTCAAAACCATTTCAACTCTATATTCAATTTCAAATCAAAATTGAATATTTCATATCATTACTATATAAATGATAATATTTTCAAAACGTTATATTTTGAAATCACTACCTTTTCTATATTCATTATAAAAACGAATATAATCGATATAAATATCGTTCACATCAAAATGGCGCAACTCTAATCAACATGGCTTTATATATTTCAATAAATTCGTTATTCTATTCAACAAATGAATATTTATTCTATTCAACACATGAATATATATTTCTTTCAACACCTGACTAATCTCAACACATGAGTACTGTCAACACATGACTATTTTTGTTATATAATATATTTTATAAATTATGGAATCTATCGTTTGATTTTCAATCAGACTCCAACCGTAAAGTAGTTTCCAATCTTAAATATAATAAAGATGTAAATTTTATTGTTAAAATATTTTACTCAACACATGAATAGTTTCAACACATGAATATTCTCAACACATGAGCATCGTCAATACATGACTATTTTTATATTCTAACATTCTTTATTTTCCCTATTGGAATGAGGGCCAATCAATTACCATATAATGTTAATTATATGGATTCCATACAACACATGTGTATAATAGCAACGATAAATAATCAACCATCATCCAAAGTGCACTACTCTGTATAAGCATCAAATATAGATATCTAACGCTTATAACAGCCTGTCAATCAATCGATCGACATACAACTAATTATTGGGATTAGTGTATGCCGTATTTTATCCCAATACCCGTGTGGGGTTTCAAATCAACAAATACAGATTTTTATTTATTCACATACCCGTTAAAAATTATATTTTTAACGATAAAATATTTTTAACTATATAAATATTTTATTTCATTTCATATCACACAATCAATTTTCACCACAACAAATAATCAAACATACAAGCCATCCATGGTCTGTGGACGACGGGTGTCGGGTGCTACTAAGCACCGTCTGCATCCTAGTATATAATTATAACTTAGAAAAAGAAAATTTAAAGTGAGAAGTTCTCACCGATAGCTAAACCAAACACCACGACTCTTCATATGCAGAACATCTTCACCGTGCTTCTAACGAGATCTGTTTCACGCGGTATATGTTAAAAATTATATTTTTAACAACGATACTTCTATAAAGACCACATCTTTACCTTCACTTCATATATATATAATCGAATTTTTATCTTCACTTCGTATATATAAAAATCGAATTTTTATCTTTACTTCGTATATTTAAAAATCGAATTTTTATCTTCACTTCGTATATATAAAAATCGAATTTTTATCTTCACTTCGTATATATAAAAATTGAATTTTTATCTTCACTTCGTATATATAAAAAGCAAATTTTTATTATCATACCTATATAAAAATCATATTTTTATTACTCTACTTTAATAAAAATCATATTTTTATTTCGCTACAACATATATAAAAATTATATTTTTATATTTCTTCAAAAAAAATTATATTTTATATTTTCAAAAATCTAGTCTTCCTATAAAAAAAATCCTATCTTTTACATATTAAAAATTCCGCCTTTAACATGATAAAGATTTCACATTTAACATTATAAAGATTTTGCCTTTCTTGAATTAAAAACCGAGTCTTTTTGCATACTAAGAAACTATTCTTTCACTAATTAAACTCTATTAAAAATCTAATATTTTCTTCACAATGCTAATTTATATGAAGAATTACATTTTTAATATCGATCTACATATATTTTATAAAAAAACAATTTTTAAAACAATAAAATATATAAAAACTGAATTAACAAAAAGGGAATCTCACCTAGGAAGAGGGAGGAGATGGAATCGTCGAAGGGGGGTGCTGCTAGTCGGAGGCGGGGCGTGAGAGGCGTCGTAGGTGGTCAGGGGGGTGGCGGCGGTCGGGTGTGGCATCGGATTTCGTGGTAGAAGGGAGGAGGGTCGATGGAGATGGAGGAGGAGATCGTGGGGGAGGAGGGGATCATTGGCGCACCACCTGGCGACGGCGGCCGATGGGGGGGGACGCGACTGCCCCCCTTCCTCTTTTCTTTTCTTTTATTTTCTTTCGATTGAAATGATACGGGGGGGGGGGGGTTGAGAGTATAGAGAGAGGGGAGAGGTTTTTATTTTATTTTATTAATTTAATTTAATTTCAAAAAGGTACTTTTTATTTCGACCTCGAAACGGGACCCACTGCTTGTCGTCCAGAGCTAATTACCCGCATTCCAAACACATTGGGATATGTATCATAGGCTGATTCGATCGTTTAGATCAGTTTTCATCAAAATCAAAATATAACTCTATATATTGAATTTGAACGCGCATTTCAATTTACTGAGGTCACATACGAACCCGAAAAATTCTAGAAAAATATTTTCTAGCTTCGTATTGATGATACGGTCCTAACAAAACTAGTTTCGTCGAATTCTGAGGCCGTTGGAAAAATGGCCATTTTCCAGTCGATTAAAATCAACTAAAACTGGTCAAATGCGTTTTCTTTTGCCATGCCTACATATTGATTCGAAAAATTATGAAATTTGAAACCTAGCAATAACTTGACATCCCGGATCCAACAAAAGTGGTTTCGTCAAAAACCGAGGTCGTTTGCAAAATTTCCATTTTTAAGGGCCTGAATTCCATAGCGACCATTCTAAATTTTCAACTGGGCATATCTTTTGATTCCCGCTATGAAATTTCAATTTTTCGGATTCGTTGGCAAGATATTGTCGATTAGATTCTAATATTTTTGTTTTCGTTAAAATCCAGTTTATTTTGCACCCGGTACATTCATTTGAACTTTGAAATCGAACTATCGAACTACCGCGCCATTTTCAATTCCTTTTTATAATTATTTATATTCTAACGGCGAAATATATAAATATATACGTTCTATTTCAATTCAAAATTAAATTTCTCTATGATATTATTTAAAATAAATCATTTTAAATATTCAAAATTTGCTATAATTGCCAAAATAAAAATTTTAAATTGGCTCGCATTTCCGGGTTGTTACATTTCCTGATTTTAAACTCTTTGAAAATACACGATTTTGGGTGATGAAAACATTTCTGGTTCGATAAAAATATAATTTGTATTCATGTTGAGGGATAAAAATATGATTTTTGTTATATATATCCTTATATAAAGAAGTGATCATTATTATATTTAACATGGTGTATAAAAATTAGATTTTTCGTTATGTAAAGATATGACCTTTATACATGTAGCGACGAAGTAAAAGTGTGATTTTTACCATATAGAGATTTGTATTTTACAAGAGGAAAGATTAGATTTTTATCGCTTGAAAATTGCAATTTTTATAAGGCAAATGAAGGGATAAATTATGATTTTTATCTATGTGAAGAAACAATAAAAATATGATTTTTATATAATAGAGAATATAAAAATGTGATTTTTATATATGTAATGAACACGGACGACGAAAGTGACAAAAGGCGAGCACGGCGAAGATTTCCTACATACGAAGAGTCGCGGCGTTTGGTTTAGCTTCTCGGTGAGAACTCCTTACTTTTAATTTTATTTTCTAGTTTGAAATATATACTAGGATGCAGAGGGTGCTTAGCAGCACCCGACACCCGTTGTCCACAGACCATGGATGACTTGTATGTTTGATTGATCTGTTGTAAAAGTTGATTGTGTGATGTGGAATGAAAATAAATATTTTAAGGTTAGAAATATAATTTTTAACGTGTATATAAAATAAACATTTATAAACAAATCGGACGATTTGTTTATGTACACACATTTGACTGATAGGGATTGGGACGATAAATTTTACACATCGCACAACTGCACAAATAAAACATGTGTTTGATTGTTTAAAAACCCCACATAGGTGTTGGGATGAAATTGGCCATACACTAGTCCCAATAATTAACTGTATGTCGATCGATTGATTGACAGGCTGTTATAAGCGTTAAATATTTATATTTGATGCTTACGCGGTGTAGAATGCACTTTGGGTGATGGTTGACTGTGTTTGATTGTTGTAGTGTACGTGTGTGTATGAAATCCATATAAATCACATTGTATTGTAATTGACTGTGTCTGATTCGAGTTCAGAAAGAATGAATATTTTAAAATAACGAATATTTTTCAAATATTATTCAGAAGAGAATCAAAATATGATTTTGATGTCCGATTTGGGATGGACATGAATATATTTAAATATATAAAGCCATGTTGATTAGATTGATGCCATTTTGACGTGAACGATATTTATATTGATTTTATTTATTTTTACAATGAATATTGAAAAAGAATAGATTTCAAAATCTAATGTTTTGAAAATATTATCATTTATATATCGATGGTATGGAATATTCAGCTTTGATTTGAAATTGAATACAAAGTTGAAATCGTTTTGAAAACGAATTTAAAACGATTTATAAAATATTTTTTAAAAGGAAATCGATGAAATATATAATATATATATTATAAATATATAATGGCCTGAATAGAACGCACCGCGCTGCAGCAATTCACGAATTTCGACCATTGACTTCGAATGGACACTACAGAAGATCCGACTGTCGGATTCTCCTAAAACCGGAACCGTTGGGTTCGTATCGAAAAGAGCTTTCTAACGAATACAAAAAATTATAAATATAATGGTTGGATTTGGAATTAAGTCCAAATCAAATCTGGAAAAGGTCGCTGCAAGTGCAATTCGATGGCCGTTGATGGAAATCGACTGTACGGGCCTTGATAAAATTATTAAAAATAGCAATAATTTGTGTAAAATCATAAGAAATGATTTGTAAAGAACTTGGATGAAAATTTCCATATTTGAAAAGATAAAAAAAAAATTTTATCGAAATGAACTAGTTTTGAACTAGAATTATAATCCATTTATTTTTGAAATAAATAAATTGGATTTGAAAGGGTTTTAAAAGTAACCAGAATTTCCAATAATTGAATTGGAATGGATTTGAATCAAAATTATCTTTGGAATATTTCGATGTTGGATTTTGTGATTATACAGATATTGTTATGGAATTTTGAAAGATATATTTATATCGTTATTTCCAATACGATATTTGTTGGTCGCAGAATTTGATATTGAATATAAGCCCATATATTTTCTATTCAAAGCCTTGTATTTAATATCAAATGGGATTTGGGTTCGTCGTGAATGGTGTCTTCATTAACACTGTTCTTAAACCTAGTTGAGAAAAAGATTAAATCTTTTTATTTAGATTTAATGAAGTATACCAATTAAATGGTATTAAATTGGAATTTAATTTGAATTGATTTTTGGGTTTATCGTGAATGGTGTTTTAAATAACACTTGTTCCCGATAATTAATGGAATGTGAATTGGGTTTATTGTGAACTATGTTTTAACGGCATTCATTCTTTTACCCGATTTATAGTGAAATGTGATTTGGAATTTATAAATCTTTTGTTAAGATTTAAAGGAGATTTTCCGAAGTAAAGTCTTCCAATTTAATAAAATAAATTTGAATGGAATGGAATTCGATTTGGTAATAATCGAAGTGAATTTCTGTGGAGGAAGACAACTAATATATCTGGAATTTAAAAGATTTGCCGTTATTCCATTTATATTATTAGTCGGATATGGAAGTTTATATCGGTTATATATCGATTTGTTTTCCATGAAGATTCCATTGTAAATGGAATGTGATTTTGGGTTGTCGAGAACGGTATCTTTAATAATACTGTTTTTAGACCCAACGGAGTTAAGAAAATCAGAAACTAAATGAAGATTAGTTAAGTTGAATGGTTTCTTGGGCATTGATCTGATGTTGGGTTCGGCCTTCGTGGTTATTACTTAGGGAATTGTTCACTTGCTAATTTACGATTAAAAGCTGATGGAATGGAATGTGATTTTGGGTGTATAGTGAACCGTGTTTTAAATGACATTGGTTCTTTAACCCAGTTAAAGACAGGATATGATTTCCCAAGTTAAATAATCATTAATAGTTATTTTTTGGAAGATTAAAACCAAGTGGAGTTTTAATGAATCTTTAGTTAGATTGAAATGATCGAGAAAGGAGTATCACCAGTTTTGCACCAAACGATAGTTAAATCTTTAATTAGATTTGAGCGTGAAATGGTAATTGAATTTACCGATAACACTATGGTGTTAGATATGAAGTATGACCAGTTTTACTTCATGGGATGAATAGGTTAGGGTTGGGAAATTTAAAAAGTGATTACTTCGGTAAGGTTCGCTAATCTCGACTAGTTTGGATAAACCATAATTTGGTTTGAATTGATATTCAAAAGAAGATTAAAGAATAAATTTAAAGAATTTATCTTTGATAAAATTAATGGGAACCTTTCCCAAAGTGTAAGAATATTTGATAAAAGAATATTCTGAATTGGGTCCCTTGATTTACCTAACTTTAAAATTATATTAATAACTGTTTTAGTTCTCACACCAGTCACATGACTGACCTGGAATTTATTGTTTTAACCTAAACTCTGGGTGCCCCTATTTTCTACACGGGCAGCAAGTAGTTTTGGTTTTGTAGATTTATATTCACAAGATCCTGGTTTGCAGCTAGAATGATATTCGGAAAGCTCTGTATCCGTATATCACCTTCAATTGTGTTTTGTATAGTTTTTCGCTGTAGTAACGTATTTAAATCTCTGATAATTTATGATGCGTAATATTTATTCATACTCTGTATATTCTTGTATTCTGATGAAATTGTTGTAATAAGCAATGAAATGTTCTTCTGTTTGTGTTTCGATGTGGCTTTTCCTCAATTCAATCTGTGCTTTCCTTACCGGGGAAGTTCGGGTCGTTTCAGCTGGAGAATGGAATGTTGATGATGTTTTGATGACAACAACCTAGTTTCAATCATTATCATTATTGATTATAAAATATGTACAAACACTTTTATCCAGAATATATATATATATATATATATATGCAAGATTTAGATGCAGGTTAAAAATTGTATAGTTAAGAGATTCAAGATTTCAAAGGAGAATCAAGACTCATGAGTATTAAGATATCAAGAGTCCAAGATTATCAAAGTTATATATTCTAGATAGTATGTAAAACTCTGAATAGCACTAAAACTTTGTTTTCAACTTTTTTAAATTATTTTCAAATTTATTTTAAACTCTTCTTAAAAATGTTATTTTAACCATTTAAGGATTTTAAACTTATGATTTCAAATATATTCTTCATAAGCTTCTTATATATATATATGTTTATATTTATATTATATAGTTTTATATAACTTATATATATAGTTTTTAAATCGTATGTTCAAATAATATTTTATTATGTTTTTATACTTTAAGAATTATATCTTAAACAACTAGTTTTATTTCCAGAATTTCTAGAATATATATATATATGGTTTAAATACCTGAAAAAATGATTTAAATTTTAAATATATATATATATATGTCGAAATACATGTTTTAACATGTCGACACGGAATTGAAATATTTTTAAATTTTAAATAGTTGTGTTTTTTCAATTTAAAGCGTTTCAGAAATGGTTGTGTCTTTTGGAACACTATATAAAGGTCTTAATTTCGTTTTTTTATAACTTATCTTCTCCTTCTTCCTCTCTTAACATACCACCATTATTTTTATTGAATTTCTAAGATTCTATAGTTATACTATGCCGATTTCAGTACAAATTATATCATTCTTTTTTTATTTTCATTCTCTATCAAATGCACTCTGATTGGAAGTGCTACTCAAGAGTTCTAGGGCAACTGTATTAAAAAACGTGAGGGTGTGTTCCTTGTAGCCTGTAAATCAAGGAAAAAGGAAGGGTGTATTCCTTGTAGCTTGTAAATCAAGGAAAATGTAGCGGTGTTAACCTTGTAGCCGTGAAAAAAGGGTGTTGTAATTGGAAACTGATATTAATAAAACTCTGCACAATCCAGCGTTGTGCGGGGTTGGACGTAAGAGCAACCCGAACCAGTATAAAAATCCAGTGTGTTATTTCCTTTTCAACATTTTACTTTTGTTTATATTTGCATCTGTGATTGTTTCTATTATAATATTTATTTTGTGATTCATATAGTAGCTAGAGTAATCGATATTTGGTTTAGATTTCAATAAATTCTTTAAAACTGTAACGACCCAGATTTTTCAGTCATTCTAATTTGGATATTAATTTTGTTTAAATATTTTAATTGGAATTTTATATATTATTTTATCAATATATTATAGGCCTTAAAACTGTTTTCTGTTTTTCCGACAAAATGAAATTTATTGGAATGCGTATAATTAATTTTTGCTATATTTTCAGTTTGGGGTCAAACAGAGTTATTTAGTCAGTAGACGAAATTTAAAGGTAAACCTGTAAATTAAAATAAAGCTGTTGTACAAACGGAGTCCGTTTCCAACGAAATTAATTTCATTGGAACTGAAAGGTAAAGAAGTAACAGTACATCCATTTTTATTATATTTGGAGTTCATATATGCCAGTACAAATACCAAAAGTTCAATGTAAACAACAGTAAGTACCGAGAGAAGTTAATGGCTGCGTTGAATTTACTGTACCAAAACAAGCGAGATATAATACTATCATTTTCCAAGTATGCTTCATACGCAAGTAAATGGGAAATAGAGGTACAGCTAAACAAACCTACCCTACCATTCAACAAGTAATCACGTCCCTTCCTGTCTTTCTTATAACAAGTACATCTACAAAGCCACCATTTATGCCTAACTTAAATCAAGCAGGCGTACAGTGTGGAGGGAAAAGACTAGCTCCCTACCCTGTTTCCTAACACAAAATGACATATAAGCACATGCCTATCTAGTATGAACAACCCACATCATATGCTGCCTTCTAATTTCCTTACACCACCTACCCAAGTATATACTGTAGCGACCCGAACTTCCCCGGTTAGGAAAGAGCGGATGCTTTGGAGAAAAAGACATGTCGGAACACAGACAGAAGAACATTTCATTGTTTATTACAATAATTCCATCAGAATACAAGAATATACAGAGTATGAATAAATATTACACAGAAATTATCATATATTTAAATTACATTTAAATACATCGCAGCGGAAAAATAATACAATACACAACTAGAAGTAATACACGGATACAGAGCTTTCCGAGTATCGTTCCAGTTGTAAATCAGGATCCTGTGAATATAAATCTGCAAAACCGAAAATACTAGCTGCCTGTGTCAAAAAAAGGGCACCCAGAGTTTAGGTTAAAACAATAAACTCCATGTGACTGGTGTGAGAACTAAAACAATTATTAATCTTTATTTTTAAAGTTAGGTAAATCAAGGGACCACGCCGTATAACATGGAACGGGTTTCCTCCCGAGAATACCAGTGCATAAAACAAACAGGGCAATGCTAAATAAAGAAAAATGAAGCTATTATAAGACCCAGGTCCCATCACACAATGCAATGCAAGCCGTAGGATAGAGTTTTTACCTTATAATAGCCAAAGAATGCTTGATACGCTAAATTTCATGTTTTAATTCTTAATCAGACTCCAACCATAAATTAGTAAGAGAACGATTCCCTAAGTATTAACCCTGAAGGCTGAAACCAACATCAGACTAATACCCAGGAAACCACCCATCTTAGCTCGTTTCCAGTTAGTTTCTGATTTTATATACAATCATAAATATCAATCATAGGCAACATGAGCATCCCATGCCACTATGTCGCCATATATAGGTTTACAATAAAAACCGCACATGTCACGTATTGGAAGTTGGATTTCCATCTGTGAACCGAGGCAAAAGATAGTCCTCTACCGATTCGAGATGCTCTAGCCCATGTCTCAGGTCAAAGCTTGAGTGACCTTTGGATCGTCAGGGTCGGCCCACCGATGTGGATTATTATGCCTGAACACTGCGTTTCCCCACCCTTTGGGGTGTCAATGAGTCAACGAATGACTCCATCGGCTTCACATAGTCACTGATATATCTGAGGCGCCTCGTAACAACAACAACCACATAAGTCAAACTCGTCTGGGCATGTAAAACCACTGACCCCACTTCTAGCTAGAAGGAAACACATGCCCTCCCTGAGGTCCTTCTCCCATTTCTGGTTCACAACCGGGTTATGACGCTCGCGAATCAATGCTACACAAAGCTACGCCACAAAGGTCGTGCTTTGATCATCAACCACAAGACTTTGCTTTTCAACAAAAGCCTTGATCATTTGCATCTTAGCATGCCACACAGGCAAACCACTCCATGCAACCGATATCCATCAATCACACAGAATGATATCCAATGTCAGACACATAGTCCATTTACAAGTCCGTTCTGGGTCTGAACGAAACCGGAGGCACCATGTACCTCGCATATCCATCGATCTCCAAGTACGTCTGGACGATCACCAACTGATTCCCTCCTCTTGGGTGTACGGCCCAATCAAGATCATCAGTATGACGTGAAGACCTCCGGTCTTCAACCACCGTCTTCATCTTCGACTAATCGTCGAATCAGTTATTCAGAATGGGTTAAACCCGTTCTTTCTGAATAACTCGCGTATATAATAAACAAGTGTTACACAAACACAACATACGACTCATTCCAATTCATCAGTCACTAACCGTAAATTAGTAAGGGAATAATTCCCCAAATATTAACCCCGAAGGCCGAAACCAACATCAGATCAATACCCAGGAAACCAGTCATCTTAGACAACCTACAGTTAGTTTCTAAATTTAACATTCTTAGGGAATGGTTCCAATAAATTTTATCAAAGATAAATTCTTTTAAATTTATTCTTTAATCTTCTTTTGAATATCAATTCAACTAGTCGGGATTAGCGAACCACACCGAAGTAATCATTTATTTTATTTTCCAATCCCGACCTATTCATCTCATGAAGTAAAACTGGTCATACTTCATATCTAATACCACGGTGTTATCGGCAAATTCAAATACCATTTCATGTTCAAATCTAATTAAAGATTTAACTATCGCCTGGAGCAAAACTGGTGATACTCCATTCTCGAGCTTTTCAATCTAATTAAAGATTCATTAAAACTCTACTTAGTTTTAATCTCTGACTGGGTTAAAGAATCAGTGTCATTTAAAACACGGTTCGCGATAAGCCCCAAAATCACATCACATTTCAATCAATCCCTAACCATAAATTAGCAAGTGAGCAATTCCCTAAGTATTAACCCCGAAGGCCGAAACCAACATCAGATCAATACCCCAGAAACCATTCAACTTAACTAATCTCCAGTTAGTTTCTGATTTTCTTAATTCCTTTGGGTCTAAGAACAGTATTATTGAAGATACTGTTCACAACAACCCAAAATCACATTCCATTAATTATCGGGTTAAAGAACAAGTGTTATTTATAACACTGTTCACAATAAACCCAAAAATCAATATCAATTCAATTCCAATTAAATATTACTTCGTTAAATCTAAATAAAAATATTTAATCTATTTCTCAACTGGGCTTAAGAACAGTGATAATGAAGACACCATTCATGACAAACCCTAATCACATCTGATATTAAATATAAGGCTCTGAATAGAAAATATATCGGCTTATATTCAATATCAAATTCTACGACCAACAAATATAGTATGGGAAATAACGATATAAATATATCTTTCAAATTTCCATAACAATATCTGTATAATCACGAAATCCAACATCAAAATATTCCAAAGACAATTTCGATTCAAATCCATTCCAATTCAATTATTGGAAATCCTGGTTATTTTCAAAACCATTTCAAATCCAATTTATTTATTTTAAAAATAAATAAATTATTATTCTAGTTCAAAACTAGTTCATTTCGATAACAATCTATTTTTATCTTTTCAAATATGGAGTTTTCCATCCCAATTCTTCACAAATCATTTCTTATGATTTTACACAAATTAGTAATATTTTTAATAATTTTATCAAGGCCCGTACAGTCGATTTCCATCAACGGCCATCGAACAGCACATATATCGACCTTTTCCAAATTTGATTTGGACATAATTCCAAATCCAACCATTCGATTTCTAATATTCGTTAGAAAGCTTTTTTCGAGATGAACCCAATGTTCCTGTTTTAGGAGAATCCGAAGTCGGATCTCCCACAACGTCAATTCGAAGTCAATGGTCGAAATTCGCGAACTGCCGCAGCGCGGCGCGTTCTATTCAGGCCATTATATATATATATATAATATATATATTATATATATTTCATCGCTTTCCTTTTAAAACATATTTTATAAATCGTTTTAAATTCGTTTTCAAAAAGATTTCAACTTCATATTCAATTTCTAATAAAAATTGAACCTTTCCAATATAAATTCGTTTTAAATTCATTTCAACTCGATTTCAATTCAAATCAATTTCAATCCAAATCGGTTTCAATTCAAATCGATTTCAGTTCAATTTCAATATGTTTTAAATTCAATTCAGAACGATTTCAATTCTATTTCAATCTAATTCGAATTTCAATTCTTTTCAATTTAATTCGAATTTCAATTCATTTCAATTTAATTCGAATTTCAGTTCATTTCAATTTAATTCGAATCTCAATTCATTTTAAAATATCAGATTTTGAAATCACTTTCGATATTCATTACAAAATGAATAAAATCGATATAAATATCGTTCACGTCAAAATGGCATCAATCTAATCAACACGGCTTTTATTCAACACATGAATTTATTTTCTATTCAAAAGATGAATTTATTTTCTATATTGGAATAAGGTCCAATCAATTACCATATAATGTTAATTATATGGATTTTCTACATCACATGTATATAAACAGCAATGATAAATAATCAACCATCATCTAGAGTGCACCACACAACTGCATAAGCATTGAATATAAATAATTAACGCTTACACAGTCTGTCAACCCATCGATTGACATGCAACTAAACAATCGGGATTAGTGTACGTCAAATATCATCCAAATACCCGTGTGGGGTTTCAAATCAACAAACACAGATTTTATTTGTGTAGTTGGGCAATGTGTAAAATTTATCGTCCCAATCAATATCAGTCAAATAAGTGTATATAAACAAATCGTCGATTTGTTTATAAATATTTATTTTATATACACGTTAAAAATTATATTTTTAAATATAAAATATTTTCCACTACTTAATATTTTATTTTATTCCACATCACACAATCAAATTTCACAACATAGCAAACAAACAAATAAGTCATCTATGGTCTGTGGACGACGGGTGTCGGGTGCTACTAAACACCGTCTGCATCCTAGTATATATTTCAACTAGAAATAAAAATAAAAGTGAGGAGTTCTCACCTTGGAGTTCCACTCCGCCATTCTTTATTTTTGAACTATTTGGATTTGTCTGCCATGCCAACGCAGTCTTCTCTATGCTGTTCAAATTAAAAATCGCATTTTTATTACTCCGCTATATTTATAAAGATCAAATCTTTTCGCTACAACACATGTAAAAATCATATTTTTTTATTCTCTATCTTATAAAAATCATATTTTTATAATCTCTGCTATATAAATTTTTTATTTTTATAATCTCTGCTTCATAAAAATTATATTTTTATACTTCATATATAATAAAAATCACATTTTTATATGGTTATTAAATATATAAAATCATATTTTTAAAACACTTCAAATATAGGAAAGATTATATTTTTCATATAATTAAAAATCACCTCTTTCCTACATCAAAATTTCGATCTTTCATACATAAAAAAATCCGCCTTTCATTCATTAAAAATATCGCCTTTTACTCATTCAAAATATCGCCTTTTACTCATTAAAAATATCTCCTTTACAATATCAAAAATCTCTTCTTTGTCAATAAAAATCAAATCTTTAGACATTATAAAAATCAAATCTTTTCACATGCTAGACAATGTATCTTCTTATTCATAAAAGATCAGATTTTTCTATTGGTTAAACTAATATAAATAGATAAAATAAATTAAAACAAAATAAATTAAACAACGAAGAAACTTACAGCAAGGGAAAAAAGGGGGAGTGTCTGCGCTTGTCGGAGGTGGTCTGGGGGCGTCGCGTTCATCAGTGGCGTGGATAGAGAAACGAGGGCGGAGAGGAGGTCGGAGCGGGAGAGGATAGTCATGGGTGGGCGCGCTCGGTGGTCCGATGGGCTAGGGCTCGGTTTGGGAGTTTGATGGGTGGCGTGATTTAACAAAGGGAAGAGGGATGGAGAGGTGAAGGAGAAGGGGATCGGAGGAGGAGGAGCTAGGGGGAGGGGGTGCGGCGAGGCCCAACGTCGATGGGTGGCTCAGGCGTCGAGCGCCATTTTTATTTATTTATTTTATTTTTGTTATTTGATTTGAAATGAAGTTGGGGGCTGAGAGAGAGTACAGAGAGAGAGGGTTTTTTTTATTTTATTATTTAATTATTTAACTTCAAAAAAAAGTACCTTTTTATTTTGAACTCGAAATCAAACCCGCCGACTATCGTCCCTAGCGTATTACCCTTATTCCGAACACAATGGGATATGTCACGTAGGCCAATTCGATCATTACGATTTGATTTCGTCAAAATCAAAATATAACTCTATATATTGAATTTGAACGCACATTTCAATTTACTGGGGCTACATACTAACTAGAAAAATTCCCGAAAAATATTTTCTAGCTTCGTACTGATGATACGGTCCTAACAAAACTAGTTTCATCAAATTCCGAGACCGTTTGAAAAATGGCCATTTTCCAATCGATTAAAATCAACTAAAACTGTCAAAACCCGTTTTCCTTTGCCACGCTCACATATCGATTCGAAAAATTATGAAATTTGAAACCTAGCAATAATTTGACATCACGGATCCAACAAAAGTGGTTTCGTCAAAAAACCGAGGACGTTTGCAAAATTCCCATTTTTAAGGGCCAGAATTCCATAGCGACTATTCTGAAGTTTCAACTGGACCTATCTTTTGATTCCCCTTATGAAATTTTGATTTTTCGGATTCATTGGAAAGATATTCTCAATTAGATTCAAATATTTTTGGTTTCACTAAAATCCGGTTTATTTTGAATCCTATACATTCATTTGAAATTTGAAATCGAATTATCGAACTACCGCGCCATTTTCAATTCCTTTTATATATATGAAAATAAATATTTATTTTCTAACGGCGATTCAAATAAATATATACGTTCGAATTCTATTCAAAATAAATTTCTCGTCATTATTATTTAAAATAATTCATTTTAAATAATCAAAATTCACTAAAATTGCCAAAATAAAAATTTTAAATTGGCTCAGATTTCCGGGTTATTACAATCTTCCCCACTTAAAACTTTTCGTCCCCAAAAAGGAACGAAGCCGAAAGTTGTTATACAAATCAACTCAACTTTCATTATTTTCTTTACGGCTTAAGTTCTTCAACTTTTCAGTTTCTAAGAACTTTTCAAATTTTTCAAAAATTTGGCTAACACCCTAAATTTTCGAAAAAATTCGCCATAACCTCCCCTGCACCGGGGACTTCGGGATATTTCATTTAGCCTCCCATGGCCTTCTTCAATCCAAAAGAAAAAGAAAAGTCCAATCGGCTCATAAAATCATCATCACCCAAACAAAACAGTAAATTATGGTAAACATGTACCTATTTGTCGGGCAAACAATTTTATTCTTTCGCTCTAGCCTCTTTGCAATGACCTGTTCAATGTAAGTACATGTACATGCATGCAAATGCGATTAATTTTAAATACAATTTACTATTTGGTTCAAATTGGCTAAAGGTTCAACATTCTAATTAATCAACCAATAATCAAACAACACAATCAGCAATCAATTAGTCGATTAGCGTTTCAAATTCATAATTTTGATATATATATATATATACAGAAAATCATGTTTTTGATGCCAAATCACAACAATAAGACCTATCTAGTTTCGGTTCTCACACCAGTCAATTGGAAATATATAAATATCACACCTTTGAAACTCAAACACAAACACTGATGATGATTCATCATCATCAGAATTATCCCCGGGCGATTAGAGTGTGATTCTATATCTATCCAGTATATTAAAACTTCGAATATACGTTTGCAAGGCGTATATGCAAAATCCTTATATATTGGATTGTCCAAATTAATTTAAAATAAATAATCAAATACGAATAATTGATTTAAATTTTCAAAACAAAAGTTGTTTTCATTTTAAAAATATACTCTTCACACTCGTTCTAGGATACTACTGATCCCATCTCTAACGATCCATTCTCATTGGATATTACTAATCCAATATCTGATGTATTCTTTCGTATGGTTCTAATGTGTTTTATTCTCCGAGCTCTATAAACCAAAGCTCTGATACCAAATGTAGTGACCCGAACTTACCTGGTTAGGAAAGAGCGGATGCTTTTGAGAACAAGGCATGTCGGAACGCAGACAGAAGAACATTTCATTGTTTATTACAATAATTCCATCAGAATACAAGAATATACAGAGTATGAATAAATATTACACAGAAATTATCAGAGATTTAAATTACATCTAAATACATTGCGGCGGAAGAAAACAAACATAATATGTACAATAGGAGCCGAACAACATAAAAAGAGATAAATGATAGAATCCATCTTCAGCTCCAGCTATCTAGAAAGAGCCTGCTAAAACCCGAAGACAAGGCTGCCCGTGTAGAAATAAGAGCACCCGAGTTTGCAAGTGAAACAAACTACGAGTCAGTCATGGGACTGGTATGAGAAATCTACTTAACACATTTTATAATATGGCTAATCACAGGACCACGCCACTTTCGCGGAACGGGTTTTCTCCATTGGATTGCCAGTGCTTTAAAACAAGTCAATCTTTTAAACATCGCAATGCTTTTATAAAAATGAAGCCATTATAAGACTCAGTTCCCATCATACAATGCAACACAAACCGGAGGATAGAGTTTTTACCTTATAATGGCCAAAATATGCTTGATACGAATAAAACAAAAGTCTTTGATATTATTTCTAGTGTTTATATGTTTCAAAAACAATTTCAAATCATAAGTATCAATCATAGATGGCATGTGTACCATATATCATGTCGCCATATATAGGTATACAATCAAAACCGCACAATCACATATTTGGAAATTGTGTTTTCGTCATGAACCAAGGCAAAAGATAGTCCTTACCGACTTCAAGACGCTCTAGCCCGTGTCTCAGAACCCAGACACAGGTGGACCCTTGGATCATCAGGGTCGGTTCACCGATGTGGATCAAAATGCCTGAACACTGCGTTTCCCCACCCTTTGGGGCGTAAATGAGCCAACGAATGGCTCCATCGGCTTCACATAGTCACCGATATATCCGAAGCGCGTCGCAAAAGCAACAACCACACAGGTGAAAATAATATAAATGTCAGCCAGTTTAAGCACTGACACCACCTCTAGCTAGAAGGAAACGCATGCCCTTCCTGAGATCCTCTTCCGTTTCTGGTTCATACCGGGGTGTGAGGTTCGCGAATTCACGTTATACACAAAGCCATGCCACACAGGCTGTGCTTTGATCATCAATCACAAGACTTTGCTTTTCAACAGAAGTCTTGATCACTGCATCTTAGCATGGCACACATGCAATTCACACCATGCAACTGATGGCTATCAACCACACAGAATGAATTCTAATGTCAGACACACAGTCCATTTACAAGTCCATTCTGGGTCTGAACGAAACCGGAGGCACTATATACCTCGCATACCCGTCGATCTCCACGTACGTCTGGACGATCACCACTCATTATCCATATTTCGGGATGCCTCCCAATCAGGACATCAGTTACCATTCAACCGAGGTGAAGATATCCAGTCTTCAACCGCCGTCTTCATCTTCGACTTCTTATCGTCGATTCAGTTATTCAGAATGGGATAAACACGATCTTTCTGAGCAACTCGCGTATATAATAAAAAGTGCTACACAAACAAAACATATGCCTCAATTCAATTCATCAGTCACTAACCGTAAATCAGTAAGAGAACGGTTTCCCTAATATTAACCCCGAAGGCCGAAACCAACATCAAATCAAAACCCAAGAAACCATTCGACTTAGCTAACCTTCAGTTAGTTTCTAAATTTCGCATTCCATATCGTTTATAATATTTTATAACGATTTATCGCTGTTTTATTTATTTAAAAATACCTAATTTATTCAAACGACACTTTAGGCCATAACGCGGCCGTAGCGCTGTTTTTCTTCAGATTTGATTTACACATATCTGAAAACCTAATCGTTGGATCTTCACAAATTTTATATCATTAGAAAGATCTTTTCAAAACGAATCCAACAGTTCCAGTTTTGGGAAAATCCGACGGTCGAATCTCCCGGTACACTCGTTTGAAGTTTCGATTTCAAAATATGAACTACAGCGTCGTTATTCGATTTAATTTAATTATATTTATATATATAAAAATATAATCGATTCTGGCGCTATTTTTCTTCAGCTTTGAATTAAACTTCCAGAAAATCCAACCGTTGGATTTTCACAAAGTGGGTATCGTTGGAAAGAGATTTCCAAGACGAACCCAACGGTTATGGTTTCGGGAAAATCCGATGGTCGGATCTCTAGCACTAATCATTTGAAATCACGGTTTCAAAACACGAACTGCAGCTTTGTTATTCGATATATTCCAATTATATATATATATATATATATAATCGATTCTTCGATTTCAAAACTATTTTCTTTTCATACATTTGATAAAAATGATATTTTTATCCAACCGACCTTTATTTCGTCACTTCACTATTTTTAACAATTCATATATATAATAAAAATGTGATTTTTGTTGTAAAACAATTTATTTCAAAACACGACTATTTTATATAGTTTATATAGATGATAAAAATATGATTTTTATTATAAAACAATTTATTTCAAAACACGAATACCATTCAACACATGAATTTCTATTCAACGAATGAATTTCTATTCGACACATGAATGTTTTCTATAGTTCGTATATATAATAAAAATGTGATTTTTATTGTTAAAGCAATTTATTTAAAACACGAATACCATTCAACACATGAATTTCTATTCAACGATTGAATTTCTATTCAACACATGAATGTTTTCTATAGTTCGTATATATAATAAAAATGTGATTTTTATTGTTAAAGCAATTTATTTAAAACACGAATACCATTCAACACATGAATATCTATTCAACGAATGAATCTCTATTCAATACATGAATGTTTTCTATAGTTCGTATATATAATAAAAATGTGATTTTTATTGTTAAAGCAATTTATTTAAAACACGAATACCATTCAACACATGAATTTCTATTCAAGGAATGAATTTCTATTCAACACATGAATCCGGTTTCAACATATGAAAATAATTTCAATAAATGAAAATAATTCTAACACATGAATATTTCAGAAAATTTTGGCAGCATAACAGCAGGGTAGTTTAAACCGGGGCCGTCCCTAGTACGGCTCCTTGCTCTACCTTAAAGCCTCACAGCTTTTGACAATGGGGATTTCATGCATCTAGTTCGCACGGAGGCGACATGTATTTTTTTTTTCATTTCCACAGACTAACCCTACGTGGTTTCAACCAAATAATTCTCAACCACAAACGAGTATTTTTCAACCACAATCAATCAATTTCAACCACAAAAAATTCTAATCAACCATTCGCTATCAACAAATTTTCACGCCAATCACAACCAATAAATATAATCCACGGTTTGTGGACGAGGGGCGTATATATATATATAAGTATATTTCACTTCTATTCAAGACATATATAATTTCTACAATGCATATATAACTTATACATCGAACGTACAACTTATACAACGCTTATACATGAGGTGTATAATGCTTATATAACTCATACATGACTATATAATTTATACATCGTCGTTTTCCATATCGTTTATAATTCAGAAATCTCACTTTGGATTCCACTCCACCAAAAATAGCAGAAGGCTCAGAAAAATATCCGGTCTCTTCTAGAATGTAGAAGACGTCCACACGAGTCCACTATCTCTTGTTTCACTGAATTTCATCAATAATCGAAAAAGATATGATTTTTATAGTGAAATCAAAAACCGTAGCGCTTTAAAGTGTTATAATGTAGTTTAATTAAAATCAGCCGTGTACCTTCGAAGTGGTTCAAAACTAGGGCCCGGTTTTTCTTCCAATCCGCTACGCTATAGGAGGATCGGGTTATATGGTGTCGAAGATGGAGGAGAGGTGCAGGCGGCGGTGGTTGTCACGGCCAGTTCGACGATCGGAATCAGGCGGGGCGGCGGCTCGAAGTCGGAGTCCTCCTGGCGTCGATTCTCCCTGTATCCTCGACGAAAAAATACAAACTATATATGGATTTGAAGCTCGTCTCGAGCTCTTCAAAATCTTCAACTGGAGGAGGGACTGATTCCTCGTGGTTTGGTCGGAAAGTAGACAGGAAAGATTGAAGGGTTTATCGCCGTGCGTCGATGGTATATCGGGGAGAGAGAAAAAGCATTGGCCAATGATTTTTTTTATATTTATAAATTTCAAAAACCCGAAAATACCCCTTGTCACAGACGAACACCAATTCAAACCCAACAACTGTCGTCCCTAGCTAAATAACCCCATTCCGAACACAATGGGATATGTTTCGAAGGCCCATTCGACTGTTTCAGTCAGTGTTCCTTCAAATTAAAATATAAAACATTCAATATTTAATTTGAATGTACATTTCAATTTGCTGGGGCCACATACTGATTCTAAAAATTCCAGAAAAATAAATCTAGCTATGTTTTGACAATACGGTCCCAACAAAACTAATTTCATCCTATTCTGAGACCGTTTGAAAAATGGCCCTTTTCTGGTCGATCCAATTTAATAGAAATCGACCAAACACAATTTCCTTTGCCACACTCACATACTAGCTTCAAATATTATGAAATTTGAAACCTAGCAATAATTTGACATCCCGGATCCAACAAAAGTGGTTTCGTCGAATTCTGAGGTCGTTTGCAAAATGGCCATTTTCACGGGCTATATAAACTCTATAGCTACCTTTCTAAATATTCATTTAGCCATAACTTTTGCTTCCTGCTATGAAGCTTCGATTTTTCAAATTCGTCTGAACGATATTCACTAACAGATTTAAATATTTTTGGTTTCACTAAAATCTGATTTATTTTGCTCCCGGTAAAGCCAGTCAAAGTTTGAATTCAATTTTTGAAACTACTGCGCCATTTCGGCCCTTGTTTATAATTAGAATTAATTATATTCATTTTCAAACGTCGATTCAAACTTACTTTTCATCGTTATTATTTAAAATATCTATTTTAAATATTTAAAATCCACTAAAATCGCCAATTTAAAATTTTTAATTTAGTTTAGATTTTCTGGGTTGTTACAATCTCCCCCACTTAAAACTTTTCGTTCTCGAAAAGGAACAAAGTCGAAAGTTGTTTGATTAATCAGCTCTACTTTCAATCCGGCTTCCACTCCCCAACTTTTCAGTTTCTGATAATTTTCAAATTCTTCAAAAAATTTGCTAACACCCTAAATTTTCGAAAAATTTCGCCATAACCTCCTTTGTACAGGGAGGGGTTTGGAAATTTATTGGGCCGTATTAGGTACCCAATAAATCCTAATAAGCATGCACATATTTATAGTGATATATTCCGGTGTCCACAGGCAAGTGTGTATAGATCATAACTCAAGAGAATAAATTCTCGTCACCCTATAAATGGTTTTTTGCTTTAATGACCAGAGAGACGTGTTTATTGTCATCTCCAGACCCGTGTGGGTTTTTTTTTTAATCTTGCAATTTACCATTACATTTTATATGGTCCATATCAGTCATCAGTTCAACCTGTAGTATATAGTCATCACCATACAAGCCTCTCGCTCGTATGGTAAATCTTCAACCTCGTCACACATGCTCCAAATGCTTATGTGGTATATGATGAAGTATGCATATCTTCAAGAAATATGCCGTGTACCGTAGTTCAAAATTAATTGTTACTATCCTATGGCAACATTTATTATTACACACAGAACAACCAGCACTCCGCATCCAATGGCATTCACAGGAGTTG
The DNA here is from genome assembly GCA_030737875.1 of Allium sativum. Classification (NCBI taxonomy): domain Eukaryota; kingdom Viridiplantae; phylum Streptophyta; class Magnoliopsida; order Asparagales; family Amaryllidaceae; genus Allium; species Allium sativum. The sequence continues at coordinate 684,282,904 of CM060913.1, forward strand.
ATATAATAATAAAATTGGGCATCCAACTCATTAAGGTTTACCTTTTTGTTGGGCACACAAATAAATTCTTTACTCAACAGCTAATCCATTTACCTGTTGAAACATATATAATGCACATGTATATATTTCTATTTATTTCTAACTCAGTTCAATGTGTGATTTAGTCGAATAAATTCTACCATTCATTCTCTTATTGATTAAATGAACGATTGTTCTAATAATTTAATTAATCAAATGCACTATCGCACAACACAAACAACAATCAATTTTATTTTTAACTTTCAAAAATGTACTAATCAATTCCTATACTCTTTTAAAATCATTCAGACTATAGAATTAAAAGTTCACATCCATGAAAAGAAAATAACAACAAAGTAGAAAACATAATGGAAATGCAAAATATGGTAGATGTACCTTGCACCAGAGTTAATCAGAGATATCCACCGTGCACTTAGGATAGGCTTTCTTAATGCTTTCCTCTGTTTCCCAAGTACAATCTCACGGATCTCCACTCCATTGCACTTTGACTAAGTGAACCTTCTTGTTCCTCGGTTCTTTGTTTTCTTTCTCAGATCTAGTCCTCTTCCTCTTGGCTCTGGGCTTTTTACTGTCCTCAGGACTATCAGTCTCAGACTCCTCTTTGTTACTCGGACTGACTTCCTCTTCGTCGCGCAACATACCTTTCTTATGGAGATCTTCATACTGATAAGCCATGTATATCATTTTTGAAAAAGGAAGCTTCACATGCCCCATTACTTTATTCTGGTATTTTCTTTGCAGGCTATGGATAAATCTCAGATTCTTTCTCTTCGTATTTTGAATTAGATGAGGAGCAAAGTGAGAAAGTTCATTGAATTTCTTATGATATTCTGGGATGGTCATATCTCCTTGTATCAGATAAGAGAATTCATCACATAGCCGCTCAGTTGCTTCAGGAGGAGTAAATCTTTCTAGGAAAATCTCTTTGAACCTATCCTAGGTGATATCACCTTCTGGATTATCTTTGATGATCGTTCCCCACCAGATTAAAGCTTCTTCTTTGAGCGCCCAAGATGTTACTAATCTTTTCCGATCATCTCTCAGCTGGAAACGCTCAAAAATTCTTTCGGCAGAACTCATCCAAGCTTGGGTTTGAATAATCGATTCATTGCCCGGGAATTGTGCTCCACCCAGATTTCGATATCTCTTAAATAGAGCCTCTAGATCTGGTTCTGCATTCCTTCTATTTCTGACAATCATTTTCTAGTACTTCTGCAAATAGCAAATCAAGTGTCAGGTCAATAGAAAAGGTATTTTAAAACATAGAAACGTATACTTGAATGTAAATGTGTCTATCGGGGTGTATTTCATTCTGCTTTACTCATACTAGGATATTACTGATCCTATCTGTAATGAGTTACCCGTCCTAGAATACTACTGGTTCTATTTCGGACGAGTTCGTTAATATGTTATATTCCAGCACTAAGCTTAACCAAAGCTCTGATACCACGTACTGATGGTGGCAAGGGTAATCTTTGGAATATAACACATAAACAGATAATAGCAGATCAAAATTAAATAAATACACCAGATAATGCACAAATAATACACTGGATAAAAGTAATCATCAGAGTTACACAGTATACAGGATCATACTTAGTACAAATACAGTTCAGCTATACATTAATGTCTACAGCGGAAAACAAACATAATATGTACAATAGGAGTTGAACAGCATAAAAAGAGATAAATGATAGAATCCATCTTCAGCTCCAACTATCCAGAAAGAGCCTGCTAAAACCCGAAGACAAGGCTGCCCGTGTAGAAATAAGGGCACCCGAGTTTGCAAGTGAAACAAACTACGAGTCAGTCATGGGACTAGTATGAGAAATCTACTTAACACATTTTATAATATGGCTAATCACAGGACCATGCCACTTTCGTGGAATGGGTTTTCTCCATTGGGTTGCCAGTGCTTTAAAACAAGTCAATCTTTTAAACATCGCAATGCTTTTTATAAAAATGAAGCCATTATAAGACTCAGTTCCCATCACACAATGCAACGCAAACAGGAGGATAGAGTTTTATCTTATAATGGCCAAAATATGCTTGATACGAATAAAACAAAAGAATTCTTAATCAGACTCCAACTGTAAAATAGTAAGAGAACGATTCCCTAGGTATTAACCCCGAAGGCCGAAACCAACATCAGACCAATACCCAGGAAACCATCCATCTTAGCTCGTTTCCAGTTAGTTTCTAATTTTATAAAACAATCTTAAATATCAATCATAGACGACATGAGCATCCCAGGCCACTATGTCGTGAAATATAGGTTTACAATCAAAACCACACGATGTCGTATTTGGAAATTGGATTTCCTTCATGAACCAAGGCAAAAGATAGTCCTTACCGACTTCAAGACGCTCTAGCCCATGTCTCAGGATCAGAATGCATCAACCCTTTGGATCGTCAGGGCCGGTCCACCAATGTGGATTATTATGCCTGAACACTACGTTTCCCCGCCCTTTGGGGCGTAAATGAGCCAATGAATGACTCCATCGGTCCCAGATCAAACGATATATCCGAGGCGCCTCGCAACAACAACAACCACATAGGTGGAAAATAGTATAAATGTCAGCCAGTTTAAGCACTGACACCACCTCTAGCTAGAAGGAAACGCATGCCCTCCTTGAGGTCCTCTCCCATTTCTGGTTCATACCGGGGTGTGAGGCTCGCGAATTCACGTTATACACAAAGCTATGCCACACAGGCGATGCTTTAATCATCACCACAAGACTTTGCTTTTCAATAGAAGCCTTGATCACTGCATCTTAGCATGCCACACATGCAATTCACACCATGCAACTGATGGCTATCAATCACACAGAATGAATTCCAATGTCAGACACACAGTCCATTTACAAGTCCATTCTGGGTCTGAACGAAACCGGAGGCACTATATACCCCGCATACCCATCGATCTCCACGTACGTCTGGACGATCACCACTCATTATCCATATTTCGGGATGCCTCCCAATCAGGACATCAGTTACCATTCAACCGAGGTGAAGATATCCAGTCTTCAACCACCGTCTTCATCTTCGACTTCTTATCGTCGATTCAGTTATTCAGAATGCGATAAACACGATCTTTCTGAGCAACTCGCGTATATAATAAAAAGTGCTACACAAACACAATATATGCCTCAATTCAATTCATCAGTCACTAACTGTAAATCAGTAAGAGAACGGTTTCCCAAATATTAACCCCGAAGGCCGAAACCAACATCAGATCAAAACCCAGGAAACCATCCGACTTAGCTAACCTTCAGTTAGTTTATAAATTTCATATTTAATCATCAAATATTCAATAAACCGGGTAAATTCAGTTTATTTCTATTCCATATCGTTTATAATATTTTATAACGATTTATCGCTATTTTTACTTATTTAATAATAGCCAATTTATTCAAACGACGCTTCAGGCCATAACGCGGCCGTGGCGCTGTTTTCCTTCAGATTTGATTTACACATATCTGAAAATCTAGCCGTTGGATCTTCACAAATTTTATATCATTAGAAATATCTTTTCAAAACGAATCCAACGGTTCTAGTTTTGCGAAAATCCGACGGTCGGATCTCCCGGTGCACTCGTTTGAAGTTTCGATTTCAAAATACGAACTGCAGCGTCGTTATTCGATTCAATTTAATTATATTTATATATATAATCGATTCTGGCGCTGTTTTTCATCAGATTTGAATTAAACATTCCAGACAATCCAACTGTTGGATCTTCACAAAGTGGGCGTCGTTGGAAAGATATTACCAAGGCGAACCCAACGGTTTCGGTTTCGGGAAAATCCGATGGTCGGATCTCCCGCATTAATCGTTTGAAATCACGGTTTCAAAACACGAACTGCAGCTTCGTTATTCGATTTATTTTGATTATATATGTGTATATATATATATATATAATCTATTCTTCGATTTCAAAACCATATTCTTTTCATACATTTGATAAAAATGATATTTTTATCCAACAGACATTTATTTCAACATTTCAGTATTTTTAATGATTCATGTATATAATAAAAATGTGATTTTTATTGTTAAACAATTTATTTCAAAACACAACTATTTTATATAGTTCATATAGATGATAAAAATATGATTTTTATTATAAAACAATTTATTTCAAACACGAATACCATTCAATACATGAACTTCTATTCAACGAATGAATTTCTATTCAACACATGAATGTTTTCTATAGTTCGTATATATAAAATAAAATTGTGATTTTTATTGTAAAAATAATTTATTTAAAACACGAATACCATTCAACACATGAATTTCTATTCAACGAATGAATTTCTATTCAACACATGAATGTTTTCTATAGTTCGTATATATATAATAAAAATGTGATTTTTATTGTTAAAGCAATTTATTTAAAACACGAATACCATTCAACACATGAATTTCTATTCAACGAATGAATTTCTATTCAACACATGAATATTTTCTATAGTTCGTATATATAATAAAAATGTGATTTTTATTGTTAAAGCAATTTATTTAAAACACGAATACCATTCAACACATGAATTTCTATTCAACGAATGAATTTCTATTCAACACATGAATGTTTTCTATTCAACACACGAGTATAGTTTCAACACATGAAAATAATTCTAACACATGAATATTATTCAAAATTTCGGCAGCATAACGGCAGGGTAGTTAAAACCGGGGTCGTCCCTAGTACAACTCCTCGCTCTACCTTAAATCCTCGCAGCTTTTGACAATGGGGATTTCATGCATCTAGTTCGCACGCAGGCGGCATGTATATTTTTTCTTTTCCGCAAACTAATCCTATGTGGTTTCAACCAAATAATTCTCAACCACAAATGGGTATTTTTCAACCGTAATCAATCAATTTCAACCACAAATAATTCTAATCAACCATTCGCTATCAACCAATTTTTACACCAATCACAACCAATAAATATCGTCCAATGTTTTTGGACGAGGGGCGTATATATATAAGTATATTTCACTTCCATTTCAACACATATATAATTTTTACAACGCATATATAACTTATACATCGAACGTAGAACTTATACAACGCTTATGCATGAGGTGTACAACGCTTATATAACTCATACATCGACTATATAATTTATACATCGTCGTTTTCCATATTGTTTATAATTCAGAAATCTCACATTGGGTTCCACTCCACCAAAAATAGCAGAAGGCTCAGAAAAATATCTGGTCTCTTCTAGAATGTAGAAGACGTCCGCATGAGTCCATTGTCTCTTATTTTACTGAATTTCGTCAACAAACGAAAAAGATATGATTTTTACAGTGAAATCAAAAACCGTAGAGCTTTAAAGTTCTATAGAATAGTTTAAAATAATTTCAGCTGTACCTCTCTGAAGTTGTTCAAAACTACGTATTGATTTTTCACAAAATCCGAAGCACTTGAACGCGATCGGCCTGCGCCACCTTGACGCGCTAGGAGAGGCGCCCAGATCGATGCCAGGTGGGTCCCACTCGGTGGCGGGGATGAGGCAGGGCGGCTGTAACAACCCGAAAATCTGGGCCAGTTTAAAATTTTTATTTTGGCATTTTTAGCGAATTTTGATTATTTAAAATAGATTATTTTAAATAATATCGACGAGAAAATTTCTTTTGAATAAAATTCAATCGTATATAGTTATATGGATCGACGATAGAATATAAATATTAATTTATATTTATAAAAGTAATTGAAAATGGCCTGTAGTTCGATAATTCGATTTCAAACTTCAATTGAATGTACCGGGTGCAAAACAATCCTGATTTTAGTGAAACCAAAAATCATAGGATCTATTTGATAATATCTTTCCAACGAATCCGAAAAATCGAAATTTCATAGCGGGAATCAAAAGATATGTCCAGTTGAAAATTCTGAATAGTCGCTATGGAATTTGGGCCCTTAAAAATAGACATTTTGCAAACTACCTCAGATTTCAACGAAACCACTTTTGTTGGATCCGTGATGTCAAGTTATTGCTAGATTCCAATTTTCACAATTTTTCGAATCAATATGTGAGCGTGGCAAAGGAAAACGCATTTGACCAGTTTTAGTTGATTTTAATCGACTGGAAAATGGCCATTTTTCAAACGATCTCAGAATTCGACGAAACTAGTTTTGTTTGGACCGTATCGTCAATACGAAGTTAGAAAATATTTTTCGGGAATTTTTAGAGTTCGTATGTGACCCCGGTAAATTGAAATGCGCGTTCAAATTCAATATATAGAGTTATATTTTGATTTTGACGAAAACTGATCGAAACGATCGAATCAGCTTACGATACATATCCCATTGTGTTCGGAATGGGGGTAATTAGCTATGGACGACAGGCGGTGGGCCTCGTTTAGGGGTCGAATAAAAAAGTCAACTTTTTGAAATTAAAAATAATAAATATTTATATAAATCCTTTACTCTCTCTCTCTCACTTTCTTTCTACCGTTCGAAAAAAAAAACCTAAGCCCTAACTCGAGATCGGCGGAACCCCTCATGACACCGCACCCCCCCCCCCAGTCGCCTCCGCCGTCACCCCCTCCCCCACTTCTGCTCCTCCTCCTCCATGTGACAGCGCCCTCCCCCCTCGTTCGATCCAGGACGAAGACCTTGCCCCCTTTTTTCCAAACCGTCGCCTAACCACCTCCACCCCCCGAAGCACCCGTCGCGCCTCCGACTGAGGGGCCCCCTCCTCCCGCTCCTCTCTCTTCTTCCAACTGAAAGTAGCCCGACGCCAAGATTCCAGCCCCCTCTTCGACTGTAAGCCTTTAATTTGTTCAATTTGGTTAGTTATTTATTTTTACTTATTTAAAATAACTAGTTTTAAATAAAAAATCAGTTTTTGTTAAAGGAATTCGCATTTTAAAAATTAGATTGTTATGAACAGAAAAGATATGATTTTTAAAATAGAAAAGATATGATTTTTATATATTGAATAGCGAAGTAAAAATTCGATTTTTATATATTGAATAGCGAGGTAAAAATTCGATTTTTATATATTGAATAGCGAAGTAAAAAATTTGATTTTTATATATTGAATAGCGAAGTAAAAATTCGATTTTTATATATTGAATAGCGAAGTAAAAATTCGATTTTTATATATTGAATAGCGAAGTAAAAATTCAATTTTTATATATGTAGTGGCTACGGGGAATGAAAGTGACAAAAGGCGAAAAAGATGAAGATTTCTATAAATGAAGTGTCGTGAAGTTGGGATAGCTTTCGGTGAGAACTTCTCACCTTTTAAATTTTCTTTTTCTAGTTATATATATATATATACTAGGATGCAGACGGTGTTTAGTAGCACCCGACACCCATCATCCACAGACCATGGATGGCTTGTTTGTTTAATTGTTTGGTTGTGTAATTGGTTAGAGTATTTGGTTTGAATTGAATTGTTTGGTGAAATGAAATTGATTTGATTGATGTGTGAATGGCGTGGGCCTTCACTAGACCGGGGATAAGGCTAGGCCTTGTCCCGTTTCTAGTATCGTGTCGTTATGCCGCCGAAATTTTCTAAAAGTAAGTTAGAAAAATAAAGATAACATTTTATTTAATAAATGAACCGAATAGAATATTCATAGGTTGAATAAAATAGTTTGATCGTTAAAAATATAATTTTTAACGTGAATGTGAATAAATAAATATTCATTTACAAACCGGACGGTTTGTTTATGTACACCTATTTGAAGGACATTGATTGGGGCGATAAATTTTACACATCGCCCAACTGCACAAATAAAAATCTGTGTTTGATTGCTTGAAACCCCACATGGGTATTGGGATGATATTTGATGTACACTAATCCCGATTGTTTAGTTGTATGTCGATCGATTGATCGACAGGCTATTATAAGCGTTGAATATTTATATTTGATGCTTATGCAGTGTAGAATGCACTTTGGATGATGGTTGATTATTCATCGTTGTTAATATATACATGTGTTGTAGAAAATCCATATAATTAACATTATATGGTAATTGATTGGGCCTCATTCCAGTTTTAAAATAGAAATATTTGAAAAAGAAATATTTGAAATAGAATATTTGAAAATAGGAATATATGAAGCCGTATTGATTAGATTGACGCCATTTTGACGTGAACGATATTTATATCGATTTTATTCATTTTATAAGGAATATCGAAAGTGATTTCAAAATCTGATATTTTGAAAAGAATTGAATATAAACGAATTCGAATTGAAATTGAATATAAATGAATTCGAATTGAAATTGAATATAAACGAATTCGAATTGAAATTGAATATAAACGAATTCGAATTGAAATTGAATATAAACGAATTCGAATTGAAATTGAATATAAACGAATTCGAATTGAAATTGAATTGAATTGAAAACGAACTGAAATTGAATTAGAAATCAATTTGAATTGAAATCAATTTGAAATCAATTTGAAATGAATTGAAAATGAATTTAAATTGGAATATTCAATTTTGATTTGAAATTGAATATGAAGTTGAAACCGTTTTGAAAATGAATTTAAAACGATTTATAAAGCACGTTTTGAATTGAAATCGACGAAGTATATATTATATATATAATATAATGGCCTGAATAGAACGCGCCGCGCCGCGGCAGTTCGCGAATTTCGACCATTGACTTCGAACGGATATTCCGGGAGATCCGACCGTCGGATTCTCCTAAAACCGGAACCGTTGGGTTCGTATCGAAAATAGATTTCTAAAGAATATTAGAAATTAGAAATCTAATGGTTGGATTTGGGATTATGTCCAAATCAAATTTGAAAAAGGTCGCTATAAGTGCAGTTCGAGGGCCGTTGATGGAAATCGACTGTACGGGCCTTGATAAAATTATTAAAAATAGTAATAATTTGTGTAAAATCATAAGAAATGATTTAGAAAGAATCGGGATGAAAAACTCCATATTTGAAAAGATAAAAATAGATTTTTATCAAAATATACTAGTTTTGAACTAGATCTATAATTCTATTTATTTTTAAATAAATAAATTGAATTTGAAATGGTTTTGAAAATAACCAAAATTTCCAATAATTGCATTGGAATGGATTTGAATCGAAATTGTCTTCGGAATATTTCGATGTTGGATTTCGTAATTATACAGATGTTGTTATGGAAATTTGAAAGATATAGATATATATATCGTTATTTCCAATACGATATCTGTTGGTCGTAGAATTTGATATTGAATATAAGCCGATATATTTTCTATTCAGAGCCTTGTATTTAATATCAAATATGATTTGGGTTTGTCGTGAATGGTGTCTTGACTAATACTGTTCTTGAACCCAGTTGAAAGAGGATTAAATCTTTTTATTTGGATTTAATGAAGTGTACCAATTAAATAATATTTAATTGGAATTGAATTGATATTGATTTTTGGGTTTATCGTGGACAGTGTTTTAAATAACACTCGTTCTTTAACCCGATAATTAATGAAATGTGACTATGGGTTTATCGTGAACGTGTTTTAAATGACACTGATTCTTTAACCCAGTTAACGATTAAAACTAAGTGGAGTTTTAATGAATCTTTAATTAGATTGAAATAATCGAGAATGGAGTATCACCTGTTTTGCTCCAGGCGTTAGTTAAATCTTTAATTAGATTTGAACGTGAAATGGTAATTGAATTTACCGATAACACCGTGGTGTTAGATATGAAGTATAACCAGTTTTATTTCATGGGATGAATAGGTTGGGATTGGGAAATTAAAACAAATGATTACTTCGGTAAGGTTCGTTAATCCCGACTAGTTGAATCGAAATTCAAAAGATGATTAAAGAATAAATTCAAGGAATTTATCTTGGATAAAATTAATGGGAACCTTTCCCTATGAATGCGAAATTTAGAAACTAACTGTCGGTTAGCTAAGCAGAATGGTTTTCTGGATATTGACCTGATGTTGGTTTCGGCCTTCGGGGTTAATATTTGGGGAATTATTCTCTTGATTAATTTACAGTTAGTGACTGATGAATTGGAATGAGGCGTATGTTGTGTTTGTGTAACACTTATTTAAAATATACGCGAGTTATTCGGAACGACCGGGTTTATCCTATTCTGAATAACTGATACGACGATAAGTCGATGATGAAGACGATGGTCGAAGACCGGAGGTCTTCTCGTCGTTTGGTTGATTACTGATGATCTTGATTGGGCTGTACACCCAAGAAGATGGAAACAGTTGGTGATCGTCCAGACGTACTTGGAGATCGATGGATATGCGAGGTACTAGGTGCCTCCAGCTTTGTTCTGGCCCAGAACGAACTTGTAAATGGACTGTGGGTCTGATATTGGATTTCATTCTGTCTGACTGATATCGGTTGCATAGAATGGTTTGCCTGTGTGGCATGCTAAGATGCAATTGATCGAGGCTTCTGTTGAAAAGCAAAGTCTTGTGGTGATGATCAAAGCACAGCCTGTGTGGCACAGCTTTGTGTAACTTGAATTCGCGAGCCTCACACCCCAGTTGTGAACCAAAAACGGGAGATGGACCTTAGGGTGGGCGTGCATTTCTTTATAGCTAGGGTGGTGTCAGTGACCTACCAGCCCTAACATTTATATACTTTTCACCTGTGTGGTCGTTGCTGTTGCGAGGCGCCTCGGTTTGATCGGACGATCCGGGTCTGATGGAGTCATTCGTTGGCTCATTTACGCCCCAAAGGGCGGGGAAACGTAGTGTTCAGGCATAATAATCCACATCGGTGGACCGGCCCTGACGATCCAAGGGGCAGTTGCGGCTGTTCCTGAGGGGCAGGCTAGAGCGTCTCGAATCGGTTGAGGACTATCTTTTGCCTCGGTTCATAGATGGAAACCCAATTTCCAAATACGTGACTTTGCGATTTTGATTGTAAAACCTATATATGGCGACATAGTGGTATGGGGCATTCATGCCGCCTATGATTGATACTTATGATTTGAAGTTGTTTTATACACTATACACTTATAATAGTATCAAATGATTTCTTTTAAACGTATCAAGCATTCTTGGCTATTATAAGGTAAAAACCCTATCCCCCGGCTTGTGTTGCATTGTGTGATAGGACATGGGTCTTATAATAGCTTCATTTTTCTTTATTTAGCATTGCGCTGTTCGTTTTATGCACTGGTATTCTTGGGAGGAAACCCGTTCCGTGTTATACGGCGTGGTCCCTTGATTTACCTAACTTTAAAATAAAGATTAATAACTGTTTTAGTTCTCACACCAGTCACATGACTGACCTGGAGTTTGTTGTTTTAACCTAAACTCTGGGTGCCCCTATTTTGACACGGGCAGCTAGCAGTTTTGGTTTTGCAGATTTATATTCACAGGATCCTGGTTTACAACTGGAATGATATCCGGAAAGCTTTGTATCCGTATATCTCCTCTAGTTGTGTATTGTATTATTTTCCGCTGCTATGTAATTTATTGTAATCTCTGATATTTCTGTGTAATATTTATTCATTTATACTCTATATATTCTTGTATTCTGATGCATTGTTGTAATATACAATGAAATGTTCTTCCGTCTGCGTTCTGATTTGTCGTGTTCTCAAACGATAGGGCGTTTCGAACGGTCTGGGTCGGTTTAGCGACTGGTTCGGACCGAGCGAAATTCCTTTTCGTAACAGTTGGTATCAGAGCTTTGGTTTACAAAGCTCAGAGAACATGACACATTAGAACCATACGAAAGAATTCATCAGAAACTGGATTAGTAATATCCAACGGGAATGACTCGTTAGAGATGGGATCAGTAGCATCCTAGAACGAGTGTGAAGAGTATATTTTTAAAGTGAAAACAAATTTTGTTTTGGAAATTTAAATCAATTATTTGTATTTGATTATTTATTTGTATTGATTAGGATAGTCCGGTATATAGAGATTTTGCATATACGTCTTGCAAACGTGTGTTCGAAATTTTAATATATTGGATTGATACAGAATCACACTCTAGTCGCCCGGAGATGATTCTGATGATGAGGCCTCATCATCAGTATTTATATTCGAGTGACGAAAGTGAGATTTCCATATATTTCCTATTGACTGGTGTGAGAACCAAAATTAGATAGGGCCTATTGTTGTGATTTGGCATCAAAAATCTGATTTTTGACTATATATCAAAGTTATGAATTTCAAATGATAATTCACTAATTGATTGCTGATTGTGTTGTTTGATTATTGGTTGATTAATTAAAATTTAAACCATTTAGCCAAATTGTATCAAATAGTGAATATTATTGAAATTTGGTCGCATTTTCTTGCATATACTTGTACTTACATTGAACAGGTCATCGCAAGGAGGCTAGAGCAGAGAATAAAATTTGTTTGCCCGACAAGTAGGTACATGCTTACTACATAATTTACTGTTTTGTTTGGTTGATGATGATTTTATGAGCCTATTGGCTTTTTCTTTTTCTTTTTGAGATCAGAAGGCCTGTATGGCAATTTCGGGATTTTCCCGTGGCTCCCGGTGCAGGGGAGGTTATGGCGAAATTTTTCGAAAATTCCGGGTGTTAGCCAAATTTTTGAAAATTTGAAAATTCTCAGAAACTGAAAAGTTAGAGAATAGAAGCCAGATTGAACGTAGAGTTGATTAATCAAACCACTTTCGACTTTATTCCTTTTCAGGGACGAAAAGTTTTAAGTGGGGGAGATTGTAACAACCCGAAAATCTGGGCCAGTTTAAAATTTTTATTTTGGCATTATTAGCGAATTTTGATTATTTAAAATAGATTATTTTAAATAATATCGACGAGAAAATTTCTTTTGAATAAAATTCAATCGTATATAGTTATATGGATCGACGATAGAATATAAATATTAATTTATATTTATAAAAGGAATTGAAAATGGCCCTGTAGTTCTATAATTCGATTTCAAACTTCAATTGAATGTACCGGGTGCAAAACAATCCGGATTTTAGTGAAACCAAAAATCATAGGATCTATTTGATAATATCTTTCCAACAAATCCGAAAAATCGAAATTTCATAGCGGGAATCAAAAGATATGTCCAGTTGAAAATTCTGAATAGTCGTTATGGAATTCGGGCCCTTAAAAATAGACATTTTGCAAACGACCTCGGATTTCGACAAAACCACTTTTGTTGGATCCGTGATGTCAAGTTATTGCTAGATTCCAATTTTGACAATTTTTCGAATCAATATGTGAGCGTGGCAAAGGAAAACGCGTTTGACCATTTTCAGTTGATTTTAATCGACTGGAAAATGGCCATTTTTCAAATGATCTCAGAATTCGACGAAACTAGTTTTGTTAGGACCGTATCATCAATACGAAGCTAGAAAATATTTTTCGGGAATTTTTAGAGTTCGTATGTGACCCCGGTAAATTGAAATGCGCTTTCAAATTCAATATATAGAGTTATATTTTGATTTTGACGAAAACTGATCGAAACGATCGAATCAGCTTACGATACATATCCCATTGTGTTCGGAATGGGGGTAATTAGCTATGGACGACAGGCGGCGGGCCTTGTTTAGGGGTCGAATAAAAAAGTCAACTTTCTGAAATTAAAAATAATAAATATTTATATAAATCCTTTACTCTCTCTCTCCTCACTTTCTTTCTACCGTTCGAAAAAAAAACCTAAGCCCTAACTCGAGATCGGCGGAACCCCTCACGACACCGCACCCCCCCAGTTGCCTCCACCGTCACCCCCTCCCCCACTTCTGCTCCTCCTCCTCCACGTGACAGCGCCCCCCCCCCCCCCTCGTTCGATCCAGGACGAAGACCTTGCCCCCTTTTTTTCCAAACCGTCGCCTAACCACCTCCACCCCCCGAAGCAGCCGCCGCGCCTCCGACTGAGGGCCCCCCTCCTCCCGCTCCTCTCTTTTCTTCCAACTGAAAGCAGCCCGACACCAAGATTCCAGCCCCCTCTTCGACTGTAAGCCTTTAATTTGTTCAATTTGGTTAGTTATTTATTTTTACTTATTTAAAATAACTAGTTTTAAATAAAAAATCAGTTTTTGTTAAAGGAATTCGCATTTTAAAAATTAGATTGTTATGAACAGAAAAGATATGATTTTTAAAATAGAAAAGATATGATTTTTATATATTGAATAGCGAAGTAAAAATTCGATTTTTATATATTGAATAGCGAGGTAAAAATTCGATTTTTATATATTGAATAGCGAAGTAAAAATTCGATTTTTATATATTGAATAGCGAAGTAAAAATTCCATTTTTATATATTGAATAGCGAAGTAAAAATTTGATTTTTATATATTGAATAGCATAGTAAAAATTCGATTTTTATATATTGAATAGCGAAGTAAAAATTTGATTTTTATATATGTAGTGGCTACGGGGAACGAAAGTGACAAAAGGCGAAAAAGATGAAGATTTCTATAAATGAAGTGTCGTGAAGTTGGGATAGCTTTCGGTGAGAACTTCTCACCTTTTAAATTTTCTTTTTCTAGTTATATATATATATATATACTAGGATGCAGACGGTGTTTAGTAGCACCCGACACCCGTCATCCACAGACCATGGATGGCTTGTTTGTTTAATTGTTTGGTTGTGTAGTTGGTTAGAGTATTTGGTTTGAATTGAATTGTTTGGTGAAATGAAATTGATTTGATTGATAAGTGAATGGCGTGGGCCTTCACTAAACCGGGGATAAGGCTAGGCCTTGTCCCGTTTCTAGTATCGTGCCGTTATGCCGCCGAAATTTTCTAAAAGTAAGTTAGAAAAATAAAGATAACATTTTATTTAATAAATGAACCGAATAGAATATTCATAGGTTGAATAAAATAGTTTGATCGTTAAAAATATAATTTTTAACGTGAATGTGAATAAATAAATATTCATTTACAAACCGGACGGTTTGTTTATGTACACCTATTTGAAGGACATTGATTGGGGCGATAAATTTTACACATCGCCCAACTTCACAAATAAAAATCTGTGTTTGATTGCTTGAAAACCCACATGGGTATTGGGATGATATTTGACGTACACTAATCCCGATTGTTTAGTTGTATGTCGATCGATTGATCGACAGGCTGTTATAAGCGTTGAATATTTATATTTGATGCTTATGCAGTGTAGAATGCACTTTGGATGATGGTTGATTATTCATCGTTGTTAATATATACATGTGTTGTAGAAAATCCATATAATTAACATTTAATGGTAATTGATTGGGCCTCATTCCAGTTTTAAAATAGAAATATTTGAAAAAGAAATATTTGAAATAGAATATTTGAAAATAGGAATATATGAAGCCGTATTGATTAGATTGACGCCATTTTGACGTGAACGATATTTATATCGATTTTATTCATTTTATAAGGAATATCGAAAGTGATTTCAAAATATGATATTTTGAAAAGAATTGAATATAAACGAATTTGAATTGAAATTGAATATAAACGAATTCGAATTGAAATTGAATATAAACGAATTCGAATTGAAATTGAATATAAACGAATTCGAATTGAAATTGAATATAAACGAATTCGAATTGAAATTGAATATAAACGAATTCGAATTGAAATTGAATTGAATTGAAAACGAACAGAAATTGAATTAGAAATCAATTTGAATTGAAATCAATTTGAAATCAATTTGAAATGAATTTAAAACGAATTTAAATTGGAATATTCAATTTTGATTTGAAATTGAATATGAAGTTGAAACCATTTTGAAAATGAATTTAAAATGATTTATAAAGCACGTTTTGAATTGAAATCGACGAAGTATATATTATATATATAATATAATGGCCTGAATAGAATGCGCCGCGCCGCGGTAGTTCGCGAATTTCGACCATTGACTTCGAACGGATATTGCGGGAGATCCGACCGTCGGATTCTCCTAAAACCGGAACCATTGGGTTCGTATCGAAAATATCTTTCTAACGAATATTAGAAATTAGAAATCTAATGGTTGGATTTGGGATTATGTCCAAATCAAATTTGAAAAAGGTCGCTATAAGTGCAGTTCGAGGGCCGTTGATGGAAATCGACTGTACGGGCCTTGATAAAATTATTAAAAATAGTAATAATTTGTGTAAAATCATAAGAAATGATTTAGAAAGAATCGGGATGAAAACTCCATATTTGTAAAGATAAAAATAGATTTTTATCAAAATATACTAGTTTTGAACTAGAACTATAATTCTATTTATTTTTAAATAAATAAATTGAATTTGAAATGGTTTTGAAAATAACCAGAATTTCCAATGATTGCATTGGAATGGATTTGAATCGAAATTGTCTTCGGAATATTTCAATGTTGGATTTCATGATTAAACTGATGTTGTTATTGAAATTTGAAAGATATAGATATATATATCGTTATTTCCAATACGATATCTGTTGGTCGTAGAATTTGATATTGAATATAAGCCGATATATTTTCTATTCAGAGCCTTGTATTTAATATCAAATGTGATTTGGGTTTGTCGTGAATGGTGTCTTGACTAATACTATTCTTGAACCCAGTTGAAAAAGGATTAAATCTTTTTATTTGGATTTAATGAAGTGTACCAATTAAATAATATTTAATTGGTATTGAATTGATATTAATTTTTGGGTTTATCGTGGACAGTGTTTTAAATAACACTCGTTCTTTAACCCGATAATTAATGGAATGTGATTATGGGTTTATCGTGAACCGTGTTTTAAATTACACTGATTCTTTAACCCAGTTAACGATTAAAACTAAGTGGAGTTTTAATGAATCTTTAATTAGATTGAAATAATCGAGAATGGAGTATCACCAGTTTTGCTCCAGGCGTTAGTTAAATCTTTAATTAGATTTGAACGTGAAATGGTAATTGAATTTACCGATAACACCGTGGTGTTAGATATGAAGTATAACCAGTTTTATTTCATGGGATGAATAGGTTGGGATTGGGAAATTAAAACAAATGATTACTTCGGTAAGGTTCGTTAATCCCGACTAGTTGAATCGAAATTCAAAAGATGATTAAAGAATAAATTCAAGGAATTTATCTTGGATAAAATTAATGGGAACCTTTCCCTATGAATGTGAAATTTAGAAACTAACTGTCGGTTAGCTAAGCAGAATGGTTTTCTGGATATTGACCTGATGTTGGTTTCGGCCTTCGGGGTTAATATTTGGGGAATTATTCTCTTGATTAATTTACGGTTAGTGACTGATGAATTGGAATGGGGCGTATGTTGTGTTTGTGTAACACTTATTTAAAATATATGCGAGTTATTCGGAACGACCGGGTTTATCCCATTCTGAATAACTGATACGACGATAAGTCGAAGATGAAGACGATGGTCGAAGACCGGAGGTCTTCTCGTCGTTTGGTTGATTACTGATGATCTTGATTGGGCTGTACACCCAAGAAGATGGAAACAGTTGGTGATCGTCCAGACGTACTTAGAGATCGATGGATATGCGGGGTACTAGGTGCCTCCGGCTTCATTCAGGCCCAGAACGAACTTGTAAATGGACTGTGTGTCTGACATTGGATTTCATTCTGTGTGACTGATATCGGTTGCATAGAATGGTTTGCCTGTGTGGCATGCTAAGATGCAATTGATCGAGGCTTCTGTTGAAAAGCAAAGTCTTGTGGTGATGATCAAAGCACATCCTGTGTGGCACAGCTTTGTGTAACGTGAATTCGCGAGCCTCACACCCCGGTTGTGAACCAAAAACGGGAGACGGACCTCAGGGAGGGCATGCGTTTCTTTCTAGCTAGGGTGGTGTCAGTGACCTACCAGCCCTGACATTTATATACTTTTCACCAGTGTGGTTGTTGCTGTTGCGAGGCGCCTCGATTTGATCGGACGATCCGGGTCCGATGGAGTCATTCGTTGGCTCATTTACGCCCCAAAGGGCGGGGAAACGTAGTGTTCAGGCATAATAATCCACATCGGTGGACCGGCCCTGACGATCCAAGGGGCAGTTGCGGCTGTTCCTGAGGGGCGGCCTAGAGCGTCTCGAATCGGTTGAGGACTATCTTTTGCCTCGGTTCATAGATGGAAACCCAATTTCCAAATACGTGACTTTGCGATTTTGATTGTATAACCTATATATGGAGACATAGTGGTATGGGGCATTCATGCCGCCTATGATTGATACTTATGATTTGAAGTTGTTTTATACACTGTACACTTATAATAGTATCAAATGATTTCTTTTAAACGTATCAAGCATTCTTGGCTATTATAAGGTAAAAACCCTATCCCCGGCTTGTGTTGCATTGTGTGATAGGACATGTGTAATGACCCAGATTTCTGTAACATCGGAGTTGACTATATACATCATACGTCCAACCCAAATATCACGAAAATACGGAACAATTTTTTTTAGAAGAAAGAGATAGAAGAAGAACATAAATAACAACACAGAATCTCACATCGCAGCGGAACAAAATATAATATATCATATCTTTGAAATACAAAAGCTCAACTGTATAACATATACTTATCAGAGTACAACACTTACAACACAACGGAACAACACTATAACTAGATAACACTGAAGCCTCCTGCTCCAAGCACCTTTAGATATATCTGAAAAATCCTGAACTACTTGACTGCCCATACAAATATAGGCACCCAAGAGTTTAGGTGGAACAAAACAAAATAAACTCCGGGTCAGTCATGGGACTGGTATGTTTAAAACAGTTTCAGAAAAACTAAATGATATCTCATAAGACCACGCCGTATAACACGGAACGGGTTTTTCCCTTATGAGAATCCAAACACTTGATTTAACATTTCAAAATCCCTTTTGAAAGGAATGATAACTTTATATCAAAACTCGTTTGATATTATAATAGTGCCTAAATCAAGTAAATACAATCTTGTGGAACGTTTGCATCTCACGTTCCACATAAATAATATACAATCATAAACCGCAAGCACGTATTGGGTATTTGATTTCCAACTATGACAAGGTATGGAACCAACTTCCGCTGGTATATCTCTAGAGGAGAATATACCGAGTTCAACAAGAACATCTTGCAACTCAGCCACACATGACCGACCACTCATTTCGCTTGAGTGTATCGAATGTATATCACCAACGATTGGGATCAGCAACCGTTTCCCGAATGGGACAGCATCGACAATAGATTTTTAGAAGTAAATGAAACACTAGATCAGGTGATTATACACCCTAATAGGTGCGACCTACATAGCCATGCTGCTTGCCCGATTTCTGTCATTTACCGGTTGATGAGGCCAGAGGCTACGATTTATCATCACACCAGATTCACTTCGAATGTCACATCGTCAAATCCATCAAATCACCGATTGACGTCCTCAATAGTACATTACGTGTTAGCTAAAAGAAGTTTCCTTCTCCGCTTCCACTCTTGGTACGGTTGAAGAAATCAATGTACGTGACCTTTCTGGAAATACTCTGTCAGACATTCATCCATACAGGTCACCCAGGAACAGGATGAACTGAAGGCACTATTTCTATTAATAGAAAAAGTCCTTGCACTCTACTCCGTCTTCGATTATCTTTATATAATCTGATTCGCACGCTACTGCCAATACGGAGTGGTTCTTCGGATAATAATCCAACCGGTCTCTCCATATTGGCAACGATGGTCAAAACTCCGATAGTCTGTGATTTAACTATCGAATAAAAACAAGTGTTTCGATAGTCGATGATTTAACTATCGAATAAAACAAGTGTTCATCCAAACATCCAACAATCACTGAGCCTTTAATTAATATTCCATTAATTAAATCTCTTCTCTATTTCTTTATCAATATTTGTTAACCAAATATTTTCAATAACCATATTGGCCTGTTACATTATTTGGAAAACATTTCCGAATATCGCCTTCCTTTATTTTCTAAACTTAGAAAATATCTTCTATTTATAATTGGAAAATATTCCACTTACTTATCTCTTTTCCGATCTCGTTTATTTCTATACTTAGGAAATATTTATTATTCTATTTCCCAGCTTACACTTATTTGGGTTAAAACGGATGTTGTGTAAAACATCGTTACGACAACCCAAATACTATATTAAACTAACTCTTATCTAACATTGATCTTCGAGCCTGAAATCTTACTGTTCATTTGTTAATAATGCAATCAATCAAGTTAGGGTATAACTACCTCTCAGACCTTGACTGAATAACATTTATAACGTCAAAACAGATATGACTACTTACTCGAACAATCAATAACATACAACTACTTCTTTACCTTTAAACACGTATACACTTTTTCTTTCTATTCTTACTAGATTTTATTCTTATACTTCCTTTTTGATTATACTATTCTATTTCTAAGTTCGTTTTCTTATCGACTTCTATATATATCGGTACGTTGATTTCTAACTATCAAATTATCTTAAAAATATTCTATCTCCTTAAATTCCCGGAAAAATTCGCCATAACCTCCTTTGTACCGGGAGCATCGGGAAATTTCAAATAGCTTTCCCGGTCCTTCTCATCTCAAAAAGAAAAAGAAAAAGCCAAGCGGCTTGCCGATACGGCGCATAAAATCTCATATATGAATTAAATACGTACCTTTTTGTCGGGCATTCTATTTATTTCACTTCTATACTTTATTCCATACCTGTCTCTTGTATATTTATGCCTGTCCAATCTATTTTAACTATACCAATCGTTTTAACTCAATTTGTTAATTAAATCTGTTACTCAACTTTTCAGTCTATTTCACCTTCATATTTGAACATGACATGTTCAAATATATTTTAACTGCATATTAACAAATTCTAATTATACTCATACTCTCGTTTCCTTATCGACTTCTCTATTCAAATTCCAATTCAATTCTATTTGAATTCTCTTTATTTAAAACTTCATTTGAATTCTATTTTCAAATTCTATAGTTTAAAGTCCATTTGAATTCTCTATTCAAATTTTATAGTTTAAAGTCCGTTTGAATTCTATATTCAAATTCTATAGTTTAAAGTCCATTTGAATTCTATATTCAAATTCTATAGTTTAAAGTCCATTTGAATTCTATATTCAAATTCTATAGTTTAAAGTCCATTTGAATTCTATATTCAAAGTCTATTTGAATTCTCTACATTATTTATAAACAACGTTTATAACTTCAATTCAAATCCCACCTTTCCATTTGTAAACAACGTTTATAAATTCAATTCAAATCCCATATTTTCATTTATAAAAAAGTTTATAAAATCAATACTCATTTTATATATCTTCAAAA
Organism: Allium sativum; assembly: GCA_030737875.1. NCBI lineage: Eukaryota > Viridiplantae > Streptophyta > Magnoliopsida > Asparagales > Amaryllidaceae > Allium > Allium sativum. The sequence goes on from CM060913.1 coordinate 684,304,112, forward strand.
CAAGTAAATATTTCCTATAGTTCATTAAAAATTCAAATTCTATTTATAAAAATAGAATTCACTTTTTAAATCTCAAATACCCTTTCAGGGTATTTTATAAATCAATATCCCAAGCCCCAGTGATATTTAAACAATCAAATCAACCAATTTTCAATCAATTGATTTTTAACACATCATATATGAATATATATGAAATCAAACAAACAAACAAACAGAATATATATATTTTTGAGGAATCCAGTTGGATTCCTCCAACCTGTTTTCCTGCATCCACAGACGTTAGTCAACAAAATAATACCCATCCTGCTTCGAGGCAGGATATCGCGGTATAGAAGGTCATCCACTATCATAGCGTGGGGCGTATAGGGTAATCATCCGCTAATGAAACCGCGGGCATCCGCTAATGAAACTGCGGGAATCCAACCAATCATCAACCCAATATATATATATATATATAATAGTCAACCAATCCTAAATAACTATATATATTTTAAAACAATCAGACAGCATTCAAACAAGCACAGACAATTATTTTAACTATATAAAAATAATTTCTAAATAAAAGGTGAGATTTACTCACCAGGTTTTCCATTTGTCGAATATCCGTTTTAAATTCCATGTTATCGCTATTACGAATCATCTCGAACAAATCCCTTTGTACCTACGATTTATTAAATGTAGCGATTAACATTTATTTAGATTAACAAATAAATAAACTTCTTATATATATCTCTTTTTTTTCTTTTCTTTCCTTTTTAATGGTTACTAAATCAATTTTAACACATATAATTAAAGTAATCTATGTATTTTAAACATTAAACCATTTATAAATTTAATGTTTTACTTAAATAAATAATTAACAAATTAATTACCTTCCTCAACATCCATAGCCGACCAAATCAGCCCGAAACTGTCATCATTTCCAATATGGCATTTCAACGAGCAACTCACAGACACTCCACCGTACAACCATTTAAATGCTTCACTCCCTTCCAATGATTACCAGAACTTCCAATTCGCCATAAAAGTGATGTCGACCTCGTCTGGAAGCTTCACAGCAACCCACGATGTCGATACTTCCTCCAGAACTCCTGCTATTCGAATCGCACAACTCCCAAATCTGCTTGCCGACATCGCTCTGACCCCCTATGCCATCGCGACTTCATCCCAGTTCAGCACCATCAATCTTCATCGAACCCTACTTCCTATCGCACTCGTCATCAAGTCAGAAACCCCCTTTCGTGTCCATTAACGAACCCTTCTGCGCCTTCAATCTTGCCGACGACTCTACCTCCTCTTGAAATCGTGAATGTCTTCAATTGTTATCGAGCCTAAGTGAAGTCGTGGACTTCGACTTGCGATGCTCCAGTTTAAATCGCGATGCCCCAAATTGATTTTGAGAATGAGGGAAATACTACAGCTTCGATTTGGAGCGTATTGAGGAGCGGCCATTCTTATTGTTTGGATTTTGAAGCTTTCGAATTCCTCTGAGCTGAAGGAAATGAATCGGGGAGATATAAGAAATTGGGTTGGGTAGTCGTGGTTTTAAATTGAACAGCAAGGCCTATTTACTTTGCTTTGTTGCTTTGGTAATGTCCACACAACAAAGATATTTTGTTTTTATTTTAATTTGTATCCTTTAAATTTAAATAACCCTTGACTCCGAACTCCTTTCTGAACCCAACAACTGTCAATTTTAGGGTAATACCCTTATTCCGGACACACTGGGATAGGTTACGAAGTCTGATTCGATCGTCTGTGGAAGATATTTATTTAAATTGATATAAATTAAATTTCAAATCATTTAAATTCTTCAATAATAATTTAATATTATTATTCTAATTCAAACAGGAGTTTGAATTAATTATCTGAACTGTTTTTTTTCAAATCATTTTTAACTTCGAATTCAGTTATTCGCTGATTCCTTATTTTGATAATTTAATATATTCGATATTAAATCGAAATTGATTATTAAATTGATAACTCAAATATAAAATTCCACTTATATTATCCACCCAATATTTAAATTAAATATTAAATATTCAAAAATTAACCCATAAGGATCCGGGTCATTACAATCTTCCCCACTTAAAATAATTTCGTCCTCGAAATTGCTAAGGTAGGAAAAGTGCTACAAACCCATTTATCTTTTCAAAACTTATTTATGTTGATACTCAACATTCAAACTTCCCTACGTAACCCTCTTTCGAATAAATCCCTATTCGATAACTCCTCCCTTCGAATAACTATATTCGATAATCTGTCTTTCGAATAACTAGATTCGAAAACCTTTCTTCGAATAAACTATATTCGATTTACTCTTATCAATTTACTTTTATCAATTAACTTTATTTGATTAGCTCTTTTCACTTAACTCCTTCCGAATAAGATATATTCGATAACTCCTTCGAATAACCAATATTCTATAACTCACTTCGATTAAACTAATCGATAACTCTTTTCGATTAAACTATAATCGATAACTCCTTTCGAATAAGCTATATTCGATAACTCCTTTGATTTACTAATAATCGATAACTCCTTCGATTAACTAATAATTGATAACTCCTTTCGAATAACCAAATTCGATAATTCCTTTCGAATAACCAAATTCGATAATTCCTTTCGAATAAACTATATTCGATAATTCCTTTCGAATAAACTATATTCGATAACTCCTTTAGTTCTATTCGAATAACTAATATTTGATTTAACTCCATTCGCTTGACTCTAGATCGCAACGATCACAATGGTTACGCCTGATTCCCTCAGGAAACATCCGACCGCCCTAGGCTATCTGCAGCCCTGCAAATTACGCTAGCAGTCGTACGAAATGGCAACTCATCCTGAGTAACTATGGTTGACTAACTCTATCTCAATAACTATATTCAATCAACTTTAATTGAATAACTAAAACTCAATTAAATCCTAATTCGATTAACTATGTTCAATTAACTCTATCTGGTTAACTCTTAATTTGAATAACAAATATTCGATAAATTCTAATTGAATGACTAATATTTAATTAACTCTACGGATTAACCCTAACTAATTAACTCTATCTGGTTAATTCTTACTCTAATCGATTTATTCTAACTCTAATCGACTTCTCCTATTCGAATAACTCCTATTGGATAACGTTTTTTTCATTTATAAAGATTTACTTTTAGTAACGGTTCTTCACTTTATAAATGTTCTCTTTAATAACGTTACTTCACTTATACAAGCGTTGTGTACCCCTTCTATTTAAAACTATCGGTGTTAAAAACCAATATCTCTTCTCTATATAAGTTCAGACTTATATATTCCATTTATCGAATGATAAATATTTAATTTAATTTATAAGCTGTTATTTATAAATTAATCTTTTCTATTTATCTGTTAAAAACAAATTTCCATTTTATATTCATCTTCTAAATATTCCTTTGATTAAATTCTATTTATTTAACAAATAAATATCCCATTTATAACATTCTATTTATTTTCTATAAATAAATAATTCCATTGAATCTATTTGTAAATGTTTTACAAATATTCCCTTTTAAATTCTATTTGTAAATGTTTTTTTACAAATATTTCTCCTTCTATTTGTTTACACATAACTTCCTTTGTATTTGTGTTACAAATATATTTCCTTTTTAACTCTTTTGGTTTTCCCTTTATTCAAACCGAATTCATATTTCATTCAAATGATTTTACTCAATTTATTCGTTTCGATCCATTTAACTTACTTAAGTTAAATTTAATTTCAACCATTCAAATTCCCATTAACTAGTTGCTAATTAACCATTTTGCCTATTTCACCCTTTTTATTTGAATATAACTTGTTCAAATATATGTCAACTTAATTATGAACTAATCTAATTATATTTTCAACTCGAGTTATATATTCGATTTCGAATATAAATTCTCAATCTCTTTCACTTATCCAAAAACCCAATTTCGATTCAAATTTCCTTTAACTAATTATTCCCCAATTTAGTTAATTCTATTTAACCATTTAAAAATATGATTTTTGTCTTAAAAATCATTTCACTTACTTCACTGGAGTTCATATTTATTTTATATCTCCAGTCTGGATTTTTTCAAATGTCAATTCGGATTTTGTTTCCTAAAAATCCTTTTATTTATTTATTTAAACCGTTATGGTTTTCTAATAGTTCTGGCGCTGCTTTTCTAAAAATTTGATTTTGACATAACTCAAAATCTATACGACAAAATCCAGATTTTTCTCTTTCATTATAAAACTATTATTTAACCGGTCCCGACGATTCTTGTTTCAAAGAATTCCGACTTCAATTGAGTTCTGTATACTAAATTGAAGTTCGAATCGCCAATTTGCGAACTGCCGTGCTATGGCGAGCTCGTTTTAATTATATTTATAAATATAAACGTTTTAACTTTGTTTATAATAAATTCAACTCCATTCTGATATATTTTTAGTATATATCCAATCCATTTCACATAGTATTCCCGATCTATTTCACTTCAAATATTCAAATCCTATATATTTACAATATTCAAATTCCATTTGAATTTCTTTATTCAAACTCTATATTATTTCCTTCTATTCAATTTCTTTTATTTGAATTTTCTTCTATTCAAATTCTATTTCAATTTCTTTTCTTCAATTTCTATTTGAAATCCTTTATTCAAATTCCATTTGAAATCCTTTGTTCAATTTAAATTCTATTTAAATTCCTTTGTTCAATTTCCATTTGAAATCCTTTGAATTTAAATTCTATTTCAAACTTTATATTTTCTTTGAAATTCTATTTTCAACCTCCACTTTATATTCTCTTTGAAATTCTGTTTAACCAAATTCCATTTGAAATCTAATATTCAAATCTCTATTTGACTTTTCTTTATTCAAATCCATTTGAGTTCCCTTGAATTCAAATTCTATTTCAATTTTTCTTATACAATTTCTATTTGAATTATATATATATATTCAAATTCCTTTATTTTACTTCTATTTGAAATCTATATTCCAATTTCACATTTCAAAATTCCTTTGAAGTAATATAAATATATACATATATTTATACCTATCCCAAATTCAAAACATTTGAATTTTCAAACAGCTTGTTTCTTTTCAAACAAATTTCCATCAAAACTTTTCTAAGGCAGCAATTCATCACTTAGAAACTCGGAAATGAACACTGATGATGTTGCGACCATCATCAGAATTATTTCCCAGCCACTGAATGAGTTCAGTGCTATATTACGTTCAAAATCCATTAAAAAAAACATTTCCCAAACTCCCAGGATTTTAAATTCTGAATTCTGGTTGGAATTCAATTTCAATTTATCACATTTGTATATTTGATTTCATATACAAATTCCATTGGTTATATATATAAACTATTTCTGTTTTATAATATAATTTGATTATAATCCTAACAATCAACTCAACCATTTAAAACAATATCGTGTCCAATCTTCTGTTCAAGTGTTTATAAACTCCTATCGACATCGTGGCGTCCCACGATTCAACCAAAATTTATAATCCACTGAACAGACTAGTCAACACAATATAAAACAGTTTTTATATCAAATAACAAATACGCTCTCTCGTATATATATACACTCAACCCATTCTAGGATACTACTGACCCTATCTGTAATGAGCACATTCCAACAAGCCTAGGTATTCGCTCAACCTACGCTCTGATACCAAGTGTAATAATCCGACGAATTCCGGTAGGTTTGCAACCATCCCTTCATCCCCCAAGATAGCAGGGTAATACCCCACCGTGACTTACATTGGTACCCCAACACCACATTTTACGGCCAGCCTTTCGACTTCACAACCAACCCTCATTTTCAGGACATGTAGGGGTAAGAGTCTCCCGTTCGCCACCTAACGAAAAGCGAGAACCCCCTATCATGCGACACATGCCCCAAGCACGCAACATGGACTGGTATGAGTAAACAGTTTAAAACAGTTTCAGAAAAACTAAATGATATCTCATAAGACCACGCCGTATAACACGGAACGGGTTTTTCCCTTATGAGAATCCAAACACTTGATTTAACATTTCAAAATCCCTTTTGAAAGGAATGATAACTTTATATCAAAACTCCTTTGATATTATAATAGTGTCTAAATCAAGTAAATAAAATCTAGTGGAACGTTTGCATCTCACGTTCCACATAAATAATATACAATCATAAACCACAAGCACGTATTGGGTATTTGATTTCCAACTATGACAAGGTATGGAACCACCTTCCGCTGGCATATCTCTAGAGGAGAATATACCGAGTTCAACAAGAACATCTTGCAACTCAGCCACACATGACCGACCACTCATTTCGCTTGAGTGTATCGAATGTATATCACCAACGATTGGGATCAGCAACTGTTTCCCGAATGGGACAGCATCGACAATAGATTTTTAGAAGTAAATGAAACTCTAGATCAGGTGATTATACACCCTAATAGGTGCGACCTACATAGCCATGTTGCTTGCCCGATTTCTGTCATTTACCGATTGATGAGGCCAGAGGCTTCGCTTTATCATCACACCAGATTCACTTCGAATGTCACATCGTCAAATCCATCAAATCACCGATTGACGTCCTCAATAGTACATTACGTGTTAGCTAAAAGAAGTTTCCTTCTCCGCTTCCACTCTTGGTATGGTTGAAGAAATCAATGTACGTGACCTTTCTGGAAATACTCTGTCAGACATTCATCCATACAGGTCACCCAGGAACAGGATGAACTGAAGGCACTATTTCTATTAATAGAAAAAGTCATTGCACTCTACTCCGTCTTCGATTATCTTTATATAATCTGATTCGCACGCTACTGCCAATACGGAGTGGTTCTTCGGATAATAATCCAACCGGTCTGTAACACCCCACCTCCGTTAAGGTCACTCACAAAGGGAATGCCTTAACTTTGGTGGAGCATTTTAGTAAATAGAACAGAAACTTACAAGACAGATAAAACAGTACTTGAAATTTTTTTTACCTTTATTACAGCGGAAACAGAAATCAATATGGTTACATCCTTTCAAATCACAGAATTCAAGTACAAAATATCAGTCTTGTACAAAAGCCTTCAAAATGCATGGTTTAAAATCATAATCCCCATAGAACGGAAGCTATACAGAGCCAAGCCATACTTTAAGCACTTCAAGCAAAGAGAAATCCGGATCAAGCTAAAGTATTCCCTCCTTGGATAACCTGGGGGGAAACGGAAGAAAGGAGGCGAAACAACAAGGGTCAGACAAAAAGTCTGGCAAGTCCAGTGACTTTCAGCATATGAACAGATAATAATAATATGACATGAACATAAAACTGGATGAGAGATAACTGTAACAGGTGTAGCAGATATAACAGAAGAACAAAATGACATAAACTATTACTTCACACTTCTCTGCACTAATACTAGTATAACAGAATTAGGTGTCGCCCTAATGTCTAAACTAAAACAGGAACGGGTACAAAATAATTTAACAGAAAAAGAATACTAATAATGGGCCTTTACTACCCGATCAGAAACAGACAGAAGCAGAAACAGATTAATCCCTACGGAAACAGAATGTAGAATTAGGTGTACACTAGTAATGGGCCTTTACCACCCGAACAGACGGTACCACGCAAAAACAGACAGGTGTTACCACCCAACAGAAACAGACGGTACCAACAGAAACAGACGGTACCAACAGAAACAGACAGAACTAAGTGTACCCTAAAACCCTACCCCAAGCGATCGGCTCCCTAATACATAAATATCCTGTGTCGGCCCCACAGTAGGGTGTATCACTCCCTAAAGTGACAACCAATTGGCACAGACCTATTTACAGATGTAACGGCGTCTTACATCCTCAGAGGCAGACCGGGATCCATGCACGCACATGACCCGGTTGGAACGCACCATCAACACCCCTCGCCATTATCAGAATGAACCGCTTATAATTAGTTCAGTATGCGTGCCCGGACCCTACCTACTGTTGGGTCAAAGTTTTGATACCAGAAAGGGTTACTGACTAATATGGGTCCCAAACAACAGGTGACACAAGTAACTCCCCTCCTAACCTTGTGTCCCCAGACTAACAGATTTTAGTTTAACTTGTCTACAAGTTTCAGACATACAAAATTTAGATTAACTAGTTCACAGATCATGAAATCAAGTTAACAGGTTTTCAGACTAACGGATCAGATGTTCGGATTAACAGGCTTACAGATTAACTGGTTACAGATTAACAGACTTTGTATTGGGCCTACGGATTCACGAAACGGATTTATCAGATTCATTGGTCCAATTGGTTTAGCCTTACCCAACACGTTTTAAACATCTTCATTATCTCATATTTTCATTAATTAAATATTAATGCCCAAACCTCTCACATTAGACTGACAGTTTGCGGCTACTGGTTAGGCCGGTTGGTTCCGGGCAGGTTTCTGTCGCAAACTGAGTCTAACCTCGGGTTTCTAGCACGTTATGACTAACTTCTCACATTAGAACCTATTGTTTGCGACCACTGGATTATGCCGGGCGGTTCCGGGCAGAATTACGCCGCAAAATCATTCTAACCTCGAGTTAGCCATGTTTATCTTTGCGGCCAATTAATTAATGATTTACCATTTATACCCACGCCTAATATACATGTCAATTATTCATAACTATAGCCAATTCAAATTATGTCAATAGCGGACTAATTATACCAACTCAACAGATATAGCAGATAACAGATTTCTCAGATTAGGCGACTTAGCAGATTAAGCAAACTAGCAGATTTAGTATTTTCAACAGACTTAGCAGATGACAGATTTGGCAGATGAACAAATCTAGCAGACTAGGCAGTAGAGCAGAACTAGCAGATTAAGCAATATAACAGAACTAGCAGATTAGGCAATGTAACGCAACTAGCAAATTAGGCAAATATAACAAATTTACTCATTTCTTAAAGTTTCATACCTTGCCTAATTATAAATCTTGCCTAAGTTCACGTGCATAAATAATAGTCTTGATTCACAATATTATCATATACCCTATGTTTGTATTAAATTTACATAGCATAGATTATGATCATAACTTTACCATATATCATATGTTCCAAATTTTTATTAAACTTGCATAGTACAGAAGATCCATATAATTTATACCAAATATAGCCATAGATTACTATGCATGTCAAATATCCCAAAGGTCCCTTACTTAGGTGTTTATTTACATTAATAGATATCCTACTTTCATGTAAATCTTTATACCTAGGCCACATTCTCTTTATCCTAAATCATGTGTTCAATACAGTCTATATTTATGTTCAATTATATACTCAAATCAGTCACAGATCAGTCCAATTATGCCTTAGATTTATGTTCTAAGTTCCAAGTCCAACCTATGTTCTTTCCTCAAATCAATCACATATCGGTCATGCCCAATTTATGCACATTCATTTGATTGTCCCAAACATTTTAACGTATGTTGATCTCTTATGAGATTGGCTCAGGCTCGTGGTAGACTGGCTATAGAACAGAAAGAGGAAAGAGGTACCGAATAAAACAGATCAGATCAGAACAGAACAGATATAACCTCAGATTCAGATTTACAATTCATGTCAAAATCAGAATTAACGTTTATAGCGGAAAATAACTGTACTTGCCTTAATTGGATTAAAGAAAGAACTCTAGTTGTTGTAGAACCGTTGCAGAAGCTCTAATCTCTAATTGAATTTTAGGTTGATGTTGATTTTGTTCTAGTTTTGATTTCAGCAGAGTAGCAACGCCATTTTTAATTTTAATTTAGAACAGAGGCAGAGTAGAAGCAGAATAGAATTGTGTGCAGAGAAGGCTGGGTTTGGGGCTGTTTAAATAGGTTTAGGCAGACGAATCTAGACAGAAAACGAGACCAGATACATCAGAACGCACCCAGGCAGAAAAGCGGATTCGGGAGGCAGGTCGACCCCCAGGTCGACACTAGGGTTGACTCTAGGGTCGACCCCCTGGGGGCAGGTCGACTCTAGGGTCGACCCCCTGGGGGCAGGTCGACTCTAGGGTCGACCCCCTGGGTGCAGGTCGACTCTAGGGTCAACTCGCCAGTCGACCTGGTCTGTGCTGTTTAATTTTTTTTCTGAACTTTGGGAGGCCATAACTTGGTCATATGGACTCCGATTTACGAAATTTCGGACTCTATTTCGCGTATTTTTCCAAGACGAACGCAATGTCACAGCCCGTTTCCCTTGATTCTGATTTTATATTTTAATTATACTCAGATTTGTAGTTCTTAAGTTCACAGAAACTACGGGGTGTTACATTCTCCCCTCCTTAAAGGATTTCGTCCCCGAAATCTTCAAGTTAAGAAGAATGTGTCCTACCATCCAATCACACATCTACTCAGTCATCATCCACAAGCATCCATTGTCCTTAGAAATTTATAGTGCTGTATGACCATTTGCAAAAGTGTGTGTATATGTTCCTTATCTAATGCAAAGATCAGGCGGTCTACTGATTCAGTTGACCTCCTTAATGCGAATTATGTCAGTGCCATGAGTCCAATATGTATGCAATTTTCCTATTTGATACATATCATTTCTATATGAGTGTACAACCATCCACTCATATGCAACATCCATGTGCTGATTCAACCATTTTGCATCCATAAAAATTTAAAATGCTCACACATCCATATGCAGTATGAGAGTGTTTTCGAGCCGATCTAGTGCCTAGTGTGTGTATATGCGTCCACGAGCAACCACTAGCAACCACTTGCATCCACTTGCAACCATCAAACATAACATGTCTCAAACACATGTTTACACCCATTAGGATTCCTATCTATAAGTTGAACACTCGATCGATAGGATATAGTCGAGTGATGGAAGCGAGTACAGATAAAACAAAAACTTGATTCCTATCAGACATTGGTTGAGAAAATAATTCCCCTAAGTGTCAACCCAGAAGACCGAAATCAACATCAGATTGACACCCAGAGGGTTACCCTATTTAGACCATGTCAAAACTGGAAATCTTATCAGGAGTATTCAGATATTTACAGACTACTGGTACAGATCAGGTTCCCTAAGGATTCTTCGGAAGCTAAGCATGATAAAATCATATCCCACAAAACTCAGAATATATGCGTCATATTTGACGCCTAACACAGATATCCCTCAAACCTTAACTTAAAACAGATGAGTCATACCCTTTATGGGTTTGAGTCTACAACAGAATCAGAAACAATACTAGTATTCAAGTGCAGAGTATCAAGTACAGAATCAGAAAGAGTCTTAACTCCATAACCAGATAAGAAAATTAAACCTTCTACAGAAATTTTCCCTATTTCTATCCTATCCACTAGCCTTGAGAGTGTTTGCCTGCCCTCCAGAAGTTGGTCCTGTCCTCTGTCCTTGCCTTCGTTTCTTCGGGCAGTCCCTAGTAAAGTGCCCCATCTCACCACAGTTGAAGCAAGCACCCTCCCCTTCCTCTTTCGGTAATCCTTATTCAGATGAGTCGAGCTTCCATAAGTAAAACACTTTCCTCCTCCTTATCTTCAAACTTTCCTTCCTTCTTTTGTGTTTCCCTTTTGCCTCCATTGTGAACTAAGTCTATATGAGTTTCTCACCTTTGGGTTGTGCTCCTTAGCCAAACCTCATCATTCTCATCTTTACTATCCTTGTGTAACACGTTGACCAATCCATCGAAAGCTGCCTCCATCGCCCGGAAAAATCCTTCAAAGCTCTAAAGAAAACTAGCCGCAGGTGAAACTACTACAGCTATCGATGGAAGTCGGGCACTACTTTGCCCTTCGACGAGGTTACCTCCCAGAAAGCCGGGAGCCCCAGAGACTCAAGAAAGAAGGAAACAAGGATTCAAGCAGAGGATCAAAAGATAGATATATGGCTTAGGGGACTATGTTTTTCAAAATAAGCTTTACTTTTGAAAATACTTCCTTTTCAAAACCTTTTTGAAAATAGTTTTCAAAAATTCTTTATCAAATCCGGTAACCTTCAGCTCTGATACCAAGTGTAACACCCCACCTCCGTTAAGGTCACTCACAAAGGGAATGCCTTAACTTTGGTGGAGCATTTTAGTAAACAGAACAGAAACTTACAAGACAGATAAAACAGTACTTGAAAAAAAAATTAACTTTATTACAGCGGAAACAGAAATCAATATGGTTACATCCTTTCAAATCTCAGAATTCAAGTACAAAATATCAGTCTTGTACAAAAGCCTTCAAAATGCATGGTTTAAAATCATAATCCCCATAGAACGGAAGCTATACAGAGCCAAGCCATACTTTAAGCACTTCAAGCAAAGAGAAATCTGGATCAAGCTAAAGTATTCCCTCCTTGGATAACCTGGGGGGGAAACGGAAGAAAGGAGGCGAAACAACAAGGGTCAGACAAAAAGTCTGGCAAGTCCAGTGACTTTCAGCATATGAACAGATAATAATAATATGACATGAACATAAAACTGGATGACAAATAACCGTAACAGGTGTAGTAGATATAACAGAAGAACAGAATGACATAAACTATTGCTTCACACTTCTCTGCACTAATACTAGTATAACAGAATTAGGTGTCGCCCTAATGTCTAAACTGAAACAGGAACAAGTACAAAATAATTTAACAGAAACAGAATACTAATAATGGGCCTTTACTACCCGATCAGAAATAGACAGAAGCAGAAACAGATTAATCCCTACGGAAACAGAATGTAGAATTAGGTGTACACTAGTAATGGGCCTTTACCACCCGAACAGACGGTACCACGCAGAAACAGACAGGTGTTACCACCCAACAGAAACAGACGGTACCAACAGAAACAGACAGAACTAAGTGTACCCTAAAACCCTACCCCAAGCGATCGGCTCCCTAATACATAAATATCCTGTGTCGGCCCCACAGTAGGGTGTATCACTCCCTAAAGTGACAACCAATTGGCACAGACCTATTTACAGATGTCACGGCGTCTTACATCCTCAGAGGCAGACCGGGATCCATGCACGCACATGACCCGGTTGGAACGCACCATCAACACCCCTCGCCATTATCAGAATGAACCGCTTATAATTAGTTCAGTAAGCGTGCCCGGACCCTACCTACTGTTGGGTCAAAGTTTTGATACCAGAAAGGGTTACTGACTAATATGGGTCCCAAACAACAGATGACACAAGTAACTCCCCTCTTAACCTTGTGTCCCCAGACTAACAGATTTTAGTTTAACTTGTCTACAAGTTTCAGACATACAAAATTTAGATTAACTAGTTCACATATCATGAAATCAAGTTAACAGGCTTTCAGACTAACGGATCAGATGTTCGGATTAACAGGCTTACAGATTAACTGGTTATAGATTAACAGACTTTGTATTGGGCCTACGGATTCACGAAACGGGTTTATCAGATTCATTGGTCCAATTGGTTTAGCCTTACCCAACACGTTTTAAACATCTTCATTATCTCAGATTTTCATTAATTAAATATTAATGCCCAAACGTCTCACATTAGACTGACAGTTTGCGACTACTGGTTAGGCCGGTTGGTTCCGGGCAGGTTTCTGTCGCAAACTGAGTCTAACCTCGGGTTTCTAGCACGTTATGACTAACTTCTCACATTAGAACCTATTGTTTGCGACCACTATATTATGCCGGGCGGTTCCGGGCAGAATTACGCCGCAAACCCATTCTAACCTCAAGTTAGCCATGTTTATCTTTGTGGCCAATTAATTAATGATTTACCATTTATACCCACGCCTAATATACATGTCAATTATTCATAACTATAGCCAATTTAGATTATGTCAATAGCGGACTAATTATACCAACTCAACAGATATAGCAGATAAAAGATTTCTCAGATTAGGCGACTTAGCAGATTAAGCAAACTAGCAGATTTAGTATTTTCAACAGACTTAGCAGATGACAGATTTGGCAGATTAACAAATCTAGCAGACTAGGCAGTAGAGCAGAACTGGCAGATTAAGCAATATAACAGAACTAGCAGATTAGGCAATGTAACGCAACTAGCAAATTAGGCAAATATAACAAATTTACTCATTTCTTAAAGTTTCATACCTTGCCTAATTATAAATCTTGCCTAAGTTCACGTGCATAAATAATAGTCTTGATTCACAATATTATCATATACCCTATGTTTGTATTAAATTTACATAGCACAGATTATGGTCATAACTTTACCATATATCATTTGTTCCAAATTTTTATTAAACTTGCATAGTACAGAAGATCCATATAATTTATACCAAATATAGCCATAGATTACTATGCATGTCAAATATCCCAAAGGTCCCTTACTTAGGTGTTTATTTACATTAATAGATATCCTACTTTCATGTAAATCTTTATACCTAGGCCATATTCTCTTTATCCTAAATCATGTGTTCAATACAGTCTATATTTATGTTCAATTATATACTCAAATCAGTCACAGATCAGTCCAATTATGCCTTAGATTTATGTTCTAAGTTCCAAGTCTAACCTATGTTCTTTCCTCAAATCAATCACATATCGGTCATGCCCAATTTATGCACATTCATTTGATTGTCCCAAACATTTAACGTATGTTGATCTCTTATGAGATTGGCTCAGGCTCGTGGTAGCCTGGCTATAGAACAGAAAGAGGAAAGAGGTACCGAATAAAACAGATCAGAACAGAACAGATATAACCTCAGATTCAGATTTACAATTCATGTCAAAATCAGAATTAACGTTTATAGCTGAAAATAACTGTACTTGCCTTAATTGGATTAAAGAAAGAACTCTAGTTGTTGTAGAACCGTTGCAGAAGCTCTAATCTCTAATTGAATTTTAGGTTGATGTTGATTGTCTTCTAGTTTTGATTTCAGCAGAGTAGCAACGCCATTTTTAATTTTAATTTAGAACAGAGGCAGAGTAGAAGCAGAATAGAATTGTGTGCAGAGAAGGCTGGGTTTGGTGCTGTTTTAATAGGTTTAGGCAGACGAATCTAGACAGAAAACGAGACCAGATACATCAGAACGCACCCAGGAAGAAAAGCGGATTCGGGAGGCAGGTCGACCCCCAGGTCGACACTAGGGTCGACTCTAGGGTCGACCCCCTGGGGGCAGGTCGACTCTAGGGTCGACTCCCCAGTCGACCTGGTCTGTGCTGTTTAATTTTTTTTCCAGAACTTTGGGAGGCCATAACTTGGTCATATGGACTCCGATTTATGAAATTTCGGACTCTATTTCGCGTATTTTTCCGAGACGAACGCAATGGCACAGCCCGTTTCCCTTGATTCTGATTTTATATTTTAATTATACTCAGATTTGTAATTCTTAAGTTCACAGAAAATACGGGGTTTTACACGGTCTCTCCATATTGACAACGATGGTCAAAACTCCGATAGTCTGTGATTTAACTATCGAATAAAAACAAGTGTTTCGATAGTCGATGATTTAACTATCGAATAAAACAAGTGTTCATCCAAACATCCAACAATCACTGAGCCTTTAATTAATATTCCATTAATTAAATCTCTTCTCTATTTCTTTATCAATATTTGTTAACCAAATATTTTCAATAACCATATTGGCCTGTTACGTTATTTGGAAAACATTTCCGAATATCGCCTTCCTTTATTTTCTAAACTTAGAAAATATCTTCTATTTATAATTGGAAAATATTCCACTTACTTATCTCTTTTTCGATATCGTTTATTTCTATACTTAGGAAATATTTATTATTCTATTTCCCAGCTTACACTTATTTGGGTTAAAACGGATGTTGTGTAAAACATCGTTACGACAACCCAAATACTATATTCAACTAACTCTTATCTAACATTGATCTTCGAGCCTGAAATCTTACTGTTCATTTGTTAATAATGCAATCAATCTAGTTGGGGTATAACTACCTCTCAGACCTTGACTGAATAACATTTATAACGTCAAAACAGATATGACTACTTACTCGAACAATCAATAACATACAACTACTTCTTTACCTTTAAACACGTATACACTTTTTCTTTCTATTCTTACTAGATTTTATTCTTATACTTCCTTTTTGATTATACTATTCTATTTCTAAGTTCGTTTTCTTATCGACTTCTATATATATCGGTACGTTGATTTCTAACTATCAAATTATCTTAAAAATATTCTATCTCCTTAAATTCCCGGAAAAATTCGCCATAACCTCCTTTGTACCGGGAGCATCGGGAAATTTCAAATCGCTTTCCCGGTCCTTCTCATCTCAAAAAGAAAAAGAAAAAGCCAAGCGGCTTGCCGATACGGCGCATAAAATCTCATATATGAATTAAATACGTACCTTTTTGTCGGGCATTCTATTTATTTCACTTCTATACTTTATTCCATACCTGTCTCCTGTATATTTATGCCTGTCCAATCTATTTTAACTATACCAATCGTTTTAACTCAATTTGTTAATTAAATCTATTACTTAACTTTTCAGTCTATTTCACCTTCATATTTGAACATGACATGTTCAAATATATTTTAACTGCATATTAACAAATTCTAATTATACTCATACTCTCGTTTCCTTATCGACTTCTCTATTCAAATTCCAATTCAATTCTATTTGAATTCTCTTTATTTAAAACTTCATTTGAATTCTATTTTCAAATTCTATAGTTTAAAGTCCATTTGAATTCTCTATTCAAATTCTATAGTTTAAAGTCCATTTGAATTCTATATTCAAATTCTATAGTTTAAAGTCCATTTGAATTCTATATTCAAATTCTATAGTTTAAAGTCCATTTGAATTCTATATTCAAATTCTATAGTTTAAAGTCCATTTGAATTCTATATTCAAAGTCTATTTGAATTCTCTACATTATTTATAAACAACGTTTATAACTTCAATTCAAATCCCACCTTTCCATTTGTAAACAACGTTTATAAATTCAATTCAAATCCCATATTTTCATTTATAAACAAAGTTTATAAAATCAATACTCGTTTTATATATCTTCAAAACAAGTAAATATTTCCTATAGTTCATTAAAAATTCAAATTCTATTTATAAAAATAGAATTCACTTTTTAAATCTCAAATACCCTTTCAGGGTATTTTATAAATCAATATCCCAAGCCCCAGTGATATTTAAACAATCAAATCAATCAATTTTCAATCATTTGATTTTTAACACATCATATATGAATATATATGAAATCAAACAAAAAAACAGAATATATATATTTTTGAGGAATCCAGTTGGATTCCTCCAACCTGTTTTCCTGCATCCACAGACGTTAGTCAACAAAATAATACCCATCCTGCTTCGAGGCAGGATATCGCGGTATAAAAGGTCATCCACTATCATAGCGTGGGGCGTATAGGGTAATCATCTGCTAATGAAACCGCGGGCATCCGCTAATGAAACTATGGGAATCCAACCAATCATCAACCCAATATATATATATAATAGTCAACCAATCCTAAATAACTATATATATTTTAAAACAATCAGACAGCATTCAAACAAGCACAGACAATTATTTTAACTATATAAAAATAATTTCTAAATAAAAGGTGAGATTTACTCACCAGATTTTCCATTTGTCGAATATCCGTTTTAAATTCCATGTTATCGCTATTACGAATCATCTCGAACAAATCTTTTTGTACCTACGATTTATTAAATGTAGGGATTAACATTTATTTAGATTAACGAATAAATAAACTTCTTATATATATATCTCTTTTTTTTCTTTTCTTTCCTTTTTAATGGTTACTAAATCAATTTTAACACATATAATTAAAGTAATCTATGTATTTTAAACATTAAACCATTTATAAATTTAATGTTTTACTTAAATAAATAATTAACAAATTAATTACCTTCCTCAACATCCATAGCCGACCAAATCAGCCCGAAACTGTCATCATTTCCAATATGGCATTTCAACGAGCAACTCACAGACACTCCACCTACAACATTTTAAATGCTTCACTCCCTTCCAATGATTACCAGAACTTCCAATTCGCCATAAAAGTGATGTCGACCTCGTCTGGAAGCTTCACAGCAACCCACGATGTCGATACTTCCTCCAGAACTCCTGCTATTCGAATCGCACAACTCCCAAATCTGCTTGCCGACATCGCTCTGACCCCCTATGCCATCGCGACTTCATCCCAGTTCAGCACCATCAATCTTCATCGAACCCTACTTGCTATCGCACTCGTCATCAAGTCAGAAACCCCCTTTCGTGTCCATTAACGAACCCTTCCGCGCCTTCAATCTTGCCGACGACTCTACCTCCTCTTGAAATCGCAAATGTCTTCAGTTGTTATCGAGCCTAAGTGAAGTCGTGGACTTCGACTTGCGATGCTCCAGTTTAAATCGCGATGCCCCAAATTGATTTTGAGAATGATGGAAATACTACAGCTTCGATTTGGAGCGTATTGAGGAGCGGCCATTCTTATTATTTGGATTCTGAAGCTTTCGAATTCCTCTGAGCTGAAGGAAATGAATCGGGGAGATATAAGAAATTGGGTTGGGTAGTCGTGGTTTTAAATTGAATAGCAAGGCCTATTTACTTTGCCGTGTTGCTTTGGTAATGTCCACACAACAAAGATATTTTGTTTTTATTTTAATTTGTATCCTTTAAATTTAAATAACCCTTGACTCCGAACTCCTTTCTGAACCCAACAACTGTCAATTTTAGGGTAATACCCTTATTCCGGACACACTGGGATAGGTTACGAAGTCTGATTCGATCGTCTGTGGAAGATATTTATTTAAATTGATATAAATTAAATTTCAAATCATTTAAATTCTTCAATAATAATTTAATATTATTATTCTAATTCAAACAGGAGTTTGAATTAATTATCTGAACTGTTTTTTTCAAATCATTTTTAACTTCGAATTCAGTTATTCGCTGATTCCTTATTTTGATAATTTAATATATTCGATATTAAATCGAAATTGATTATTAAACTGATAACTCAAATATAAAATTCCACTTATATTATCCACCCAATATTTAAATTAAATATTAAATATTCAAAAATTAATCCATAAGGATCCGGGTCATTACAACATGGGTCTTATAATAGCTTCATTTTTCTTTATTTAGCATTGCGCTGTTCGTTTTATGCACTGGTATTCTTGGGAGGAAACCCGTTCCGTGTTATACGGCGTGGTCCCTTGATTTACCTAACTTTAAAATAAAGATTGATAACTGTTTTATTTCTCACACCAGTCACATAACTGACCTGGAGTTTGTTGTTTTAACCTAAACTCTGGGTGCCCCTATTTTGACACGGGCAGCTAGCAGTTTTGGTTTTGCAGATTTATATTCACAGGATCCTAGTTTACAGCTGGAATGATATCCGGAAAGCTTTGTATCCGTATATCTCCTCTAGTTGTGTATTGTATTATTTTCCATTGCTATGTAATTTATTGTAATCTCTGATATTTCTGTGTAATATTTATTCATTTATACTCTGTATATTCTTGTATTCTGATGCATTGTTGTAAAATACAATGAAATGTTCTTCCGTCTGCGTTCTGATTTGTCGTGTTCTCAAACGATAGGGCGTTTCGAACGGTCTGGGTCGGTTTAGCGACTGGTTCGGACCGAGCGAAATTCCTTTTCGTAACAGCGGCGGCTTAAAGGGCGGATGTTCGTGGACGTGGGTCTCGATGTACGGGCGACGAGGGGTGGTGTGGCTGGTGTTGATTTGAAGAGGAGGAGATGAACTTCAAAAAGTTGCAAAGGGGCTACGGGTTTTGATGAAGGGATCGGCCAGAATGGAGGAGAGAATGTGGAAGAAGCTTTCCGCCGTCGACCTGGGGATAACGAAGGATTTTCGGATTTTTTTTTATATTTTTAATTTATGAATGGAAATTTATGATTGGTCGATATCTATAATAATTTGAAAATTAGGGTTTTCTTCCACAAACTCCAAATCAAACCTAATGACTATCGTTCCTAGCTAATTACCCTCATCCCGGACACAATGGAATATGTTTCGTAGGACAATTCGACTGTTTCAGTCAGTTTCTCTTCAAATTAAAGTATAAAACATTCGATATTTAATTTGAACGTACATTTCAATTTGTCGGGGCCACATACTGATTCTAAAAATTCCCAAAAATAAATCTAGCTATGTTTTGACGATACGGTCCCAACAAAACTAGTTTCGTCGAATTCTGAGACTGATTGAAAAATGGCCTTTTTATGGTTGATCCAATTTAATAGAAATCGATCAAACGTATTTTCCTTTGCCACGCTCACATACTAGCTTCAAAAATTATGAAATTTGAAACCTAGCAATAATTTGACATCTCGGATCCAACAAAAGTTGTTTCGTCGAATTCTGAGGTCATTTGAAAAATAAAAAGAACTGGAGATGGGATCAGTAGTATCCTAGAACGAGTGTGAAGAGTATATTTTTGAAATATAAAAAGAAAAACAATTTTGTTTTGACAATTTAAACTTTATTCTACGTATTTGAATAATTATTTGTATTCGATTTGGACAATCCAATATATAAAGATTTTGCATATATGCCTTGCAACCTTATATTCAAAGTTTTAATATACTGGATAGATATAGAATCACACTCTAGTCGCCCGGAGACGATTCTAGTGATAGTCTAGACATCATCAGAATTGGTATTCGAGTTTCGAAGGTGTGATATCTATATATTTAAATTAGACTGGTGTGAGAACCAAAATTAGATAGGGATTATTGTTGTGATTTGGCATCAAAAACGTGATTTTTGACTATATATCAAAGTTATGAGTTTGAATTGATAATCAACTATTTGATTGATGGTTGTGTTGTTTGATTATTGGTTGATTAATTAAATGTTGAACCTTTTGCCAAATTGAACCAAAAACTGGATTGTATTGTAAATTTGTCGCATTTGCATGCGTACATTGAACAGGTCATAGCAAGGAGGCTAGAGCAGAAGAATAAAATTGTTTGCACGATAAATAGGTACATGTTTACCATAATTTACTGTTTTGTTTGGGTGGTGATGATTTTATGAGCCGATTGGCTAGCCGCTTGGCTTTTTCTTTTTCTTTTGGATTGAAGAAGGCCATGGGAGGCTATATGAAATATCCCGAAGTCCCTGGTGCAGAGGAGGTTATGGCGAAATTTTTTGTAAATTTAGGGTGTTAGCCAAATTTTTGAAAATTTGAAAAGTTCTTAGAAACTGAAAAGTTGAAGAACTTAAGCCGTAATGAAAATAATGAAAGTTGAGTTGATTTGTGAAACACTTTCGGCTTCGTTCCTTTTCGGGGGTGAAAAGTTTTAAGTGGGGGAGATTGTAATAACCCGGAAATGCAAGCCAATTTAAAATTTTTATTTTGGCAATTTTAATGAAGTTTGAATATTTAAAATGAATTATTTTAAATAATAACAACGAGAAATTTATTTTGAATAGAATTCGAGCATATATATTTATATAGATCGTCGTTAGAATATAAATATTTATTAATAATTATAAAAGGAATTGAAAATGGCGCGGTAGTTTGATAATTCGATTTCAAAGTTCAAATGAATGTACCGGGTGCAAAATAAATCGGATTTTAGTGAAACCGAAAATATTTGAATCTAATTGAGTATATCTTTCCAATGAATCTGAAAAATCGAAATTTCATAGCGGGGATCAAAAGATATGTCCCGTTGAAAATTCAGAATAGTCGCTATGGAATTCAGGACCTTAAAAATAGGAATTTTGCAAATGACCTCGGATTTCGACGAAACCGCTTTAGTTGGATCAGGGATGTCTAGTTATTGCTAGGTTTCAAAATTCATAATTTTCTGAATCAATATGTGAGCGTGGAAAAGGAAAACGCGTTTGACCAATTTTAGTTGATTTTAATCGACTAGAAAATGGCCAACGGTCTCAGAATTTGACAAAATTAGTTTTGTTAGGACCATATCGTCAATACGAAGCTAGAAAATATTTTTTGTGAATTTTTAGAGTTAGTATGTGGCCCCGTTAAATTGAAATGTGTGTTCAAATTCAAAATATAGAGTTATATTCTGATTTTGACGAAAACTTATCGAAACGATCGAATCAACTTACCATACATAGCCCAGTGTGTTTGGAATGGGAGTAAATAGCTAGGGGGGACAGTCGTTGGGTTCGATTTGGAGTAGATAGCAACAGACAAATATTTTTCAAATTTAAAGAATATATATATATATAACTAAACCGTAAAATTTTATTGGTCCAACTCACTTCTACGGTCAAACCCGTAAGCCGCCTCCAACCCCTTTTCTACGGTAGAATCGGCTTGAAAATCCAAGCCCCAATTTCATCCAATACGATCAGAATTAAAACCCAGTTCTTGAACGAAAATCCAAGAGTGTTCTTCTGTCTTTCAATCAAGACTGGTTCCATCAATTTTCGTGGAGAATCGAGGTCAGTTTCTTGCCTCAAGGGCCGCCCGTTTGTTCGAGAATCGGGGTAGCAGAGCGCCGCCGAGCACGGCCATACCCTTGGCGGTGGAGGCTCTCCTATGGGCCGATGCGGGGCCATCTTCAGATCGGGGTCAACGACCCTCGTGTGGCTTGCGCAAGTAACCCTAGTGCTTGAGAATGGGTTTATGTACTAGGGGGTTCGGATTTTTCGCCTGGGGAAGACGATAAAGAGAAGGTGACTTTTTTTTACTATGACTAATTTACTTGATTATCTGATGAATGGTAATTATTATGTGATTAGTTTAAAGGAAAAAAAACTAATGTTGTTTTAAATAAAAAAGTTGATGTTAGTGTGTATATATATATGTAGATATATACATAGATATAGATATATATAGAGGTTTGAGAATCAGGTTTTTTTAATGGATAATAGTTTGTATATATATATATATATGACTTTTAATTTGTAAGCAAGGATAGAAATTGATTTTGAAAATAAAAATAGCCTTGTTTCTTTTCACTTTTAAAAGAAAGTAAAATAAAATGAATATATCATAGGTTTTAAAATAAATAGGATTATTTTAAAATATAAAACATGTTTAAAAATATTGGTTTTAAAAATAATTAGGCATTGTTTAAAAATATACGTAGGATATGTTTTAAAAATATACATAGAATTTGATTTTTATATACGTAGATTTGGATTAAAGATGCGATTTTTATATATATAATAACGAGATAAAAATACGATTTTTATTCTATGAATGGCATGTTAAAAATGTGATATGATTTTGAGGTTTATCGTGAACCGTGTTTTAAATGACATCGGTTCTTTAACCCGGTTAAAGATTAAAACTAAGTGGAGTTTTAATGAATCTTTAATTAGATTGAAAAGATCGAGAATGGAGTATCACCAGTTTTGCTCCAGGCGATAGTTAAATCTTTAATTAGATTTGAACGTGAAATGGTAATTGAATTTACCGACAACTCCGTGGTGTTAGATATGAAGTATGACCAGTTTTACTTCATGGGATAAATAGGTTGGGATTGTGAAATAAAATAAATAATTATTTCGGTGTGGTTCGCTAATCCCGACTAGTTTGAAGTGATATTCAAAGGAAGATTAAAGAATAAATTTAAAAGAATTTATCTTTCATAAAATTAATGGGAACCTTTCCCTAAGAATGTGAAATTTAGAAATTAATTGTAGGTTGGCTAAGAAGAATGGCTTCCTGGGTATTGATCTGATGTTGGTTTCGGCCTTCGGGTTTAATATTTGGGGAATTGTTCTCTTGCTAATTTACGGTTAGTGACTGATGAATTGGAATGAGACATATGTTGTGTTTGTGTAACACTTGTTTATTATATATGCGAGTTATTCGAAAAGACCGAGTTTATCCCATTCTGAATAACTGATACGACGATAAGTCAAAGATGAACATTGTGGTTGAAGACCGGAGGTCTCCACGTCGTTTGGGTGATTACTGATGATCTTGATTGGGCCATACACCCAAGAGGAGGGAATCAGTTGGTGGTCATCCAGACGTACTTGGAGATCGATGGATAAGAGAGGTACAAGGTTCCTTCGGTTTCGTTCAGACCCAGAACGGACTTGTAAATGGACTGTGTGTCTGACATTGGATATCATTCTGTGTGATTTATGGATATCGGTTGCATGGAGTGGTTTTCTTGTGTGGCATGCCAAGATGCAAATGATCAAGGCTTCTGTTGAAAAGCAAAGTCTTGTGGTTGGTGATCAAAGCATAGCCTATGTGGCATAGCTTTGTGTAGCATTGATTCGCGAGCCTCACACCCCGGTTGTGAAAAAAAACGGGAGAGGACCTCAGGGAGGACATGCATTTCTTTCTAGTTAGAAGTGACGCCAGTGGTTTGACACGATCTGACGAGTTTGACTTATGTGGTTGTTGGTTTCCAAGGCGCCTCAGATATATCGGTGACTATGTGAAGACGATGGAGTAATTCTTTGACTCATTTACGCCCCCAAAGGGTAGGGAAACGCAGTGTTCAGGCATTTTAATCCACATCGGTGGACCGGCCCTGACAATCCAAGGGTCACTCGAGCTCTGATCCTGAGGCTCGGGCTTGACAGTCTCGAATCGGTAGAGGACTATCTTTTGCCTCGGTTCACAGATGGAAATCCAATTTCCAAATACGATATGTAGACCAAAATGAAAAGACCCGAAATCCCTCTTACGGGAAACCATGGATTGAGTTGAGAACAAGCCACATCAGAACGTAGACAGAAGAACATTTCATTGTTAATTACAACAATTCATCAGAATACAAGAATATACAGAGTATGAATAAATATTACACAGACAATATCAGCGATTTAAATTACATTTAAATACATTACTGCAGCGGAAAAATAATACAATACACAGCTGAAGGAGATATACGGAGGCAGAGCTTTCCGGATATCATTCCAGTTGTTGATCAGGATCCTGTGAATATAAATCTGCAAAACCAAAACTACTAGCTGCCCGTGTAGAAAATAGGGGCACCCAGAGTTTAAGTTAAAACAATAAACTCCAGGTCAGTCATGTGACTGGTGTGAGAACTAAAATAGTTATTAATCTTTATTTTAAAGTTAGGTAAATCAAGGGACCATGCCGCTAACGTGGAACGGGTTTCCTCCTAAGAATACCAGTGCGTAAAACAACAGTGCAATGCTAAATAAAGAACAATAAAGCTGTTATAAGACCCAGGTCCCATCACACAATGCAACGCAAGCAGGAGGATAGGGTTTTACCTTATAATAGCCAAAGAATGCTTGATACATGAAATTTTATCTTTTGATTCTTAATCAGACTCCAACCGCAAATTAGTAAGAGAACGATTCCCTAAGTACCCCAAAGGCCGAAACCAACATCAGACCAATACGCAGGAAACCACCCATCTTAACTCGTTTCCAGTTAGTTTCTAATTTTATATACAATCATAAATATCAATCATGGACGGAATGGGCACCATATATCATGTCGCCATACTAGGTTCTACAATCAATACCGCAAATGTCACATATTTGGAAGTTGGATTTCCATCTGTGAATCGAGGCAAAAGATAGTCCTCTACCGATTCGAGACTGTCTAGCCCGAGCCTCATGATCAAAGCTCGAGTGACCATTGGATCGTCAGGGCCGGTCCACCGATGTGGATTAAAATGCTTGAACACTGTGTTTCCCCATCCTTTCGGGCGTAAATGAGTCAACGAATGACTCCATCGGCTTCACATAGTCACCGATATATCCGAGGCGCCTCGCAAATCAACAACCACATAAGTCAAACTCGTCAGGGCGTGTCAAACCACTGAAGCCACTTCTAACTAGAAAGAAACGCATGTCCTCCCTGAGGTCCTCTCCCGTTTTTGGTTCACAACTGGGGTGTGAGGCTCGCGAATCAACGCTACACAAAGCTATGCCACACAGGTCGTGCTTTGATCATCAACCACAAGACTTTTCTTTTCAACAGAAGCCTTGATCATTTGCATCTTAGCATGCCACACAGGCAAACCACTCCACACAACCGATATCCATCAATCACACAGAATGATATACAATGTCAGACACACAAACCATTTACAAGTCCGTTCTAGGTCTGAACGAAACCAGAGGCACCTAGTACCCCGCATATCCATCGATCTCCAAGTACGTCTGGACGATCACCAACTGATTCCCTCCTTTTGGGTGTACGACCCAATCAAGATCATCAGTAATTATCCAAATGACGTGAAGACCTCCGTTCTTCAACCACCGTCTTCATCTTTGACTAATCGCCGAATCAGTTATTCAGAATGGGATAAACCCAGTCTTTCTGAATAACTCGCGTATATAATAAAAAAGTGTTACACAAACACAACATACGCCTCATTCCAATTCATCAGTCACTTACCGTAAACTAGTAAGAGAACAATTTCCCTAATATTAACCTCGAAGGCCGAAACCAACATCAGATCAATACCCAGGAAACCATTCATCTTAGCCAACCTACAGTTAGTTTCTAAATTTCACATTCTTAGGGAAAGGTTCCCATTAATTTTATCAAAGATAAATTCCTTTAAATTTATTCTTTAATCTTCCTTTGAAAATCAATTCAAACCAAATTTTGGTTTATCCAAACTAGTCGGGATTAACGAACCTTACCGAAGTAATCAATTGTTAAATTTCCCAACCCCAACCTGTTCATCCCATGAAGTAAAATTGGTAATACTTCATATCTAACACCACGGTGTTATGGGTAAATTCAATTACCATTTCATGTTCAAATATAATTAAAGATTTAACTATCGCCTAGAGCAAAACTGGTGATACTCCGTTCTCGATCTTTTCAATCTAATTAAAGATTCATTAAAACTCTACTTAGTTTTTATCTTTGACTGGGTTAAAGAATCAGTGTCATTTAAAACATGGTTCACGATAAACCCCAAAATCACATCACCTTTCAATCAATCCCTAACCGTAAATTAGCAAGTGAGCAATTCCCTAAGTATTAACCCCGAAGGCCGAAACCAACATCAGATCAATACCCCAGAAACCATTCAACTTAACTAATCTCCAGTTAGTTTCTGATTTTCTTAACTCCATTGGGTCTAAGAACAGTATTATTGAAGATACCGTTCACGAAAACCCAAAATCACATTCCATTAATTATCGGGTTAAAGAACAAGTGTTATTTAAAACACTGTTCATGATAAACCCCAAAATCACATAACATTTCAATCAGTCCCTAACCGTAAATTAGCAAGTGAGCAATTCCCTAAGTAATAACCCCGAAGGCCGAACCCACATCAGATCAGTACCCCAGAAACCATTCAACTTAACTAATCTCCAGTTAGTTTCTGATTTTCTTAACTCCATTGGGTCAAAGAACAGTATTATTGAAGATACCATTCACGACAACCCAAAATCACATTCCATTAATTATCGGGTTAAAGAACAAGTGTTATTTAAAACACTGTTCACGATAAACCCAAAAATCAATACCAATTCAATTCCAATTAAAAATTATTTAATTGGTACACTTCATTAAATCTAAATAAAAATATTTAATCTTTTTCTCAACTGGGCTTAAGAACAGTGTTAATGAAGACACCATTCACGACAAACCCAAATCATATTTGATATTAAATACAAGGCTCTGAATAGAAAATATATCGGCTTATATTCAATATCAAATTTTACGACCAAGAAATATCGTATTGGAAATAACGATATCTATATATCTTTCAAATTTCCATAACGCTATCTGTATTATCACGAAATCCAACATCGAAGTATTCCAAAGACATTTTTGATTCAAATCCATTCCAATTCAATTATTGGAAATTCTGGTTACTTTTAAAACTCTTTTCAAATTCAATTTAATTATTTAAAAATAAATAGAATTATAATTCTAGTTCAAAACTAGTTCATTTCGATAAAAATCTATTTTTATCTTTTCAAATATGGAGTTTTTCATCCCAATTCTTCCCAAATCATTTCTTATGATTTTACACAAATTATTACTATTTTTAATAATTTTATCAAGGCCCGTACAGTCGATTTCCATCAACGGCCATCGAACTGCACTTACAACGACTTTTTCAAATTTTATTTGGACATAATTCCAAAACCAACAATTGGATTTCAAATTTCTAATATTCGTTAGAAAGCTCTTTTCGATACGAACCCAACGGTTCCGGTTTTAGGAGAATCCGACGGTCGGATCTCCCGCAATACCCATTCGAAGTCAATGGTCGAAATTCGCAAACTGCCGCGGCGTGGCGTGTTCTATTCAGGCCATTATATTATATATATATATAATATATAATATATATTTTGTTGATTTCCTTTTAAATTTTATTTTATAAATCATTTAAATTCGTTTTCGAAACATTTTCAACTTCATTTCAAATTCAAATCAAAATTGAATTTTTCCTTATAAATTCGTTTTAAATTCATTTCAAATTGATTTCATTTCAAATCGATTTATAATTCAATTTCAGTTCGTTTTCAATTCAATTCGAATTCGTTTCTATTCAATTTCAATTCGAATTCAATTCTATTCAATTTCAATTCGAATTCATTTCATTTTCAATTCAATTCGAATTCTAATTCGTTTCAATTCGAATGCTAATTCGTTTCAATTCAATTTAACTCAAATTTCATTTCAAAATATTCGATTTTGAAATCACTTTTCAATATTCATTATAAAAACGAATATAATCGATATA
Organism: Allium sativum; assembly: GCA_030737875.1. Classification (NCBI taxonomy): domain Eukaryota; kingdom Viridiplantae; phylum Streptophyta; class Magnoliopsida; order Asparagales; family Amaryllidaceae; genus Allium; species Allium sativum. The sequence continues at coordinate 684,332,703 of CM060913.1, forward strand.
AATATCGTTGCGTCAAAATAGCGCATATCTAATCAACACGGCTTTATATATTTCTATTTCAAACATTCTATTCAAATATTTCGTTTCAAATATTTCTTCTCAAATATTTTATTCAAATATTTCTCTTCAAATATTCTATTTCAAAACTGGAATGAGGCCCAATCAATTACCATAGATTTTATTTCTATGGATTTCCATACAACGCATGTATATATCAACAACGACAAATAATCAACCATCATCCAAAGTGCATTCTACACTGTATAAGCAAAAATATTAATATTTAATGGTCATAACAGTCTGTCAATCAATCGATCGACATACAACTAATTATTTGGATTAGTGTATGTCATATATCATCCCGATACCCGTGTGCGGTTTCAATCAATCAAACACAGATTTTATTTGTGCAGTTGGGCGATGTGTAAAATTTATCGTCCCAATCAATATCAATCAAATTAGTGTATATAAACAAATCTCCGATTTGTTTATAAATATTTATTTCATATACACGTTAAAAATCATATTTTTAACTATAAAATATTTTCCACTATAAAATATTTTATTTCATTTCACATCAAATAATCAAATTTCTCAACACAGCAATCAAACAAACAAGTCATCCATGGTCTGTGGACGACGGGTGTCGGGTGCTACTAAACACCGTCTGCATCCTATTATATATTTCAAACTGGAAATAGAAATAAAAGTGAGGAGTTCTCACCGACTAGCTAAACCAAACGCCACGACTCTTCATATGTAGAAATCTTCGTTGTGCTCGCCTTTTGACAATTTCGTTGCCCGTAGCCATTACATATATAAAAATCAAATTTTTATATTCTTACTATCTAGATAAAAATTCTATTTTTATAACGGCGTTCATATATTAAAGATTATATTTTTATCACACTATTCTCTATATAAAAAATATATTTTTATATCGCTCTTCTTCCAATAAGTAATATATTTTTATAACACTTCTTTCTATATAAAAATTATATTTTTATATCTACTTCTAATATAAAGATGGAATTTTTATATCATCGCTACAAAAATCCCATTTTTATTTCAACATATATATAATAAAAATCAGATTTTTATTTCGCTACATCTATAAAAATTATATTTTTATACTCTACATCATATAAAAATTATATTTTCGATTCACTACATATATAAAAATCCTATTTTTATATTCTCTATTTCATAAAAAAATTATATTTTTATTACTTCGTTTGCATTATAAAAATCACCACTTTTCTATAATAAAAATCTCGTCTTTCCTATTGATAAAAGTCGTATTTTTATTTCTAATCTAAATCTATAAAAATCGAATTTTTATTTCAAATCAATATATGTAAAAATCCTCTTTTTATACGCTATTCAAATATATAAAGATGTTATCTTTATTAAATCTACATATATATAAAACTCAGACTTTTCTATTAAGTGAATAACATAAAAATAAAAAGAACTAAACTCACTTTTGTTTAAAAAAAAATCGATCCTTTGCTGAAGGAGGGGGGCCCACTTCGGTTGTTGGCGTTCGGGATTGCTGCGCTGGAGCTGGAGGGTGCGGGGTGGCAAGGCAGGGGGATCGACGTCGAAGTCGATGGGGTGGGGGTGCAGTTTTCAAGAGGTGTGGTTTTCGAGAGGAGGGAGGGGACACGAGGAGGTCGGAGGGTGGTTGGGGAAGTTCATCGGAGAGGCGGCGCCCCCTCGTGGCAGCGGCGATGACTTCCCTCCCCTCCGTCAGTTTTTTTTATTTCGTTTCTGAAATGCGAATCGGGTAAGTGAAGAGGGGGTATTGAATAGAGAGGGGGGGGGGTTTGACTTTTTATTTATTTTATTATTTCTATTTTATTTTGTTTTCAAAAAGGTACTTTTAAATTCGAACTCTAAACGAGACCCACCGCCTGTCATTTCTAGCTAATTACCCCCATTCCAAACACAATGGGATATGTATCGTAAGTTGATTTGATCGTTTCGATCAGTTTTCGTCAAAATCAAAATATAACTCTATATATTTAAAAATATTTTCTAGCTTCGTATTGACGATACGGTCCTAACAAAACTAATTTCGTCGAATTCTGAGACCGTTTGAAAAATGGCCATTTCCCAGTCGATCGAAATTAACAGAAACTGTCAAAACACGTTTTCCTTTTCCACGCTCACGTATTGATTCAGAAAAATATGAAATTTGAAACTTAGCAATAATTTGACATCGCGGATCCAACAAAAGTGGTTTCGTCGAAAACCGAGGTCGTTTGCAAAATTTCATTTTTAAGGGCCAGAATTCCATAGTGACTATTCAGAATTTTCAACTAGAGGCAACTTTTGATTCCCGCTATGAAATTTCAATTTTTCGGATTCGTTGGAAAGATATTCTCAAATATATTCAAATATTTTCAGTTTCACTAAAATCCGGTTTATTTTGAATCCTGTACATTCATTTGAAATTTGAAATCGAACTACCGCGCCATTTTCAATTCCTTTTATAATTTAAAATAAATATTTAATTTATAACTTCGATTCGAATAAATTTATACGTTATATTCCATTCAAAAAAAATTTCTCATCGTTATTATTTAAAATAAATCATTTTAAATGTTTAAAATTCACTGAAATTGCGAAAATAAAAATTTTAAATTGGCTCGGATTTCCGGGTTATTACAATCTCCCCCACTTAAAACTTTTCGTCCCCGAAAAGGAACGAAGCCGAAAGTTGTTTAACTAATCGACTCAACTTTCTTTATTTTCATTACGGCTTAAGTTCTTCAACTTTTCAGTTTCTAAGAACTTTTCAAATTTTTCAAAAATTTGGCTAACACCCTAAATTTTCGAAAAATTTCGCCATAACTTCCCCTGCACCGGGGACTTTGGGATATTTCATATAGCCTCCCATATCTTTCTTCAATCCAAAAGAAAAAGAAAAAGCCAAGAGGCTAGCCAATCGGCTCATAAAATCATCATCACCCAAACAAAACAGTAAATTATGGTAAACATGTACCTATTTGTCGGGCAAACAATTTTATTCTCTGCTCTAGCCTCCTTGCTATGACATGTTCAGTGTAAGTACATGTATATGCAAGCAAATGCGATAAATTTTCAATACAATTTTCTATGTGGTTCAAATTGGCTATATGGTTCAAATTTTAATTAATCGAACAATAATCAAACAACACAACCATCAATCAATTAGTTGGTTATCATTTCAAATTCATATTACTTTAATACAAAGCCAAAAATCAGATTTTTGATGCCAAATCACAACGATAAGCCCTATCTAGCTTTGGTTCTCACACCAGTCAATTGGAAATATACAGAAATCCCACTTTTGAAACTCGAACAAAAACGCCTGATTATTTTGAAACGCGTGATACTTGGAATAGAAATATGATTTGGGTAATATATTGTTTGCCCGATAAATAGGTACATGTTTACCATAATTTACTATTTTGCTTGGGTGATGATGATTTTATGAGCCGATTTTCTAGCCATTTGGCTTTTTCTTTTTCTTTTGGATTGAAGAAGGCCATGGGAGGCTATATGAAATATCCCGAAGTCCCCGGTGCAGGGGAGGTTATGGCGAAATTTTTCGAAAATTTAGGGTGTTAGCCAAATTTTTGAAAAATTTGAAAAGTTCTTAGAAACTGAAAAGTTGAAGAAGTTAAGCCATAATGAAAATAATGAAAGTTGAATTGATTAGTTAAACAACTTTCGGCTTCGTTCCTTTTCGGGGATGAAAAGTTTTAAGTGGGGGAGATTGTAACAACCCGGAAATTCTGAGCCAATTTAAAATTTTAATTTTGGTGATTTTAATGAATTTTGAATATTTAAAATGGATTATTTTAAATAATAATGGCTAAAAATTTATTTTCGACGAAGTTAAAATGAATAATTTTATTTTACTTATATAACGAGCTTGAAATGGCGCTGCAGTTTGAAAATTCGATTTCGAATTTCAAATGAATATATAGAATTCAATTTAAGTCGGAATTGAACGAAACAAGAAATATTTGAATCTGTTTAATCATATCTTTCTAACGGATGTAAAAAACTGAGATTTCGATTTATAAGTTGAGAGATATGTCCAGTTTAAAATTTAGAAAAGTCGATGTGGAATTTATATATATTTTTATATAAAGGCCTTTGAAAAAGGAAATTTTGCAAACGACCTCTGTTTTCGACGAAACCACTTTTGTTGGATCCGTGATGTCAAATTATTGCTAGGTTTCAAAATTCGTAATTTTTCGAATCAATATGTGAGCTTAATAAAAGAGAACGCATTTGACCAGTTTTAGTTGATTTTAATCGACTGGAAAATGGCCATTTTTCAAACGTTCTCAGAATTCAACGAAATTAGTTCTATTAGGACCGTATCGTCAATATGAAGCTAGAAAATATTTTTGGGGAATTTTTAGAGTCAGTATGTGACCCCAGTAAATTGAAATGTACGTTTAAAATTTAATATGTTGATTTATATTTTAATTATGAAGAAAACTGATCGTAATAGTCGAATTAGCTTACGAAACATATCCCATTGTGTTCGGAATGGGGGTAATTAGCTGGGGGCGATAGTTGGTGGGTTTGATTTAGAGTTCATATGCAAAAGCAAAATAAAATGGAATCAAATATTATAAAATATAATATAAATAACAACCTTTCTCCCCACACCCTTGTCAAACCATTTCTCGGTCAAACCTTAAGCCGCCTCCAACCAGCGAATGACGAATGTTGCTTGAAATTTTAAATTCATTCTGCGAAGAATGTCACAATGAAATCAGTTAATTCCTGAAGCAAAATTCAACAACTAAGTGAGGGCTTTCAATCCAGGGTTGTTTGATCAAATCTGGTTGAGTGTTGGAAGAGAATCGACCCCTCAAACATCAAAGGTTCGCGCTGCCTTGTCTCCTCTCTGACGCCGCCGAGTTCAACGCTGGGACAGGGGTGGGTGTGGTTTTCCAAGCCCTCCCACGTGGTGATGTTCGATCACCGCCAAGCCCCTACAATTTTCTGCAAATCTGAACCCTAGTTTAGAGGGGGTGGAACTGAACGTCGGCCTGGAAATAATCAGCATTCCTTCTTCTTCTTTTTCTGTGTTTATTTATTTTATTACTCTAAGTAATTTTGTAAAAGAAAATAGTAGTTATTTTGTAAAATAAAATAACATAGTTTTTGAAATCTATATGGCATTGTGTTTATAATAAAAATAGGGTTTATATATACAACTTTAAAATATAAGTAGGGTTTTTATATAACTAGGATTATAATAAAAAGAAATATGATGTTTATATGTAGTTTTGAAATAGAAATGTAAGTTTATATATATTTATATATATACATATAGCATAGGGAAAAAATATGTTTTTGAAAATAAAACAGCAATAATATTTGAAAATAAAATACCAATAATATTTGAAAATAAAATAGCAGTAAAGTTTGAAAATAAAATTAGTAATGTTTTAAAATAAAATTAGTAAAGTTTTTGAAAATTGAAGAAGCATTGTTTTTTTAGATAATATAATAGCGTTATAAAGATATGATTTTTCTATATATAGTAGCGTTATAAAGTGAAAAGATCGAATTTTTATAAAGTAAAAAGATTGGATTTTTAATAATGAAAAAGATTTGATTTTTAATATAGAAAAGAAATGATTTTTATATATTAGAAAAGAGATGATTTTTATATCGGTAGCGTTGAAATCAAAATATGATTTTTAACTTATGAATCGTATGAAGCAGATTGCGTTGGAATTATGTTGAAGAACACAACGTGATGGAAATGAACCAAATCCAAACAATTCAGAAATTCAAAAATATAGAATGGTGGAGTGGAAACCAAGGGTGAGAACTTCTCACTTTTAATTTAATTTTCTAGTTAATATATACTAGGATGCAGACAGTGTTTACTAGCACTCGACACCCATTGTCCACAGACCATGGACGGCTTGTTTGTTTGTTTGATTTTGATGTGTAGTTGATTGTGTGATGTGGAATGAAATAAAAAAATATTTTTATAGTTAAAAATAGAATTTTTAACGTGTATATGAAATGAAATAAATAAATATAAACAAATCGAACGATTTGTTTATATACACACATTTGACTGATATAGATTGGGACGATAAATTTTACACATTGCCGAACTGCACAAATAAAATATGTGTTTGATTGTTTGAAACCCCATACGGGTATTGGGGTGATATATGACATACGATAATCACAATAATTAGTTGTATGTCGATCGATTGATTGACAGACTATTATAAGCGTTGAATATTTATATTTGATGCTTATACAGTGTAGAATGCACTTTGGGTGATGGTTGATTATTTGTCATTGTTGATATATACATGCGTTATATGGAAATCCGTAGAAATAAAATCTATGGTAATTGATTGGGCCTCATTCCAGTTTCGAAATAGAATATTTGAAAAAGAAATATTTGAATAGAAATATTTGGTAAAAATATATTTGAAATAGTACATTTGAAAATGGAAATATATGAAGCCGTGTTGATTAGATTTGCGCCATTTTGACGCAAGCGATATTTATATCGATTTTATTCGTTATTATAATGAATATCGAAAAGGAAGTGAATTCAAAATAGTTTGAAAATATTATCATTTATATGTTAATGATAGAGAATATTCAATTTTGATTTGAAATTGAATATGAAGTTGAAACCATTTTGAAAACGAATTTAAAACGATTTATAAAATACGTTTTGAAAGGAAATCGACGAAATATATATGATATATATATATATATATATATATATATATATATATATATATATATATATATTATAATGGCTTGAATAGAACGCGCCGCGCCGTGGTAGTTCGCGTATTTCGACCATTGACTTCGAATGGATATTACGGGAGATCCGACCGTCGGATTCTCCTAAAACTGGAACCGTTGGGTTCATATTTCTAACGAATATTAGAGATTTGAAATCTAACGGTTGGATTTGGAATTATGTCCAAATCAAATTAGTAAAAGGCCATTGTTAGTGCTGTTCGATGGCCATTGATGGAAATCGACTGTACAGGCCTTGATAAAATTATTAAAAATAGTAATAATTTGTGTAAAATCATAAGAAATGATTTGGGAAGAATTGGGATGAAAAACTCCATATTTGAAAAGATAAAAGTAGATTTTTATTGAAATGAACTAGTTTTGAACTAGAATAATAATTTGTTTATTTTTAAAAATAAATAAATTGAATTTGAAATGGTTTTGAAAATAACCAAGATTTCCAATAATTGATTTGAAATGGATTTGAATCGAAATCATCTTCGGAATAGTTCGATGTTGGATTTCGTGATTATACAGATGTTGTTATGGAAATTTGAAAGATATATTTATATCGTTATTTCCAATACGATATTTATTGGTCGTAGAATTTGATATTGAATATAAGCCGATATATTTTCTATTCAAAGCCTTGTATTTAATATCAAATATGATTTGGGTTTGTCGTGAATGGTGTCTTCATTAACATTGATCTTAAGCCTAATTGAGAAAAAGATTAAATCTTTTTATTTAGATTTAATGAAGTGTACCAATTAAATAATATTTGATTGGAATTGAATTGGCATTGATTTTTAGGTTTATCGTGAACAGTGTTTTAAATGACACTTGTTCTTTAACCCGATAATTAATGGAATGTGATTTTGGATTGTCGTGAACGGTATCTTCAATAATACTATTCTTAGACCCAAAGGAATTAAGAAAATCAGAAACTAACTGGAGATTAGTTAAGTTGAATGGTTTCTGGGGTACTTATCCGATGTTGGTTTCGGCCTTCGGGGTTAATACCTAGGGAATTGCTCACTTGCTAATTTACGGTTAGGGAGTGATCGAAATGTGATGTGATTTTGGGGTTTATCGTGAACCGTGTTTTAAATGACACTAATTCTTTAACCCAGTCAAAGATTAAAACTAAGTGGAGTTTTAATGAATCTTTAATTAGATTGAAAAGATCGAGAATGGAGTATCACCAGTTTTACTCCAGACGGTTGTTAAATCATTAATTAGACTTGAACGTGAAATGGTAAATGAATTTACCGATAACACCATGGTGTTAGATATGAAGTATGACCAGTTTTACTTCATGGGATAAATAGGTTGGGATTGAAAAATAAAATAAATAATTACTTCGGTGTGGTTCGCTAATCCCGACTAGTTTGAAGTGATATTCAAAGGAAGATTAAAGAATAAATTTAAAAGAATTTATCTTTGATAAAATTAATGGAAACCTTTCCCTAAGAATGTGAAATTTAGTAACTAACTATAGGTTGGCTAAGATGAATGGTTTCCTGGTATTGATCTGATGTTGGTTTCGGCCTTCGGGGTTAATATTTGGGGAATTGTTCTCTTACTAGTTTACGGTTAGTGAGTGATGAATTGGAATGAGGCGTATGTTGTGTTTGTGTAACAGTTATTTATTATATACGCGAGTTATTCGGAAAGACCGGGTTTATCCCTTTCTGAATAACTGATTCGACGATAAGTCGAGGATGAAGACGGTGGTTGAAGACCGGAGGTCTTCACGTCCTTCGGATAATTACTGATGATCTTGATTGGGTCGTACACCCAAAAGGAGGGAATCAGTTGGTGATCGTCCAGACGTACTTGGAGATCGATGGATATGCGGGGTACTAGGTGCCTTCGGTTTCGTTCAGGCCCAGAACGGACTTGTAAATGGACTATGTGTCTGACATTGGATATCATTCTGTGTGATTGATGGATATTGGTTGCACGGAGTGGTTTGCCTGTGTGGCATGCTAAGATGCAAATGATCAGGGCTTCTGTTGAAAAGAAAAGTCTTGTGGTTGATGATCAAAGCACGGCCTATGTGGTGTAGCTTTGTATAACATTGATTCGTGAGCCTCACACCCCGGTAGTGAACTAAAAACGGGAGAAGGACCTCAGGGAGGACATGCGTTTCCTTCTACCTAGAAGTGGCGTCCGTGTTTTTACATGCCCTGATGAGTTTGACTTATGTGGTTGTTACTGTTGCGAGGCGCCTCGGATATATCGGTGACTGTGTGAAGCCGATGGAGTCATTCGTTGACTCATTGACACCACAAAGGGTGGGGAAACGCAGTGTTCAGGCATTTTAATCCACATCAGTGGACCGGCCCTGACGATCCAAGGGACGATGCGTTCTGTTCTTGAGGGGTGAAGGGGTTGAAGTAGTAGCCGTCCGGACATACATGTTGATTGTTCGGATGTGCGAGGAATAAAGATCCTCCGGTTTCGTTCAGACCCAGAACGGACTTGTTAATGGACTGTGTGTCTGACATTGGATTTCATTCTGTTTAATTAATAAACGTCAGTTGCATGGCGTGAATTGCCTGTGTGGCATGCTGAGATGCAGTGATCAAAGCTTTTGTTGAAAAGCAGAGCTTTGTGGTGGATGATCAAAGCAACGCCTGTGTGGCATAGCTTTGTGTATAACGTGAATTCGCGAGCCTCACACCCCCGTATGAACCAGAAACGGGAGAGGACTGCAGAGAGAACATGCGTTTCCTTCTAGCTTGGAGTTGTGTCAGTGTTTTTACACGGCCTGAAATTTTACTTATGTGTATGATGGATTGCGAGGCGCCTCGGATATATCGGTCGTTCTATTAAATTGGATCAACTTGAAAAGGGCCTTCGAAACATATCCCATTGTGTTCGGAATGAGGGTATTTGGCTAGGGACGACAGTCGTTGGAGTTGGATTGGAGTTCGTATGAGACAAGGGGTATTTTCAGATTTTTAAAATTTATAAATATAAAAAAAATCATTGGTCAATGCTTTTTCTCTCTCCCCGATGGATACATTTACATTCAAGTATATGTTTCTATGTTTTAAAATACCTTTTCTGTTGACCTGACACTTGATCTGCTATTTGGAGAAGTACTAGAAAACGAGTGTCATAAATAGAAGGAATGCAGAACCAGATCTGGATGCTCTATTTAAGAGATATCAGAATCTGGGTGGAGCACAATTCTCGGGCAATGAATCGATTATTCAAACCCAAGCTTGGATGAGTTCCGCCGAAAGAATTTTTGAGCGTTTCCAGCTGATAGATGATCATAAAAGATTAGTAGCATCTTAGGCGCTCAAAGAAGAAGCTTTAATCTGGTGGGAAACAATCATCAAGGATAATCCAGAAGGTAATATCACCTGGGATAGATTCAAAGAGATTTTCCTAGAAAAATTTACTCCTCCTGAAGCAACTGAGCGGTTATGTGATGAATTCTCTTATCTGATACAGGGAGATATGACCATTCCAGAATATCATAAGAAATTCAATGAACATTCTCACTTTGCCCTGCATCTGATTCAAGATCCAGAGAGGAAGAATCTGAGGTTTATTCATGGCCTGCAAAGAAAATACCAGAATAGTGTAACGAGGAATGTGAAGCAAACATAATCATCAGAGTTACATAGTATACAGGATCATACTTAGTACAAAATACAGTTCAGTTTTACATGAAATGTCTACAGCGGAAAAGAAACCATAATATGTACAACAGGAGCTGAACAACATAAAAAGAGATAAATGATAGAATCCATCTTCTGCTCCAGCTATCCAGAAAGAGCCTGCTAGAACCTAAATACAAGGTTGCCCGTATGGAAAAAGGGGCACCCGAGTTTGCAAGTGAAAAAAACTACGAGTCAATCATAGGACTGGAATGAGAAATCTACTTAACTTACTTTATAATATGGCCAATCACAGGACCACGCCACTTTCACGGAACGGGTTTACTCCATTGGATTGCTAGTGCTTTAAAAGAAGTAAATCTTTTAAACATCGCAATGCATTTTATAAAAATGAAGCCATTATAAGACTCAGTTCCCATCACACAATGCAACACAAACCTGAGGATAGGGTTTTACCTTATAATGGCCAAAATATGCTTGATACGAGCAAAACAAATCATTTGATATTATTGCTAGTGTATATATGTTTCAAAAACAATTTCAATCATAACTATCAATCATAGACGACAAGGGTACCATATATCATGTCGCCATATATATATACAATCAAAATCGCATGGTGTCGTATTTGGAAATTGGATTTCCATTATGAACCAAGGCAAAAGATAGTCCTTACCGAATTCGAGACGCTCTAGCCCACCCCTCAGGATCAGAACTCATCGACCCTTAGATCGTCAGGGCCGGTCCACCGATGTGGACTAAAATGCCTGAACACCGCGTTCCCCCGCCCTATGGGCGTCACTGGTCATACCCGACCAAATCATCGGCTCCAAAGAGACCGAACTAACCGAGGCCTCGCTTTCCATCATCCACATAAGTAAAATACCCGGGCGTGCAAAACCCAAAGCACCACTCCTAGATAGAAGGAAACGCATGTCCTCCCTGATGTCCTTTCCCGTTTCTGGCTCATACCGAGGTGTGAGGCTCGCGAAACAAAGCTATACACAAAGCTATGCCACACAGGCCGTGCTTTGATCATCAACCACAAGACTTTGCTTTTTCAACAGAAGCCTTGATCATCTGTTACTTAGGCATGCCACAAAGGAAATTCACTCTATGCGACTGATTTCTATCGATATATAACCTCTGAGATCGTACGTCTCAGAGAAGGGAATTAAGCAAGAGAATAAATTCTCCGCCGCTAAAAAGATATATATATATATATATTTAATAGAGATCAATCAGCACAGAACAAAATCCAATGTCAGACACACAGTCCATTTACAAGTTCGTTCTGGGTCTGAACGAAACCGGAGGCACTCAATACCTCGCATATCCGTACAATCAACCAGTACGTCCGGATGGCTACAGCCCCTTCAAGGTAGTTACTCCTATCATGAGCATCAGTAGCACCCCTCCAATCGACGTGAAGATCATCGGTCTTGCACCATCTTCGTACCTTTAACTTTCAATCATTGATCAATTATTTGAAATGAGAATCAAACTTGGCCTTTTCAAATAATTCACGTATATTTAGAAGTTCAAATCAATTCATTTCAATGGTTAAATTATTCGATATCACTAATTCTATTCTTTAATGTAATTTTCACGCCAAACACATTCAACTATCAAATATCACATAAACCGAGAAAATTCAGTTTATTTCCATTCCATATCATTTATAATAATTTATCGCTGTTTTTATTTATTTAAAAATAGCCAATTCATTCAAACTACGCTTCAGGCCATAACGCGGCCGTGGCGCTATTTTTCTTCAGATTTTATTTACACATATATGAAAATCTCACCGTTGGATCCTCACAAATTTTATATCATTAGAAAGATCTTTTCAAAACGAATCCAACGGTTTCAGTTTTGGGAAAATCCGACGGTCGGATCTCCCGCAGTAATCGTTTGAAATCACGATTTCAAAATATGAACTGCAGCGTCGCTATTCGATTTAATTTAATTATATATATATATATATATAATCGATTCTAGCGCTGTTTTTCTTCAGATTTGAATTAAACATTCCAGACAATCCAACCGTGGGATTTTCACAAAGTGGGTGTCTTTTGAAAGATATTTCCAAGGCGGACCCAACGGTTTTGGTTTCCGGAAAATCCAATGGTCGGATCCTCCGCGCTAATCGTTTGAAATCACAGTTTCAAAATATGAACTGCGGCTTCGTTATTCGATTTATTTTAATTATATTTGTATAAATATATATAAATATAATTCTTTCTTCGATTTCAAAACTATATTCATTTCATACATTTGATAAAAATGATATTTTTATCATCAAAAATATTTATACAACAAATGAATATTTTTAGCACTTCATATTCACAATAAAAATGTAGATTTTATTGTTCAATCTATATATTCAACACATGAATGTTTTTGACTTCACACATACGATAAAAATATGATTTTTATCGTTCTAGTCCTTTATTCAACACATGAGCTTCATTCAACACATGAATTTCTATTCAACACATGAATATTTACTATAGTTTATATATATAATAAAAATGTGATTTTTATTGTAAAACAATTTGTTTCAAAACATGATTATTTTATATAGTTCATACATAAGGTAAAAATGTTATTTTTGGTGTTAAAACAATTTATTTAAAATACTAATATTTTATATAGTCTATATATATAATAAAAATGTTATTTTTATCTTTCAAAGAATTTATTCAACACTTGAACTTCATTCAACACATGAATTTCTACTCAGCACATGAATTTATATTCAAAACATGAATATAGTTTTCAACACATGAAAATAATTCTAACACATGAATATTATTGAAAATTTCGGCAGCATAACGGCAGGGCAGTTAAAACCAGGACCGTCCCTAGTACTGCTCCTCGCTCTACCTTAAAACCTCGCGGTTTTTGACAATGGGGATTTCATGCATCTAATTCGAATGCAGACGAGCATGTTTATTTTTCTTTTCCACAAACTAATCCTATGTGGTTTCATCCAAAATAATTCTCAACCACAAACAGGTATTTTTCAACCACAATCAATCATTCATGATTTTCACCAAATTTCACATCAACCAATAGTCCAAACAATATCACAACCAATAAATATCGTCCATGGCCTGTGGACGAGGGGAGTGTGTCTATATATATATATATATATATATATATTCGTATATAAATATATTTCAATTTCATTTCACTTCATTTCAACCATTTCAACGCATATATAATTTTTACAACGCATATATCACTTGTACATCGAACGTACAACTTATACAACGCTTATACATGAGGTGTACAATGCTTATATAACTCATACATCGACTATATAATTTATACATCATCGTTTCCATATCGTTTATAATTTAGAAATCTCACATTGGGTTCCACTCCACCAAAATAGAAGGCTCAGAAAAATATCCGGTCTCTTCTAAAATGTAGAAGACGTCCGCATGAGTCCACTGTCTCTTGTTTCACTGGATTTCGACCACATAGCAAAAAGATATGATTTTTATTGTAAATCATAAACTGTAGCGCTTTAAAGTGCTATAGAACAATTAAAATAATATACTGTTGTTACCTCCACAATATCTTCAAAACTAGGTTTTAGTTTTTCGTGAAATCCGCGAAGCTAGGGGCCAATCGGCCAGCACCACAGCATAGAGCGTTGAGAGGGCTTCCAGACGAGGGTGGTAGGGTCGAGCTCGCACCACCGTGGGCGGCGGAATTCCGTTCGACGTGGCAGCACTTCTTAGGCACGAATCTCGAGAATGGCGCCACTAGAGGTGCCAATACCAGTATGGATTTGAAGGCCTTGAGGAGTACTACAAAAACTTTAACTGGAACATACGATTTTATTGAGAGATTGGAGAGTTAAAGAGGAAGGAAGAAATGAAGAATAACCATCGTTCGCTTCTGATGCTTACGGGGAGAGAGAAAAAGTGAGGGCCAATGGAATATTTTCTTTTATTTATATATTTTTAAAAATTCAAAAATACCCCTTATCTCATACGAACTCCAATCCAAACCCAACGACTATCGTCCATAGCTAAATACCTCATTCTGAACACAATGGGATATTTTTCGTAGGCCCATTCGATTGTTTCAGTCAGTTTTCCTTCAAATTAAAATATAAAACATTCAATATTTGATTTGAACGTACATTTCGATTTGCTGGGGCCACATACTGATTCTAAAAATTCCCGAAAAATAAATCTAGCTATGTTTTGATGATACGGTCCCAACAAAACTAGTTTCGTTGAATTCTGAGACCGTTTGAAAAATGGCCATTTTCTGGTCGATCCAATTTAACTAAAATCAACCAAACACATTTTCCTTCGCCACACTCACACATTAACTTCAAAAATTACGAAATTTGAAACCTAGCAATAATTTGACATCCCGGATCCGACAAAAGTGGTTTCGTCAAATTCCGAGGTCGTTTGCAAAATGTCTATTTTCAAGGGCGATATATTCTCTATAGCGATCTTTCTGAAAATTCATTTGGCCATAACTTTTGATTCCTACTATGAAACTTCAATTTTTCAGATTCTTAGAAAGATATTCATAAACAGATTTAAATATTTTTGGTTTCACTAAAATCCGTTTTATTTTGCACCTGGTACAGTCAGTCAAAGTTTGAATTGAAATTTTGAAACTACCACGCCATTTCAGGCCCAGTTTATAATTTAAAATAATTATGTTTATTTTAAAACATCAATTCAAGCATACTTTTCATCATTATTATTTAAAATAATTTATTTTAAATATTTAAAACCTACTAAAATAGCCAATTTAAAAAATTTAAACTGGCTCAGATTTTCCAAGTTGTTACAGACTACTTGAATCATATTAGATCTGCTATAACATGTGTATTTATGATATTCTGACATGACTATCACTTGGATTTTAACCTTTATCATGTCCGACCTGCCATTTTTTATAAATCTGATCCATCGTTTAGATCACATCATGCTTGTTACCTTTACGTCTATGGCTAAATCAGATCTATTATAGTTGGTTATCAAAGTTATTAAATCTTATCATGCCTGTTATGACAACCCTATTATGTTAGAATCAGTTCTATTGTCACATGTTCATATGATCTGTTCCTATATGCCTATCTTGTCATTATGCCACAATATGTTTATTCCTTTATATGCCAACCTTGTTAGTATGAACATTTTTGTCATCTTCCCTTCATCATTTCTATTTTTTTTCTATAGTCAGGCTACTTGAGAGCCTAGGCATGTCTCTAAATCAAGCGAACGCGTTAAATTGGGTACGAGGGGAAAACGTTAATATTGGGGCATAACCTGTAATTGGGAATTTGGGCATAACTTGAATGAAATGTAATAATATTAATTTGGGGCATATGGTTCACTATGAACATAATTTGGTAAAAGAGCATGAAAACCTATAACGACATAGGTAAATTGGTTAATAATGGAAATGCCTAAGATTACAGTAATTTGGAACTGTAACCGCGCTTAGACACGAGGTTAGATTACATTTGTGGTTGAAGTCTGCCCGGAACCGCCCGACATATCCAGCGACCACAAGTGGTGAATCTAATGTGAGGGGTCTAGGTTCATAAACATGAGACGTGCTAAGACACGAGGTTAAGTCCGACTTGTGGAAGAAGTCTGCCCGGACCGACTGGCATATCCAACATCCACCAGTGGTAGGCTTAATGCGGGAGGTCTAGCACATCATAACCATAAATGAATATGGAAATGAATTGGCATTCTTAACCTAGTCGAATCGATAGGGATTGTATGAACATGTTAAATTGAATAGGGGTTAAGTAAACTTGCTTGAAACTGTGGGTGGGTTGAGTAAATCTTGGATTGGTAGGTAATATTTATATATAGGCCCACAAACTTAACCTATTGGGATTATGCAATTTTACGACATTGTTAGGTAGGCATAATCTGTGGAAAACCTAGCAGTGGGGATGCAAGACAATGGAGGGAGCTTGCATCATCTTGTGTGCGGGAACTGTTTCAGTCATTAACCCGCATATGGGTATCAAATGAGTACTCTGAACTAGGTCGGATTCGGGGCACGCTAACTAGGATGATTATAAGAGATCCAAAAGTGGGGGGCGGTGTGGGCGGCGCGTACCAACCGGTTCCTGTGCGTGCATGGTCCGGACAGAGGAAGATAAGACACCGTGACACTAGTAGATATGGTTGTGCACATTTGGAAAACGAAGGGTTGCCACTTTAGGGAGTGATACACCCTAATATGTGGCCAGCACAAGGTATCTACGGAGCAGCGAATCGATCGATTAGGGTACATCTAGACTCCGGTATGTTGGGGAGCCCATTAATACCCGTAGGGTTAACTCCTGTATGTTGGCTGCTTATTCATTGTATGGGGTGAAAACCTCTCACTGTAAGTACACCTAAATCTACCATCTTTTACATGTTGGGGATCATCTTGTTAATAAGACACTAGTATTCATGTAGAGGAATAGGGAAATCATTAGAGAAGAGTAATATACTTTATCATGTTTATCTTGTTTACCTTGTCATACCTACCTTTTATGATGTTACCTCTCTTATCCACTTTATATGACTATCATGATACTTTTACTTATTTATATGCTAAAAGTAACTGGACTCACCGGACTTTATGTCTGACCCATTTTGTTTCCTCTTCTTTCTCTTATGTTCCCCCCAAGTTCTCAGGGTGGGAATACTCAAGCTTGATCAGGATTTTGCTTTGATTCTGCTTGAAGCGGCTTAGATGTATTGCTCGAGCTTTTATCTCTCAACTATGGCTATGTTATGGGGATTATGCTTCTTTTATTACTGTGCTCTGATGTTTTAAGTACAAGACAGAAGTTTTAATGATGCAATGGGTTTTATGTATTTCAGACATATGATGTAACCAAGTTTTGAACTACGATGCTTTATGATTAATAAAGTTTTAAATTTTCCGCTGCTATTTTATATATGTCTTTTAATGTTTCTGTTTCTGTTTACCTATAGCGCTTCATGAAACTTAATGTATTCTCTTAATGAGTGAAATTAACGGACGTGGGGTGTCACATATATGTACACATATATTGTTCATGTAGCAAAATAGTTTTAGCAGCGAATCATCAAATGCTATGGGAATATGTACCTAAATTTATAGGTTCAAGGAAAGGCAAATGAACAAAATTTGATCAGTAGTTTTATGGACATAAAATTTCATTAACGGCATGGTATGGGTGCATAAACAGTGTGAGTATATTCAGGTTACAAAAACAAGGTAACAAGCATCGCATGCACAACAACCCAAAAGATAGTACAACAAATTTGACATGTTGCAAACAAAACAAAGGCCAAGGTTACAGGTATTGACCAATGCTCAATGACAATGTACTCATGTGTAATGAACATAAAAGCACATGCATACAAGGCTAGTGAAACACAATAAAGAAGTTTCAAGCAGTTCATGTCTAACCATACCCAGGGTTAGAGTAAAATATTCGGGAATTAAATTAGGATTACACATACACATACACAAATATGTATATACATTTGGAATCCGAACTTCAACCAACAATAATCCCCAACCAATTGATAAACTAAACAATCAAGATGCTCACTATCATAATTTCAGTTTAACATTGATGTTATCAAACTTGTATAAAGGAAATTGTGAGAAAACTCATATTTAAATCAGCTTTGGTTTCTAGGGGTGCAATTCTTCTGGATTGTGGTGCAAAGGCAAGGTTGAGATCTGGGCGGAGGTGAGCTAAGGGAGGAGTTGAAGAGCATAAGAAGATGGAAACTTGCAACGGTGGTAGAAGGGAGACAATTGAGGTTGCACTTTGCTGGAGGAAGACGCAGGCGAGGGCACTGCGATTTGATGAAGAGTGATTGCAATTTTTGGGAGTCACATGCAGGTCGAAGGTGATGGTGATGAAGAAGTGATCGAGAGGAATATGGAGGTAGTTTCCATTTTTTTCCTTGAAGGAGGAGGACGATGAAAATTTTGGGGAAATTAATTTATTTGGGGAAAGGAAGAATTTTCACTCGGCCAAAATAAAAGAGGAGAGGGGAGCAACAGAAGAACACGCGATGAAAAGAATCAAAGAAAATAAACAAGTGGAAAGTAGGAATTTTGAAATGCCACAAGTATCTATTTCCTTATTTTTAAATAGGACAAGTGTAATTAACAAAATTTTAACAAGTGTAAATGTACCATTTACCAAACAATTTAACAAATCTTAAAAAAATAATTTCTCCTTTTTAGTTTTACTTGCATGATGAAACAAATATACAAATGGTAGTTTATACCAAAAGCGTACAGACAAAACAAGCTTCAGTCAATGTTTGAATTTTACGAATTGAAAAGTACAGTTCTTCATAGAGTTAATTGTAGTATTTATTTTAGTTTAAACTTGCTCAATTTCTAATAACTTTAAATTTCAAGTTTATATTCATTGTAAAACCAAATTGAAGTGAACAGACTTAGGTGATTTGATTATAGAATTATTTAGATTACTTCTATGTAACATATTAAATTTTTATTTTGAGAATAACCATTTCATTTAAAACTCGATTTCTTACTTATTTGAGGTTCACAAGTTTAAGTGCAATATATTGAATTAAATTCTTATTTTGAAACCATTACACATGTCTTAAGTTTTATTCACATCCAAGTTCAAAATAATCTAGTTTTTCATTCTGAGGTTAAATTTCAAATTTAAATTTAAAAATCAAGTTCAAACAAATTAGATTTATATTAGTTATGTTGGTAAAATAAACACTTGATTTTTAATTAATTCATTGTTTTAAAGTATTAAAATTGTTAGGTCGTTACATTAATTATGATTTAACTATGGGTATAATTCACGATTAACGAATTTTAATTGAGTTTAAGTCTTAATTAATTTATTTTCCAAGGAATAATTGTTTAAAAGAAACTTTTTTTAAAAAATGGTTTGAACTCAAGGGATTGCTTTGTCCATGACATTAAGTAGTTGAATAATATTGAATATGTTATTTAGGACATCATTAGCAAAGCAAAACCCTACTCTACTATAATTGATCAAATTGTGTTCTTGGACATCTATTAGCAGAATAAATCCTCGTCTGCTATAACTTAATTATTTATTGTGTAGAAATCTATTTAGTAGAACGCAACCCTATTATTCTATAATTAAATAAATTAGTGATGACATCTTAAAGCCAATTAAACTCTATCTGTTACTTAAACTGAATTGATTGTATGGACTTTTACTTAGCAAGGAAAATCACCATCCTGCAATCGTATTACTATGCATATGTCTATATGATAGTAAATGTAGATGTGAACTGGCCTTTTGGTATGTTTCCCCAAAAGCATACTAGGCCCGCTCAACTCAACATAACGCGTCACACCAAAGCCCGAAGCATCGTCGAAATACTAAGGGTCCAAGCCCGGATGGAGTTGCACGAGCGTAAGCCACACAACACTTCAAAACATAATTTCCGCATCGCATCACATGTCACTTTATCCCATGGCCATGCACCTCCCATCATCGAAGCTCGTATCCCTCCGAACCAATATATCGCATCCATCAGGATGCGATATATCTACATCCCTCAAAATGCGACATATTGCATCCATCTGATATGATACATCGCCTCCAACGGACATGATCACATCCCTCCTGAGCACCACCGACTGCATCCCTTGAGATACGAAAATTTGTATCCCTTCATAGGGATGTGAAATTCTGTTGTAGCGGGGGAGGGATGCGATTTTCTCACTATTGCTCCTCTTAGATGCAATTTTCTGCTGTGTGGTCCCCAAATCTCACCTCCGTCTACCTAACCCACTACCTATAAATACCTCTTGCTCATTCTACATAAGGGTTGGATTTTTGCTGATTTGACAGCTCTACAAGCTCCAAGAACTCCATTAATGGCAGCATAGCTCTTGAGGCAGAAGATGTCTATATCCTTTTTTCCAAAGACTTAGCATATGAAATATTTGACTCCTGAATACTTAGAACAATTTGCAAACGAGTGCTATAAGTATGTTCAATGCTTGTAACTCCCATTTTTAAAATAAAGATCAGCATAAACCTTCAAAGTGGACGTAGGCTCCTCACGGACTGAACCACTGTAAATCTCTGTGTTATTTTCTTCTTTTTGCACATTAATTTTCTATATACGAAATGCTAATTCTCGATTTTAGAGAATCTTTTGGAGTGATGATCACTTTAGCTGTCAACACTTTAGTGCTTTCATTAAGAACTTAAACTCACTTCGTTTCGTGCATTTCCATCTCGATTTCGATGCGCTACTCGGGTTTCTTCTCAACCTACCACTCGAATCTGCTTTTGATGGTTAAGAAATCAAAGAATTCAATTACTGTACCCTCTGCAGTGGCCGACACTGCTGCTTCTCAACAACCCCAATCAACGGGGAACCTCACCGACATGGATATCATTCCACCTATAGACTCCGACGCTCCTGCAACTCAAGCACAGCTCTTTGTGCTTTATAATAAATTGGAGGATAGAACTCGAGAGCTCAATGACACATTTAAGACAAACATTGATCTGATGCATTGACTTCAGAAAAGTCAGTGTCTTCTTGCTCAACTCCAACTTAATCAGAACAACGCTGGGCTGCAGCTCAATGCCTCGGAAGGTTATTCTTCCGATACTCGGAGATGAAGCCAAAGAAGGAGGATGACTCTCAATGCTAATTCCCTCTCTAACACTAATGTCATTGTTAACGACAACGAAAATGGAAATGGAACTACTGTAATTTTGCAGCGAGGTAACGCGTCAATGCGACCATTCCCGGTTGGGTATTAATGATGAACCAGTTCCTAGTAACCGACCCCCTCCTCGACAGAATAAATAGTCGCCACTCTAAACTTTTTTTAATAAAAAATATATATATAATATAACAAAAGGGAGAATCTAGCCATTCTCCAATGGCTTACAAAAACAGTTTCTATAGAAGTGACTACAGAAACCGTGAACACACATAAAAAAAGATACAATACAAAATATAGCTCAAATACAAGAGTCGGCCAACTAACATAAGAAAAGAACACAGGCCAAGCAGACAAGGCCTCAGTAGGCAGACACCAAAGAAAAGGGCGACGCCGAAGACTCCATAACTCCATAGATGACGATCATTGAGCTAGGATAAAGGACGACAAAATGCTGAGGACCACATGCGAAGGAAAGAATATCCAAATTAATGCTTCGAAAGCTCCAGTTCCATAAGCTCCAAAAGTCCTAGCTGGAAAGTAGCACCTTCAGCAACAAAGATACCTAAAGAGAATCGAAATTCATACATATAAATCCAGGCCTGACAGTACTAGCAAACAACATAATATCAAAAAGGGGGGGCAATGTGTAGAATGTGAATACAGCAGGGATGAGCCAATAAACAAAGGTATAATCCAATTCCCACCCTAGGAGAAGTCAATACCAAGGTAACACCAAAGGTAGCAGCCAATCTCCTTGAGTGGGAGCCAATTTCTCCCTTGAAAGGCCTACTCGAAATGCAAGGAATACGTCATTCCTTACCCTCTAGATAATGGTAGGAGGATCCACAGGCACTTCGTCAAATATTTCCTTATTCCGTGAGCACCAGATATGCCAAAAGATAAGTAAAGGGATCATATGAAAGAGGATCGAGCGAATAGATTTACCTAAGTTGTCGGTCCACTAAATTCTCAGTAAATCTACAAGAAAAGTGGCATTACCTCGGCAACTCACAAAATTCCTAATGTAATTCCAGAAAGATTTATCACAAGAGCAAAGGAAAATCTAATGAACAATGGATTCCAAAAATCCATAACTGCAGCACCTGCACCGAGAAATGATTAAGATGCCAATCCTCGGGATGTTCTTGTCTATTGGTAACCCATCATGCAAGGTTTTCCACATAAACAAAGATACCTTAAGGGGAAGTTAGACATCCCAGATGAAAGAGAAAAGATGAAGATGTGGAGACGATGTCCTCGGGGAATTCCACGCCGCATTAATCGAGAAGAGACTTACGTCCCCATCGGTTCCACTACCATGTGAATCCGATAAGTCTGTCATGGATTACATCTGTTTCCATGTCTCACTTGCGTAAGATGGGACACTGGTGTAATTCACGCCTGAAATCCTGTGATACTTAGTGTGGAGGAATGTCTACCAAAGGGAGTCGTTCACTCCAAACCTCCCCCACAACTTGCAAGCAAAGGAAGTACAGATGTCCTTAAGGTTATGGAGGCATAGCCGTCCCTCACTTTTGGGAAGGAAAATGATTTTCCACGAAATCCAGTGATGACGATTAGTGTTGTCCTTATTTCCCCAGAAAAATGATTATGCCAAAGATCGGTAAGAATGGAAGAAGGAAGAAGTGGGAGTCATAGCAGCAAATACATGTGATCCTATAGAGTCTAGAACAGACTTTATGAGAAAAAGTCTACCTTCTTGAGAAAGAAGAGTCGCATTCCAATGAATGATCTTACCCCTAACTTTGTCAGTCAGGGGATCAAAGATGGCATTAAGCTTCCTGCCTCAATATATTACAATAAAAAGATAAGTAAGGGAAGGGAGGCAGCCTTGGAACCTGTGAAGGACTCGATCCAAGAAGAATTAATCGATGACAGATATTTTGTAGGGACGAAGCAGCTTTTAGCAGAGTTAACGAGTTTCCCCGAGCATCTCTCATACCGCTGAATAAGACTAATAAGGCGACGGACAGAGCGACGACATGCATTAGTGAAAATGATGATGTCGTTAGCGAAAGATAAGGAAGATATAAGTGGGAAGCCCCGAAGGATGCCAAACCTATGAAACTACCTAGCTATCGTAAGTGAGTACAGACCACATACGAAAGCCTCGATTGCGATAAAGAGCAGAGACGAGGAAAGGTGTTTCCCTATAGAAGACTCGTACCCGCCTTGAAATAACTGTTGGTCGATCTGTTGATGAGAACGGAAAACTAGCAGCTGGAGATTAGCCTCCAAATAATATCGATAAGGGGATCCGAAAAGCCGAAATCCCTTAGACCCTTGATGATGAAAAACCAAGACATGCAATCATAGGCCTTAGCAATATCCAGCTTAACGACAACATAGAACCTTGGACCTTCCTATCGACCTGAAAAACCAGCTCTTGGGCTAAAAGGACATTATCTGTGATCAAGCATCCTTTTACAAACCCATCTTAAGAGGAGGAAATAATAATCATGAGTAATGGTGTTAGCTTAGAGGCATGTACCTTAAAGATAACCTTATTAGGGAAATTGCACAAGCTGATCGGGAGAAAATCCGTGTAAGTACGAGGATTTGCACATTTTGGAATGAGGACCAAGTTGGTGGAAGTCCAACCCAAAGTGTAACACCCCGCATTTTTAAGTATAATTAAAAATGAAATAAAATATATGAAAATATGCTTATGATAGGTATATAATGGTGATGCATAAGAAGAATTAATTAATACATGAAAGAGAAGAAAAATTAGTTCAATAACGGTGTGTGTAACGGAAAAGATAGTAAAATGAGGATAATTAATTTAAGAATCAGGAATTAGGTAAAATGGACATCACCATTGCGTTCCTCTCGAAATTTTACATGAAACAGAGTCCGAGTTTTCGAAAATCGGAGTCCGGATGAAGAAGTTATGGCCTGTAGAAGATTCAGAAGGTTTCGGTCAGCACAGAACTGGGCAGGTCGACCTGGGGGCCAGGTCGACCAGGGGGTCGACCTGGGAGTCGACCTCCCCCATGGGGGTCGACTATAGTGTCGAACCCCTTACAGGTCGACCTGGTCGGCCTGTTTCGGTCCAGAACACGTTTTTGAAGCCCAGAACGATTTTTGATGGTCCGGATTGGTTTTAGGGTTAATCTGATGGCTGAAATGAATTGCTACACCTATAAAAACAACCTAAGACCTAGCCTTCTCTACACACAATTCTATTCTGCTTCTTCTCTGCCTCTATTCTAAATAAAAATAAAAATGGCGTCGCTACTCTGCTGGAATCAAAACTAGAAGCTAATCAACATCAACCTAAGCAACTCAATTCAAATTAGAGATTAAAGCTTCTGCAACGATTCTACAACAATTAAAGTTCTTTCTTTAATCCAGCCAAGGCAAGTACAGTTATTTTCCGATATAAACGTTAATTCTGATTGTGACATGAATTGTAAATCTGAACCTGAGGTTATATCTGTTCTGTTTAGATCTATCTTATTTTGTATCTATTTCCTCTTTCTGTTCTACAGCCTAAGAGATTAACTTACGCTAAATTGTTTGAGACAGTAAAATGAATGATGCATAAATTGGGCATGACCAATAGGTGACTGATTTGAGGAAAGAACATGGACTGTAGTTAGAACATAAATTTGAGACATATGACTGGACATGTTGTGTTATAACATAAATGGGTATTGAACATATGATTTGTGATAAAAAGAATATGGCTTAGGTATAAAGATTTACATGAGAGAAGGGTATCTATTAATGTAAATAAACACCTAAGTAAGGGATCTTTGGGATATATGACATGCATAGTAATAGATGGCTATATGTGGTATATAATCATATTGTGAACCATGACAATTATTTAGGCATGCAAACTTAGGCCAAATTTATAATTAGGCAAGATGGGTCAATGAAACCTTAAGGAATAATAAAATCTGCTATTTAGTTCTGCTATATTTGCCTAATCTGCTAGTCTGTTACATTGCTTAATCTGCTAGTTCTTCTCTACTGCCTAGTCTGCTAGATTTGTTCATCTGCCAAATCTGTCATTTGTTAAGTCTGTTGAAAATGCCAAATCTGCTAAACTAAATCTGTTGAGATGCCTAATCTGTTATCTGTTAAATCTGCTAGTTTGCTTAATCTGCTGAATCCGTTAAGACACCTAATCTGCAAAAATCTGTTATCTACTATATCTGTTAAGCTGAGATATTCAGTCTGTTATTGACATAATCTGAATTAGCTATGAATAATTGACATGTATATTTGGCGTAGGTATAAACGGTAAATCATTAATTGATTGGCCGCAAAGATAAACATGGCTAACTCGAGGTTAGAATGAGTTTGCGGCGTAATTCTACCCGGAACCGCCCGGCATATTCCAATGGTCGCAAACAATAGGTTCTAATGTGAGAATTTAGTCATAACGTGCTTGAAACCCGAGGTTAGACTCAGTTTGCGACAGAAACCTGCCCGGAACCAACCGGCCTAACCAGTAGCCGCAAACTGTCAGTCTAATGTGAGAGGTTTAGGCATTAATATTTAATTAATGCAAATCTGAGATAATTATGATGTCTAAAACGTGTTGGGTAAGGTTAAACCAATTGGACTAATCAATCTGATAAACCCGTTTCGTGAATCCGTAGACCCAATACAAAGTTAGATAATCTGTAACCAGTTAATCTGTAACTCTTTTAATTTGTAACCAGTTAATCTGTAAGCCTGTTAATCCGAACATCTGATCCGTTAGTCTAAAAACCTGTTAACTTGATTGTCTGATCTATGAACTAGTTAATCTAAACTTTGTACGTCTGAAAACTTGTAGACAAGTTAAGCTGAAATCTGTTAGTCTGGGGACACAAGGTTATGAGGGGAATTACTTGTGTCATCTGTTGTTTGGGACCCATATTAGTCAGTAACCCTTTCTGGTATCAAAACTTTGACCTAACAGTAGGTAGGGTCCGGGCACGCTTACTGAACTAATTATAAGCGGTTCATTCTGATAATGGCGAGGGGTGTTGATGGTGCGTTCCAACCGGGTCATGTGCGTGCATGGATCCCGGTCTGCCTCTGAGGATGTAAGACGCCGTGGCATCTGTAAATAGGTCTGTGCCAATTGGTTGTCACTTTAGGGAGTGATACACCCTACTGTGGGGCCGACACAGGATATTTATGTATTAGGGAGCCGATCGCTTGGGGTAGGGTTCTAGGGTACACTTAGTTCTGTATGTTTCAATTGGTACCGTCTGTTTCTGTTGGGTGGTAACACCTGTCTGTTTCTGCGTGGTACCGTCTGTTCGGGTGGTAAAGGCCCATTACTAGTGTACACCTAATTCTACATTCTGTTTCCGTAGGGATTAATCTGTTTCTGCTTCTGTCTGTTTCTGATCGGGTAGTAAAGGCCCATTATTAGCATTATGTTTCTGTTAAATTATTCTGTACCCGTTTCTGTTTCAGTTTATACATTAGGGTGACACCTAATTCTGTTATACTAGTATTATGCAGAGAAGTGTAAAACAATAGCTTATATCATTCTGTATGTATATTATATTAATTTATAACTTATTTTAATACACTATTGGATATTTTTATACTAATTCTATGTATCAAGAAACTTAGGTGTGTAAGAAACCCATTCTACTGTCATATAAACTTCATTTAAAGTTTATTTCATTTAATTTATTCTCTTTCCTTCCTCTTGAGTCAAGCTTCCATAAGTAAAGTACTTTTCTTTTGAAAATACTTTCTTTTAAAGCCTTTTTGAAAATAGTATTCAAAAACGCTACCCAATCTGGTAACCTTCAGCTCTGATACCAAGAGGAAGGACAGAGGACATGACCTACTTCGGGAAGGCAGGAGAATGCTCTCATAGTTGGTGGATAGGATAGAAGTAGGAAAATTTCCGTAGAGAGTTTAGTTTCCTTATCTGATTATTGAGTTAGAACTCTTTCCGATTATGGCATTCTGATTCTGTAGTCGAGTCTGTGCACTTTAATACTAGTCTTGTTTCTGAACTGGTTATAGTCTCAAACCCCATAGGGGTTACGACTCATCTGCTGGTGATAGGTTGGGGTTTGAGAGATATATGTATTAGGCGTCAAGTAGGACGCATACATTCTGGGTTTTATCATGCTTAGTTTCCTAAGAATCATTCGGTAATCTGATCTGTACCAGTAATCTGTAAATATCTGAATATTTCTGATAAGGTTAAGATTTCCAGTTTTGACATTGTCTAAAGAGGGTAATCATCTTAGTGTCAATTTGATGTTGGTTTCGGTCTTCGGGGCCGATACTTAGGACCCATGCCTAATGGGAACCAAGTTTTTGTTCTATTTGTACTCGCTTCCATCATTCGACCGTATCCTATCGATCGAATCTTCGAACTTTAGGTAGAAACTAATGGGTGTAAACATGTGTTTGAGACATGTTATGTTTGATGGTTGCAAGTGGATGCAAGTGGTTGCTAGTGGTTGCTCGTGGATGCATATACACACACTAGGCACTAGATCGGCTCGAAAACACTCTCATACTGCATATGGATGTGTGAGCATTTTCAATTTTTGTGGATGCAAAATGATTGACTCAGCACATGGATGTTTCATATGACTGAATGGTTGTGCACTCATATAGAAATGATATGTATCAAGTAGGAAAAATTGCATACATGTTGGACTCATGGCACTGGCATAATTCACATTAAGGAAGTCAACTGAATCAGTGGACCGCCTGATCTTTGCATTAAACAAGGAATATATACACACACTTCTTGCATATGTTCATACAGCATTTGAAATCTCTTAAGGACAATGAATGCCTGTGATTGGTGATTGAGTAGATGGATGATTGGATGGTAGGACACATTCTTCTTAACTTGAAGATTTCGGGGACGAAATCCTTTAAGGAGGGGAGAATGTAACACCCCGCATTTTTAAGTATAATTAAAAATGAAATAAAATATATTAAAATATGCTTATGATAGGTAAATAATGGTGATGCATAAGAAGAATTAATTAATATATGAAAGAGAAGAAAAATTAGTTCGATAACGGTGTGTGTAACGGAAAAGATAGTAAAATGAGGATAATTAATTTAATAATCAGGAATTAGGTAAAATGGACATCACCATTGCGTACCTCTTGAAATTTTACATGAAATAGAGTCCGAGTTTTCGAAAATCGGAGTCCGGATGAAGAAGTTTTGGCCTGTAGAAGATTCAGAAGGTTTCGGTTAGCACAGAACTGGGCAGGTCGACCTGGGGGTCGACCTTGGGGCCAGGTCGACCAGGGGGTCGATCTGGGAGTCGACCTCCCCCATGGGGGTCGACTATAGTGTCGACCCCCCTACAGGTCGACCTGGTCGGCCTGTTTCGGTTCAGAACACGTTTTTGAAGCCCAGGGACGATTTTTGATGGTCCGGATTGGTTTTTGGGTTAATCTGATGGCTGAAATGAATTGCTACACCTATAAAAACAACCTAAGACCTAGCCTTCTCTACACACAATTCTATTCTGCTTCTTCTCTGCCTCTGTTCTAAATAAAAATAAAAATGGCATCGCTACTCTTCTGGAATCAAAACTAGAAGCTAATCAACATCAACCTAAGCAACTCAATTCAAATTAGAGATTAAAGCTTCTGCAACGATTCTACAACAATTAAAGTTCCTTCTTTAATCAAACCAAGGAAAGTACAGTTATTTTCCGATATAAACGTTAATTCTGATTGTGACATGAATTGTAAATCTGAATCTGAGGTTATATCTGTTCTGTTCTGTTAAGATCTATCTTATTTTGTATCTCTTTCCTCTTTCTGTTCTATAGCCAGGCTACCACGAGCCTGAGCCAATCTCATAAGAGATTAACTTACGCTAAATTGTTTGGGACAGTAACATGAATGATGCATAAATTGGGCATGACCAATAGGTGACTGGTTTGAGGAAAGAACATGGACTGTAGTTAGAACATAAATTTGAGACATATGACTGGACATGTTGTATTTATAACACAAATGGGTATTGAACATATGATTTGTGATAAAAAGAATATGGCTTAGGTATAAAGATTTACATGAGAGTAGGGTATCTATTAATGTAAATAAACACCTAAGTAAGGGATCTTTGGGATATATGATATGCATAGTAACTGTTGGCTATATTTGGTATATAATCATATTGTGAACCATGACAATTATTTAGGCATGCAAACTTAGGCCAAATTTATAATTAGGCATGATGGGTCAATGAAACCTTAAGGAATAATAAAATCTGCTATTTAATTCTACTATATTTGCCTAATCTGCTAGTCTGTTACATTGCTTAATCTGCTAGTTCTGCTCTACTGCCTAGTCTGCTAGATTTGTTCATCTGCTAAATCTGTCATTTGTTAAGTCTGTTGAAAATGCCAAATCTGCTAAACTAAATCTGTTGAGATGCTTAATCTGTTATCTGCTAAATCTGCTTGTTTGCTTAATCTGCTGAATCCGTTAAGACGCCTAATCTGCGAAAATCTATTATCTACTATATCTGTTAAGCTGAGATATTCAGTCTGTTATTGACATAATCTGAATTAGCTATGAATAATTGACATGTATATTAGGCGTGGGTATAAATGGTAAATCATTAATTAATTGGCCACAAAAATAAACATGGCTAACTCGAGGTTAGAATGAGTTTGCAGCGTAATTCTGCCCGGAACCGCCCGGCATATTCCAGTGGTCGCAAACAATAGGTTCTAATGTGAGAAGTTAGTCATAACTTGCTTGAAACCCAAGGTTAGACTCAGTTTGCGACAGAAACCTGCCCGGAACCAACCGACCTAACCAGTAGCCGCAAACTATCAGTCTAATGTGAGAGGTTTGGGCATTAATATTTAATTAATGAAAATCTGAGATAATTATGATGTCTAAAACATGTTGGGTAAGGTTAAACCAATTGGACCAATAAATATGATAAACCCATTTCGTTAATCCGTAGGCCCAATACAAAGTTAGATAATCTGTGACCAGTTAATCTGTAAGTATGTTAATCTGTAACCAGTTAATCTATAAGCCTGTTAATCCGAACATCTGATCCGTTAGTCTGAAAACCTGTTAACTTGATTGTCTGATCTGTGAACTAGTTAATCTAAATTTTGTATGTCTGAAACTTGTGGACAAGTTAAGCTGATATCTGTTAGTCTGGGGACACAAGGTTAGGAGGGGAATTACTTGTGTCATCTGTTGTTTGGGACCCACATTAGTCAGTAACCCTTTCTAGTATCAAAACTTTGACCCAACAGTAAGTAGGGTCCGGGCACGCTTACTGAACTAATTATAAGCGGTTCATTCTGATAATGGTGAGGGGTGTTGATGGTGCGTTCCAACCGGGTCATGTGTGTGCATGGATCCCGGTCTGCCTCTGAGGATGTAAGACGCCGTGACATCTGTAAATAGGTCTGTGCCAATTGGTTGTCGCTTTAGGGAGTGATACACCCTACTGTGGGGCCGACACAGGATATTTATGTATTAGGGAGCCGATCGCTTGGGGTAGGGTTTTAGGGCACACTGAGTTCTGTCTGTTTCTGTTGGTACCGTCCGTTTCTGTTGGGTGGTAACACCTGTCTGTTTCTGCGTGGTACCGTCTGTTCGGGTGGTAAAGGCCCATTACTAGTGTACACCTAATTCTACATTCTGTTTCCGTAGGGATTAATCTGTTTCTTCTTCTGTCTGTTTCTGATCGGGTAGTAAAGGCCCATTATTAACATTCTGTTTATGTTAAATTATTCTGTACCCGTTTCTGTTTCAGTTTAGACATTAGGGTGACACCTAATTCTGTTATACTAGTATTAGTGCAGAGAAGTGTAAAACAATAGCTTATATCATTCTGTTCTTCTGTTATATCCGTTACACCTGTTACAGTTATCTCTCATCCAGTTTTATTTTCTTGTCATGTTATTATTATCTGTTCATAACTGAAAATCAATGGACTTGCCAGACTTTTTGTCTGACCCTTGTTGTTTCGCCTCCTTTCTTCCGTTCCCCCCAGGTTATCCAAGAAGGGAATACTTTAGCTTGATCCGGATTTCTTCTGCTTGAAGTACTTAAAGTATGGCTTGGCTCTGTATAGCTTCTGTTCTATGGGGATTATGATTTTAAACTATGCATTCTGAAGGCTTTTGTACAAGACTGATATTTTGTACTTGAATTCTGATAATGTGATTTGAAAGGATGTAACCAAGTTTATTTCGGTTTCTGTTGAAATAAAGTTATAATTTTTTCAAGTACTATTTTATCTGTCCTGTAAGTTTCTGTTTTGTTTACTAAAATGCTCCACCAAAGTTAAGGCATTCCCTTTGTGAGTGACCTTGACGGAGGTGGGGTGTCACACTTGGTATCAGAGCCATTTCCTAAGTGCCACTGATATCAAGTGTAACACCCCAATATCAGAGTAAAAACTGGTATAATACCATATATAGTATTAGTTTTGATACTTATACTTATAGAACTAATTTTTCTTCTCTTTCATATATTAATTAATTCTTCTTATGCATCACCATTATTTATACTAGTATTAGTTTTCACATATGTAATTATACTTATCATCCCCAATACGGTCTCTGATACCAAGTGAAACACCCCACCTCCGTTAGGGTCACTCTCAAAGGGAATGCCCTAATTTTGGTGGAGCTTTATAAGTATAAGTCACAGATACACAAGACAGATATAAGTACACATATTTTTGAACAGCGGAAAACAACAACAACTTTTATTTCATCAAAATATGTGTTACACAAACCATACCATAATTGTCTTACAATTATTCCAAAAACATTACATTTCCATAACTGTCTTGATTTCATAACTTAAAGAAGCATAAAAACATGAGTAAACTGCATAAGTTTCTTGATACCAGAACACCTAATTCTTACTTTATTGTATCACCCCATTAATATCATTCTGTTATGAACACGTTTATTAAATTGTAAATTAATGTAATATCCAATAGGTCTAACATCATTATACCACAACATTCCAAATCTATTCATAATTAGAATCATAGCAACATACAATTATGAATTATCATCACCACAAATTAAGTACAATTCTATTTCTCATTTTACACAAATCAGAAACTCAATTATTCATTCACATCGGAATAGCACTCTACTTACAACGTATGACGAATCTTCAATTCAGGATTCTAAATTCTGAATTTGGAGATGCTATCCTTTGTTGTAGGCGTTGTTTTGGTTTAATTATCGTGGCTTTAAGCTTTTGAATCGACTCCTAATTGTCTCTCAATTTTGACGGCTACTCCTAGTCTTTCATCAGCAGCATAACGGTCTCATTCTCATTTTTATTTGTATGAATTAATTGGAGTATTAGGTCCTTTTTATAGAGTTTGTGAATTGATTAGGACCGTCGAGGGAGCTTAGATTAATATTAGCCGTTCGTTTGAAAGAGAGACCAATCAGGAGCTGACACCTAGCCCTAGTGACAAGACAAAGCTCAGAAATTCGGCCAAGCACAGACCAGGCCAGCCAGGATGTAATAACCCGGAAAATTTGGGCCAGTTTAAATTTTTATTTTGGCGATTTTAGCAAATTTTGAATATTTAAAATGAATTATTTAAAATAAAATCGACGAGAAATTTATTTTGAATACATTTAGAACGTATATTTTATACGCGTCGTCGTTAGAATATAAATAATTATATATAATTATAAATAGAATTGAAAATGGCGCGGTAGTTCGATAATTCGATTTCAAACTTCAATTGAATGTACCGGGTGCAAAACAATCCCGATTTTAGTGAAACCAAAAACATTAGGATCAAATTGATAATATCTTTCCAACGAATCCGAAAAATCAAGATTTCATAGCGGGAATCAAAAGATATGTCCAGTTGAAAATTCTGAATAGTCGCTATGGAATTCGGGCCCTTAAAAATTGAAATTTTGCAAACGACCTCGGATTTCGACGAAACCACTTTTATTGGATCCGCAGTGTCAAGTTATTGCTAGATTCCAAATTTCATAATTTTTCGAATCAATATGTGAGCGTGACAAAGGAAAACGCGTTTGACCAGTTTCAGTTGATTTTAATCGACTGGAAAATGGCCATTTTTCCAACGGTTTCAGAATTCGACGAAACTAGATTTGTTAGGACCGTATCGTCAATACGAAGCTAGAAAACATTTTTCTGGAATTTTTAAAGTTAGTATGTGACCCCAGTAAATTGAAATGCGCATTTAAAATCAATATATAGAGTTATATGTTGATTTTAACGGAAACTGATCGAAACGATCGAATCAGCCTATGATACATATCCCATTGTGTTCGGAATGGGGGTAAAACGCTATGGACGACAGGCGGTGTGTCTCGTTTCGAGGTCGTATGTAAAAGCCAACTTTTTAGAAATTAAAATAATTAAATAAATTTTAAAAAAAACCTCTCCCTCCTTAAATCACGTTGCCCCCCCTCACGAGATTCATTTCAGAACGAAGAGAAAAAAAAACACCCGCTTCATCTCGTCAGCCCCGCCAGCGCAAGGCCACCGCCGCTAGGACCTCGCCCCCTCTTCTTCCTCCGGTCAGCGCCTCCACGGACGAACCCCCCTTCCTCCTTCCAGTTTGAGAGGACCCGAACCCCACCTCCCCAATCCGCCGCTCCAGCGGATGTGAGACCCCCCCTGGCGCCACCAATAGACCGGCGCCACCCCTGCTACCACCAGCGATCTCCCTTTGACACCCTCTCTCCCTCCAATCTCTCTCTAAACCTCCATCCGTCTGCAAACATCTCCAAACCCAATGAAGCCCTAGTTTTCTGTAAGTTTTTCCCTTTCTTTCTTTTTCCTTCTTTGATTTCCGATTAGTGGATTTAGGATTTTCAATTTATTAAAAATAAGATTTTCAATTTATAGAAAAGATGAGATTTTTATTAATCTAAAAACAAGATTTTTAAGCATATAAAGGTTTGATTTTATTTTTAAATGTATGTAAAAAGAAAAATCGGATTTTTATATGTATGCAAAGAGAATAAAAATTTGATTTTTATGCGTTTGAAAAGTGAATGAAGAATTGATTTTTAAATATAAGAAGTTAAGATTATATTTTAATTAGTTAAGATTATATTTTAATTATTAAAGTTTATATTTTTATTATAGAAAGTATAGATTTTTAAGCAAAGAAAAGATTATACTTTTAATAAGGGAAAGAAGTGATTTTAAAAATAAAATAAAAAGAAATGATCTTTATAAAGGACAAGACCATATTTTTGTGAGAAGAAAAGGCGAAGTAAAAATTCGATTTTTATACGTTGAAAGGCGAAGTAAAAATTCGATTTTTATATATTGAATAGCGAAGTAAAAATTTGATTTTTATATATTGAATAGCATAGTAAAAATTTGATTTTTATATTTTGAATAACGAAGTAAAAATTCGATTTTTACATATGTAGTGGCTACGGGCAACGAAGATGACAAAGATGCGATAACGATGAATATTTCTATCAATGAAGAGTCGTGGTATTGGATAGCTTTCGGTGAGAATTTCTCACCTTTCAATTTATTTTTCTAGTTATATATGTATACTAGGATGCAGACGGTGCTTAGTAGCACCCGACACAATCGTCCACAGACCATGGACTTGTTTGTTTGATTGCATAAATTAGTTAGATGATTAGATTTGAATTTGGTTGTTTGTTGAATTTGATTGATGTGTGAATGGCGTGGGCCTTCACTAGACCGGGGATAAGGCTAGGCCTCGTCCCGTTTCTAGTATCGTGTCGTTATGTCGCCGAAATTTTCTAAAATAAGTTAGAAAAAATAAAAATACCATTTTATTTGAAGAATGAACTGAATAGAAATTCATATGTTAAAATAAAATATTATGATCGTTAAAAATATAATTTTTAACGTGAATGTGAATAAATAAATATTCATTTACAAACTGGACGGTTTGTTTATGTACACCTATTTGAATGACATTGATTGGGTCGATAAATTTTACACATCGCCCAACTGCACAAATAAAATCGGTGTTTGATTGTTTGAATCCCCACATGGGTATTGGGATAAAATACGGTATACATTGATCCCAATAATTAGTTGTATGTCGATCGATTGATTGACAGGCTGTTATAAGCATTAGATATCTATATTTGATGCTTATACAGTGTAGTGCACTTTGGATGATGGTTGATTATTTATCGTTGCTATTATATACATTTGTTGTATGGAATCCATATAATTAACTTTATATGGTAATTGATTGGACCTCATTCCAATCGGAAAAATAAAGAATAATATAAAATAAAGGTTCATGTGTTGACAGTACTCATCCGTTGAGATTAGTCATGTGTTGAACGAAATATTTTAATAATAAAATTTACATCTTTATCAATATAAAATAAAGGTTCGTGTGTTGACAGTACTCATCCGTTGAGATTAGTCATGTGTTAAACGAAATATTTTAATAATAAAATTTACATCTTTATCAATATAAAATAAAGGTTCATGTGTTGACAGTACTCATCCGTTGAGATTAGTCATGTGTTGAACGAAATATTTTAATAATAAAATTTACATCTTTATCAACATTATAAAATAAAGGTTCATGTGTTGACTGTACTCATCCGTTGAGATTAGTCATGTGTTGAACGAAATATTTTAATAATAAAATTTACATCTTTATCAACATTATAAAATAAAGGTTCATGTGTTGACTGTACTCATCCGTTGAGATTAGTCATGTGTTGAACGAAATATTTGAAATCGAAATATTTGAAATAGAAATATTTGAAATAGGATATTTGAAAATAAAAATATATGAAGCCGTGTTGATTAGATTAACGTCATTTTGACGTGAACGATATTTATATCGATTTTATTCATTTTGAAATGAATTGAAAAACGATTTCGAAATGAATTGAATTGAAAACGATTTCGAAATGAATTGAATATAAAACGATTTCGAAATGAATTGAATTGAAAAACGATTTCGAAATGAAATGAATTGAAAAACGATTTCGAAATGAAATGAATTGAAAAACGATTTCGAAATGAAATGAATTGAAAAACGATTTCGAAATGAATTGAATTGAAAACGATTTCGAAATGAATTGAATTGAAAACGATTTCGAAATGAATTGAATTGAAAACGATTTCGAAATGAATTGAATTGACAACGATTTCAAAATGAATTTAATATAAAACGATTTCGAAATGAATTGAATATAAAACGATTTCGAAATGAATTGAATATAAAGCGATTTCGAAATGAATTGAATATAAACGATTTCGAAATGAATTGAATATAAAACGATTTCGAAATCAATTGAATATATAACGAATTTGATTTCAATTGAATATAAAACGAATTCGAGTTGAATTTAAAATGAAGTGAAATGAATTCAAATTGAATTGAAATTTGAATTGAATAGAGATGAATTTTAAAACGAATTTATAAGGAAGAATTCAATTTTGATTTGATTTGAAATGGAAGTTGAAAATGTTTTTGAAACGAATTCAAAACTATCTATATAATTCGTTTTAAACAGAAGTCGACGAAATATTTATTATATATATTTTATATATAATATAATGGCCTGAATAGAACGCCCCGCGCCGCGGCAGTTCGTGAATTTCGACCATTTATTTCAAACGGACATTACGGGAGATCCGACCGTCGGATTCTCCTAAAACCAGAACCGTTGGGTTCGTAACGAAAAGAGCTTTCTAATGAATATTAGAAATTCAAAATCTAACGGTTGGATTTGGAGATACGTCCAAATCAAATTCGAAAAAGGTCGTTGTAAGTGCAGTTCGATGGCCGTTGTTGGAAATCGACTGTACGGGCCTTGATAAAATTATTAAAAATAGTAATAATTAGTGTAAAATCATAAGAAATGATTTGGGAAAATTTGGGATGAAAAACTCCATATTTGAAAAGATAAAAATGGATTTTTATCGAAATGAACTAGTTTGAACTAAATTTAAAACCCAATTATTTTTAAATAAATAAATTAGATTTAAAAAGGGGTTTTAAATAATCGGAATCTCTAATATATTTGATTGGATTTGAAATGGGTTTATCGTGAACAGTGTTTTAAATAACACTAGTTCTTTAACCCTATAATAAATAGAATGTGATTTGGGTTTGTCGTGAACTGTGTTTTAAATGACATTAGTTCTTTAACCCAATAAAAGGAGTTTTAACGAATCTGCAATTAGATTGAAATGTAAATTTGTAATCTAAATTATCAAATTTTGAAAATAAGCGAGAATGGAGTATCACCAGTTTTGCTCCAAAGCGATAGTTAAATCCTTAATTAGATTTGAACGTGAAATGGTAATTAATTTTACCGATAACACCGTGGTGTTAGATATGGAGTATTACCAGTTTTGCTTCATGGGATGAATAGTTTGGGATTGGGAAATAAAATAAATAATTACTTCGGTGTGGTTCGCTAATCTCGACTAGTTTAGAAAACCATAATTTGGTTTGAAACGACATCCAAAGGAAGATTAAAGGATAAATTTTAAAGAATTTATCTTGGATAGAGTTAATGGGAACCTTTCCCTAAAAATGTGATTTTGTGAATAAAAGAATATTCTGAATTGGAATGAGGCGTATGTTGTGTTTGTGTAACATTTGTTTTAATATATGCAGGTTGTTCGGAAAGTCCGGGTTTATACCCATTCTGAATAACCGATTCGACGATATGTCGAAGATGAAGACGGTGGTTGAAGACCGGAAGTCTTCACATCGTTTGGATAATTACTAACGATCCTGATTGGGCTGTACACCCAAGAGGACGGAAATAGTTGGTGGTCGTCCAGACGTACTTAGAGATGGATGGATATGCGAGGAAAGTGCCTCCGGTTTCGTTCAGACCCAGAACGAACTTGAAAATGGATTGTGTGTCTGACATTGGATTTTATTCTGTGTTGATTGATTTCTATTAAATATACATCTGGTTGGCAGCGGAGAATTTATTCTTTTGCTTAACGCCCTTCTCTGAGACGTACGAGCTCAGAGGTTGTATATCGATAGATATCAATCACATGGCATGAATTGCCTATGTGGCACGCTAAGATGCAATGATCAAGGCTTTTGTTGAAAAGAAAAGTCTTGTGGTTGATGATCAAAGCACGGGCTTTGTGGCGTAGCTTTGTGTATAACGTGAATTCGCGAGCCTCACACCTCGGTATGAGTTAAAAACGGGATAAGGACTGTAGGGAAAGCATGACGTTTCTTTCTAGCTTTGGTGGTGTCAGTGACTTACCAGCCCTGACATTTATATACTTTTCACCTATGTGGTTGTTGGATGAGGCGCCTCGATTATAGGTCTGTAAGGACCGGGAAACGTGTGTTCAGGAATAAATAATCCTCTAACGTAAGTGAGGACCGGCCCTGAAGCATCTAGGGGTTACCCAGAGTGTGTAGTCCCGAGGCATTTGCTAGAGTGTCTCGAAGCGGAGAGGAGCTTGCCCCTTGCCTCGACTCATGACGGAAATCCAATTTCCAATACGTGTATTTCGGCTTTATTTGTAGAGCCTAGTATGGCGACATAGTGGGATGGGGCACTCATGCCGTCTATGATTTATATTTATGATTGAAATTGTTTTGACACTATACACTTATTATAGTATCAAATGATTTGTTTTAAACGTATCAAGCATGTTTGGCTGTTATAAGGTAAAACCCTATCCTCCGGCTTGCGTTGCATTGTGTGATGGGACCTGGGTCTTATAATAGCTTCATTTTTCGAAAAAGCATTGCGTTGTTTATTGATATGCACTGGTATTCTTGGGAGGAAACCCGTTCCGTGTTATACGGCGTGGTCCCTTGAATTACTCTCTTTCTAAAGTAAAGCTTTAAATAACTGTTTTAGTTCTCACACCAGTCACATGACTGACCTGGAGTTTATTGTTTTAACCTAAACTCTGGGTGCCCCTATTTTCCGCACGGCAGCTAGTAGTTTTGGTTTTGCAGATTTATATTCACAGGATCCTGGTTTACAGCTGGAATGATATCCGGAAAGCTCTGTATCCGTATATCACCTTCAGTTGTGCTTTGTATTATTTTCCGCTGCTATGTAATTTAATGTAATCTCTGATATTCATCGAATGTAATTTATTCATTTATACTCTGTATATTCTTGTATTCTGATGGAATTGTTGTAATAGCAATGAAATGTTCTTCCGTCTGCGTTCTGATTTGTCCTGTTCTCAAACGATCAGGTGTTTCGAACGTTCTTTGTCGGTTTAACGACCGATAAAGATCGAGCGAAATTTCTTGTCGTCACATTTGGTATCAGAGCTTTGGTTTACAGAGCTCGAGAACAAGACACATTAGAACCATACGAAAGAATTCATCAGATATTGGGTTAGTAATATCCAATTAGAATGACTCGTTAGAGATAGGATCAGTAGTATCCTAGAACGAGTGTGAAGAGTATATTTTTCAAATGAAAACAATTTTGTTTTGAAAATTTAAATCGTTTTATACGTATTTGAATATTTATTTACTTTGAATTTGGACAATCCAATATATAAAGATTTTGCATATACGCGTCATGAACGTATATTCGAAGTTTTAATATATTAGATAGATATACAGTCACACTCTAGTCGCCCGGAGATGATTCTACTGATGACTATATAGCATCAGTAGTGTGTGTTCGAGTTTCGAAGGTGTGATTTTCTATAAATTTCCATTAGACTGGTGTGAGAACCAAAACCAATATAGCTAGAACACATTGTTGTGAATTGGCATCAAAAACAAGATTTTCAGTATATATATCAAAAGTTATGAATTTGAAACTCTAATTCACTAATTGATTGATGTTTGTGTTGTTTGTTTATTTGTTTGCTAATTTTGAACCATTTTGCCTAATTGAATCAAATATTGACTTATATTGAAAATTGGTCGCATTTGCTTGCATATACATCTACTTACATTGAACAGGTCATAGCAAGGAGGCTAGAGCCGAAGAATAAAATTTGTTTGCCCGACAAATAGGTACATGTTTACTACATAATTTACTGTTTTGTTTGGGTGATGATGATTTTATGAGCCTATTGGCTAGCCGCTTGGCTTTTTCTTTTTCTTTTTGAGATCAGAAGGCCTATATGGTAATTTCGGGATTTTCCCGTGGCTCCCGGTGCAGGGGAGGTTATGGCGAAATTTTTCGAAAATTTAGGGTGTTAGCCAAATTTTTGAAAATTTGAAAATTCTCAGAAACTGAAAAATTGGAGAATGGAAGCCAGATCGAACGTAGAGTTGATTAATCAAACCACTTTCGACTTTGTTCCTTTTCGGGGACGAAAAGTTTTAAGTGGTGGAGATTGTAATAACCCGGAAAATCTGGGTCTGTTTAAAATTTTTATTTTGGCGATTTAGCGAATTTTGAATATTTAAAATGAATTATTTTAAATAAAATCGACGAGAAATTTATTTTGAATACATTTAGAACGTATATTTTATACGCGTCGTCGTTAGAATATAAATAATTATATATAATTATAAATAGAATTGAAAATGGCGTGGTAGTTCGATAATTCGATTTCAAACTTCAATTGAATGTACCGGGTGCAAAACAATCCGGATTTTTGTGAAACCAAAAACAATAGTATCTAATTGATAATATCTTTCCAACGAATCCGAAAAATCAAGATTTCATAGCGGGAATCAAAAGATATGTCCAGTTGAAAATTCTGAATAGTCGCTATGGAATTCGGGCCCTTAAAAATTGAAATTTTGCAAACGACCTCGGATTTCGACGAAACCACTTTTATTGGATCCGCAGTGTCAAGTTATTGCTAGATTCCAAATTTCATAATTTTTCGAATCAATATGTGAGCGTGACAAAGGAAAACGCGTTTGACCAGTTTCAGTTGATTTTAATTGACTGGAAAATGGCCATTTTTCCAATGGTTTCAGAATTCGACGAAACTAGTTTTGTTAGGACCGTATCGTCAATACGAAGCTAGAAAACATTTTTCTGGAATTTTTAAAGTTAGTATGTGACCCCAGTAAATTGAAATGCGCGTTTAAAATCAATATATAGAGTTATATGTTGATTTTAATGGAAACTGATCGAAACGATCGAATCAGCCTACGATACATATCCCATTGTGTTCGGAATGGGGGTAAAACGCTATGGACGACAGGCGGTGGGTCTCGTTTCGAGGTCGTATGTAAAAGTCAACTATTTAGAAATTAAAATAATTAAATAAATTTAAAAAAAACCTCTCCCTCCTTAAATCACGTTGCCCCCCCCTCACGAGATTCATTTCAGAACGAAGAGAAAAAAAAACACCCGCTTCATCTCGTCAGCCCCGCCAGCGCAAGGCCACCGCCGCCGCCAGGACCTCGCCCCCCTCTTCTTCCTCCGGTCGGCGCCTCCACGGACGAACCCCCCTTCCTCCTTCCAGTTCGAGAGGACCCGAACCCCACCTCCCCAATCCGCCGCTCCAGCGGATGTGAGACCCCCCCTGGCGCCACCAATAGACCGGCGCCACCCCTGCTACCACCAGCGATCTCCCTTTGACACCCTCTCTCCCTCCAACCTCTCTCTAAACCTCCATCCGTCTGCAAACATCTCCAAACCCAATGAAGCCCTAGTTTTCTGTAAGTTTTTCCCTTTCTTTCTTTTTCCTTCTTTGATTTCCGATTAGTGGATTTAGGATTTTCAATTTATTAAAAATACGATTTTCAATTTATAGAAAAGATGAGATTTTTATTAATCTAAAAACAAGATTTTTAAGCATATAAAGGTTTGATTTTATTTTTAAATGTATGTAAAAAGAAAAATCGGATTTTTATATGTATGCAAAGAGAATAAAAATTTGATTTTTATGCGTTTGAAAAGAGAATGAAGAATTGATTTTTAAATATAAGAAGTTAAGATTATATTTTAATCAGTTAAGATTATATTTTAATTTGTAAAGTTTATATTTTTATTAGAGAAAGTATAGATTTTTAAGCAAAGATAAGATTATACTTTTAATAAGGGAAAGAAGTGATTTTAAAAAAAAAAAAAAAGAAATGATCTTTATAAAGGACAAGACCATATTTTTGTGAGAAGAAAAGGCGAAGTAAAAATTCGATTTTTATATATTGAAAGGCGAAGTAAAAATTCGATTTTTATATATTGAATAGCGAAGTAAAAATTCGATTTTTATATATTGAATAGCATAGTAAAAATTTGATTTTTATATTTTGAATAACGAAGTAAAAATTCGATTTTTACATATGTAGTGGCTACGGGCAACGAAGATGACAAAGATGCGATAACGATGAAGATTTCTATCAATGAAGAGTCGTGGTATTGGATAGCTTTCGGTGAGAATTTCTCACCTTTCAATTTATTTTTCTAGTTATATATATATACTAGGATGCAGACGGTGCTTAGTAGCACCCGACACAATCGTCCACAGACCATGGACTTGTTTGTTTGATTGCATAAATTAGTTAGATGATTAGATTTGAATTTGGTTGTTTGTTGAATTTGATTGATGTGTGAATGGCGTGGGCCTTCACTAGACCGGGGATAAGGCTAGGCCTCGTCCCGTTTCTAGTACTGTGCCGTTATGCCGCCGAAATTTTCTAAAATAAGTTAGAAAAAATAAAAATACCATTTTATTTGAAGAATGAACTGAATAGAAATTCATATGTTAAAATAAAATATTATGATCGTTAAAAATATATTTTTTAACGTGAATGTGAATGAATAAATAAATATTCATTTACAAACTGGACGGTTTGTTTATGTACACCTATTTGAATGACATTGATTGGGTCGATAAATTTTACACATCGCCCAACTGGACAAATAAAATCGGTATTTGATTGTTTGAATCCCCACATGGGTATTGGGATAAAATACGGTATACACTGATCCCAATAATTAGTTGTATGTCGATCGATTGATTGACAGGCTGTTATAAGCGTTAGATATCTATATTTGATGCTTATACAGTGTAGTGCACTTTGGATGATGGTTGATTATTTATCGTTGCTATTATATACATTTGTTGTATGGAATCCATATAATTAACTTTATATGGTAATTGATTGGACCACATTCCAATCGAAAAAATAAAGAATAATATAAAATAAAGGTTCATGTGTTGACAGTACTCATCCGTTGAGATTAGTCATGTGTTGAACGAAATATTTTAATAATAAAATTTACATCTTTATCAATATAAAATAA
Organism: Allium sativum; assembly: GCA_030737875.1. Taxonomy (NCBI): domain Eukaryota; kingdom Viridiplantae; phylum Streptophyta; class Magnoliopsida; order Asparagales; family Amaryllidaceae; genus Allium; species Allium sativum. The sequence goes on from CM060913.1 coordinate 684,376,053, forward strand.
AGGTTCATGTGTTGACAGTACTCATCCGTTGAGATTAGTCATGTGTTGAACGAAATATTTTAATAATAAAATTTACATCTTTATCAATATAAAATAAAGGTTCATGTGTTGACAATACTCATCCGTTGAGATTAGTCATGTGTTGAACGAAATATTTTAATAATAAAATTTACATCCTAATCAACATTATAAAATAAAGGTTCATGTGTTGACTGTACTCATCCGTTGAGATTAGTCATGTGTTGAACGAAATATTTTAATAATAAAATTTACATCTTTATCAACATTATAAAATAAAGGTTCATGTGTTGACTGTACTCATCCGTTGAGATTAGTCATGTGTTGAACGAAATATTTGAAATCGAAATATTTGAAATAGAAATATTTGAAATAGAATATTTGAAAATAAAAATATATGAAGCCGTGTTGATTAGATTAACGCCATTTTGACGTGAACGATATTTATATCGATTTTATTCATTTTGAAATGAATTGAAAAACGATTTCGAAATGAATTGAATTGAAAACGATTTCGAAATGAATTGAATATAAAACGATTTCGAAATGAATTGAATTGAAAAACGATTTCGAAATGAAATGAATTGAAAAACGATTTCGAAATGAAATGAATTGAAAAACGATTTCGAAATGAAATGAATTGAAAAACGATTTCGAAAAGAATTGAATTGAAAACGATTTCGAAATGAATTGAATTGAAAACGATTTCGAAATGAATTGAATTGAAAATGATTTCGAAATGAATTGAATTGAAAACGATTTCGAAATGAATTGAATTGAAAACGATTTCGAAATGAATTGAATATAAAGCGATTTCGAAATGAATTGAATATAAATGATTTCGAAATGAATTGAATATAAAACGATTTTGAAATCAATTGAATATATAACGAATTCGTTTTCAATTGAATAAAAAACGAATTCGAGTTGAATTTAAAACGAAGTGAAATGAATTCAAATTGAATTGAAATTTGAATTGAATAAAGATGAATTTTAAAACGAATTTATAAGGAAGAATTCAATTTTGATTTGATTTGAAATGGAAGTTGAAAATGTTTCTGAAACGAATTCAAAACTATCTATATAATTCGTTTTAAACAGAAGTCGACAAAATATTTATTATATATATTTTATATATAATATAATGGCCTGAATAGAACGCGCCGCGCCGCGGCAGTTCGTGAATTTCGACCATTTATTTCAAACGGACATTACGGGAGATCCGACCGTCGGATTCTCCTAAAACCGGAACCGTTGGGTTCGTATCGAAAAGGGCTTTCTAATGAATATTAGAAATTCAAAATCTAACGGTTGGATTTGGAGATACGTCCAAATCAAATTCGAAAAAGTTCGCTGTAAGTGCAGTTCGATGGCCGTTGTTGGAAATCGACTGTACGGGCCTTGATAAAATTATTAAAAATAGTAATAATTAGTGTAAAATCATAAGAAATGATTTGGGAAAATTTGGGATGAAAAACTCCATATTTGAAAAGATAAAAATGGATTTTTATCGAAATGAACTAGTTTGAACTAAAAACCCAATTATTTTTAAATAAATAAATTAGATTTAAAAAGGGGTTTTAAATAATCGGAATCTCTAATATATTTGATTGGATTTGAAATGGGTTTATCGTGAACAGTGTTTTAAATAACACTAGTTCTTTAACCCGATAATAAATAGAATGTGATTTGGGTTTGTCGTGAACTGTGTTTTAAATGACATTAGTTCTTTAACCCAATAAAAGGAGTTTTAACGAATCTGCAATTAGATTGAAATGTAAATTTGTAATCTAAATTATCAAATTTTGAAAATAAGCGAGAATGGAGTATCACTAGTTTTGCTTCAAAACGGTAGTTAAATCCTTAATTAGATTTGAACGTGAAATGGTAATTAATTTTACCGATAACACCGTGGTGTTAGATATGGAGTATTACCAGATTTGCTTCATGGGATGAATAGGTTGGGATTGGGAAATAAAATAAATAATTACTTCGGTGTGGTTCGCTAATCTCGACTAGTTTAGAAAACCATAATTTGGTTTGAAACGACATCCAAAGGAAGATTAAAGGATAAATTTTAAAGAATTTATCTTGGATAAAGTTAATGGGAACCTTTCCCTAAAAATTTGATTTTGTGAATAAAAGAATATTCTGAATTGGAATGAGGCGTATGTTGTGTTTGTATAACATTTGTTTTAATATACGCGGGTTGTTCGGAAAGTCCGGGTTTATACCCATTCTGAATAACCGATTCGACGATATGTCGAAGATGAAGACGGTGGTTGAAGACCGGAAGTCTTCACATCGTTTGGATAATTACTGACGATCCTGATTGGGCTGTACACCCAAGAGGATGGAAATAGTTGGTGGTCGTCCAGACGTACTTGGAGATGGATGGATATGCGAGTGCCTCCGGTTTCGTTCAGACCCAGAACGAACTTGAAAATGGATTGTGTGTCTGACATTGGATTTTATTCTGTGTTGATTGATTTCTATTAAATATACATCTGGTTGGCGGCAGAGAATTTATTCTTTTGCTTAACGCCCTTCTCTGAGACGTACGAGCTCAGAGGTTGTATATCGATAGATATCAATCACATGGCATGAATTTCCTATGTGGCACGCTAAGATGCAATGATCAAGGCTTTTGTTGAAAAGCAAAGTCTTGTGGTTGATGATCAAAGCACGGCCTTTGTGGTGTAGCTTTGTGTATAACGTGAATTCGCGAGCCTCACACCTCGGTATGAGTTAAAAACGGGATAAGGACTGCAGAGAGAGCACGACGTTTCTTTCTAGCTTTGGTGGTGTCAGTGACTTACCAGCCCTGACATTTATATACTTTTCACCTATGTGGTTGTTGGATGAGGCGCCTCGATTATAGGTCTGTAAGGACCGGGAAACGTGTGTTCAGGAATAAATAATCCTCTAACGTAAGTGAGGACCGGCCCTGAAGCATTCAGGGGTTACCCAGAGTGTGTAGTCCCGAGGCATTTGCTAGAGTGTCTCGAAGCGGAGAGGAGCTTGCCCCTTGCCTCGACTCAAGACGGAAATCCAAATTCCAATACGTGTATTTCGGCTTTATTTGTAGAGCCTAGTATGGCGACATAGCGGGATGGGGCACTCATGCCGTCTATGATTTATATTTATGATTGAAATTGTTTTGACACTATACACTCATTATAGTATCAAATGATTTGTTTTAAATGTATCAAGCATGTTTGGCTGTTATAAGGTAAAACCCTATCCTCCGGCTTGCGTTGCATTGTGTGATGGGACCTGGGTCTTATAATAGCTTCATTTTTCGAAAAAGCATTACGTTGTTTATTGATATGCACTGGTATTCTTGGGAGGAAACCCGTTCCGCGTTATACGGCGTGGTCCCTTGAATTACTCTCTTTTTAAAGTAAAGCTTTAAATAACTGTTTTAGTTCTCACACCAGTCACATGACTGACCTGGAGTTTATTGTTTTAACCTAAACTCTGGGTGCCCCTATTTTCCGCATGGCAGCTAGTAGTTTTGGTTTTGCAGATTTATATTCACAGGATCCTGGTTTACAGCTGGAATGATATTCGGAAAGCTCTGTATTCGTATATCACCTTCAGTTGTGCTTTGTATTATTTTCCGCTGCTATGTAATTTAATGTAATCTCTGATATTCATCGAATGTAATTTATTCATTTATACTCTGTATATTCTTGTATTCTGATGGAATTGTTGTAATAGCAATGAAATGTTCTTCCGTCTGCGTTCTGATTTGTCATGTTCTCAAACGATCAGGGGTTTCGAACGTTCTTTGTCGGTTTAACGACCGATAAAGATCGAGCGAAATTTCTTGTCGTCACACAGGAGGGGCTGGGTTCGACCTGGCTCAAGGGCCAGGTCGAGTACCCAGTCGACCCCCAGGTCGACTACATATTCGACCTGGGTGCCCCAGGTCGACTACCCAGTCGACCTGGGTGGCCTAGGTCGACTACCCAGTCGACCTGGGTGCCTTGGGTGGGAAAATTTCCGCCCACCCAATCTGGGTCCAATTTTTTTGAATTTTGAACTGTTTTCTGTACTGTTTCTATCTGTTTGAATTTTAAACTGAATTCTGAAACTTCCGGAGGTCATATCTCCCTCATACGGAGTCCGTTTTACGCAAACTCGGACTCTATCTCAAGCAGAATTCCGAGACGAATGCAATGGGGTATCCCTTTTCCCTTAATTCTTTGATTTGGAATTAATTATACTTTAATTTTTGAATTTCACTGTTATAGAATACACGGGGTGTTACTTTCTCCCCCACTTAAAAGGATTTCGTCCCCGAAATCTTCAAGTTTAGGAAGAATGTATATCCTAACATCCAAACGTCCATCTACTCATCCATCAAACACGAGCGTCCATTGTCCTTAAAAGACTTCTAATGCTTCATGATCATATGCAAAGTGTGTGTACATGTACTTATCTAATGCAAAATTAGGCGGCCTACTGATTCAGTTGACCTCCTTAATGCAAATTATGTAAGTGTCATAATCGATTATGTATACAAACCTTCCTATTGATGATTCTTCATGAGTGCACAATCATTCATATATAAATGCAACATCCATATGACAACACATTAAACTTCAACCATATACAAATATAAATACATATATGCATATGCAATATGAAGTGACTGACCCGATCTAAAACCTGGATTGTGTGTGTATATGCAACCACGAGCAACCACTAGCAATCACTTGCAACCACTTGCAACCATCATCCATAACATGTTTCAATTACATGTTTTCATTCAGTGGGTTTCTACCTAAAAGATAAGGTCGAGGAGATATACCTAAAAAGATAGATAAAAGCGCAACTTAAGGAAAAAGAAAGATCAAAGATGTACCCTCGAAAAGAAAAGGGTAGGCTGCTCGTATTCTAGCTTCAGTTTCCCAAGTTGTGTCTTCCTCGGCGTCGCTCCACTGAACTTTGACGAGCTTGACTTCGCGGTTGCGTAGCTTTTTCACTTCCGTTCCTAATATGCGGGTTGGAACTTTCCTCACGATTGCTTCGCGTTCCACTTCAGCTTCTTCAAGAATGTTTGGCTCTACCACTTCAGCAGATTCATGTAGACATTTTCGGAGGTGCGAAACATGAAAGACGTTGTGAACTCTAGATAGTTTATCAGGTAGCTCTAATCTATAGGCCATTTTCCCAATTTTCTCGATAATAGGAAACGGCCCTACGAACCTTGGTGCTAGCTTTCCAGTGGATCCAAAACGAACAATGTTCCTTAGAGGAGATACCTTAAGAAAAACTCTATCCCCAACCTCAAACTCAAGGTCGGTCCTTCTCTTGTCGGCGTAGGATTTCTGTCTATCTTGGGCCGTCTTCATCCTTCTTCGTATCAAGTCTACTTTCTCTGAAGTCTCTCGGATCATATCTGGTCCAAGTATGAGCTTGTCAGTAGACTCCCACCAACAAGTGGGCGATCGGTACGGTCTTCCGTATAAAGCTTCGAAGGGTTCCATTCCGATGGTGGCTTGGTAGCTGTTGTTGTAGGCAAATTCCACCAGAGGAAGATGGTCTTCCCACGTCCCTCCGAAGTCAAGGACGCACAATCTTAAAAGGTCCTCCAAAACTCTGTTCACTCTTTCTGTCTGGCCGTTGGTTTGGGGGTGATAGGTTGTACTCAAGCATAACTGTGTGCCTACCGCTTCTTGCAGACTCCGCCAAAACTCACTTGTGAAGATAGGGTCTCGGTCACTAACAATGCTGGAGGGTATTCCATGGAGTCGAATAATTTCCTTGAGATAAAGAGATACTAGGGATGAGGCAGTCCTTTTACTCTTGACAGGTAAAAAGTGGGCGCTTTTAGTAAGCCTATCCACTATTACCCAAATGCTAGTGTTGCCTCTTCTAGACCTAGGTAGCCCATCAATGAAGTCCATTGAAATGCTATCCCACTTCCACTACGGGACCTCTAGAGGATGGAGCAGACCACCAGGCTTCTTCTGCTCCGCCTTAACCCGTTGGCAAGTCATACACTTAGAAACAAAATCTGCCACGTCCTTCTTCATGCCGTTCCAAAAGAAAGTTATCTTTATGTCCTTGTACATTTTATCTCCGCCTGGATGTATCATCATCTTGGAGTGATGTGCTTCCTCGAGAACCGTCCTTACTAAATCCCTTGTCCATGGGACGCATAGCCTTCCGTCTCGCCTTAACCAACCCTTATCGTCGATGGAGTATCTGTTGAGGTGACTTGAAGTCTCACCCCTAATTAGTCTATCAATCGTCTCCACAAGCTGAGGGTCTTCGCGTTGTGCTGTCCCTATTGAGTCCACTAGAGTTGGGCGTACTTCGAGAGATGCTAGCAAGCCCGGTACAAAATCGGAGGAGGGCCTAAAGTCAAAGCTGGCTATTAACTCTAGGGCTTGGCTTTCAACAAACAGCGGGCTAAGGGTCAGTTTCTTTCGGCTCAACGCGTCTGCCACTACGTTGCCTTTGCCCGGAGTGTAGGAGATCTCAAAATCGTACGAGGTAAGAATCCCCATGCACCTTTGCTGCCTCAAGTTAAGGTCCTTCTGCGAGAAGAGATACTTCAAAGATTTATGGTTAGTATACAGTTCGAATTTCTCACCTAGGAGATAGTGGCGCCAAGACTTAAGCACAAAGACGTTGGCGGCCAACTCGAGATCATAGGTTGGGTAGTTCTTTTTGTGCACTTTCAACTGTCTCCCGCCATAAGCTACTACCCTTCCTTCTTGCATTAAGACAGCGCCTAGTCCTGTCCTGCATGCATCCGTGTATATTGTAAACATTTTGCTTCCATCCGGCAAGGTCAGAACTGGGGCTGTTGTAAGAGCCCTTTTTAGCCGTTGGAAAGCAAACTCACAATCCAAGTCCCAATTGAACACTAGATTCTTCTTTGTCAGCCTTGTGAGTGGAGCTGAGATTTTCGCAAAATCCCTTATGAATTTTCGGTAGAAACCTATTATTCCTAGAAAACTTCGGACCTCAGTTGCATTCCTTGGTGTCTTCCAATCTTGTACTGCTACTACCTTAGCAGGGTCCACAGCTAACCCTTCTTTGGATACTACGTGCCCAAGGAACCTCACTTCCTCTCTCCAAAAGTGGCATTTGGAGAATTTGGCTTTTAGCTGATGGAATCGCAGAGTTTCCAAGATTTCCCTTAAGTGCTGAGCATGTTCTTCTTCACTCTTTGAGAAGATCAAGATATCGTCTACGAAGACCACTACGAACTTGTTGAGGAATTCTCTGAACACCCTACTCATCAGGTCCATGAAGTAAGCGGGTGCGTTTGTCAAGCCGAAAGGCATGACAAGCCATTCAAAGAAGCCGTCTGGGGTTCTGAATGCTGTCTTATCGATGCTATCTTCAGCCACCCTTAGCTGATGAAATCCGGTCGCTAAATCGAGTTGGGAGAAAACAGACGCTCCTACAAGCTGATCAAACAGATCGTCAATTCTAGGGAGAGGGTACCTATTCTTTTTCGTTAGCTTATTGAGCTCCCTATAGTCAACGCATAGACGGAGTGAACCATTCGCCTTTGTGGCGAACACCACTGGAGCGCCCCATTCTGAAATGCTCCTTCTAATGAACCCCTTCTCTAGAAGCTCTTTAACCTGTTTACTGAGCTCTTTCCTTTCCCGTGGAGCCATGTGTCTAACGGGCAACGCAACGGGCTTTGCATTATCTACAAGATATATGCGGAAGTCTATCTCCCGCTTCTGAGGTAAGCCCTTCACCTCTTCGAAGACATCCGGATATTCACGGACCACTCTAACCGATTGCAAACTCTCAACAGAGGCATCTAGCGATTCGAGATAACTAAGGATAACCGCATACAGGGGATTACAAGTAATTTCCAGAGTGTTACTGAGTTGGGTCAGAAGCCTAACCACCCTTTTCTCACAATCAAGGATGGCACCATTACTGGATAGCCAATCCATGCCCAAAATCAAACCATATCCCAAGAAGCCCAAAACAAAGGCACTACATCTAAATTCTACGCTTAGAATAGAAATTTTCAATCCCACACAGATCATAGACAAATGAGCCAGGCCCCCGATTGGATTTGAAACAATTAAGGGGTCCTCTACCATACTAGTTTCTAGGTGCAGAGATTCTACTAAAGCAGATGAAATAAAGGAGTGTGATGCGCCAGAATCAAATAAAGTGCGAAATGTGTGATCATAAAGATAAACTACACTTTCTACAGAAGTATTTATACCTCGTTGTTGCAGAGGTGGCGCTTCTAGCACATGAACCTGTGCCTCTGAGGTGGATCCAGCCCTCTGCCCCTGCCCTCGCTTCTTTGGGCAATCCTTAGCCATGTGGCCTGTCTCACCGCAAGAAAAGCACCCACCATTCAACTTGGCCTTCTTTTTCCGTCAATCTTTCACTAAGTGCCCCACTTTGCCACAGAAATTACACTTCCTCTTCTCTTTGTTGTCTTTTCCGCCCTTCTTAAAGTACGTCTTCTTAGGCTGTAAACCCTCTTTCTTCCCTTGAGAGCTTTCTGCCTTTGTCTCCTTCTTGCGCTTATCCTCTTCGTTCAGCAATGCCATCTACACCAACCTTTCATACGTAGCTCCCATGGGTATATGGGTCAGGGCCAAACTGTGTAATGGCTCATTCAATCCTTTGACAAAGCGGAGAGCCTTCTTGTGCGGAGTGTTGACTAGGACCAGTTCGAACCTAGCCAGCTGATCGAACTGATTAACGTACTCTTTGACTGTCATATTCCCTTGCTTAAGAAATAAGAATTTTTCCAATTGAAGACTCCTTTCAGCTTCTGAGAGAAATTTAGCCTCAAACCTCGCCCTAAAGTCCTCCCATGTTTCTACTAGTCTTTCTGCATTGGTAACTTCCCACCAGTAGGAAGCCTCACCTTTAAGTAGCCATACTGCCAGTTGCACCTTCTGCCTATCTTCTACCTCAAAGATGATGAATAAGTCCTCGGTTTCCTTTAGCCAGTTCCTGGCTGCCACGAAGGACTCAGTTCCATGAAAGTCCTTCCCTCCCATAGCTTTGAAATCTTTACATATCTTAGCAAAAGCATTACCATGCGGAGGAGGTGGAGGAGGAGGTGCTGCTGTAGCTGGATGATTTCCTGCAGCTGGGGGAGGAGGAATAGTGGGACCTGGCTGATTGACCCTTGCTTCTAAGAATCGTCTAAACCAACTAGGTATTGGTACACCCTCTGGCAAGTTAAGTTCTTCGGACATGCTGAAACAAAAAGGATAGGTTCAAAATGAAGGATAAAAGATAGTACCTATGGCTTTGGGGGACTATGCCTTTTTAAAATAAAATAACATTTTATCTTTTAAAAATGCTTCCTTAAATTTTCTTTTGAAAATAAATTTTCAAAACTTTTTATCTTATCTGGTAAACCTATGCTCTGATACCAAGTGTAACACCCCACCTCCGTTAAGGTTACTCACAAAGGGAATGCCTTAACTTTGGTGGAGCATTTTAGTAAACAGAACAGAAACTTACAAGACAGATAAAACAGTACTTGAAAATTTTATAACTTTATTTCAACAGAAGCTTGGTTACATCCTTTCAAATCACAATATCAGAATTCAAGTACAAAATATCAGTCTTGTACAAAAGCCTTCAGAATGCATAGTTTAAAATCATAATCCCCACAAAAGAAGACAAGCCATACATTAAGCACCGCAAGCGGAAGAAATCTGGATCAAGCTAGAGTATTCCCTTCTACAAAACCTGGGGGGAACGGAAGAAAAGGAGGCGAAACAACAAGGGTCAGACATAAAGTCTGGCAAGTCCAGTGACTTTCAGCATATGAACAGATAAAAATAATAATGACATGAAAGCAAAACTGGATAAGAGATGACAGTAACATGAGCAGCAGATAAAACAGCGGAAACAGAATGATGTAGACTAAGCCATGCTTCTTATTTATATCTTACTTCTCTGCACTAATACTAGTTTAACAGGATTAGGTGTCACTCTAATGTCTAAACTGAAACAGAAACGGGTACAGAATAATTTCCACAGAAGAGAATGCTAGTAATGGGCCTTTACCACCCGAACAGAAACAGACAGAAGCAGAAACAAATTAATCCCTATGGAAACAGAATGTAGAATTAGGTGTACACTAGTAATTGGGCCTTTACCTCCCGAACAGACGGTACCACGCAGAAACAGACAGGTGTTACCACCCAACAGAAACAGACGGTACCAACAGAAACAGATAGAACTAAGTGTACCCTAAAACCCTACCCCAAGCGATCGGCTCCCTAATACATAAATATCCTGTGTCGGCCCCACAGTAGGGTGTATCACTCCCTAAAGTGACAACCAATTGGCACAAACGTATTTACAGATGTCACGGCGTCTTACATCCACAGAGGCAGGCCAGAATCCATGCACGCACATGACCCGGTTGGAATGCACCTTCAACACCCCTCGCCATTATCAGAATGAACCGCTTATAATTAGTTCGGTAAGCGTGCCCGGACCCTACCTATTGTTGGGTCAAAGTTTTGATACCAGAAAGGGTTACTGACTAATATGGGTCCCAAACAACAGATGACAGAAGTAATTCCCTTCCTATCCTTGTGTCCCCAGACTAACAGATTTCAGATTAACTTGTTTACAAGTTTCAGACATACAGAATTCAGATCAACAAGTTCACAGATCAGACAATCAAGTTAACAGGTTAACGGATCAGATGTTCGTATTAACAGGCTTACAGATTAACTGGTTACAGATTAACAGACTTACAGATTAACCGATTACAAATTATCTAACTTTGTATTGGGCCTACGGATCCACGAAATGGGTTTATCAGATTCATTTGTTCCATTGGTTTAACCTTACCCAACATGTTTTAGACATCATATTTATCTCATATTTTCATTAATTATTAATGCCCAGACCTCTCACATTAGACTGACAGTTTGCGGTTACTGGTTAGGCCGATTGGTTATGGGCAGATTTCTGTCGCAAACTGAGTTTTACCTCGGGTTTCAAGCACGTTATGACTAACTTCTCACATTAGAACCTATTGTTTGCGGCCACTGGATATGCCGGGCAGTTCCGGGAAGAATTACGCCGCAAACTCATTCTAACCTCGAGATAGCCATGTTTATCTTTGCGGCCAATTAATTAATAATTTATCATTTATGCCCACGCCTAATATGTATGTCAATTATTCATAGCTAATTCATATTTTGTCAATAACAGACGGAATATCTCAACTTAACAGATATAGTAGATAACAGATTTTCGCAGATTAGGCGTCTTAACGGATTCAGCTGATTAAGCAAACTAGCAGATTTAGCAGATAACAGATTAGGCATCTCAACATATTTAGTTTAGCAGATTTGGCATTTTCAACAGACTTAACAGATGACAGATTTGGCAGATGAACAAATCTAGCAGACTAGGCAGTAGAGCAGAACTAGCAGATTAAGAAATGTAACAGACTAGCAGATTAGGCAAATATAGCAGAACTAAATTAGGCAAATATAACAGATTTTATTATTCCCTAAGGTTTCATTGACCCATCTTGCCTAATTATAAATCTTGCCTAAGTTCACATGCATAAATAATAGTCATGATTCACAATATGATCATATATCCCATATTTGCATTAAATTTACATAGCTCAGACTATGGTCATAATTTACCATATATCATATGTTTCAATTTTTACTAAACTTGCATAGTACAGAAGATCCATATATAAATTATACCAAATATAGCCATCGATTACTATGCATGTCATATATCCCCAAAGATCCCTTATTTATTTACATTAATAGATACCCTACTCCCATGTAAATCTTTATACCTAAGCCATATTCTCTTTATCACAAATCATATGTTCAATACCCATTTATGTTATAAATATAACATGTCCAGTCATATGTCTTTGATTTACGTTCCGGCTACAGTCCATGTTCTTTCCTCAAATCAGTCACCTATTGGTCATCCCCAATTTATGCATCATTCATTTTATTGTCCCAAACATTTTAGCGTATGTTAATCTCTTATGAGATTGGCTCAGGCTCGTGGTAGCCTGGCTATAGAACAGAAAGAGGAAAGAGATACAAAATAAGATAGATCTAAACAGAACAGATATAATCTCAGATTCAGATTTACAATTCATGTCACAATCAGAATTAACGTTTATAGCGGAGAATAACTGCACTTGCCTTGGCTGGATTAAAGAAATAACTTTAATTGTTGTAGAATCGTTGCAGAAGCTTTAATCTCTAATTTGAATTGAGTTGCTTAGGTTGATGTTGATTAGCTTCTAGTTTTGATTCCAGCAGGGCAGCGATGCCACTTTTATTTTTATTTAGAACAGAGGCAGAGAAGAAGCAGAATAGAATTGTGTGTAGAGAAGGCTAGGTCTTAGGTTGTTTTTATAGGTGTAGCAATTCATTTCAGCCATCAGATTAACCCTAAAACCAATCCGGACCATCAAAAATCGTCCTTGGGCTTCAAAAACGTGTTCTGGACCGAAACAGGCCGACCAGGTCGACCTGTAGGGGGGAGGTCGACACTATAGTCGACCCCCATAGGGGAGGTCGACTCCCAGGTCGACCCCCTGGTCGACCCCCAGGTCGACCTGCCTAGTTATGTGCCGACCGAAACCTTCTAAATCTTCTACAGGCCCTAACTTCTTCATCCGGACTCCGATTTTCGAAAACTCGGACTCTATTTCATGTAAAATTTCGAGAGGAACGCAATGGTGATGTCCATTTTACCTAATTCCTGATTCTTAAATTAATTATCCTCGTTTTACTATCTTTTTCGTTACACACACCGTTATCGAACTAATTTTTCTTCTCTTTCATGTATTAATTAATTCTTCTTATGCATCACCATTATTTACCTATCATAAGCATATTTTCACATATTTTATTTCATTTTTAACCTCGCAATATATTCTTACTTTATTGTATCACCCCATTAATATTAATAATTTATTAATGATAATATAATATCCATTTAAATATTACTTCTCTGTATCAATTATACCCCAATTATTTATTTCATTTTATTAATTTACTTTAATCAAAAGTAAATTATCTGTATTTTGTGAACTATGATACCAAGTATTATAGAATATAACTATGATACAATTGATATTTCTACAACCAGGAGGGGCTGAGTTTTTATAAGTATCAAAACGAAAGGGATCCAAGCAATACATTCTTTCTCTTCAAGCTGGATGTGAAAACTAGTCAAGCTGCGGTATTCCCTCCCTGTGGACCTGGGGGGGGGGGGACGAAAGAAAAGAAGACGAAAGAAAAGTAGAGTCAGACATAAAGCCTGAGTAAGTCTAGGACTATTCAGTCTATGAATAAAGAATTGGGCATGATAAGTATAGACTGGAAATGGGAAAGCACTATAAACTAAGTTAAGTTGTCTAGAGTCGAATATACTATCGTACCCTATATTAACCTCTGCACCCCTGTAAACTAGATCCCAACAGGCACCCCATAATCAGGGTGAAGTGATCCATTCCTAATGATCGACTCCTACTTGCATAGTTACATGTCTCTTACGGCCCCCGATGTTATAGCTACATATGCTGGTCCCACCATGGGGTGTATCAAGTCCCATGGTGGCGGCCCAACACAATTCTAGAATGCACAGGTATACTACTGGTGCCCAATGCCTAATTTTTCTGCACTGGAGTGTGTGCACGCCCGCACCCCGTTAGAACCTACACTGCTGCACCACCGCCGTCGATTTGACCTCTTACAGTCAGCCCAGTAATCGTGCCCCACCCTGCCTAGTTCAGGGTATCCTGATACACCTTGTAGGGTTACTGCTGAAAAGGGTCCCCCGCTACTAGGTTTTCTATTTCTTGTCAACATGCTAAGTTGGTTAAGTGTTCTGTAAACCTAAGCCCCAGTCAGTCTGTATAGTTTAGCATGTTCAATTTGATTAAGTATTAATTCAATTTACTTAATCCTATCAATCCTGACTCAGCCTTAATTGTCTTATTAAAGCCTCGACCTCTCACATTAGACAGGTATTGTTGTGACTGCCTGTTGCCGGTTGGTTCCGGGCAGTCTTACGTCACAACTCAGTCTAACCTCGGGTCTTTATTGGGCTCAATGTTTAACCACCCACATTGGATAGGTATTGTTGTGACTACTAGACAGCCGGGCGGGTCCGGGCAGGTTTATGTCACAACTCAATCCAACCTTGGGTTAAACACATCGTATTTTCTAAGTTTACATATTTTGTCTCTTTTCTTTTTATATGTAAATATTTGCAGCCCATTATTCAAATTCATCTTTATTGAGTAAAATTAATTTATACCTCTTAAATGTTATCAAGGTCGTTGGCATGCGACAGACATGCCAACACATATGTTTTATATTTTTAACCCAACGTCATTTCCCCCGTTTTATACGTTCGCTATAATATAAAATATGTTGGGTTTAACATTTAAGCCCAACTTAGTCACATGAAAAGGGGGAGGCTTAGAACATGGTGTTTATATATTCTAAGTAACATCAAAAGGGGTATGTGAACACATGAACTTGCAACATAACGATCTAATTAACATAAATTAGGCACTTGTGAACTTGCATTGTAATAGCATATAATCTTGACATGAAACATACCTAAACATGAATCATAGTTTTAATCTAGTCATGTAAACTTGCATTTAAAAATGTAAACCTAACTTAATTATGTGTCGCATATATTATCATATGATTTTGATAACAACCTAGGCCTAAAACATATTTTCAATTAGGCATAACACCAAACGTAATCTAGTCATGTTCATAGAGTTAACACAAGTTCACAAAGATACTTGCTTTTGTCACTAATACAAAAGTATGGTTTACACTTGAATCATAACGCCTATTTCAACATAAATTCATATGAATCATAACGCCTATTTCAACATAAATTCATATGAATCATAACACCCAAATGGATCCAACTACGCTAAAAATATACATAGAAGGATCTAAAATCATGTTGGTATAATAGTGAGTCATATACTTGCATGAATCTCAACTTTGTTGTAATAAACTACCACAAACATATAGTCATTAACTTTCAACATGAATCATATACTTGCAAATATCCAATAGGTGTTGTAATAAACTAGCACAAACATATAGTCGTTAACTTTCAACATGAATCATATACTTGCAAATATCCAATATGTCTAACATCATTATACCACAACATTCCAAATCTATTCATAATTAGAATCATAGCAACATACAATTATGAATTATCATCACCACAAATTAAGTACAATTCCATTTCTCATTTTACACAAATCAGAAACTCAATTATTCATTCACATCGGAATAGCACTCTACTTACAATGTATGAAGAATCTTCAATTCAGGATTCTGAATTCTGAATTCTGAATTTGGATATGTTATCCTTTGTTGTAGGTGTTGTTTTGATTTAATTGTCGTGGCTTTAAGCTTTTGAATCGACTCCTAATCATCTCTCAATTTCGACGGCTACTCCTAGTCTTTCTTCAGCAGCATGACGGTCTCATTCTCATTTTTATTTGTATGAATTAGGTGGAGTCTTAGGTCCTTTTTATAGAGTTTGTGAATTGATTAGGACCGTCGATGGAGCTTAGATTAATATTAGCCGTTCTTTTGAAAGAGAGACCAATCAGGAGCTGACACCTAGCCCTAATGACACGACAAAGCTCAGAAATTCGGCCAACCACAGACCAGGCCAGCCAGGAGGGGCTGGCTTCGACCTGGCTCAGGGGCCAGGTCGACTACCCAGTCGAACCCCAGGTCGACTACATAGTCGGCTTGGGTGCCCCAGGTCGACTACCCAGTCGACCTGGGTGGCCCAGGTCGACTACCCAGTCGACCTGGGTGACTTGGGCAGGAAAATTCCCGCCCACCCAATCTGGGTCCGATTTTTTTGAAATTTGAACTGTTTTCTGAACTGTTTCTTTCTGTTTGAATTTTAAAATGAATTCTGAAACTTCCGAAGGTCATATCTCCCTCATACGGAGTCCGTTTTACGCAAACTCGGACTCTATCTCCAGCAGAATTCCGAGACGAACGCAATGGCGTATCCCGTTTCCCTTAATTCTTTGATTTGAAATTAATTATACTTTAATTTTTGAATTTCACTGTTATAGAATACACGGGGTGTTACATTCTCCCCCACTTAAAAGGATTTTGTCCCCGAAATCTTCAAGTTTAGGAAGAATGTATATCCTAACATTCTTGTCCTAGCTTTAACTAAATAAATTAAAGCAATACATTCTCAAAATGAGGATAATTAATTTAAGAATTAGGAATTAGGTAAAATGGACATCACCATTGCGTTCCTCTCGAAATTTTACATGAAATAGAGTCCGAGTTTTCGAAAATCGAAGTCCGAATGAAGAAGTTATGGCTTGTAGAAAATTCAGAAGGTTTCGATCAGGACAGAACTGGGTAGGTCGACCTGGGGGTCGACCTGGGGGCCAGGTCGACCAGGGGGTCGACCTGGGGGCTAGGTCGACCAGGGGGTCGACCTGGGAGTCGACCTCCCCCATGGGGGTCGACTATAGTGTCGACCACCCCCCTACAAGTCGACCTGGTCGGCCTGTTTCGGTCCAGAACACGTTTTTGAAGCCCAGGGACGATTTTTGATGGTCCGGATTGGTTTTAGTGTTAATCTGATGGCTGAAATGAATTGCTACACCTATAAAAACAACCTAAGACCTAGGCTTCTCTACACACAATTATATTCTGCTTCTTCTCTGCCTCTGTTCTAAATAAAAATAAAAATGGCGTCGCTATCCTGCTGGAATCAAAACTAGAAGCTAATCAACATCAACCTAAGCAACTCAATTCAAATTAGAGATTAAAGCTTCTGCAACGATTCTACAACAATTAAAGTTCTTTCTTTAATCCAGCCAAGGCAAGTACAGTTATTCTCCGCTATAAACGTTAATTCTGATTGTGACATGAATTGTAAATCAGAATTTGAGATTATATCTTTTCTGTTCTGTTTAGATCTATCTTATTTTGTATCTCTTTCCTCTTTTTGTTCTATAGCCAGGCTACCACGAGCCTGAGCCAATCTCATAAGAGATTAACATACGCTAAAATTTTTGGGACAATAAAATGAATGATGCATAAATTGGGCATGACCAATAGGTGACTGATTTGAGGAAAGAACATGGACTGTAGCCGGAACGTAAATCAAAGACATATGACTGGACATGTTATATTTATAACATAAATGAGTATTGAACATATGATTTGTGATAAAGTGAATATGGCTTAAGTATAAAGATTTACATGGGAGTAGGGTATCTATTAATGTAAATAAATAAGGGATCTTTGGGGACATAGTAATCGATGGCTATATTTGGTATAATTTATATATGGATCTTCATTACTATGCAAGTTTAGTAAAAATTGAAAAATATGATATATGGTAAATTATGACCATTGTCTGAGCTATGTAAATTTAATGCAAATATGGGATATATGATCATATTGTGAATCATGACTATTATTTATGCATGTGAACTTAGGCAAGATTTATAATTAGGCAAGATGGGTCAATGAAACCTTAGGGAATAATAAAATCTGTTATATTTTCCTAATTTAGTTCTGCTATATTTGCCTAATCTGCTAGTCTGTTACATTTCTTAATCTGCTAGTTCTGCTCTACTGCCTAGTCTGCTAGATTTGTTCATCTGCCAAATCTGTCATCTGTTAAGTCTGTTGAAAATGCCAAATCTACTAAACTAAATCTGTTGAGATTCCTAATTTGTTATCTGTTAAATCTGCTAGTTTGCTTAATCTGCAGAATACGTTAAGACGCCTAATATGCGAAAATTTATTATCTACTATATCTGTTAAGTTGAGATATTCAGTCTGTTATTGTCAAAATCTGAATTAGCTATGAATAATTGACATACATATTAGGCGTGGGCATAAATGATAAATTATTAATTAATTGTCCGCAAAGATAAACATGGCTAACTCGAGGTTAGAATGAGTTTGCGGCGTAATTCTGCCCGGAACCGCCCGGCATATCCAGTGGCCGCAAACAATAGGTTCTAATGTGAGAAGTTAGTCATAACGTGCTTGAAACCTGAGGTTAGACTCAGTTTGCGACAGAAACCTGCCCGGATCCAACCAGCCTAACCAGTAGCCGCAAACTATTAGTCTAATGTGAGAGGTCTGGGCATTAATATTTAATGAAAATCTGAGATAAATATGATGTCTAAAACATGTTGGGTAAGGTTAAACCAATGGGACAAATGAATCTGATAATCCCGTTTCGTGGATCCGTAGGCCCAATACAAAGTTAGATAATTTGTAATTGGTTAATCTGTAAGTCTGTTAATCTGTAACCAGTTAATCTGTAAGCCTGTTAATCCGAACATCTAATCCGTTAACCTGTTAACTTGATTGTCTGATCTGTGAACAAGTTGATCTGAATTCTGTGTGTTTGAAACTTGTGAACAAGTTAATCTGAAATCT
This sequence comes from Allium sativum, assembly GCA_030737875.1. Lineage (NCBI taxonomy): Eukaryota > Viridiplantae > Streptophyta > Magnoliopsida > Asparagales > Amaryllidaceae > Allium > Allium sativum. Next base: position 684,394,553 of record CM060913.1, read on the forward strand.
GTTAGTCTGGGGACACAAGGATATGAAGGGAATTACTTGTGTCATCTGTTGTTTGGGACCCATATTAGTCAGTAACCCTTTCTAGTATCAAAACTTTGACCCAACAGTAGGTAGGATCCGGCATGCTTACCGAACTAATTATAAGCGGTTCATTCTGATAAAGGCGAGCGGTGTTGACGGTGCGTTCCAACCGGGTCATGTGCGGGCATGGATCCCGTCCTACCTCTGTGGATGTAAGACGCCGTGACATCTGTAAATAGGTCTGTGCCAATTGGTTGTCACTTTAGGGAGTGATACACCCTACTGTGGGGCCTACACAGGATATTTATGTATTAGGGAGCCGATCGCTTGGGGTAGGGTTTTAGGGTACACTTAGTTCTGTCTTTTTCTGTTGGTACCGTCTGTTTATGTTGGGTGGTAACACCTGTCTGTTTCTGTGTGGTACCGTCTGTTCGGGAGGTAAAGGCCCAATTACTAGTGTACACCTAATTCTACATTCTGTTTCCGTACTGATTAATCTGTTTCTGCTTCTGTCTGTTTTTATTCGGGTGGTAAAGGCCCATTACTAGCATTCTCTTCTGTGGAAATTATTCTGTACCCGTTTCTTTTTCAGTTTAGACATTAGGGTGACACCTAATCCTATTAAACTAGTATTAGTGCAGAGAAGTAAGATATAAATAAGAAGCATGGCTTAGTCTACATCATTCTGTTTCCGCTGTTTTATCTGCTGCTCATGTTACTGTCATCTCCTATCCAGTTTTGCTTTCATGTCATTATTATTATTATCTGTTCATATGCTGAAAGTCACTGGACTTACCAGACTTTATGCCTGACCCTTGTTGTTTCGCCTCCTTTTCTTCCGTTCCCCCCCAGGTTTTGTAGAAGGGAATAATCTAGCTTGATCCAGATTTCTTCTGCTTGCGGTGCTTAAAGTATGGCTTGTCTTCTTCTGTGTGGATTATGATTTTAAACTATGCATTCTGAACGCTTTGTGTACAAGACTGATATTTTGTACTTGAATTTTGATATTGTGATTTGAAAGGATGTAACCAAGCTTCTACTGAAATAAAGTTATAAAATTTTCAAGTACTATTCTATCTGTCTTGTAAGTTTCTGTTCTGTTTACTAAAATGCTCCACCAAAGTTAAGGCATTCCCTTTGTGAGTGACCTTAACGGAGGTGGGGTGTTACACTTGGTATCAGAGCTGAAGGTTACCAGATTGGGTAAAGTTTTTGAAAACTATTTTCAAAAAGGGTTTAAAAGAAAGTATTTTCAAAAGGAAAGTTTATTTTGAAAAAAACATAATCCCCAAAGCCATATATCTATCTTTTGAATCTCTGTCTGAATCCTTGTTTCCTTCTTTTTCTGAGTCTCCGGGGCTCTTGGCTTTCTGGGAGGTAACCTCATCGCGGCATGGTTCCGTAGGCTTGATAAGACTACGACATCTGTCAAAGGGCAAATAAGCGCCCGACTTCCATCTGTAGCCGTTGTAGTTTCACCTACGGCTAATTTTCTTTCGAGCTTTGCAGGATTTTTCCGTGCGATGGAGGCAGCTTTCGAGGGACTGGTCAACGTGTTACACAAGAATAGGAAAGATGAGAATGAGGGAGTTTGGCCAAGGTGCACCACCCAAAGATAAGAAACCCATGGATATAAACTTGGTTCAAAAAGGAGGAAAAAAGGAAACACAAAAGAAGGAAGAAAAGTCTAAAGATAAAGGAGGAGAAAAGTACTTTACTTATGGAAGCTTGACTCAAGAGGAAGGACAAAGACATGACCTACTTCGGGAAGGCAGGCGAATGCTCTCATAGTTGGTGGATAAGATAGAAGTAGGAAAATTTCCGTAGAGAGTTTAGTTTCCTTATCTAATTATTGAGTTAGAACTCTTTCCGATTATGGCATTCTGATTCTATAGTCGAGTCTCTGCACTTTAATACTAGTCTTGTTTCTGATCTGGTTACAGTCTCAAACCCCATAGGGGTTACGACTCATCTGCTGGTGATAGGTTGGGGTTTGAGAGATATATGTGTTAGGCGTCAAGTAGGACGCATACATTCTGAGTTTTATCATGCTTAGTTTCCTAGAATCATTCAGTAATCTGATCTGTACCAGTAATCTGTAAATATCTGAATATTTATGATAAGGTTAAGATTTCCAGTTTTGACATTGTCTAAAGAGGGTAATCCTCTTAGTGTCAATTTGATGTTGGTTTCGGTCTTCGGGGCCGATACTTAGGACCCATGTCTAATGGGAACCAAGTTTTTGTTCTATCTGTACTCGCTTCCATCATTCGACTGTATCCTATCGATCGAATCTTCGAACTTTAGGTAGAAACTAATGGGTGTAAACATGTGTTTGAGACATGTTATGTTTGATGGTTGCAAGTGGATGCAAGTGGTTGCTAGTGGTTGCCCGTGGATGCATATACACACACTAGGCACTAGATCGACTCGAAAACACTCTCATACTGCATGTGGATGTGTGAGCATTTTTAATTTTTGTGCATGCAAAATGATTGACTCAACACATGGATGTTGCATATGACTAATTGGTGGTGCACTCATATAGAAATGATATGTATCGAGTAGGAAAATTGCATACATGTTGGACTCATGGCACTGGCATAATTCGCATTAAGGGGGTCAACTGAATCAGGGAACTGCCTGATCTTTGCATTAGACAAGGAACATATACACACACTTCTTGCATATGTTCATACAGCATTAGAAATCTCTTAAGGACAATGAATGCCTGTGATTGGTGATTGAGTAGATGGATGATTGGATGGTAAGACACATTCTTCTTCACTTGAAGATTTCGGGGACGAAATCCTTTAAGGAGGGGAGAATGTAACACCCCGCATTTTTAAGTATAATTAAAAATGAAATAAAATATGTGAAAATATGCTTATAATAGGTAAATAATGGTGATGCATAAGAAGAATTAATTAATACATGAAAGAGAAGAAAAATTAGTTCGATAACGGTGTGTGTAACGGAAAAGATAGTAAAATGAGGATAGTTAATTTAAGAATCAGGAATTAGGTAAAGTGGACATCACCATTGCGTTCCTCTCAAAATTTTACATGAAATAGAGTCCGAGTTTTTGAAAATCGGAGTCTGGATGAAGAAGTTATGTCCTGTAGAAGATTCAGAAGGTTTCGGTCAGCACAGAACTGGGCAGGTCGACCTGGGGGTCGACCAAGGGGTCGACCTGGGGGTCGACCAAGGGGTCGACCTGGGGGCCAGGTTGACCAGGGGGTCGACCTGGGAGTCGACCTCCCCCATGGGGGTCGACTATAGTGTCAACCTCCCCCCTACAGGTCGACCTGGTCGGCCTGTTTCGGTTGGTGGGGTGTTTCTCTATCATAATTATATTTACTTTAGAAATATCACAGAAATAATTGTCATGGTTCATAATATGATTATATACCAAATATAGCCATCTATTACTATGCATGTCATATATCCCAAAGATCACTTACTTAGGTGTTTATTTACATTAATAGATACCCTACTCTCAAGTAAATCTTTATACCTAAGCCATATTCTTTTTATCACAAATCATATGTTCAATACCCATTTATGTTAAAAATACAACATGTCCAGTCATATGTCTCAAATTTATGTTCTAACTACAGTCCATGTTCTTTCCTCAAATCAGTCACCTATTGGCCATGCCCAATTTATGCATCATTCATTTTACTGTCCCAAACAATTTAGCGTAGGTTAATCTCTTATGAGATTGGCTCAAGCTCGTGGTAGCCTGGCTATAGAACAGAAAGAAGAAGAGATACAGAATAAAATAGATCAGAACAGAACATACACAATCTCAAATTCAGATTTACAATCATGTCACAATTATGATTAAAGTTTATATCGGAAAATAACTGCACTTTCCTTGGCTGGATTAAAGAATGAACTTAAATTATTGTAGAATCGTTGCAGAAGCTTTAATCTCTAATTTGAATTGAGTTACTTAGGTTGATGTTGATTAGCTTCTAGTTTTGATTCCAGCAGATTAGCGATGCCATTTTTATTTAGAATAGAGGCAGAGAAGAAGCAGAATAGAATTGTGTGTAGAGAAGGCTAGGTCTTAGGTTGTTTTTATAGGTGTAGCAATTCATTTCAGCAATCAGATTAACCCTAAAACCAATCCGGACCATCAAAAATCGTCCCTGGGCTTCAAAAACGTGTTCTGGACCGAAACAGGCTGACCAGGTTGACCTGTAGGGGGGAGGTCGACACTATAGTCAACCCCCATGGGGGAGGTCGACTCCCAGGTCGACCTGGCCCCCAGGTCGACCTGCCCAGTTCTTTGCTAATCGAAACCTTCTGAATCTTCTACAGGCCACAACTTCTTCATTCGGACTTTGATTTTCGAAAACTCGGACTCTATTTCATGTAAAATTTCGAGAGGAACGCAATGGTGATGTCCATTTTACCTAATTCCTGATTCTTAAATTAATTATCCTCATTTTACTATCTTTTCCGTTACATACACCGTTATCGAACTAATTTTTCTTCTCTTTCATGTATTAATTAATTCTTCTTATGCATCACCATTATTTACCTATTACAAGCATATTTTCATATAATTTATTTCATTTTTAATTATACTTAAAAATGTGGGGTGTTACATTCTCCCCTCCTTAAAGGATTTCGTCCCCGAAATCTTCAAGTTAAGAAGAATGTGTCCTACCATCCAATCATCCATCTACTCAATCACCAATCACAGGCATTCATTGTCCTTAAGAGATTTCTAATGCTATATGAACATATGCAAGAAGTGTGTGTATATGTTCCTTGTCTAATGCAAAGATCAGGAGGTCCACTGATTCTGTTGACCTCCTTAATGCGAATTATGCCAGTGCCATGAGTCCAACATGTATGCAATTTTCCTACTCGATACATATCATTTCTATATGAGTGCACAACCATTCAGTCATATGCAACATCCATGTGCTGAGTCAATCATTTTGCATCCACAAAAATTAAAAATGCTCACACATCCATATGCAGTATGAGGGTGTTTTCGAGCCGATCTAGTGCCTAGTGTGTGTATATGCATCCACGGGCAACCACTAGCAACCACTTGCATCCACTAGCAACCATCAAACATAACATGTCTCAAACACATGTTTACACCCGTTAGTTTCTACCTAAAGTTCGAAGATTCGATCGATGGGATACAGTCGAATGATGGAAGCGAGTATAGATAGAACAAAAACTTAGTTCCCATTAGGCATGGGTCCTAAGTATCAGCCCCGAAGACTGAAACCAACATCAAATTGACACCTAGAGGATTACCCTCTTTAGACAATGTCAAAACTGGAAATCTTATCAGAAGTATTCAGATATTTACAGACTACTGGTACATATCAGGTCTCCTAATGGCTCTTAGGAAGTTAAGCATGATAAAATCATACCCCATGAAAACTCAGAATGTATGCGTCATACTTGACGCCTAACACAGATATCCCTCAAACTCCAATCTCAAACAGATGAGCCATAACCCTTATGGGTCTGAGTCTACAGCGGAATTCAGAAATAATACAAGTATTAAAGTGCAGAGTATCGATTACAAAATCAAAATACCAGAATCAGAAAAAGTCTTAACTCCATAATCAGATAAAGAAATTAAAACTACTATAGAAATTTTCCTATTTCTATCCCAGCCACTAGCCTCAAGAGTGTTCGCCTGCCCTCCTTGCCCTTGTCTCTTCGGGCAGTCCCTAGTGAAGTGTCCCATCTCTCCACAGTTGAAGCAAGTGCATTTCCTTTTTCTGCAATCCTTGTTTAGATGAGTCGAGCTCCCACAAGTAAAGCACTTTTTCCCCTTCTTATCTTCAGACTTCTCATCCTTCTTTTGTGTTTCCTTTTTGGGCCATGCTTTCTTATTCTGTGGTTCTTCCTTCTTTGTCTCTTTCGGGCCCTTGTCTTCCTCGTGCAGTAGTGCCATGTCCACCAATTTCTCGTAAGTCGCTCCCATGGGTACGTGGGTCATGGCTAGGCTGTGCTGTGGCTCATTCAATCCTTTAACAAAGAGGAGAGCCTTTTTATGCTGAGTGTTGACTAAATCCAATCCGAACCCAGCTAGTTGGTTGAACTGGTTGACGTATTCCTTGACTGTCATACTTCCTTGCTTAAGAGATAAGAACTTTTCTAGTTGTAAACTCCGTTTAGCTTGCGAGAGAAATTTTGTCTCAAACCTTGTTCTGAAATCCATCCATGTCTCAACCGGCCTCTCGGCGTTAGTGACTTCCCACCAGTAGGAAGCTTCGTCTTTGAGCAGCCATACCGCCAACTATACCTTCTTCCTATCGTCCACCTCGAAGATAACGAATAGATCCTCAGTTTCTTTGATCCAGTTACTCGCTTCGACGAATGATTCAGTTCCCTTGAAATCCTTTCCACCCATGGCCCTAAAATCTCTACAGATCTTTGAGAAACCAATTGCATGAGGAGGGGGCAGAGGAGGAGGGGGATCATTCGCCGGACCTGCGACGGCGGTCCTAGCCTCAAGATATTGACGAAACCAACCGGGTACATGAACACCCTCTGGTATCTCAGATGCTTCAGACATGCTGAAACGAAAAAAGGAAAGATTCAATACAAAAAGGACTGAAGGAAAGATATATGGCTCTTGGGGATCATGTTTTTCAAAAAAAGCTTTATTTTTTGAAAATACTTCCTTTCAAAACCTTTTTGAAAATAGTTTTCCAAAAACTTTACCCAATCTGGTAACCTTCAGCTCTGATACCAAGTGAAACACCCCACCTCCGTTAGGGTCACTCTCAAAGGGAATGCCCTAATTTTGGTGGAAGTTTATAAGTATAAGTCACAGATACACGAGACAGATATAAGTACACATATTTTTGAACAGCGGAAAACAACAGAAACTTTTATTTCATCAAAATATGTGTTACACAAACCATACCATAATTGTCTTACAATTATTCCAAAAACATTACATTTCCATAACTGTCTTTATTTCATAACTTAAAGAAGCATAAAAACATGAGTAAACTGCATAAGTCCCCATAATTGCTATCCAAAGCCATAGTCCAAAATGAAAGAGATCCAAGCAATACATTCTTTCTCTTCAAGCTTGATGTGAAAACTGGTCAAGCTGCGGTATTCCCTCCAGCATTGTTAGTGACCGAGACCCTATCTTCACAAGTGAGTTTTGGCGGAGTCTGCAAGAAGCGGTAGGCACACAGTTATGCTTTAGTACAGCCTATCACCCCCAAACCGACGGCCAGATAGAAAGAGTGAACAGAGTTTTGGAGGACCTTTTAAGACTGTGCGTCCTTGACTTCGGAGGGACGTGGGAAGACCATCTTCCTCTGGTGGAATTTGCCTACAACAACAGCTACCAAGCCACCATCGGAATGGCACCCTTCGAAGCTTTATATGGAAGACCGTGCCGATCGCCCACTTGTTGGTGGGAGTCTACTGACAAGCTCATACTTGGACCAGATATGATCCGAGAGACTTCAGAGAAAGTAGACTTGATACGAAGAAGGATGAAGACGGCCCAAGATAGACAGAAATCCTACGCCGACAAGAGAAGGACCGACCTTGAGTTTGAGGTTGGGGATAGAGTTTTTCTTAAGGTATCTCCTCTAAGGAACGTTGTTCATTTTGGATCCACTGGAAAGCTAGCACCAAGGTTCATAGGGCCGTTTCCTATTATCGAGAAAATTGGGAAAATGGCCTATAGATTAGAGCTACCTGATAAATTAGCTGGAGTTCACAACGTCTTTCATGTTTCGCACCTCCGAAAATGTCTACATGAATCTGCTGAAGTGGTAGAGCCAAACATTCTTGAAGAAGCTGAAGTGGAACGCGAAGCAACCGTGAGGAAAGTACCAACCTGCATATTAGGAACGAAAGTGAAAAAGCGACGCAACCGCGAAGTCAAGCTCGTCATAGTTCAGTGGAGCGACGCCGAGGAAGACGCAACTTGGGAAACTGAAGCTAGAATACGAGCAGCCTACCCTTTTCTTTTCGAGGGTACATCTTTGATCTCTCTTTTTCCTTAAGTTGCGCTTTTATCTATCTTTTTAGGTATATCTCCTCGACCTTATCTTTTAGGTAGAAACCCTCTGAATGAAAACATGTAATTGAAACATGTTATGGATGATGGTTGCAAGTGGTTGCAAGTGATTGCTAGTGGTTGCTCGTGGTTGCGTATACACACACAATCCAGGTTTTAGATCGGCTCAGTCACTTCATATTGCATATGCATATATGTATTTATATTCGTATATGGTTGAAGTTTAATGTGTTGTCATATGGATGTTGCATTTATATATGAATGATTGTGCACTCATGTAGAATCATGAATAGGAAGGTTTGCATACATAATGGATTCATGACACTTACATAATTTGCATTAAGGAGGTCAACTGAATCAGTAGGCCGCCTGATTTTGCATTAGATAAGTATATGTACACACACTTTGCATATGATCATGAAGCATTAGAAGTCTTTTATGGACAATGGACGGTCGTGTTTGATGGATGAGTAGATGGACGTTTGGATGTTAGGATATACATTCTTCCTAAACTTGAAGATTTCGGGGATGAAATCCTTTTAAGTGGGGGAGAATGTAACACCCCGTGTATTCTATAACAGTGAAATTCACAAATTAAAGTATAATTAATTTCAAATCAAAGAATTAAGGGAGGGAATACCGCAGCTTGACCAGTTTTCACATCCAGCTTGAAGAGAAAGAATGTATTGCTTGGATCTCTTTCGTTTTGGACTATGGCTTTGGATAGCAATTATGGGGACTTATGCAGTTTACTCATGTTTTTATGCTTCTTTAAGTTATGAAATCAAGACAGTTATGGAAATTTAATGTTTTTGGAATAATTGTAAGACAATTATGGTATGGTTTGTGTAACACATATTTTGATGAAATAAAAGTTTTGAAAATTTATTTCATCAAACCGGGCTCTGATACCAAGTGAAACACCCCACCTCCGTTAGGGTCACTCTCAAAGGGAATGCCCTAATTTTGGTGGAGGTTTATAAGTATAAGTCATAGATACACAAGACAGATATAAATATACATATTTCTGAACAGCGGAAAACAACAGCAACTTTTATTTCAGTTAAAATACGTGTTACACAAACCATGCCATAATTGTCTTACAATACTTCCAAAACATTACATTTTCATAACTGTCTTGATTTCATAACTTAAAGAAGCATAAAAACATAAGTAAACTGCATAAGTCCCCATAGTTGCTGTCCAAAGCCATAGTCCAAAACGAAAGAGATCCAAGCAATACATTCTTTCTCTTCAAGCTAGATGTGAAAACTGGTCAAGCTGCGGTATTCCCTCCCTGTGGACCTGGGGGCGGGGGGGGGGGACAAAAGAAAAGAAGACGTGTAACACCCCACACCCGCTACGGTCACTCACTAAGGGAATGCCATAACATCGGTGGAGTATTTTAAGTGAATATAGAACTGAAAAATTACAACAAAACAGATATAAGTAATACTTGAGAATTTAAAACATCATTTCATTGCAGCGGAAAGTAAAACATGTTTGGTTACACCAAAACCATAAACAAGAGTCAAGTACATAATATCCATCCTGATAAAACAAAAGTACATAATCCCACTACATAACTTAATAGCCATAATAGAAAAGATAAACTGAGCTTTACATCCACGATCCAAGCTCCAAAAGATAGATAAAGCAGTCTGATCAAAGCCCACTAGTGCTAGGCCCACTCTGATAACCTGAGGGTTGGGAAAAAGATAAAAACAACGGGGTCAGACATAAGTCTGAGCGAGTCCTATAACTTTAACAATACAATCATTAAAGTAACCAGAGTAAGACATAAGCTTGATATACGGTAACGACTGGGGATAAATGGCTACACTAAGCAGCCAACTAGACTTAGGATGAACTAAGATAACTGTAAAGACGCATCTACCCACCCAAGGATAATTACTACACTGCACCACACCAATCATTCCCAATTTAAAGGTTGATCCCACTAAGTATACTTAGTAATCTATAATTAGTAGTTTCGTGTACCCCTAGCTGACTACATAGGTGCCGTCTGCCCCTATTTCCACTAGGTGTACCCACTACCCCCCATTCGATCGGCTCCCTAACGTAGATTCCCGTGCTGGCCCCACAGTGGGGTGTATCATCCCCCAAAGTGGCAACCTGATAATATCAACGGTGCACGGCTTATACCTACACGATGCAACAACGTCTTACTTACCAGCCCGGGTCCACACACGCATTTGAAACCCGTTGGACTTGCGTTGCCACCGCTAACCCGTTTTGGCCTCTTAAAGTCAAGCCCAATATGCGTGTCCCGTCCTCGACTTGGGTCGAGCCCACAAAGATACATTTGGGATATTGGTTGAAATGGGCCCCCACAAGCTACCCACCTAAGCTTGTCATTTCTAGTGAATCCCACTTAACCCTTTAACCATGTCCACTTACATGTTATAAATTTTGGTTAAGTCTTTTAATCATATTTTAATTGCCACTCAAGGCACCCACTAGATTTCCACATGCCACCCAAGGCACTTACTTGATTCCCACATGCCACCCAAGGCACTTACTTAACCCTTTAATCATGTTTAATTACATGTTCCACTTTGGTTAAGTATTCTAATCGTATTTTCTATTGCCACCCAAGGCAACCCACTAGTTTCCTCATGCCACCCAAGGCACCCCCACTAGTTACTACATGCCACCCAAGGCACCCACTTAACCCCTCATGCCCCACTACATGCTAATTTGGTTAAGTGTTTCTTAATTAATTAAGATCGTAACCTTTGTGAAGACCTCTCACATTAGACTGTCTTTTATGGCAGCTAGATATGCCGGTTGGTTCCGGGCAGCCTTACACCATAACAGAGTCTAACCTCGTGTCTTTACACTTGTCACGTATTTAGTTTATGACTAAGACCTCTCACATTGGGCCAATCATTTGTAGCCGCTAGATTTGCCGGTCGGTTCCGGGCAGTCTTATGCTACAAAAGGGTCCAACCTCGTGTCTTAGTCGATTAATTACACCTAATTAATCACCCCCATAATTTGTATTAATTATCCCTAATTAATTACAAATATTTAAAAATATGGGTAGACCTAAGTCAATAGGTAAATTCCCAATTCCATAATATGGGTAGACCTAACTTAATAGGTAAATTCCCAATTATGTCCATCCACTTTATGGTATGTTTAATCATACCAACTTCACACAATTTTATGTGTTCATTAATTTTTACCCCATCATCCCCACGTAAATACGTTAACATGACATACTTTAAAAGAGGAGATTCATCATACACACAATGGGTTCAACTTAGCATATCATTAGCATTATCATGGGTTTAAAAGGTGTCAACTTGCATATATGACCATAAGCCCAACTTGCATAAATAACCAACCCAAACTTGTATGAATCACATATGTCATAAAGACGGTAACTTGCATAAATGTTCATGTCATAGACCTATCATAAAGGTGCAACTTGCATACATGTCATAGGTCTAAAAGGGATGAACTTGCACATGTACTTATGTCATACAAAGGGGTAAACTTGCATATGTATGTATGACATACAAAGGTGTAAACTTGCACATGTTACTTGCATATAATCAACCACCAAACTTGCATAACATGTCATACATAGACTTGCATATAATCAAACACCAAACTTGCATAACATGTTACATATGAACTTGCATATAATCAACCACCAAACTTGCATAACATGTTACATATGAACTTGCATATGTATGTATGACATACAAAGGTAAACTCGCATATGTTATGCATATCACTAATCCAAACAACTTGCATAGATTATGCATATTATAGATCCAAACTCATAGGTTAAACTTGCATGTCATGTCACTTATTTCACACATGATTCTAGCATAAAACCAAGCATTTAACTTGCATAAAACCAAACACTTAGCATGCATAAAACCAAATACTTAGCATGCATAAAACTCACCACTTAACATGCATAAACCCAAACACTTAACTTGCATAAACATAGTGTCATCATGAATAAGTGTTAAACATAGTGATTAGCAAACTAGCATCATAACATATGACCTAAAACCCATTGATCCGCAAGCAAAACCATATGATCTCATCACATCTCATCTAGCAATTGGTTATTAAAGTGATAGAAACTCACAAACTCCAAGATTAGCTCCTTAGATAGTTGTTAGAGTTGAAGTAGAGGTGGATTAGTAGTTGATTAGCTTGCAATCCTCTTCTCTAATTAGTGGAGGCTCCTTCTAAGTTGCATTTTGGCGGCATGATGGCATAGATTCTATTTTTAGTATGGATTAGGGTAGTCTTAGGGTGTATTTATAGGATTAGGTTGTGTTTTAGACCCTTAGATTAACCCTAGGTTAGTTTAGGTCCATCAGATTTCGTCCCAAGCCCTCCAACCCAGCCCAAAACTCAACCAGGTGCACCCAGGCCAGAATCAGCCGACAGGGCAAGTCGACAGCCCTGTCGATTGCCAAGTCGACAGGCATGTCGACAGGCAAGTCGACAGCCCTGTCGACAGGCAAGTCGACAGCCCTGTCGACAGCCAAGTCGACTTGGCTGGGCGGGAGTTTTCCCGCCAGGCCCCCATTTCTGCATGTTTCGAAATTCAAATTTTCCGAAAACTTCTTTGGGCCTTAACCGGGTCATACGGACTCCGATTTACAAAATTTCGGACTCTATTTCGCGTATTTTTCCGAGACGAACACAATGACGTAACCCGTTTCCCCTGATTCTCACATATGAGATTATTAATTCTGTAATTAGTGAATATCAGTGTTAACTGAAATTCGGGGTGTTACATTCTCCCCTCCTTAAAGGATTTCGTCCCCGAAATCTCCAAGTTAAGGAGAATGCATATCCTACCATCCAAACAACCATCTACTCAATCCATCAAACATGGGCATCCATTTTCCTTAAAACAATTTCTACTGATGTATGAGCATATGCAAAAAGTGTGTGTATATGTTCCCTATCTAATGTATGAACATATGCAAACCGTGATAGTGCCATGCATCCAATATGTATGCGAAAGAACCCTATCGACACATACTATATCTACATGAGTGCACAATCATTCACCAAAATGCATCATCCATATGATAACACAACCATTATACATCCCTAAATATAGCTACCTACACACAATTATATGCAATATGCAATATGAAGTGATTGAGCCGATCTAGTGTCTAGAGTGTGTGTATATGCATCCACGAGAAACCACTAGCAAACACTTGCATCCCCATGCATCCATCAATCATAACATGTCTCAAACACATGTTTCAACCATAGGTTTACCCTATCTAAAGGTCAAAGGCACTAACAAGAGGACATACTAAAGATAAGATAAGTACTAGACAAACGATAAAGGAGAAGTTAAAAGACATACCCTCAAAAAGGAATGGGTATAATGAACGCATTTTCGCTTCCGTCTCCCAAGTAGCGTTACTCTCATCTTCTCCCCATTGCACTTTGACTAGTTGAACCTCCCTGTTTCTCAACCTCTTAATCTCTGACCCAAGGATGCGTGTAGGAGCTCGTCGAATAGTTGCATCACGCTCTATCTCTACTTCTCTAAGCAAGCTCGGCTCTACCACCTCTGCGGTCTCATGTAGGCACTTCCTTAAATGTGACACATGGAATACATCATGTACACCACTAAGTCTGTCGGGCAACTCCACTCTATAGGCCATCTGTCCAATCCTTTCCTTAATAGGAAACGGTCCAACAAACCTTGGTGCTAACTTCCCAACAGATCCAAAGCGAACCACATTCCATAACGGAGATACTTTGACAAAGACCATGTCCCCAACATCAAACTCAAGCTCTGTTCTCCTCTTGTCCGCATAAGATTTCTGTCTGTCTTGCGCCGCTTTCATCCTTCTTCGAATCAAATCAATCTTTTCCGAAGTCTTCCTAACCATATCGGGTCCAAGCAAGATCTTATCCGTAGATTCCCACCAACATGTAGGTGATCGACAAGGCCTTCCATAAAAAGCTTCGAAAGGAGCCATGCCAATACTAGACTGAAAGCTGTTATTATATGCGAACTCCACCAATGGAAGATGCTCTTCTCATGTACCTCCAAAATCTAAGATACATAGCCTCAAAAGGTCTTCTAAAATGCAATTCACCCTCCCGGTCTGGCCGTCCGTCTGAGGATGATTTGCGGTGCTCAAACACAACTGAGTCCCTACCGCCTCTTTCAAACTCTTCCAAACCTCGCTAGTGAAGATAGGATCTCGATCACTCACTATGCTGGAAGGTACACCATGCAATCTAACAATCTCTCGAATGTGGATTGAAGCTAGCCATTGAGCAGTCCTCTTACTCTTCACGGGTATAAAATGGGCACTCTTAGTAAGTTTGTCTACCCCAACCCAAATTCCCGTATTACCCTTCCTCGATCTTGGTAATCCATTGACAGAATCCATCGAGACACTATCCCACTTCCATAGCGGAACCTCCAATGGGTGAAGCAACCCACCGGGTTTCTTTTGCTCCGCTTTTACTTGTTGGCACACCAAGCATCTAGCGACATACTCGACCGCGTCTTTCTTCATACCGGCCCAAAAGAAAACTCGCTTCATGTCTTGGTACATCTTGTCCCTACCGGGATGAATGGTCATCTTCGAACGATGTGCATCATCAAGTATGGCCTTCCTCAAACCCTCGTCTTGCGGTACACAAAGTCTACCGTCTCTACGCAACCACCCCTTACCATCTAGGGTGTACCTACTCAAATGGCTGGACGACTCCCCCTCCTCATGAGCTTCTCTACTAACTCAACCAACTGTGGGTCGTCTCGCTGTGCTCCGCCAATCCGCCCCAAAAGAGTAGGCCTAACCTCCAAGGAGACTAGCAAACCGGGTACAAAGTCAACGGAAGGTCTAAAGTCAAACATAGAAATAAACTCTAAGCTCCGTCGTTCAACGAACAATGAACTCAAGGACAACCTTTTTCTACTTAAGGCGTCCGCTACCACGTTACCCTTGCCATGGGTATACGCTATCTCAAACTCATAGGATGCTAAGAATCCCATCCACTTTTGCTGTCCTAAGACTATGCGCTCGAAGAGTCTCCAACACTTCCCTAAGATGTAGGGCATGCTCTTCTCCACTTTTAGAGAAAACCAGGATATTACCCCATCCAAAATCATCACAACTGTCTATCTCTCACGCAGACCACCCTAGTCGAACTCGACATCCCCCAAATGCAAGCCCCAAAGGCCTAAACCAATATCAGACAAACACCCAAGGGATACCTCCTTCGAATTCAGACGACCTACGTGAGATGATACTAGTAAAAACAGCTAAATAATTAAGCCCTTGTCCAACTCTGGATGTCCTCGCCAGTCTCGCTCCAAATCCACCGTTTATCCCATAACTGGCTTTGCTCAACCTATTGAGCACATACGAAAACTTATTTCGCTCCTAGAAAAGACCAAGATGTCATTTACAAAGACCATCACGAACTTATTTAGGTACTCCCTGAACACCCTTCTCATCAAATCAATAAAGTATGAGGGGGCGTTTGTCAAACCAAATGGCATCACCAGCCACTCATAAAAAACCATCTAGAGTCCTAAACGCAGTCTTCTCTATACTATCCTCAGCCACTCTCAACTGACGAAACCCCGTGGCTAAGTCCAACTGCGAAAATACTGAGGCGCCAACTAACTGATCAAAGAGATCATCAATCCTCGACAATTGGTGTCTATTCTTCTTTGTGAGTTTATTTAGTTCTCTTTAGCCTACACAAAGTCTGAGGGACCCATCCGCCTTCGTGGCAAAAACTACTGGAGCACCCCACTCCAATATACTTCGTCTTATGAACCCCTTCTCAAGCAAATCGCCTACTTGCTTATGGAGTTCCCTCCTCTCACGAGGAGCCATGTGGCACACTGGCCAAGATACTGGTTTGGCATTGTCTACCAGATATATTCGGAAGTCAATCTCCTGCTCCGGAGGTAAGCCCTTCACCTCCTCAAACACATCCGAGTATTCCCGGACCACTCTAACAGATCGCAAACTCTCGACCGACGTGTCAAGCGATTCTAGATAACTTAGCATAACAGATTCCATGGGATTACAAGAGATCTCGAGAGTGTTACCCAAGTGGGTCATAAGCCTAACAACTCTCCCTTCAAAATCAAGAACGACACCACTACTGGATAACCAGTCCATGCCCAAAACTAACCCATAGCCCGTGAAGCCCAAAAAGCATCACATCTAAACTCAACGCTAAGTATAGAAACTTTCAAACCCAAACACATCATGGAGCCCCAATTGGGTTTGAAACAACTAAGGGATCATCTACTAAACTGGTGTCTAAGTGCAGTGACTCAACTAACAATGATGAGATAAACGAACTCGATGCGTCAGAATCAAATAAAGTTCGAACCGGATAATAAAGAAATCCAAATTCCAACCTAGACGGTCCTATCCCCATCTGGTACACTAGCCGTGAGGGAATACAACTACCCTCCAGGAGATTCCGTACCTTGCCCTTGCCTCTTTGGATAATCCTAAAGGTGTCCTATTCCTCCCAAAAGGATAACTACTAGCCCTCTTCTTCCCATTCTCCACTCGTAACCTCCCATCAAAATGAGGTTTCGCTCTTCATTAACCAAATAACTATTTGAGCCTTCCTCCCATCGTCTATCCAATAGGTACCTACAAGTCCTCCTCCTTCTTGAACCAACTTCTAGTCCGACTAATGTCTAAGTCCCTTGAAGTGATTTTCCATTCTTATCTATCTTAGAAAGATCATCTATACGCGGAGGGGAAACTCAAAACGAGAGAGGAAGAGATTCAAAACGGAGAATTTGAAAGATATAGATATGGCTATTGGGGATTATGCTTTTCTTTCAAAAACTTTTCTCTTAAAAGACATGTTTTTGAAAATACTCCTTTCAAAAATATTCTTAGAAAATAGTTTTTCTAAAAAATTTATCTGTTCTGGTAACCTTAAGCTCTTATACCACGTGTAACACCCCACACCCGCTACGGTCACTAACTAAGGGAATGCCATAACATCGGTGGAGTATTTTAAGTGAATATAGAACAGAAAAATTACAACAAGACAGATATAAGTAATACTTGAGAATTTAAAACATCATTTCATTGCAGCGGAAAGTAAAACATGTTTGGTTACACCAAAACCATAAACAAGAGTCAAGTACATAATATCCATCCTGATAAAACAAAAGTACATAATCCCACTACATAACTTAATAGCCATAATAGAAAAGATAAATTGAGCTTTACATCCACGGTCCAAGCTCCAAAAGATAGATAAAGCAGTCTGATCAAAGCCCACTAGTGCTAGGCCCACTCTGATAACCTGAGGGTTGGGAAAAAGATAAAAACAACGGGGTCAGACATAAGTCTGAGCGAGTCCTATAACTTTAACAATACAATCATTAAAGTAACCAGAGTAAGACATAAGCTTGATATACGGTAACGACTGGGGATAAATGGCTACACTAAGCAGCCAACTAGACTTAGGATGAACTAAGATAACCGTAAAGACGCATCTACCCACCCAAGGATAATTACTACACTGCACCACACCAGTCATTCCCAATTTAAAGGTTGATCCCACTAAGTATACTTAGTAATCTATAATTAGTAGTTTCGTGTACCACTAGCTGACTACATAGGTGCCGTCTGCCCCTATTTCCACTAGGTGTACCCACTACCCCCCATTCGATCGGCTCCCTAACGTAGATTCCCGTGCTGGCCCCACAGTGGGGTGTATCATCCCCCAAAGTGGCAACCTGATAATATCAACGGTGCACGGCTTATACCTACACGATGCAACAACGTCTTACTTACCAGCCCGGGTCCACACACGCATATGAAACCCGTTGGACTTGCGTTGCCATCGCTAACCCGTTTTGGCCTCTTACAGTCAAGCCCAATATGCGTGTCCCGTCCTCGACTTGGGTCGAGCCCACAAAGATACATTTGGGATATTGGTTGAAATGGGCCCCCACAAGCTACCCACCTAAGCTTGTCATTTCTAGTGAATCCCACTTAACCCTTTAACCATGTCCACTTACATGTTATAAATTTTGGTTAAGTCTTTTAATCATATTTTAATTGCCACTCAAGGCACCCACTAGATTTCCACATGCCACCCAAGGCACTTACTTGATTCCCACATGCCACCCAAGGCACTTACTTAACCCTTTAATCATGTTTAATTACATGTTCCACTTTGGTTAAGTATTCTAATCGTATTTTCTATTGCCACCCAAGGCAACCCACTAGTTTCCTCATGCCACCCAAGGCACCCCCACTAGTTACTACATGCCACCCAAGGCACCCACTTAACCCCTCATGCCCTACTACATGCTAATTTGGTTAAGTGTTTCTTAATTAATTAAGATCGTAACCTTTGTAAAGACCTCTCACATTAGACTGTCTTTTATGGCAGCTGGATATGCCGGATGGTTCCGGGCAGCCTTACACCATAACAGAGTCTAACCTCGTGTCTTTACACTTGTCACATATTTAGTTTATGACTAAGACCTCTCACATTGGGCCAATCATTTGTAGCCGCTGGATTTGCCGGTCGGTTCCGGGCAGTCTTATGCTACAAAAGGGTCCAACCTCGTGTCTTAGTCGATTAATTACACCTAATTAATCACCCACATAATTTGTATTAATTATCCCTAATTAATTACAAATATTTAAAAATATGGGTAGACCTAACTCAATAGGTAAATTCCCAATTCCATAATATGGGTAGACCTAACTTAATAGGTAAATTCCCAATTATGTCCATCCACTTTATGGTATGTTTAATCATACCAACTTCACACAATTTTATGTGTTCATTAATTTTTACCCCATCGTCCTCACGTAAATACGTTAACATGACATACTTTAAAAGAGGAGATTCATCATACACACAATGGGTTCAACTTAGCATATCATTAGCATTATCATGGGTTTAAAAGGTGTCAACTTGCATATATGACCATAAACCCAACTTGCATAAATAACCAACCCAAACTTGCATGAATCACATATGTCATAAAGATGGTAACTTGCATAAATGTTCATGTCATAGACCTATCATAAAGGTGTCAACTTGCATACATGTCATAGGTTTAAAAGGGATGAACTTGCACATGTACGTATGTCATACAAAGGGGTAAACTTGCATATGTATGTATGACATACAAAGGTGTAAACTTGCACATGTTACTTGCATATAATCAACCACCAAACTTGCATAACATGTCATATATAGACTTGCATATAATCAAACACCAAACTTGCATAACATGTTACATATGAACTTGCATATAATCAACCACCAAACTTGCATAACATGTTACATATGAACTTGCATATGTATGTATGACATACAAAGGTAAACTTGCATATGTTATGCATATCACTAATCCAAACAACTTGCATAGATTATGCATATTATAGATCCAAACTCATAGGTTAAACTTGCATGTCATTTCACTTATTTCACACATGATTCTAGCATAAAACCAAGCATTTAACTTGCATAAAACCAAACACTTAGCATGCATAAAACCAAATACTTAGCATGCATAAAACCCACCACTTAACATGCATAAACCCAAACACTTAACTTGCATAAACATAGTGTCATCATGAATAAGTGTTAAACATAGTGATTAGCAAACTAGCATCATAACATATGACCTAAAACCCATTGATCCGCAAGCAAAACCATATGATCTCATCACATCTCATCTATTTAGTTTAGCAATTGGTTATTAAAGTGATAGAAGCTCAACAACTCCAAGATTAGCTCCTTAGATAGTTGCTAGAGTTGAAGTAGAGGTGGATTAGTAGTTGATTAGCTTGCAATCCTCTTCTCTAATTAGTGGAGGCTCCTTCTAAGTTGCATTTTGGCGGCATGATGGCATAGATTCTATTTTTAGTATGGATTAGGGTAGTCTTAGGGTGTATTTATAGGATTAGGTTGTGTTTTAGACCCTTAGATTAACCCTAGGTTAGTTTAGGTCCGTCAGATTTCGTCCCAAGCCCTCCAACCCAGCCCAAAACTCAACCAGGTGCACCCAGGCCAGAATCAGCCGACAGGGCAAGTCGACAGCCCTGTCGACTGCCAAGTCGACAGGCATGTCGACAGGCAAGTCGACAGCCCTGTCGACAGCCAAGTCGACTTGGCTGGGCGGGAGTTTTCCCGCCAGGCCCCCATTTCTGCATGTTTCGAAATTCAAATTTCCCGAAAACTTCTTTGGGCCTTAACCGGGTCATACGGACTCCGATTTACAAAATTTCGGACTCTATTTCGCGTATTTTTCCGAGACGAACACAATGACGTAACCCGTTTCCCCTGATTCTCACATCTGAGATTATTAATTCTGTAATTAGTGAATATCAGTTTTAACTGAAATTCGGGGTGTTACAAGACGAAAGAAAAGTAGAGTCAGACATAAAGCCTGAGTAAGTCTAGGACTATTCAGTCTATGAATAAAGAAATGAACATGATAAGTACAAACTGGAAATGGGAAATCACTATAAGCTAAGTTAAGTTGTCTAGAGTCGAATGTACTATCGTACCCCATATTAATCTCTGCACCCCTGTAAACTAGTTCCCAACAGGCACCCCATAATTAGGGTGAAGTGATCCATTCCTAATGATCGGCTCCTACTCGCATAGTTACATGTGTCTTACGGCTCCCGATGTTGTAGTTACCAATGCAGAAAGACTAGGAGTAGCCGTCAAAATTGAGAGACAATTAGGAGTCGATTCAAAAGCTTAAAGCGACGACAATTAAATCAAAACAACGCCTACAACAAAGGATAGCATCTCCAAATTTAGAATCCTGAATTGAAGATTCGTCATATGTTGTAAGTAGTGTGCTATTTCGATGTGAATGAATAATTGAGTTTCTGATTTGTGTAAAATGAGAAATGGAATTGTACTTAATTTGTGGTAATGATAATTCATAATTGTATGTTGCTATGATTCTAATTATGAATAGATTTGGAATGTTGTGGTATAATGATGTTAGACCTATTGGATATTCGCAAGTAAATGATTCATGTTGAAAGTTAACGAATATATGTTTGTGGTAGTTTATTACAACACCTATTGGATATTTGCAAGTATATGATTCATGTTGAAAGTTAACGACTATATGTTTGTGGCAGTTTATTACAACAAAGTTGAGATTCATGCAAGTATATGATTCACTATTATGCCAACATGATTTTACATCCTTCTATGTATATTTTTAGCGTAGTTGGATCCATTTGGGTGTTATGATTCATATGAATTTATGTTGAAATAGGCGTTATGATTCATATGAATTTATGTTGAAATAGGCGTTATGATTCAAGTGTAAACCATACTTTTGTATTAGTGACAAAAGCAAGTATCTTTGTGAACTTGTGTTAACTTTATGAACATGACTAGATTACGTTTGGTGTTATGCCTAATTGAAAATATGTTTTAGGCCTATGTTGTTATCAAAATTATATGATAATATATGCGACACATAATTAAGTTAGGTTTACATTTTTAAATGCAAGTTTACATGACTAGATTAAAACCATGATTCATGTTTAGGTATGTTTCATGTCAAGATTATATGCTATTACAATGCAAGTTCACAAGTGCCTAATTTATGTTAATTATATCGTTATGTTGCAAGTTCATGCGTTCACATACCCCTTTTGATGTTACTTAGAATATATAAACACCATGTTCTAAGCCTCCCCCTTTTCATGTGGCTAAGTTGGGCTTAAATGTTAAACCCAACATATGTTATATTATAGCGAATGTATAAAATGGGAGAAATGACGTTGGGTTAAAAATATAAAACATATGTGTTGGCATGTCTGTCGCATGCCAACGACCTTGAGAACATTTAAGAGGTATAAATTAATTTTACTCAATAAAGATGAATTTGAATAATGGGCTGCAAATATTTACATATAAAAAGAAAAGAGACAAAATATGTAAACTTAGAAAATACGATGTGTTTAACCCGAGGTTGGATTGAGTTGTGACATAAACCTGCCCGGACCCGCCCGGCTGTCCAGTAGTCACAACTGTAACACCCCGTATTTCTGTTAATACTAATATTCACAAATTAAAAGAATTAATATTGAGAATTTGCACGAAATAGCCTTAAAAAGGCATATAACAAATTTGAGATATGTGAATTGCCTTAAAAGGCGAAAAATGGAATTAAGACATTAGTTGGAAAATTAATGTGCAGAAATGGTCATAAGTTAATTATGGATTAATTTGAATTCATGAATAGGCGCGTGTGTATATATATATATATTTATATATATATGGGCAGTTAATGTAAACATGAATAGAAGTTTATTAATTTGCTGAGTGTTTGCTGAGTCACTTCTGACTCATTGCTGAGTCAATAAGATAAACCCCATCTGGTCTAAATGGCCTAAATGAATCCTAACATCTATAAATAAGTGGGTAGACTCTAACCCTAAATCACTTGAAAAATTGGAGAGCTACCGACATGCCGTTGCCATGGAGTTCAGCATAGCCGTCACAAACTAAAGAAGAAGAAGGCCTAATCTACAAACTAAATCTACTCAAATCAAAAGCTCTCTCTCTTTCTATTTCTCTTCTTTAAAATTGTGAGTATGATGAATCTCACAATATTATTATAAAATAATTTGATTAAGTTATGAATGGATCACAAGAAAGTGATATGAATTGTTATGTATTTGTAAATTATGTTGTGGATCTCTTGTTATGCTATTATGTTATCATATATATGTTGTTATGTTGTAGTGATTATGTTGTAAATAATCCTATGCTATGTCATATGTGATTAATCATGCTATGCTATGTTGTAAATCATATCATGCTATGTTGCAAATTATGATATGCTATGTTGTAAATCTTATATATGTTGTAGATCTCATATTATCACATATGTTGAAATACTTATGTTATATGATAATGATGTCATGTTAAGTTGTGTTGAATCATACTAGTTGTAAAATCATGATGTTAGTATTTATGCGAATTGGATCATGTTTAGAGTTTATGTTTTTTTTTATAATAGATCTTGATTATGGGAATTTTCCTATTGGGTTAGGTGTACCCATATACATGAATCTACAAATTAATTGGATCTTGAATATGGGAATTTGCCTATTAAGTTAGGTGTACCCATATACATGAATCTATGATTAAATGAATTTTCATTTTTGGGAATTTGCCTATTGAGTTAGGTGTACCCATATAAAACCATATCGTTAATGATGTTGATTCACACATGTCCTATACTAGTTTATGAAATTTGATCAAAATCATATTATGTGAATTATGAATAAGTTGACACCCTTAGATCCATGACATGTATAACCTTATGCAAGTTGTAATGTATGCAAGTTTTACCCCTTGTTATGATTTATTTAGTCACATATATATGTTGTTGTTGTGAATATTTTCTTTTATGCTATGAGTTAGACTAATAGGGTCTAGCATACATTTTGCGAATAAACGTTCAAACGTGGGGTAGGGGTAATATTAGGAAATTAATAAATTGGGGTGCAATTGATATGATTTTGCATGCCTTAAATGGATGTCCATAATTGAGTCAATTATGGACATTGTTAAATTTGGAATTAATTAATAATTCAAGTAGGGAATTATTAAAATTGGGGAAAGTGGATTATTAATAATAATCAATGCTTAGGACACGAGGTTGGACCCGTTTGTGACGTAAACCTGCCCGGACCCGCCCGGCAAATCCAGTAGTCACAAATGTCGGCCCAATGTGAGAGGTCGTAGGCCCAAACTAAAGCATAACAGTTGTAAAGACACGAGGCTAGACTCTTTTGTGGTGTAAGACTGCCCGGACCCGCCCGGCAAATCCAGCTGCCATAAATGCCAGTCTAATGTGAGAGGTCTTTATGAGGTTATGGCCTTAATGAATTAAGAAATACTTAGCCAGATAATCATGTAAGGTGGGACATGGGGGTTAAGTAGGTGCCTTGAGTGGCATGAGGAATCTAGTGGTTGCCTTTAGAGGCATTTGAAATACGATTAGACTTAACCAAATACACATGTAAATGAACATGACTAAGTGGGTTAAGTGGATGGACTAATGGGACAAGCTTAGGTGGAATGCTTGTGGGAAATAATGGGGGCCCATTTCAACCAGTATCCCAAAACGTATCTTTGTGGGCTCGACCCAAGTCGAGGACGGGACACGCATACTGGGTTTGACTATAAGAGGCCAAAACAGGGAGCGGTGGCAACGCAAGTCCAACGGGTTTCATATGCGTGTGTGGACCCGGGCTGGTAGGTAAGACGTTGTTGCATCGTGTAGGTATAAGCCGTGCATCTCCGTTATATCGGGTTGCCACTTTAGGGGAATGATACACCCTACTGTGGGGCCAGCACGGGTAACTACGAGTAGGGAGCCGATCGAAAAATGGAAAGTGGGATACACCTAGTGGAGATAGGGGCAGGCAGCACCTATGTAGTCAGCTAGGAGTACGTAAAGCCATTAAGAAAGTTTCTAAGTGAAGCTAAGTGGAATCAATCTTTAGGGTGACTGGTGTGGTGCAGTATAGTGTTTATCCTTTAGTATTTAGGAGCGCCTATAACGTTTCCTTTAGCGATTGTCTATGTCCTTAATCTGCTCTTTCCTAGACATTTCCTTGTTTTCCAGCTTATGCCTTAGTCCAGTTATTTTGATAATAGTATTGTAGAATTATCATACTCGCCAGAGTTTATGTCTGACCCCCCCCCCTCTTTTTCATCCTTTTCTCCCTTCAGGTCCTCAGGTTGGGCCAAGTTCCAGTGGAGTCTGATTGGATTGCTTATCTCTTGGAAAGCTTGGACTGCTGAAGTAAAGTCCAGCTTGTTATCTTTCTTTTTAATGGCTATTTATGTAATGGGATTATGTACTTGTTTTATCAAGATAGATATTGTACTTGACTTTGATTATGGTGTTATGATGTAATCAAACATGTTTTGACTTCTGCTGCAATTGAAATAAAGTTTCTAAATTTCCAAATACTATTTTATATCTGTCTTGTTGAAATTTTACTGTTCTATATTCACCTAAAATCTCTATAGAAGTTAATGCATTCCCTTTGTGAGTGACATTAATGGACGTGGGGTGTTACACGTGGTATCAGAGCATAAGGTTACCAGAACAGATAAAATTTTTAGAAAAATATTTTTCTAAAGTATTTTTGGAAGAAGTGCTTTCAAAAGCATGTTATTTAGACAAAGTTTTTATGAAAAACATAATCCCAAATAGCCATATCCTTATCTTTATCTTTCGAATTCTCCATTTTGAATCTTTCCTTTTTCGTTTCAGCATGGATGAAGATCTTAATCTCCCAGAAGGTGTGACGATTCCAGGGTGGTTTAGGAGATATTTGGAGGCTAGGGCCACCACTGTAGGCCCAACAGATGTTCCTCCACCCCCAGTTGCACCCATTCCTCCTCCTCCTCCTCGTGTTGACACTTTTGCAAAGATGTGCAAGGAATTTAAGGCTATGGGAGGAAAAACTTTTCAAGGGACTGAGACGTTTATGGAGGCCAGAGACTGGCTTAAGGCGACTGAGGAATTGTTGGATATCTTTGAAGTGGAAGATGGGAGAAAAGTCCGTTTAGCTGCTTGGTTAATGAAGGGAGAGGCCTCGTTTTGGTGGGAGGTCACTAACGGGGAACGTCCAGTTGATTCATGGGCGGATTTCAGACGAAGGTTTGAGGCAAAGTTTCTTTCAAGGGCAGAGGAGAATTTAAATATGGAAAAATTCCTGACATTAAAGCAAGGGAGCTTATCAGTGAAGGAGTATGTCAATAAATTTAATCAGTTAGCAAGGTTTGGCTTGGAGTTGGTGAACACGCTAGAGAAGAAAGCTTTGAGGTTCGTTAGAGGCTTGAATGAACCGTTGCAAGGGTTGGCTATGACCCACATCCCTATGGGAGCCACCTTTGAAAGGCTAGTAGAAATGGCACTTATGCATGAGGATAAGGCAGTTGAAAAGAAAGGGGATCAGAAGAAACCCCAACAGCAAAATAAGAAGGGTGGTAAAAACAATAATGACAAAGGGAAGAAGAGATGCTTCAATTGTGGGACGCTTGGCCATCTCAGCAAAGATTGTAGAAAGAAAAAGAAGACTGGTTGTTTTCATTGTGGAGATGCGGGACATTTGGTGAAGGACTGCCCAAAGAAGGGGCAGAGGGCAGGGAGGACAGGTGCATGCTCTTATGGCACCAGGGCAGGCAAGGGGGCAAGTTCAGGCTATTGCGGCCCCACCGCTGCAAGAAAGAGGTAGAACAATTTCTGTTGAAAGCTTAGTTTTTCTGTTTGATCATCCTGTCCGTACCTTATTCGATTCTGGTGCATCTCATTCGTTCATCTCTGCATCATTAGTTGAATTACTGCACTTGAACACCAGTTTAGTAGAGGATCCCTTGGTTGTTTCAAATCCAATTGGGGGTTCGGCTCATTTGACCATGATATGTTTGGATTTGAAAATCTCTATACTTAGCGTTGAATTTAGATGTGATGCTTATGTATTGGGCTTCACGGGCTATGGGCTAATTTTAGGAATGGATTGGTTATCTAGAAATGGGGCCATTCTTGATTGTGAAAGGAGAGTAGTTAGGCTTGTGACTCGCCTTGGTAATGCTCTCGACCTCTTTTGTAGTCCCATAAATTCCGTTATGCTAAGTTATCTTGAATCGCTTGACGCGTCTGTAGAGAATCTGCGAATGGTAGAGGTGGTCCGGGAATATCCGGATGTGTTTGAGGAGATGAAGGGCTTACCTCCAAAGCGGGAGATAGACTTTCGAATTTATCTTGTGGATAATGCTAAACCCGTATCTTTGCCAGTGCGCCACATGGTCCTCGTGAAAGGAGGGAACTCAATAAGCAAGTGAAGGAGTTGCTTGAGAAGGGGTTCATAAGACGTAGTATATCAGAGTGGGGTGCTCCAGTAGTATTTGCTACAAAGGCGGATGGGTCCCTTAGACTTTGTGTGGACCATAGAGAACTAAACAAGCTTACTAAAAAGAACCGACACCCACTGTCGAGGATTGACGATCTCTTTGATCAGTTAGTTGGCGCCTCAGTGTTTTCGCAGTTGGACTTAGCCACTGGCTTTCATCAACTGAGAGTGGCTGAGGATAGTATAGATAAGACTGCTTTTAGGACTCCTGACGGATTCTATGATTGGCTAGTGATGCCCTTTGGTTTGACAAACGCCCCCGCATATTTTGTTGATTTGATGAGTAGGGTGTTTAGGGAGTACCTTAACAAATTCGTGGTAGTCTTTGTGGATGACATCTTAGTCTTTTCTTAGAATGAAGAAGAGCATGCCCTACATCTTAGGGAAGTGTTGGAAACCCTTCGAGCGCATAACCTTAAGGCAAAATTTTCTAAGTGTCACTTCTGGAGGAAAGAAGTACGGTTCTTAGGGCACGTGATTTCCAAGGAAGGGATAGCAGTGGATCCCGCAAAGGTGGTGGCCATCCAAGATTGGAAGGTCCCTAAAAATGTAACTGAAGTAAGAAGTTTCTTGGGGTTGGCTGGCTATTATAGGAAGTTTATCAAAGACTTCGCAAAAATATCAGCTCCATTAACACGGTTAACGAAGAAGAACCTAGTTTTTACGTGGGACGAAGATTGTGATGATGCGTTCCAACGTTTAAAGAGAGCCTTAACTTCAGCCCCAGTCTTAGTGCTGCCAGACGGGAATAAACCATTTACCGTCTATAGTGATGCTTGTGGGACGGGACTTGGCGCGGTCCTCATGCAAGAGGGAAGAGTAATGGCCTATGGTGGAAGGCAGTTGAGGGTTCATGAAAAGAATTACCCTACGCATGACCTTGAGTTAGCCGCAATTGTTTTCGCGCTTAAGTCTTGGCGTCACTATCTTCTTGGTGAGAAATTCGAACTGTTCACTGACCACAAATCATTAAAATACTTATTCTCTCAGAAGGATTTGAATTTAAGACAGCAACGGTGGATGGAATTCCTAGCCTCCTACGATTTTGAAATAGTATATACCTCGGGCAAGGGTAACGTGGTAGCAGACGCCTTAAGTAGGAAAATGTTGTCCTTGAGTCCGTTGTTTGTTGAACGACGAAGCTTAGAATTTATCTCCATGTTTGACTTTAGACCCTCCGTTGACCTAGTACCTGGTTTGTTAGCATCCTTGGAGGTTAGACCTACACTTCTAGGACGAGTTGGTGAGGCACAGCAAGACGACCCCCAGTTGGTTGAGATAGTAGAAAAGCTCAAAGGAGGGGAGTCGTCTAGCCATCTTCGTAGGTATACCCTAGACGATAAGGGTTGGTTACGAAGGGATAATAGACTTTGTGTACCACAAGACGAAGACTTAAGGAAGGCCATTCTTGATGATGCTCATCGCTCAAATATGACCATTCATCCCGGCGGAGACAAGATGTACAAAGATATGAAGCGGGTTTTCTTTTGGGCCGGTATGAAAAAGGATGTGGCCGAGTACGTCGCTAGATGCTTGGTGTGCCAACGAGTAAAAGCGGAACAAAAGAAACCCGGTGGGTTGCTTCACCCATTGGAAGTTCCACTATGGAAATGGGAAAGCGTCTCAATGGATTTTGTGGATGGATTACCAAGATCAAGGAAGGGTAATACGGGGATTTGGGTTATAGTAGATAGACTTACTAAGAGCGCCCATTTTATTCCCGTGAAAAGTAAGAGGACTGCTCCGTGGTTGGCTTCTGTATACATTAAAGAGATAGTTCGTTTGCACGGTATTCATTCTAGTATAGTAAGCGACCGTGATCCCATCTTCACTAGCGAATTTTGGAAGAATTTACAAGAGGCGGTAAGGACTCAGCTATGTTTGAGCACCGCATATCATCCTCAGACGGACGGCCAGACCGAGAGGGTGAATCGTATTCTAGAGGATCTTTTAAGGCTTTGTATCCTAGACTTTGGGGGTACATGGGAAGAGCACCTTCCGTTGGTAGAATTCACATATAATAATAGCTTTCAGTCTAGTATTGGCATGGCACCTTTCGAAGCTCTTTATGGAAGGCCTTGCCGTTCGCCTACATGTTGGTGGGAATCTACCGATAAAATCCTACTTGGGCCCGATATGGTTAGGGAAACCTCGGAGAAGATTGATTTGATTCGAAGGAGGATGAAAACAGCACAAGATAGGCAGAAATCGTATGCTGATAAGAGGAGGACAGATCTTGAGTTTGACATTGGGGACATGGTTTTTATCAAAGTGTCTCCGTTACGGAATGTTGTTCGCTTTGGGTCCGTTGGGAAATTAGCGCCAAGGTTTGTAGGGCCGTTTCCTATAAAAGACAGGATTGGGAAGATGGCGTATAGGGTGGAGTTGCCTGAGAAACTTAGTGGAGTACACGACGTATTCCATGTATCACATTTGAGGAAGTGTTTGCACAAGACCGCGGAGGTGGCAGAGCCGAGCTTGCTTAAAGAGGTGGAAATAGAGCGTGATGCAACAATTAGACAAGCTCCTACATGCATTCTTGGGTCGGAGATCAAAAAGTTGAGAAATCGAGAGGTCAGACTAGTTAAAGTGCAATGGGGAGATGATGAGAGCAACGCTACTTGGGAGACAGAAGGGAAGATGCGTTCGCTATACCTTTTTCTTTTTGAGGGTATGTCTTTTAATTTCTCCTTTATCGCTTAGCTTATCTTATCTTATCTTTAGTATGTCATCTCATTAGTATCTTTGACCTTTAGTTAGGATAATCCTATGGTTGAAACATGTGTTTGAGACATGTTATGTATGATGGATGCAAAATGGATGCAAGTGGTTGCTAGTGGTTGCTCGTGGATGCATATATACACACACTTTAGGCACTAGATCGGCTCAGTCACTACATATTGCATATTGCATAAATGAATGTATTTAGTATAATGGATGTATAATGGTTGTACCATCATATAGATGCTGCATTCGGTTGAATGGATGTGCACGCATATAGAAGTAGTTTGTAAGCAATTAGGATCTTTGGCATACATAATGGATGCATGGCACTATCATGAATTGCATCAAGGAGGTCAACTGAATCAGTGGACCGCCTGATTTTGCATTAGATACGGACATAGACACACACTGTGCATTTAAACATGAAAGCATTAGAAGTCTATAAGGACAATGGATGCCAGTGTTTGTTGATTGAGTAGATGGTTGATGATAGGATATAAACTTGAAGATTTCGGGGTCGAAATCCCTTAAGGAGGGGAGAATGTAACACCCCGTATTTCTGTTAATACTAATATTCACAAATTAAAAGAATTAATATTGAGAATTTGCACGAAATAGCCTTAAAAAGGCATATAACAAATTTGAGATATGTGAATTGCCTTAAAAGGCGAAAAATGGAATTAAGACATTAATTGGAAAATTAATGTGCAGAAATGGTCATAAGTTAATTATGGATTAATTTGAATTCATGAATAGGTGCGTGTGTGTATATATATATATATATTTATATATATATGGGCAGTTAATATAAACATGAATAGAAGTTTATTAATTTGGTTAGTGTTTGCTGAGTCACTTCTGACTCATTACTGAGTCAATAAGATAAACCCCATCTGGTCTGAATGGCTGCGGTTATTTCTAGGTTAAATATAATGGCCTAAATGAATCCTAACATCTATAAATAAGTGGGTAGACTCTAACCCTAAATCACTTGAAAAATTGGAGAGCTACCGACATGTCGTTGCCATGGAGTTCAGCATAGCCGTCACAAACTAAAGAAGAAGAAGAAGGCCTAATCTACAAACTAAATCTACTCAAATCAAATCAAAAGCTCTCTCTCTTTCTATTTCTCTTCTTTAAAATTGTGAGTATGATGAATCTCACAATATTATTATAAAATAATTTGATTAAGTTATGAATGGATCACAAGAAAGTGATATGAATTGTTATGTATTTGTAAATTATGTTGTGGATCTCTTGTTATGCTATTATGTTATCATATATATATGTTGTTATGTTGTAGTGATTATGTTGTAAATAATCCTATGCTATGTCATATGTGATTAATCATGCTATGCTATGTTGTAAATCATATCATGCTATGTTGCAAATTACGATATGCTATGTTGTAAATCTTATATATGTTGTAGATCTCATATTATCACATATGTTGAAATACTTATGTTATATGATAATGATGTCATGTTAAGTTGTGTTGATTCATACAAGTTGTAAAATCATGATGTTAGTATTTATGCGAATTGGATCATGTTTAAAGTTTATGTTTTTTTTATAATAGATCTTGATTATGGGAATTTGCCTATTGGGTTAGGTGTACCCATATACATGAATCTACAAATTAATTGGATCTTGAATATGAGAATTTGCCTATTAAGTTAGGTGTACCCATATACATGAATCTATGATTAAATGAATTTTGATTTTTGGGAATTTGCCTATTGAGTTAGGTGTACCCATATAAAACCATATCGTTAATGATGTTGATTCACACATGTCCTATACAAGTTTATGAAATTTGATCAAAATCATATTATGTGAATTATGAATAAGTTGACACCCTTAGATCCATGACATGTATAACCTTATGCAAGTTGTAATGTATGCAAGTTTTACCCCTTGTTATGATTTATTTAGTCACATATATATGTTGTTGTTGTGAATATTTTGTTTTATGCTATGAGTTAGACTAATAGGGTCTAGCATACATTTTGCGAATAAACGTTCAAACGTGGGGTAGGGGTAATATTAGGAAATTAATAAATTGGGGTGCAATTGATATGATTTTGCATGCCTTAAATGGATGTCCATAATTGAGTCAATTATGGACATTGTTAAATTTGGAATTAATTAATAATTCAAGTAGGGAATTATTAAATTTGGGGAAAGTGGATTATTAATAATAATCAATGCTTAGGACACGAGGTTGGACCCGTTTGTGACGTAAACCTGCCCGGACCCGCCCGGCAAATCCAGTAGTCACAAATGTCGGCCCAATGTGAGAGGTCCTAGGCCCAAACTAAAGCGTAACAGTTGTAAAGACACGAGGTTAGACACTTTTGTGGTGTAAGACTGCCCGGACCCGCCCGGCAAATCCAGCTGCCATAAATGCCAGTCTAATGTGAGAGGTCTTTATGAGGTTATGGCCTTAATGAATTAAGAAATACTTAGCCAGATAATCATGTAAGGTGGGACATGGGGGTTAAGTAGGTGCCTTGGGTGGCATGAGGAATCTAGTGGTTGCCTTTAGAGGCATTTGAAATACGATTAGACTTAACCAAATACACATGTAAATGAACATGACTAAGTGGGTTAAGTGGATGGACTAATGGGACAAGCTTAGGTGGAATGCTTGTGGGAAATAATGGGGGCCCATTTCAACCAGTATCCTAAAACGTATCTTTGTGGGCTCGACCCAAGTCGAGGACGGGACACGCATACTGGGTTTGACTATAAGAGGCCAAAACAGGGAGCGGTGGCAACGCAAGTCCAACGGGTTTCATATGCGTGTGTGGACCCGGGCTGGTAGGTAAGACGTTGTTGCATCGTGTATGTATAAGCCGTGCATCTCCGTTATATTGGGTTGCCACTTTAGGGGAATGATACACCCTACTGTGGGGCCAACACGGGTATCTACGAGTAGGGAGCCGATCGAAAAATGGAAAGTGGGGTACACCTAGTGGAGATAGGGGCAGGCGGCACCTATGTAGTCAGCTAGGAGTACGTAAAGCCATTAAGAAAGTTTCTAAGTGAAGCTAAGTGGAATCAATCTTTAGGGTGACTGGTGTGGTGCAGTATAGTGTTTATCCTTTAGTATTTAGGAGCGCCTATAACGTTTCCTTTAGCTATTGTCTATGTCCTTAATCTGCTCTTTCATAGACATTTCCTTGTTTTCCAGCTTATGCCTTAGTCCAGTTATTTTGATAATAGTATTGTAGAATTATCATACTCGCCAGACTTTATGTCTGACCCCCCCTCTTTTTCATCCTTTTCTCCCTTCAGGTCCTCAGGTTGGGCCAAGTTCCAGTGGAGTCTGATTGGATTGCTTATCTCTTGGAAAGCTTGGACTGCTGAAGTAAAGTCCAGCTTGTTATCTTTCTTTTTAATGGCTATTTATGTAATGGGATTATGTACTTGTTTTATCAAGATAAATATTGTACTTGACTTTGATTATGGTGTTATGATGTAATCAAACATGTTTTGACTTCTGCTGCAATTGAAATAAAGTTTTTAAATTTCCAAGTACTATTTTATATCTGTCTTGTTGAAATTTTACTGTTCTATATTCACCTAAAACCTCCATAGAAGTTAATGCATTCCCTTTGTGAGTGACATTAATGGACGTGGGGTGTTACAACAACAATACCTATCCAATGTGGGTGGTTAAACATTGAGCCCAATAAAGACCCGAGGTTAGACTGAGTTGTGACGTAAGACTGCCATATTTCTGAACCTGTGAGTAAAAACTGGTATAATCAAAGCTTGAAGAGAAAAGTAAATTACGGAGGTGGGGGTCGACTGGGTAGTCGACCTGGCCTCTGAGCCAGGTCGAACCCAGCCCCTCCTGGCTGGCCTGGTCTGTGCTTGGCCGAATTTCTGAACTTTGTCTTATCACTAGGGCTAGGTGTCAGCTCCTGATTGGTCCCTCTTTCAAACGAACGGCTAATATTAATCTGAGCTCCATCGACGGTTCTAATCAATTCACAAACTCTATAAAAAGGACCTAAGACTCCACCTAATTCACACAAATAAAAATGAGAATGAGACCGTCATGCTGCTGAAGAAAGATTAGGAGCAGCCGTCAAAATTGAGAGACGATTAGGAGTCGATTTAAGAGCTTAAAGCAACGAGAACTAAATCAAAACAACGCCTACAACAAAGGATAGCAACTCCAAATTCAGAATTCAGAATATTGAATTGAAGATTCGTCATACGTTGTAAGTAGAGTGTATTCTGATATGAATAAATAATTGAGTTTTGATTTGTGTAAAATGAGAAATGGAATTGTACTTAATTTGTGGTGATGATAATTCATAATTGTATGTTGCTATGATTCTAATCATGAATAGATTTGGGATGTTGTGGCATAATGATGTTAGACCCATTGGATATTTGCAAGTATATGATTCATGTGGAAGTTAACGACTATATGTTTGTGGTAGTTTATTGCAACAAAGTTGAGATTCATGCAAGTATGTGATTCACTATTATGCCAACATGATTCTAGACCCTTCTATGTATATTTTTATGATCATGTTTAGTGTAGTTGGATCCATTTGGGTATTATGATTTATATGAATTTATGTTGAAATAGGAATTATGATTCTAGTGAAAAAAGGACATACTTTTGTATTAGTGACAAAAGTAAGCATCTTAGTGAACTTGTGTCCACTCTATAAACATGACTAGATTACGTTTGGTGTTATGCCTAATTGAAAATATGTTTTAGGCCTATGTTGTTATCAAAATCATGTGATAATATATGTGACACGTAATTTAAGTTAGGTTCACAATTTAAATGCAAGTTTACGTGACTAGATTAAAACCATGATTCATGTTTAGGTATGTTTCATGTCAAGATTATATGTTATTACAATGCAAGTTCACAAGTGCTTAATTTATGTTAATTAGATCGTTATGTTGTAAGTTCATGCGTTCACACACCCCTTTTGATGTTACTTAGAATATATAAACACCATGTTCTAAGCCTCCCCTTTTTCATGTGGCTAAGTTGGGCTTAAATGTTAAACCCAACATATGTTACATTATAGCGAACGTATAAAACAGGGGTAATAACATTGGGTAAAAAATATAAAACATATGTGTTGGCATGTCTGACGCATGCCAATGACCTTGAGAACATTTAAGGGGTATAAATAAATTTTACCCAATAAAGATGAATTTGAATAATGGGCTGCAAATATTTACATATAAATAGAAAAGAGACAAAATATGTAAACTTAGAAAATACGATGTGTTTAACCCGAGGTTGGATTGAGTTGTGATGTAAACCTGCCCGGAACCGCCCGGCTGTCCAGTAGTCACAACAATACCTATCCAATGTGGGTGGTTAAACATTGAGCCCAATAAGGACCCGAGGTTAGACTCAGTTGTGACGTAAGACTGCCCGGAACCAACCGGCAACAGGCAGTCACAACAATACCTGTCTAATGTGAGAGGTCGAGGCTTTAATAAGACAATTAAGGCTGAGTCAGGATTGATAGGATTAAGTAAATTGAATTAATACTTAATCAAATTGAACATGCTAAACTATATAGACTGATTGGGGGTTAGGTTTACAAACACTTAACCAACTTTGCATGTTGGCTAGAAATAGAAAACCTAGTAGCGGGGGACCCTTTTCAGCAGTAACCCTACAAGGTGTATCAGGATACCCTGAACTAGGCAGGGTGGGGCACGATTACTGGGCTGACTGTAAGAGGTCAAATCAAAGGCGGTGGTGCAGCAGTGTAGGTTCTAACGGGGTGCGGGCGTGCACACACTCCGACGCAGAAAAATTAGGCACTAGGCACCAGTAGTATACCTGTGCATTCTAGGATTGTGTCGGGCCGCCACCATGGGACTTGATACACCCCATGGTGGGACCAGCATAGGTAACTACAACATCGGGGGCCGTAAGACACATGTAACTATGCGAGTAGGAGCCGATCATTAAAAATGGATCACATCACCCTGATTATGGGGTGCCTGTTGGGAACTAGTTTATAAGGGTGCAGAGTTTAATATGGGGTACGATAGTACATTCGACTCTAGACAACTTAACTTAGCTTATAGTGCTTTCCCATTTCCAGTTTGTACTTATCATGTTCATTTCTTTATTCATAGACTGAATAGTCCTAGACTTACTCAGGCTTTATGTCTGACTCTACTTTTCTTTCGTCTTCTTTTCTTTCGCCCCCCCAGGTCCACAGGGAGGGAATACCGCAGCTTGACCAGTTTTCACATCCAGCTTGAAGAGAAAGAATGTATTGCTTGGATCTCTTTCGTTTTGGACTAGGCTTTGGATAGCAATTATGGGGACTTATGCAGTTTACTTATGTTTTTATGCTTCTTTAAGTTATGAAATCAAGACAGTTATGAAAATGTAATGTTTTGGAAGTACTGTAAGACAATTGTGGCATCGTTTGTGTAACACGTATTTTAATTGAAATAAAAGTTGTTGTTGTTTTCCGCTGTTCAGAAATATGTGTATTTATATCTGTCTTGTGTATCTGTGACTTATACTTATAAACGTCCACCAAAATTAGGGCATTCCCTTTGAGAGTGACCCTAACGGAGGTGGGGTGTTTCACTTGGTATCAGAGCCAGGTTCCATATATCTATGATACCAGAATGTAAAAACAACCTCGTAGCTGATATATGGTATGACGGTTCTCTTGATTTTGTGAACTATGATACAATTGTATTTAGATGTTAAGTTTATTTCAAAAGTAAATTAATTGAAAATATGTAAGCAACTTATTTTAATTAATTAATATAAGCTATTCTATGTATATTATACATCCATTTTTAATGATCAGCTCCTACTCGCATAGTTACATGTGTCTTACGGCCCCCGATGTTGTAGTTACCTATGATGGTCCCACCATGGGGTGTATCAAGTCCCATGGTGGCGGCCCGACACAATCCTAGAATGCACAGGTATACTAGTGGTGCCCAGTGCCTAATTTTTCTGTGCCGGAGTGTGTGCACGCCCGCACCCCGTTAGAACCTACACTGCTGCACCACCGCCGTCGATTTGACCTCTTACAGTCAGCCGAGTAATCGTGCCCCACCCTGCCTAGTTCAGGGTATCTTGATACACCTTGTAGGGTTACTGCTGAAAAGGGTCCCCCGCTACTAGGTTTTCTATTTCTAGCCAACATGCTAAGTTGGTTAAGTGTTTTGTAAGAAGATAATTTACTTTACAGTCATATTTATTTTCAATATTATATTAATGGGTTTCATAGAATAAGTAAATAAACGTGTTCTGGTATCAAAGTTCAGGCATTCCCCCAGGTATATAAATATGTGTTTTAGCAATATAATTATATTGCTAAAGTTTATTTCCAAAAGTAAAGCTTATTTTTGAAAAACATAATCCCCAAAGCCATATATCTATCTTTTGATTCTCAGTCTGAATCCTTGTTTCCTTCTTTTTTTGAGTCTCCGGAGCTCCTGGCTTTCTGGGAGGTAACCTCATCGCGGCATAGTTCCGTAGGCTTGATAAGACTACGACACCTGTCAAAGGGCAAATAAGCGCCCGACTTCCATCTGTAGCCGTAGTGGTTTCACCTACAGCTAATTTTCTTTCGAGCTTTGTAGGATTTTTCTATGCGATGGAGGCAGCTTTCGAGGGACTGGTCAACGGGTTACACAAGCATAGTAAAGATGAGAACGAGGGAGTTTGGCCAAGGAGCACAACCCAAAGATAAGAAACCCATGGATATGAACTTGGTTCAAAAAGGAGGCAAAAAGGAAACACAAAAAAAGGAAGAAAAGTCTAAAGATAAAGGAGGAGAAAAGTGCTTTACTTATGGAAGCTTGACTGAAGAGGAAGGACAGAGGACATGACCTACTTCGGGAAGGCAGGCGAATGCTCTCATAGTTAGTGGATAGGATAGAAGTAGGAAAATTTCCGTAGAGAGTTTAGTTTCCTTATCTGATTATTGAGTTAGAACTCTTTTCGATTATGGCATTCTGATTCTGTAGTCGAGTCTCTGCACTTTAATACTAGTCTTGTTTCTGATCTGGTTATAGTCTCAAACCCCATAGTGGTTACGACTCATCTGCTGGTGATAGGTTGGGGTTTGAGAGATATCCGTGTTAGGCGTCAAGTAGGACGCATACATTCTGGGTTTTATCATGCTTAGTTTCCTAAGAATCATTCGGTAATCTGATCTGTACCAGTAATCCGTAAATATCTGAATATTTCTGATAAGGTTAAGATTTCCAGTTTTGACATTGTCTAAAGAGGGTAATCCTCTTAGTGTCAATTTGATGTTGGTTTTGGTCTTCGGGGCCGATACTTAGGACCCATGCCTAATGGGAACCAAGTTTTTGTTCTATCTGTACTCGCTTCCATCATTTGACTTTATCCTATCGATTGAATCTTCGAACTTTACATAGAAACTAATGGGTGTAAACATGTGTTTGAGACATGTTATGTTTGATGGTTGCAAGTGGATGCAAGTGGTTTCTAGTGGTTGCTCGTGGATGCATATACACACACTAGGCGCTAGATCGGCTCGAAAACACTCTCATACTGCATATGGATGTGTGAGCATTTTCAATTTTTGTGGATGCAGAATGATTGACTCAACACATGGATGTTGCATATGATTGAATGGTTGTGCACTCATATAGAAATGATATGTATCAAGTAGGAAAAATTACAAACATGTTGGAATCATGGCACTGGCATAATTCGCATTAAGGAGGTCAACTGAATAAGTGGACCGCCTGATCTTTGCATTAAACAAGGAATATATACACACACTTCTTGCATATGTTCATACAGCATTAGAAATCTCTTAAGGACAATGAATGCCTGTGATTGGCGATTGAGTAGATGGATGATTGGATGGTTGGACACATTCTTCTTAACTTGAAGATTTCGAGGACGAAACCCTTTAAGGAGGGGAGAATGTAACACCCCGCATTTTTAAGTACAATTAAAAATGAAATAAAATATATGAAAATATGCTTATGATAGGTAAATAATGGTGATGCATAAGAAGAATTAATTAATACATGAAAGAGAAGAAAAATTAGTTCGATAATGGTGTGTGTAACGGAAAAGATAGTAAAATGAGGATAATTAATTTAAGAATCAGGAATTAGGTAAAATGGACATGACCATTGCGTTCCTCTCGAAATTTTACATGAAATAGAGTCCGAGTTTTCGAAAATCGGAGTCCGGATGAAGAAGTTATGGCCTGTAGAAGATTAAGAAGGTTTAGGTCAGCACAGAACTGGGCAGGTCGACCTGGGGGCCAGGTCGACCCGGGGGTCGACCTGGGAGTCGACCTCCCCCATGGGATTCAACTATAGTGTCGACCTCCCCCCTACAGATCAACCTGGTTGGCCTGTTTCGGTCCAGAACACGTTTTTGAAGCCCAGGGATGATTTTTGATGGTCCGGATTGGTTTTAGGGTTAATCTGATGGCCGAAATTAATTGCTACACCTATAAAAACAACCTAAGACCTAGCCTTCTCTACACACAATTCTATTCTGCTTCTTCTCTGCCTCTGTTCTAAATAAAAATAAAAATGGCGTTGCTACTCTGATGGAATCAAAACTAGAAGCTAATCAACATCAACCTAAGCAACTCAATTCAAATTAGAGATTAAAGCTTCTGCAACGATTCTACAACAATTAAAGTTCTTTCTTTAATCCAGCCAAGGCAAGTACAATTATTTTCGGATATAAACGTTAATTCTGATTGTTTCATGAATTGTAAATCTGAATCTGAGGTTATATCTGTTCTGTTCTGTTTAGATCTATCTTATTTTGTATCTCTTTCCTCTTTCTGTTCTATAGCCAGGCTACCACGAGCCTGAGCCAATCTCATAAGAGATTAACTTACGCTAAATTGTTTGGGACAGTAAAATGAATGATGCATAAATTAGGCATGACCAATAGGTGACTGATTTGAGGAAAGAACATGGACTGTAGTTAGAACATAAATTTGAGACATATGATTGGACATGTTGTATTTATAACATAAATGGGTACTGAACATATGATTTGTGATACAAAGAATATGGCTTAGGTATAAAGATTTACATGAGAGTAGGGTATCTATTAATGTAAATAAACACCTAAGTAAGGGATCT
Source organism: Allium sativum (assembly GCA_030737875.1). Lineage (NCBI taxonomy): Eukaryota > Viridiplantae > Streptophyta > Magnoliopsida > Asparagales > Amaryllidaceae > Allium > Allium sativum. Next base: position 684,434,462 of record CM060913.1, read on the forward strand.
TTGGGATATATGACATGTATAGTAATAGATGGTTATATTTGGTATATAATCATATTGTGAACCATGACAATTATTTAGGCATGCAAACTTAGGCCAAATTTATAATTAGGCAAGATGGGTCAATGAAACCTTAAGGAATAATAAAATCTACTATTTAGTTCTTCTATATTTGCCTAATCTGCTAGTCTGTTACATTGCTTAATCTGCTAGTTTTGCTCTACTGCCTAGTCTGCTAGATTTGTACATCTGCCAAATCAATCATTTGTTAAGTCTATTGAAAATGCCGAATATGCTAAACTAAATCTGTTGAGATGCCTAATCTTTTATCTGCTAAATTTGCTAGTTTGCTTAATCTGCTGAATCCGTTAAGACGCCTAATCTGCGAAAATCTGTTATCTACTATATCTGTTAAGCTGAGATATTCAGTCTGTTATTGACATAATCTGAATTAGCTATGAATAATTGGCATGTATATTAGGCGTGGGTATAAATGGTAAATCATTAATTAATTGGCCGCAAAGATAAACATGGCTAACTCGAGGTTAGAATGAGTTTGCGGCGTAATTCTGCCCGGAACCGCCCGGCATATTCCAATGGTCGCAAACAATAGGTTCTAATGTGAGAAGTTAGTCATAACGTGCTTAAAACCCGAGGTTAGACTCAGTTTGCGACAGAAACCTGCCCGGAACCAACCGGCCTAACCAGTAGCCGCAAACTGTCAGTCTAATGTGAGAGGTTTGGGCATTAGATATTTAATTAATGAAAATCTGAGATAATTATGATGTCTAAAACGTGTTGGGTAAGGTTAAACCAATTGGACCAATGAATCTGATAAACCCGTTTCGTGAATCCGTAGGCCCAATACAAAGTTAGATAATCTGTAACCAGTTAATCTGTAAGTCTGTTAATCTGTAACCAGTTAATCTGTAAGCCTGTTAATCCGAACATCTGATCCGTTAGTCTGAAAACCTGTTAACTTGATTGTCTAATCTGTGAACTAGTTAATCTAAATTTTGTATGTCTAAAACTTGTGGACAAGTTAAGCTGAAATCTGTTAGTCTGGGGACACAAGGTTAGGAGGGGAATTACTTGTGTCATCTATTGTTTGGGACCCATATTAGTCAGTAACCCTTTCTGGTATCAAAACTTTGACCCACCAGTAAGTAGGGTCCGGGCACGCTTGCTGAACTAATTATAAGCGGTTCATTCTGATAATGGCGAGGGGTGTTGATGGTGCATTCCAACCGGGTCATGTGCATGCATGGATCCCGGTTTGCTTCTGAGGATGTAAGACGCCGTGACATCTGTAAATAGGTCTATGCCAATTGGTTGTCACTTTAGGGAGTGATACCCCCTACTGTGGGGCCGACACAGGATATTTATGTATTAGGGAGCCGATCGCTTGGGGTAGGGTTTTAGGGTACACTGAGTTCTGTCTGTTTCTGTTGGTACCGTCTGTTTCTGTTGGATGGTAACACCTGTCTGTTTCTGCATGGTACCGTCTGTTCGGGTGGTAAAGGACCATTACTAGTGTACACCTAATTCTACATTCTGTTTCCGTAGGGATTAATCTGTTTCTGCTTCTGTCTGTTTCTGATCGGGTAGTAAAGGCCCATTATTAACATTTTGTTTCTGTTAAATTATTCTGTACCCATTTCTGTTTCAGTTTAGGGTGACACCTAATTCTGTTATACTAGTATTAGTGCGGAGAAGTGTAAAACAATAGCTTATATCATTCTGTTCTTCTGTTATATCTGTTACACCTGTTACAGTTATCTCTCATCCAGTTTTATTTTCATGTCATGTTATTATTATCTGTTCATAACTAAAAATCTCTGGACTTGCCAGAATTTTTGTCTGACCCTTGTTGTTTTGCCTCCTTTCTTCCGTTTCCCCCCAGGTTATCGAAGGAGGGAATGCTTTAGCTTGATTCGGATTTCTTCTGCTTGAAGTGCTTAAAGTATGGCTTGGCTCTGTATAGCTTCCATTCTATGGGGATTATGATTTTAAACTATGCATTCTGAAGGCTTTTGTACAAGACTGATATTTTGTACTTGAATTCTGATATTGTGATTTGAAAGGATGTAACCAAGTTTATTTCGGTTCTGTTGAAATAAAGTTATAAATTTTTCAAGTACCGTTTTATCTGTCTTGTAAGTTTCTGTTCTGTTTACTAAAATGCTCCACCAAAGTTAAGGCATTCCCTTTTTGAGTGACCTTAACGGAGGTGGTGTGTTACACAAAGTGCGATCTCCACCAGAAAAGAAAAATAAAATAGAAACACAAAAGCCTGTATGAATAATCAGCCAGACACTCCGAAAAAAGACCCTGTTAAAACCGTCAGTCCCACTTGCACTGTCCTTACTTAAAGCAAAGATGCAAGCACGTACTTCCTCAGAGGAAGAAAGGGCGGCAAGATCAGAGCTATCCGAACGGAGAACCAATCTAGGAATGAAAGCAAGCAGGGTCGGGTCAGAGACTAACACTAAAGGGGAACCGAGAAAGGATCGAAAATGGGACATAATAATTTCTTTGACTTCACTCGGTGTGGAAGCCATATAGAGATTAGGGCGCTGGACATGATGAATCATAAGAAGGTTTTTCTTCTTAGGGATAGTAGAGTGAAAAAACTTGGAGTTCGTATCATCTTCAACAATCCACTTGATCCTCACCTTTTGGCATAGATTGTCATGCTCAATACGAAGCTCTGACGAGAAGGCCAGTTGGACAATTGCCCAAGCCTCCTTGTTAGCAGCAGAGGGATTCTCATCAAAAGACGATTCTACTAGGACAAGAGTTTCTTCGGCTGCCCGAATGCGGTTGAAGATATTCTTGAAAACAAGAATGTACCATGCCTTATGGAAAGCCTTAAGACGCTTCATCTTACGACAAAACACAATACATGGAGAATCAAGAACAAGGGAGTTCCAGAGTCCTCCCCAACACTGTGGAATGTGTGGTGTGATCTCCATATACTGTGGAACCGAAAAGAAGAAGGGCCAGAGAGGGAAAGGGGAAAACAATGGAGAATCATAGGAGAATGATCCGTGAAGGTACGATGCAAATGGGAAACAAAGAATTTGAATAGAAGGTTGAAACAACCTTCCAATCCAAAAACACTGTCAAGTCTAGAATTAATCTAATTTGGCCTATCTTAATTATCACACCAAGTAAAAGCCGAACCAACAAAAGAGACTTCAGAAAGAACCGAACAGATGATGAAGGCATTGAAATCCCTACTGCCATATAGTTAACAACATTGCCTCCTAGTTTTTCATCTTGGCAGGCAACAATATTGAAGTCGCCTCATAAAACGAAACCAAAAGACCCAAGTCGGAAAGAGCGAGGATGTTGATACAAAGGGCTAATCTCCGCTCTGAATTTGGGGCTTACGCTTCCAACAAACCGATAGGCCCAAGTTCTTCTTAATCATAATCAACCGGCGCAGCCTCATCAACCATACTAGAATCAGGAGAACAATATTTGCAATACCCTATGAATTCTATAACATTAAGCTTCACAAATTAAAGTATAATTAATCCTAAATGAAAGAATTAAGGGAAATGGGTTACACCATTGCGTTTGTCTCGAAATTCTGCTAGAGATTGAGTCTAAGTTTGCGTAAAACGGATATCGTATGAAGAAGATATGGACAAACGAAGTTGGGCAGAAAAACCAGAAAACGGGTCAGAATGCACTGGCGCACTTGGGAAATGCGCCAGAACAGAATTGAACTGGCGCACTTGGGAAGTGCGCCAGTACAATTTTAGCCTGGCGCACCTGCCAAGTGCGCCCAGGTTTGAAAGACCTGCAGGTCAGGCCCTGGCTGGCCTGGTCAGGGTCTGCTCGAGTTCTGAGGCTTGGCTGAGTCACTAGGGCTTACATGTCACTTTCTGATTGGCTTCTCATGAGATGGATGGTCTGGATTCACTCTAGCTTCATCGACGGCTCTAATTAGATTGAAATTCTATAAATACAACTCAAGTCTAACCCTAAACTCACACAAATAATAGAATACTAAGGCCGTCATGCTGCTGGAAAGGAACTAAGAATGGCCGTCAATTAGAAAGCCTAGAGACAAGCCAACACTAAAGCTTAGAGACAAGTCAAATTAAGAAGAAGATAAAAGTCTAATCTAATTTCTACACAACGTTTTCTACTCCAAGGGAAAGCTTTGCAAATTCAGAATAACAGAAACCAGAAAACAAGTTTCAGCGCCCGTTGTAAGTATAGTGGTTTTCTGAATATGAATAGAAATTGCGATGTGATTCGATGTAAATGAAATTGGGGTTTTACTATCGTACAATATTAATGTAAATTCTGTGTATTGTGTTGATTATGTCATATTTTGTATTAGGCATTTGTGGCATAAATTGGTTGATGCGAACCTATTGACATTTGTATATGAAAATAAATATCACTTGCAAGTTTGTAGTAAAAACTAGAATTGACATCTTTATGTTATGTCGTTAACATGGTTAGCATATATTCTTTTTAGGCCTAAGTTGAGACTCATGTAAACATGTTCCATGTTGAAACCATTTATGCCTACACGACTCAAACCCTTTGTATACATTATTATGTTTATTTGCAAGCCATAATTGGATTTATGTAAGTACATTTTGGTTACACGAATTATACTAGTTTCATATTGGAATAGGCTACTTGATGTAAAGTTAGTTTACACCTTTGGGTTATGTCAAAAAGGGGACATTTTTATGCTAGTTTGGTGTTTGACATTATGCCTAGTCAAACGTGTATAAAACCATGTTTAAACAAGTCTAAAAGTTTGTCATTTCATGTGACACCTATTATGCTATACCATGTTATATCTTTATAATAGTCCAGAATTTATGGTTTACATGACACCTATCTAACTAGATCCAATATCCATGTGCAAGTTTGTGACATGTTATGCAATATTATGATTCATGTTATGCGAGATCACCTTATTTATCTAGTTACACCTTTATGTCACACGGTAATCGATAACTATGTTTAGGCCAAATTTCATAGTATAGGCTCATTGAACCTATGCTCCCTTCTTTACTTTGTTTATGGATTGGGCCTATTAGCGGGCTCAATATCTTCATACGATTAATATGAATAATTGAGCGAGGGTAACGTTGAGACTAACTATTAAATTAAAGTATGTTAATATGTCGGCGGGCCTAAAAACCATGAAATGGGTTAAGGCCATAAATGATATAAATTATGTACCATTAGTTTGGAGTAAAACATGTGACATGAAATATTTACATAAGTAAAAGTGTAAAACTAGAAAATACGAGTATGCTTAACCCGAGGTTGGATTGAGTTGTGATGTAAACCTGCCCGGACCCGCCCAGCTGTCCAGTAGTCATAACAATACCTATCCAATGTGGGTGGTTAAGCATTGAGCCCAATAATGACCTGAGGTTAGACTGAGCTATGGTGTAAACCTGCCCAGAACCGACCGGCACATCCAGTAACCGTAGCAATATCTGTCTAATGTGAGTGGTCAGGTGCTCTAAGAGGCTAAGGACAGATGGTAGGGTTAAGTTAACTAAAACACTTAACCAAATTAACATGTTAACAAGACAAGACTGGTAGGGGTTAAGTAACTAAGAAAACACTTAGCCAATTTAACATGTTAACTAGACTAGAAGGTGAGGTTAAGTAAAGTTAATATACTTAACCAATTTAACATATTAATTAGACTAGAGGGTTAGGTTAAGTAAATTCAGGACACTTAACCGTTATAACCTGATAATCAGATAAGTGGGTGAGGTTAAGTAAATTTAGAATACTTAACCATTATAACACGTTAGCTAGATAAGTGGGTAAGGTTAAGTAAATATACTTAGCCAATTTAATATGTTAGCTAGACTAGAGGGTAGGGTTAAGTAAACTTAGAACACTTAACCATCATAGCGTGATAAATTGAACAGGGTTAAGTTGAAACATGAAGGGACAATACCTAACCATTAGAACATGTTAACTAAATAGATGTTAGGGTTAAGTTAACTAAGGGAACACTTAACCGTTATAACATGTTAGTTAAAACAGATGGGCAAGATTAGGTTAGGGGACACTTAACCAATACAAGATTAATCAGTTGGGTTAAGTAATAAGAAAATACTTAACCAATATAACTTAGTTTGTGATTGGCTTAAGTCAACATGAACAACTGATAACACTTAGCCAGTTTAATATGATAAAGGAATGGGTTAAGCTAACCTGAATTGACTAATGACACTTAACCAATCCAATTTGACGAGAAAGAGGGCTAAGTAATAAACCCTAGTTAAGAAAAAATCGAGAATGGGAGCTAAGTTGAAATCCCCAGTTAAAGAAACTAAGTGATAAACCTTAGTTAACAAGATTTATGGGAAAAGAAACTAAGTGGTAAACCTTTGTTGAGAACAATTAAGTAATAATTCTTAGTCAAGAAAACTAAGCCGGTCCATAATAGATGAATAACCCGATATGGTAGATCATCGCTTAACAAGTACATGAGAAGGAGCAAACGTTTATCCGATTTCGAAAAAGGCTCCAGCAGATTTGGTTTAGAAGCACGTAGCTTCGGGGGACGTTAGGGTACTCTTGGTATCCCTCTGTGAGGTTGCAGATGATCCGCCTGGGCTCACAGAGGTTAAGGTCTGCGTCAGAAGAACCAAGGGTATGCCTTGGTTGCAATTCAAGGCAACCTAAAGACTAGGATGGACCAGCGTGAATCGACGAGACCAGTAGCTCTGTGATAGCGACTCGTCGTCTACCTACCATCTTGAGTCAATCGTAGTACGCATGCGGAAAGGCAGAGAACTCCCAACAAACCATGTACTTGCTATCTAATTATGGGTGAGGCTGGCCAATAGGAAAGTGGGGCATAGGGTGGCAAGAGTATATTTCTCGAGCTTGATTTTCTTGGATTGCCTTTCATTAGTTGAGGGAGGGGTCACGTGGGACCATAACCACTGGTAGAAAAACAGACCTTAGCATTTGCATTGGCAGATACCTGAAAGCTCCTGACCGAGTTCCGTGTTTCTAGAATAGCACTGCCTCGGGACTCGGGTCGCACATTCAGGACATGTGCATCTAGACAGCGATAAACGATTCGCGACACATACGTGGGGAAAGTCTAGGAACATATACCACTCTAGGTAGTGTGTCCTAGACTAGGGGCATCGTTCGACAGGTAGCATAATCCCTAGTGGATCTAGGTGGCATAAATCCTGAATCCGAGAAGTATTAGATAAGTCGCATAAACCTTAGTTGAATCTAGGAAACACTCGATAGAAAACCCTAGATTAAATCTGGGTAATAAATAATGGATGTGCGCCTGATGGCAATCACAGTTACAGGGACTGGGATCACGTTATCATCTTTATACAGATTACTCGTTGGGATACCAGTTAGGTGGTGCAGAGATTAGTATGGGATGCGATAGTGATTTCGATTCTAAACCGATTTGCCTTAGTTTATGGTATTTTCCCATTTTCAGTTTATGCCTGTCTTGTCCTTTTCCTTATTCATATACCGAAACACCACTAGACTTACCAGGCTTTATATCTGACTCTATGTTTTCTTTCATCTTCTTTTCTTCCGTCCCCCCCAAGGTAGTTAGGGAGGGAATAGCTCAGATTTGTATGGACCTATTACTCTTTCCAAGCTTGAAGACTCTTTGATGTGCTGCTTTGGACTCTCTTTTCCACTGCTATGGCTGGCTAATGTTTTATTGGGGAATATCATTGTATATTTATGCTTCTTTATTTTGATAAACAAGATAGATACTTTGTTGTTGGAAAACAATCTTTGTACAAGTTGTTTATAAATGAAATAAAGTTTTATTCACTTTTCTGCTGCTTTATTTATCTGTCTTGTAATTTATCTGCATCTTTTACCTATAATACTTCACAGAACTTAGTGCATTCCCTTTGTGAGTGACACTAACGGATGTGGGGTGTTACATGTGGTATCAGAGCTGAAGATTACTGGATCAGATAAAAGATTTGAAAAATTATTTTCAAAACGGGTTTAAAAGAAGCATTTTCAAAAGAAAAGTTTTGTTTTAAAGGCATATTCCCCAAAGCCATATGCACTATCTTTTGATTCTCTGTTTGAGTCTTTGTTTCCTTCTTTCTTGAGTCTCTGAGGCTCCTGGCTTTCTGGGAGGTAACCTCATTGAAGGGCGAAGTAGTGCCCAACTTCCATCTATAGCCATTATAGTTTCACCTGCATCTTGTTTTCTTTCAAGCTTTGTAGGGTTTTCTGTACGATTGAGGCAGCTTTCGAGAGATTTGTCAACATGATTACATAAGGAAGAGGATGAGGAGTTTGGCTAAGGGGCACAACCTAAGGATGAGGAATTCATGGATATGGACTTGGCTCATGAAGGAGGAAGGAATTATAGAACCTAAGACAAGAGGAAGTAGCTTTTCTATGGTATAATAGGGCATATAATTAAGGACAGGGGCAAGGACGAGGGAAAGGATTTTCAGGAGGACGAGTGCGTGCTTTCACCACCAGAATACCTAGGAGAGAGATAGCAAAAGTCTCCATTAGAAAAGTTTAGCTTTTCAGTTGATCAACCTGTTAGTACTCTTTTGATCTTAGTGCTTCGCATTCGTTTATACCTGCTTTCATAGTTGAGTCTCTGCACCTAGGTACTTGTATAGTAGAATATCCCAGTTAGTCTCAGATCCAAATTGGTGGTTCGACCCGTTTACCTTTGGTTTGTAGGGATTTTAGAACGGCCACATTAAGTGTTGAGTTTAAGCGTAATGTTTTGGGTTCATGGGCTATGAGTTGATCCTAGGCATGGGTTGGTTGGCTAGTAATTCTGAAAGTTAGACATTTTGACTTTCCTTGGAAATACCCTCGAGATTATGTGATCCTAAAAGGATCAGTTAGGCTTAGCTATCTAGAATCGCTTAATACATTTATCGACGATTTGCAATCCGTCAGAATAGTCCATGAGTACGCAGATGCTTTGATTAGGTTAGGGGTTTACCCCTAAAATGCGGGATTGGCTTCCGCATATATCCAGTTGGCAATAAAAAGCCAGCTATCTGATCAACGACAGTTTTGGAAATGGAGGTCAAGAATTTTCACAATCGTGAAGATTAACTAAATAAGGTACGGTACAAAGAAGCTCAAGAAGATGCGACTTAGAAAAGTCAAGACTAGATACGTGCATCATACCCTTTTTCTTAAGGGTATATCCTTTCTCTAGGAGTTTTATGCCTACTTATTTCTATATTTTAAGGTATTTACTCTAAGACGTATCATCGATGCTTAGGTAGAAGCCAATGGATGTAAACGTGTATTTGAAACATGTATTTGAAACATGTTATGATTGATGGTTGCAAGTGGTTGCTCGTGGATACATATACACACCATATGCGCTAGAACGACTTAGTCACTTTCGTATTGCATTCATATATGTGTATTTGCTTAACGGATTTAACTTGACATGTTATCATATGGATGTTGCATATGGATGAATGGCTATGCACACATGTAGTATTTACATAAATATGGATGCTTGCATACATGATTGGACGCATGGCACTGACATAATTCGCATTAAGGAGGTCAACTGAATCAGTAGACCGCCTGATTTTGCATTAGATAAAGACATATACACACACTATGCATACGAACATAAAAACATTAGAAATATTTTTTAAGGACAATGAATGCCTGTGATTGAATGGTTGAGTAGATGGGTGATTGGGTGGTAGGACACATTATTCCTAACTTGAAGATTTCGGGGATGAAATCCTTTTAAGGGGGGAGGGGAGAATGTAATACCCCGTGAATACTATAACATTAAGCTTCACAAATTAAAGTATAATTAATTATAAATGAAAGAATTAAGGGAAATGGGTTATGCCATTACGTTCGTCTCGAAATTCTGCTTGAGATAGAGTCCAAGTTTGCGTAAAACGAATATCGTATGAAGAAGATATGGACGAACGAAGTTGGGTAGAAAAACCAGAAAACGGGTCAGAATGCACTGGCGCACTTGGGAAGTACGCCAGAACATAATTGAACTGGGGCAATTGGGAAGTGCGCCAGTACAATTTTAGCCTGGCACACCTGCCAAGTGCGCCCAGGTCTGAAAGACCTGCTGGTCAGGCCCTGGCTGGCCTAGTCAGGGTCTGGTCGAATTCTGAGGCTTGGCTGAGTCACTAGGGCTTACATGTCACTTTCTGATTGGCTTCTCTTGAGATGGATGGTCTGGATTCACTCTAGCTTCATCGACGACTCTAATTATATTGAAATTTTGTAAACACAACTAGGGTCTAACCCTAAACTCACACAAATAATAGAATACTAAGGCCATCATGCTGCTGGAAAGGAACTAAGAATGGCCGTCAATTAGAAAGCCTAGAGACAAGCCAACACTAAAGCTTAGAGACGAATCAAATTAAGAAGAAGATAAAAGTCTAATCTAGTTTCTATTCAACGTTTTCTACTCCAAGGGAAAGCTTTGCAAATTCAGAATAACAGAAACCAGAAAACAAGTTTCAGCGCCCGTTGTAAGTATAGTGGTTTTTTGAATATGAATAGAAATTGCGATGTGATTCGATGTAAATGAAATTGGGGTTTTACTATCGTACAATATTGATGTAAATTCTGTGTATTGCATTGATTATGTCATATTTTATATTGGGTATTTGTGGCATAAATTGGTTGATGCGAACCTATTGACATTTGTATATGAAAATAAATATCACTTGCAAGTTTGTAGTAAAAACTAGAATTGACATCTTTATGTTATGTCGTTAACATGGTTAGCATATATTCTTTTTAGGCCTAAGTTGAGACTCATGTAAACATGTTCCAAGTTGAAACCCTTTATGCCTACACGACTCAAACCCTTTGTATACATTATTATGTTTATTTGCAAGCGATAATTGGGTTTACGCAAGTACCTTTTGGTTACACGAATTATACTAGTTTCATGTTGGAATAGGCTACTTGATGTAAAGTTAGTTTACACCTTTGGGTTATGTCAAAAAGGGGAAATTTCTATGCTAGTTTGGTGTTAGACATTATGCCTAGTTATATGTGTATAAAACCATGTTTAAACAAGCCTAAAAGTATGCCATTTCATGTGACACCTATTATGCTATACCATGTTATACCATGTTATATCTTTATTACAGTCCAGAATTTATGATTTACATGACACCTATCTAACTAGATCTAATATTCATGTGCAAGTTTGTGACATGTTATGCAATATTATGATTCATGTTATGCGAGATCACCTTATTTATCTAGTTACACCTTTATGTCACACGCTAATCGATAACTATGTTTAGGCCAAATTTCATAGTATAGGCTGATTGAACCTATGCTCCCTTCTTTACTTTGTTTATGGATTGGGCCTATTTGCGGGCCCAATATCTTCATACAATTAATATGAATAATCGAGCGAGGGTAACGTTGCGACTAACTATTAAATTAAAGTATGTTAATATGTCGGCGGGCCTAAAAACCATGAAATAGGTTAAGGCCATAAATGATATAAATTGTGTACCATTAGTTTGGAGTAAAACATGTGACATGAAATATTTACATAAGTAAAAGTGTAAATCTAGAAAATACGAGTATGCTTAACCCGAGGTTGGATTGTGCTGTGATGTAAACCTGCCCGGACCCGCCCGGTTGTCCAGTAGTCACAACAATACCTATCCAATGTGGGTGGTTAAGCATTGAGCCCAATAATGACCCGAGGTTAGACTGAGCTACGGTGTAAACCTGCCAGAACCGACCGGCACATCCAGTAACCATAGAAATATCTGTCTAATGTGAGTGGTCAGGTACTCTAAGAGGCTAAGGACAGATGGTAGGGTTAAGTTAACTAAAACACTTAACCAGATTAACATGTTAACAAGACAAGACTTGTAGAGGTTAAGTAACTCAGAAAACACTTAGCCAATTTAACATGTTAACTAGACTAGAAGGTGAGGTTAAGTAAAGTTAATATACTTAACCCATTTAACATATTAATTAGACTAGAGGGTGAGGTTAAGTAAATTTAGGACACTTAATCGTTATAACCTGATAATTAGATAAGTGGGTGAGGTTAAGTAAATTTAGAATACTTAACCATTATAACACGTTAGCTAGATAAGTGGGTAAGGTTAAGTAAATACACTTAGCCAATTTAATATGTTAGCTGAACTAGAGGGTAGGGTTAAGTAAACTTAGAACACTTAACCATCATAGTGTGATAAATTGAACAGGGTTAAGTTGAAACATGAAGGGACAATACCTAACCATTAGAACATGTTAACTAAACAGATGTTAGGGTTAAGTTAACTAAGGGAACACTTAACCGTTATAACATGTTAGTTAAAACAGATGGACAAGATTAGGTTAGGGGACACTTAACCAATACAAGATGAGTGGGTTGGGTTAAGTAATAAGAAAATACTTAACCAATATAACTTGGTTTGTGATAGGGTTAAGTCAACATGAACTACTGATAACACTTAGCCAGTTTAATATGACAAAGGAATGGGTTAAGCTAACCTGAATTGACTAATGACACTTAACCAATCCAACTTAATGAGAAAGAGGGCTATGTAATAAACCCTAGTTAAGAAAAAATCGAGAACGGGAGCTAAGTTGAAATCCCCAGTTAAAGAAACTAAGTGATAAACCTTAGTTAACAGGATTTATGTGAAAAGAAACTAAGTGGTAAACCTTAGTTGAGAACAACTAAGTAATATTCTTAGTCAAGAAAACTGAGCCGGTATATAATAGATGAATAACCCGATATGGTAGATCACCGCTTAACAAGTACTTGAGAAGGAGCAAACGTTTATCCGATTTCGAAAAAGGCTCCAGCGGACTGGGCTTAGAAGCACGTACCTTTGGGGGATGTGAGGGTACTCTTGGTATCCCTCTGTGAGGTTGCAGATGATCCGCCAGGGCTCACAGAGGTTATGGTCTGCGTCAGAAGAACCAAGGGTATGCCTTGGTTGCAATTCAAGGCAACCTAAAGACTAGGATGGAACAGCGTGATTCGACTAGACCAGTAGCCCTGTGATAGCAACTCGTCGTCTACCTACCATCTTGAGTCAATCGTATTATGCATGCGGAAAGGCAGAGAACCCCCAATAGACCATATACTTGATATCTAGTTATGGGTGAGGCTGGCCAATAGGAAAGTGGGGCATAGGGTGGCAAGAGTATAGCTCTCGTGCGTGATTTTCTTGTATTTCCTATCATTAGTTGAGGGAGGGGTCACATGGGACCATAACCACTGGGAGAAAAACAGACGTTAGCATCTGCATCGGTAGATATCTGAAAGCTCCCGACCGAGTTTCGTGTTTCTAGAATAGCCCTGCTACGAGACTCGGGTCGCACATTTTAGGACATGTGCATCTAGACATCGATAAACGATTCGCGACACATACATGGGGAATGTCTAGGAACAAATACCACTCTAGGTAGTATGTCCTAGACTAAGGGCATCGTTCGACAGGTAGCATAATCCCTAGTGGATCTAGGTGGCACAAATCCTGAATCCGAGAAGTATTAGATAAGTCGCATAAACCCTAGTTGAATCTAGGAAACGCTCGATAGAAAACCCTAGATTAAATCTAGGTAATAAATAATGGATGTGCGCCTGATGGAAATCACAGTTACAGGGACTGGGATCACGTTATCTTGTTTATACAGATTACTAGTTGGGATACTAGTTAGGTGGTGTAGAGATTAGTATGGGATGCGATAGTAATTTCGATTCTAAACCGCTTTCCTTAGTTTATGGTATTTTCCCATTTTTAGTTTATGCCTGTCATGTCCTTTTCCTTATTCATATACCGAAACACCACTAGACTTACCAGGCTTTATGTCTGACTCTATGTTTTCTTTCGTCTTCTTTTCTTCCGTTCCCCCCCAGGTAGTCAGGGAGGGAATAGCTCAGATTTGTATGGACCTATTACTCTTTCCAAGCTTGAAGACTCTTTGATGTGTTGCTTTGGACTCTCTTTTCCACTGCTATGGCTGGCTAATGTTTTATTGGGGAATATCATTGTATATTTATGCTTCTTTATTTTGTTAAACATGTTGTTGGAAAACAATCTTTGTACAAGCTGTTTATAAATGAAATAAAGTTTTATTCAGTTTTCTGCTGCTTTATTTATCTGTCTTGTAATTTATCTGCATCTTTTACCTATAATACTTCACAGAACTTAGTGCATTCCCTTTGTGGGTGACACTAATGGATGTGGGGTGTTACAATATTGATTACATGGATGAGGATGATCCCAATGTTCACCCCCGAATACGTCCACGGCCCAAGACTCCTTAGGTGAACCACGACCGCTGGATTCCAATGGAAGTTCAACCTGCTTATCTCCCCAACATGACCTGAGCTATCATGAGAGAGACGTGGGGAAACGTCAAACACACGTGGGAAACCAAGATGAGATGTAACCTCTTCACCAGGGCCATGCATGATTCCAAGTGGCCTTGACGCTTTAAAATGCCACAACTGGCACTTATGGGGGAAAAACTGCCCCATGTGGCTTCTTAAACCTCTGCGAATGGCATATGGAGTCCAATCGGGCCATTGATGTCGTTAGATGCAAATGCTTCCGGGTTTTCTTTCAAGACACAAATCTGCTTCGGTTTACTTGACTCCCGACTCGCTCCATAACTACCTTCGATCAACTAGCAATCAAAATAGTTGAACAATTTAGGATGCATGTCCCCGACCGAAGGATACTCTCACTCTCTCCAACCTCTACAGGGCTCGAAAAATACCCCCAAAAGCTATCTCGAGCGTTTCAACACTGCCCTTACTGAGGTTGATGACCCGGAGCCTCTCAAAATCCTTGTCCAGGTTGCTAAAGGCATCCTTCCTAGCTTCGGCTTTAGAGCATGGCTCGACAGAAAGAAGCCGAAGACTTTGGAAGCTTTGTACGAAAAGGTCGGTCGGTTTATGTGTCAAGAGAAAGCACGACGCAATAGGGTTGCTCAAGGTGGACACCACCAATAACCCACACTCCGGCCTGTCGTAGACAGTGTCAAAGGAAAACAAGTCGAAGAATCTTCCTACAAGGATAAGGGAGTGATCCCGTTCAAGCCCAAGCCAAATAACGACACCCGACGGTCGCGACAACACTCAAGATTCAGGAGATCCCAAGAAGCACGACCACTATCCCATTTACAGGAACTGCACTCTGCCCAACCAAGATTTGGAAACGATCTACCGAGAAACGTATAACACTCCTAGTACAAGAACCCAACACAAGGGAATCTACCGACCACGAAAAAAACTTCAACATGTATTATAGAATTGTTTGGGAACAATACCAACGACTGTCGCCACCTCAAGGATGCAATCGAAAAGCTCATCCGCAAGAAACATCCATAACGGTACATTCATAATCCTTCTCCCTCTGAAGCATTCGCGGTCCCTTCAACACCGGATGTCCATCCAGCTAGTGCACCCCTGGGCCGCCCAACCAAAGACCACATGGCATCGTGATTAATACTATTTGCGGTGGGCCTCAACCCGCACATTATAGCTTTCGGAAGATGAAGGAGTATGTTAACTCCATTAAGTATGCCAGTTACGAAGCATGCTCCTCCTTGGATGAATCTATCCCTGCCAAGCTCCAGAAGACAATGTGGGACGATATCGTCTTCTGGGAGAGAGAGAGAGAGCCTATAGGAATCGAGATCCCAACCATAGACCCTATCGTCATCTCCACACATGTAACACCCCGTATTTTTTTAATATAATTAAAAATTAAGAATATAAAATATATGAATATATGTTTAAATGGGTAAGTAATGTTGATGTGAATTGAGAATTAATTAATACATGAAAGAGAAGAATAATTAATTCAATAACAGTGTACATAACGGAGAAGTTGATAAAATAAGGATAATTAATTTAAATATCAGGAATTAGGGAAAATGGACATCCCCATTGCGTTCCTCTTGAAATTTTACATGAAATAGAGTCCGAGTTTTCGAAAATCGGAGTCCATATGAAGGAGTTATGGCCTTCGTAAGATTCAGCGAAAAATCAGAAATCAACCAGCCCAGCCCAGAAAAAAAGGCCATGTCGACCATAATGTCGAACTCCCTAGTGCCGACCGCCCCCTTGGGGAGGTCGACCTGTAGCTACCTGAGCGGGAAATTTGGTCAAGAAGCAAGACATTCGCCCCAAAAGCTAGCCAGTTCATTTTTGAGCACCTGGACGAGTTTTTGGGCCCGGTACGTTGGTCTAACACCTATATAAACACCCTAGGCTCATTATTAACTCCACTACAATTCATGGCAAGGCCATGGCTCTCTTCTAACTTAATTTCTTCTTCCTCAAACTATTGATCTAAATAAATTTCAGATCTATTCTTCTCTCTTTTCTCTACCACATCTATTCTTAAAATTAAAAGAATAAGATTTAGAACAACGAATGAAATAGAAGAGAGATTCAAACCTAAAGAGAAGATAATGGATTCAGATTCACAAATTTATGCCGCAAAGTGAAATCAAAATTGAATCAAAAGGGGAAATCAATCAAATCAAATGGCAATGATCTTCAACAACAATCAATTAAGAAGGTTAATCAACTCCAAATCAGCGAATTGTTCAACTCTCCAATCCAATCAAGGTGAGTGGATTTATAATGCACTTTTAGTATAAGATTATTATTTATCTTTCAATCATTCCCTATGTAAACAAATTATTGTGAATAATTGGATCTGAAATGTTTAATTTTTATGCCTACGATTAAATTCCTCCTTTTATTCTTTCCCTTTTTACTTTTATAGCTAGGCTATCTCGAGCCTAGGTCTATCATGAAATAAATATGATTGAATGGTTATTGCGGATGAAAAGGGAAACGCTTGATCTGGGATTATAATTAGAGTTGGAGGATTTGAATATGAATTACCATGAGTTTGGGCATAATATAATATTGGCAAGATTTGAATGTATAAACCAAGTTGGGAATTGTAAGTATGGACATGGTTTGGGGTTTGGCATAGAATTGACATTATTGAAACATGAATTTTCTTATAAAATTGTTAATGGGCACATGACACTTGAATAAGACATGAATTGTAACTTGGACATGGATAGGAACATGAAATTTACAATTAAAACTTGGCTTGGAATTTACCTCTGGAACTTAATATGGAATTTATGTAATTGCATCATAATTAAATTTGATAATGGAATTGGCATAATTAACGACGTGTAAATTTGATAATATAGATTGGTGAAAGTTAATTGTGACTTGACAAATAAGCCAAAAATGACGAATTTGCCTATAATTGGATAATATGTGGGATTGGCTAATTAATATAGTATAGTTAATGACAAATAGGCATAATTATGAACATAATTATATGTTGAATTAGAATCACTTGACATGAACTTGGGGTTGGGTGAAATATGATTCCATGAACCTTTGACACGCGGTTAGGCGCAATTGTGATGCAAGACTGCCCGGAACCACCGGCAAATCCAGCAGTCACAATTGGACGTCTAATGTAAGAGATCAAACGAAGTAATTTGAGCGTAACACGAGGTTAGACTCGAGTTGTGGTATAAGTCTGCCGGGAACCGCCTGGCACATCCAGCAGCCACAAAGGGTTAGTCTAATGTGGGAGGTCATATGTCATTATGGCATAATAAATGAATTAAGGAATACTAGCCATAATAAGACATGTGGGTGACATGGTAGGGTTAGAGGGTTAAGTGGGTGGTATCAATGACATGTAAAACACGATTAAGGTAGACTTAATCATAGTAAGACATGTGTAAAACATGGAAACCATAATAAAAGGGAACACAGGGGACATGTGAAACGAAAGTTTAGATATGCTTAACCAAATGGGACCAGCATCGATATTATGAATTAATTGAATTGAGTAAAGTTTAAGTAAAGGGTCAATTAAAAGGAAGGGTTGAGTCAAATCTAAAACTAAAGACACAGTAATAGGGGAATGATAATTACCTATTCTAAACTTGAATTGCGGTAATGTAAAATTAAATAATATGTAAAACTTGTCCTAGGGACAAGGGAAGATTATGACTTAAGATGTAATACAAGACTTGAAGGGTGGGATGACTTACACTATGAAATGAGTTAATCTAAGCTGAAAATGTGGAAAAACGCCAGTACGCTATCGTCTGATAAAGAAAACTAAAGTCATGTTTGAATTCATTAGTAAACCTTGGTTAACAGAAACTAAGTAATAAACCTTAGTTAAAGAACTAAGTAAATAAAGATGAAGTAAACCAAGTGTTGAACCTTAGTTAGAGAACTAAGTAAGCTATGGTAATGATAACTAAGAAAGTAAACCTTAGTTAAAAAAAAGGAACTCAGTAACAAACATTAGTTAAAGAGAACTAAGTAACATAAACTAAGTATCAAACCTTGGTTAAGAGAATCAAGTAATAAACCTTAGTTAAGATAACTAAGTGGATAATGAGAAAGAGAACTAAGTAGTAAACCTTAGTTAAGTGGACTAAGTTGTAAACCTTAGTTAAGAAAAACGAACGATTGAGAGAACTAAGTAGTAAACCTTAGTTAAGAAAACGACGATTCAGGAAACTAAGTAGTAAACCATAGTTAAGGGAACTTGAATGATAAACTTATTTGATATCATTCTTTATACTTTTCAAGGCCTTCGTCCTGTTTTCGTCAAATTTTTTCAGTACAATGGCAGACTCGTGGATTTAGTAGAACACGAGAAGGAGCGAACGTCCATCTGATCTTAAAGAAGGCTCCAACGAACTGGATTACGAAGAAGCGGCTTCGAGGGGACGTGAGGGTACTCTTGGTATCCCTCTGTGAGGCTGCAAATGATCCTCCTGGGCTCACAGAGGTTAAGGTCTGCGTTAGAAGAACCAAGGGTATGCCATGGTTGCAATATAAGGAAACCTAAAGACTAGGATGGACCAGCGTGGTTTGGCGAGACCAGTAGCCCTGTGATAGCAACTCGTCGTCTACCTACCATCTTTAGTCAGTCGAGATACGTAAAGCGGAAAGAATGATAAGTGCAAAAGACCATATACTTGCTATCTAGTTATGGGTGCTTATGGCCATAGGTTAGTGGGGCGTAGGGGGCCTGCGTATAGTTCTCAGTTTTTTTCAAGGGTGGCCTTTCATTAGTTGATGGAGGGGTCAAGTGGGACCATAGCCACTGGAAAAACAGACCTTAGCATCTGCCTCGGCAGATAACTTAAAGCTCCTGACCGAATCTCGTGTTTCTTGATTTTCCCAGCCACGGGACTCGGGCCGCACATATAGAGGACATGTGCAACTAGACATCGATAACGATTCGTGACACGTACGTGGGGAAAGTCTAGTAACATATATCACTCTGGGCAGTGCGTCCTAGACTAAGGGGCATCGTTCGATATGTAGCATAATCCCTAGTTGGACCTAGGTCGCGTAAACCCTGAATCCGAGAAGCGTTCAATAGGTAGCATAAACGCTGGTTGAATATAGGAAGCGCTCAATAGTATACCCTAGAATAGATCCAGATGATACACAGAATCTAGCAAGATCGAGAGTGGCAGTCCAAACGATTCGAGAATGGTAGCACTACACTAAAGTAGTATATATTTACATGATGAAGCCCGTACGACTTAGTCAAGGGACTGTATATATACATGGAAAGGATTGGACGGGTTGGGGGTATCTACATACACGTTGTATTAGGTTAACCTACTAGTGGGACATGAGTATAGCCTAGAGAGCTAATGTTGCGAGTAACCTAATATGTAGGATTATACAGAAGTTTATTATAAGTCCAGTCACACAGAACTTATGTTCTGACCCCCTCCTCATTACATACTTCCAGGTTAGGTTCAGGACAGAGATGGCATAGCTTTGGATACTGGTTAGCAGTATTGTTAACAAGGTAAAGCTATGTCTTGACTATATTATATTTTAATCCTTCCGCTGTGAGATGCTTACGAGTTTTGACATGTTTCATTATCTCTGTCTTCTCTGCAGGATACCAGAGCACCTAACTCGGGTCTCGATGGATTGGATTTTGAAAAGAAATTTGGTCTGTCAAAATCTGGGTTGTTACATCTAGTATCAGATCTTCGGTTTAGTAGTCTTAGGGCGATATGAGTGAACGTATTTGTATTTTCTAAAATATAAATATATTATATATATAAATCTAGACCCATAGGGTAACCCACTAGATATGGAAAGCGTTGGGATATTGGTTTGTACACTAAAGGCATGGACATAGAAACTTTGAAACCATTAGGTGTTTGGGAAAAGTGTACAATATGACATAGAGCTAGGGAAAGGAAGTATCCCATAAGATGGAAACTAAAATGATAGTATTTCAGAGTAGTGGGTCTGGAAGTAAACCTTAGAAAATAGAAAAAGGTTGTAATGTAAAAATGGATTAGGAATATATATATAGTCAAGAAAATTTAATTTGTATAAGTGCCTAGGGAAGCCTAGTTAAGTGAAAGACCCGCTTTGAGTCTAACCCAATAACAAACTTTTAAGAACTTTAATTTGTAAAAGAGTTTGTGGTATTTTCCGAGTTTTGATCTTAAAAGTATTTTGGTGTTTGAAAAATGCATGTTGAATTTTAAAGTAAAGTGGGGTATATTTCGTAAAACAATGTTTTCTTGTTTTAAAAGAATTCTATCATGAAAAGGTGCATATTATGGAGCATATACATGGCTCACTAGTTTTCATATATGAAAAGGTTAAAAGGAAAATGTTGCATTTTGAAAAAGAAGTTTTTTTTGAAATCCCTATTCTATTAAATTTTGATTACTGTTTTAAAATTTTGTTAGGTACAACAAAATAAGCGGTAGAGCGTAAGAATAGAGTAGAAATTTGCACCTTAGAAGTCAAAATTAACACAGTAAGCAGAAACATCGTAACCCATTAGTTGTCCTTGTCTACACCAATTTTGTGATTTTAGAAAAAGAAAATGTTTTGCATTTTATCTTGTGATATGTTTTTATGGTTTGGCAAAAAGTAAATTTTTGAGAAAAGAATAAAAGTTTTAACACTTTTAATTTTTGGAAGAAAGATTTAATGAAAAAAAAACGAGGCTAGGCCATGTTTTAGAAAGGATGGAGTGGGTAAGGATTAGGACCTACAAAGAACGAGATAAAGTTAAAGCTATTAGGACCAACTAGAAATTGGCTGAGTTGGGTAATTCTCTGAGTGTCAATCTGATGTTGATTTCGGTCTTCGGGGTTGATACTTATGGAGTTATTTTCTTGCCAATTTCCAGTCAGGGATTAGATAATATTGAACTAATGGCATATTCCCGTAGAATGTGTAAGCATAGTGAGATCTAGACTTGTTGCTTGTAAAAGAGAAGTATAGGCTAGTAATACACAGCATGGACTAGTAGTAACTACTAGGTAGGAAGGGCAAATAAGTGTATAGATCATGTTAAGTGGACTCGCGATTGTCAGAGGTGATAAAGTCCCAAGATTCTAGGCCCATAGTTGTAGTTGTGTAGGATATTGTTTGACTGGAAAACGGAAAAGCTTATTTGAAAAATAAACTTGAGAAACTGGACTAAGTCAAATAAGTCAAGAAAGAGAATAGCCTAACTAACGAGAAAACAACAAATTCAGTAAAGCAACAAAACAAGATGGGGAAAAGAAAACGAAAATCTTAAGAAAAAGATGAGTAAATGTGAAATTATTCTAAGATAAAAGTAAAATACGAGAAATGAATTTTCTTATGTGGTTGTGCTTGGATAGGAAAGTAGGAAACCTTCATAGAATAGTTATATAAAAATCCAAGTACAATTAGAAATGAAAAACGGAGGATGTAAATTTTTCCGTTTTATAACTTTTCCTAACATAAGAAATCGAATTTGGAAAATTAGATTTTTCTGAATTCCGAATTTAATAATGGTTGATAGGGTTTTGGATGCTAAAATTGGGTGAACTATGCTCTTATTCTATAAGAGTATGGGAAAATTTAGGTGAATTTTTTTTTATTTTTCAAAAATATTGCATTTGTAAAGAATTGCAAGTATATTTAGGATGTGAGCATCATGTTTTGAAAAAAAATTAAGCTTTGCATACATATAGGTGGATCCAAATTAGGCATACATGCTTTACTATGATGTATTTCACTTTGCACATGTGCACATGGTTGCAACAATTGGTTGAACACTTTTTGGATGTGTGCGAGAGGTTATTTATTTTACTCTTATTGAATTTCAGGGACGAAATTCCTTAAGGGTGGGAGAATGTAACACCCCGTATTTTTTTAATATGATTAAAAATTAATAATATAAAATACATGAATATATGCCTAAATGGGTAAATAATGGTGATGTGAAATGAGAATTAATTAATACATGAAAGAGAAGAATAATTAATTCAATATCAGTGTACGTAACGGAGAAGTTAATAAAATAAGGATAATTAATTTAAATATCAGGAATTAGGGAAAATGGAAATCACCATTGCGTTCTTCTCCAAATTTTAGATGAAATAGAGACCGAGTTTTCGAAAATCGGAGTCTGTATGAAGGAGTATGGCCTTCGGAAGATTCAGCGAAAAATTAGAAATCAACAGCCCAGCCCAGAAAAAAAAGGCCAGGTCGACCATAATGTCGACCTCCCTAGGGGATGGTCGACCATAGTGTCGACCCCCCTTGGGGAGGTCGACCTATATCGACATGGAGCAGGAATTTTGGTCCAGAAGCGGGAAATTCGCCCCAAAAGCTAGCCAGGTTCATTTTTGAGCACCTGGATGAGTTTTTGGGCCTGGTACGTTGGTCTAACACCTATATAAACACCCTAGGCTCATTGTTAACTCCACTACAATTCATGGCAAGGCCATGGCTCTCTTCTAACTTGAGTTCTTCTTCCTCAAGCTATTGACCTAAATAAATTTTAGATCTATTCTTCTCTCTTTTCTCTACCACATCTATTCTTAAAATTAAAAGAATAAGATTTAGAACAACGAATGAAATAGAAGAGAGATTCAAATCTAAAGAAAAGATAATGGATTCAGATTCACAAATTTATGCCGCAAAGAGAAATCAAAATTGAATCAAAAGGGGAAATCAATCAAATCAAATAGCAATGATCTTCAACAACAATCAATTAAGAAGGTTAATCAACTCCAAATCAGCGAATTGTTCAACTCTCCAATCCAATCAAGGTGAGTGGATTTATAATGCACTTTTAGTATAAGATTATTATCTATCTTTCAATCATTCCCTATGTAAACAAATTATTGTGGATAGTTGGATCTGAAATGTTTAATTTTTATGCCTATGATTAAATTCCTCCTTTTATTCTTTCCCTTTTTACTTTTATAGCTAGGCTATCTCGAGCCTAGGTCTATCATGAAACAATTACGATTGAATGGTTATTGCGGATGAAAAGGGAAACGCTTGATCTGGGGATTATAATTAGAGTTGGAGGATTTGAATATAAATTACCATGAGTTTGGGCATAATATAATATTGGCAAGATTTGAATGTATAAACCAAGTTGGGAATTGTAAGTGTGGACATGGTTTGGGGTTTGGCATAGAATTAACACCATTTGAAACATGAATTTGCTTATAAAATTGTTAATGGGCACATGATACTTGAATAAAACATGAATTGTAACTTGGACATGGATAGGAACATGAAATTTATAGTTAAAACTTGGCTTGGAATTTACCTCTAGAACTTAATATGTAATTTATGTAAGTGCATCATAATTAAATTTGATTATGGAATTGGCATAATTAATGACGAGTAAATTTGATAATTTGGATTGGTGAAAGTTAATTGTGACTTGACAAATAAGCCAAAAATGATGAATTTGCCTGTAATTGGATAATATGTGGGATTGGCTGATTAATATTAGTATAGTTAATGACAAATAGGCATAATTATGAACATAATTATATGTTGAATTAGAATCACTTGACATGAACTTGGGGTTGGGTGAAACATGATTTCAATGAACCTTTGACACGATGTTAGGCGCAATTGTGATGTAAGACTGCCCGGAACCGCCCGGAAAATCCAGCAGTCACAATTGGACGTCTAATGTGAGAGGTTAAAGGAAGTAATTTGAGTGTAACGGTTTATGACACGAGGTTAGACTCGAGTTGTGACGACCTGCCCTGCACCAGCCGACATATACTCCAAAAGTGCATTGTACACATGTCCATTAAGCATGGGACGGTCGTCATAAGGAAAGGAAGAAGACGAAGAATCAACAAGGAACCTGTAGAATGTCTCAAAGCGCATGGAATAAAATATAATAATAACATACTTGATATAAAACAGGTGAGACAGTGCATAAGATGAGAACTAAAACTAAACATCATAGCAACGGAAATCCAAATACAACTTATGTTCTACATCATCATTATTACAACTTTCCAAACTGTCTCTAAAACAAAGCAAAGGAAAAGGTACACTACTAATGCCCAAAGTAGTGACCTTCAGCGACACAGGGAGAATATCTATATATATCGTACGTGGAAGCCTCCTGCTCATCTCCGGTACAGCTACTTGTGCACCACCAGCTAACCTGTCTCTAGTCTGATCGTTTAGGAGCACCCAGAGTAATAAGAAGAGACATAAAACTCTGGGTTCGACAAAAGTCTGGTATGAGTGATAAGCAACAAAACAGAACAATAACAGGTATAATCCAACCATACCTGAACCTGGACCTGCAACCAAAGAGTTAGTACTACATACCGTACAATACTCTAAGGTGCCAATAACATATGGTGTAAGAAACAAGGGGATGGGGTGTGCATATCATAGCGATGTCAAACAATCAAGCATAGAAACCATCCTGGCATCTCTCGCTCAGTGCGTAAAGCATACGATATCCACTACCTTGTTCACCTAATCCTTTGGGCCATGACGGAGTCCAACCCCATAAAAATATCACTACAAGCCCACTATCCGTCTCTCAATGGTGAACCAAAGTTATGAATACCGACAACCCCTTTGCACATGTCCCGCAGCAAAGTCCAATAATGAAGTGAACTCGTTGGTTTCCAACTGGATCCTGAGCTTTAACTTCCTATTTGGACTACCTTTGCATCTCGGGTTTTAGTCTTCTCATGTCCAAGCTCCTTGTCTTCCTCACGGTCGCGGTGTGCGGATCGTGGTCTTCCTCGCTGTCGCCGTGTGCGGATCGTGCTCCTTCCTCTTGGTCCAAGTGTAAGGATCGTGCTCCATCCTCATGGTCCAGGTGTGTGGATCGTGCTCCTTCCTCACAGACCAGGTGTGCGGATCGTGCTCCTTCCTCATGGTTCAGGTGTGTGGATCGTGGTCATTCCCCACGGTCGGGGTGTGGGGTTCGTGGTCATTCCCCACGTTCGGGGTGTGGGGCTCGTGGTCATTCCCCACGATCGGGGTGTGGGGTTCGTGGTCATACCCCACGATCGGGGTGTGGGGGCGATCCGATCCGGTCCAAATTCCTGCAACTCTTCCAACGAGCTATTTACGTCATACGACGGCATTTTCGACCAATCTAACTTTTCTATGCAATCAAAAAACATTCCAAACAGTCATAGCAACATATAAGATCGACCATAAATACCAAAACAGCAATATAACATGTAAAAATGGATCAAACATACCCAAAACCCATGTTTTCCCCTTAATCATATTTAACAACAACTAACAGTAGGTTTAGCAAAACTTAACCAAATTAACCCAAATTTCTAACAAAGGCCTAAATCAACATTTTTGAATTTTACAAATTTTTTCTAGAATTTATTAGTGTAAAAATTCGCTAATCAGCACTAATTACCCTTAATTAACAATAATTAGTGAGAAACTATGCAAATCACTCACCTTAGCCACAAATAAACCTTAGATTTGAAGTAAATCTCTGTTTGGGCACGAATAGAAATGTAAAACAGCAGCTCTAATCTTGATTTGGTGAAGATCTCCCTTGATTTGATGTTGCTAAGCTTAATCCTTGACTAAAAAGTCATTTGGAGGTGATTTAGAGGTTGGAGGCCATTTTTAGGGTTTCTAAGAGGTATGTGGTGGCTAGAAAACTGAAATGGAATGAAACCCTAACTCTTTTCAGCCTCCTCATAACCCTAATCCCGAAATGGGTTATGGGCCCATTCACTAATCACCCTATTTGGCCCGGTTAAACAGTTTTTCACCTTCCAAACCATATTTCAGCCATTTCTCCCAAACGGTAAGTCCGTTTTCCACTTATGACCACTCTACGGAAAGGTAAACCATAATCCAAAGCCAATGGAAGTGGTTTTAGGTCAAAAATCCTTTCCAAATAAAATTTATGGCCAAAACAAGACCAGCTAGGGGCAAAACGGTCATTTAAAAATCGGCAAAAATCACGAACATGGGAAATGACACCAATGGTCGTTTCCCGAAGCCACATGACCATACGAGTTCATATAAGAAAGAAATAAATATTCTATGATCCTCCGATGCGTAGGATGCGGGTTGTTGCACGAGTTATGGTATAAGTCTGCCCGGAACCGCCCGGCACATCCAACAGCCACAAAGGGTTATTCTAATATGGGAGATCATATATCGTTATGGCATAATAAATGAACTAAGGAATACTAACCATAATAAGACATGTGAGTGACATGGGTAGGGTTAGAGGCTTGAGTGGGTAGTATGAATGACATGTAAAACACGACTAAGGTAGACTTAACCGTAGTAAGACATGTGTAAAACATGGAAACCAAAATAAAAGGGAACACAGTGGAAATGTGAAACAAAAGTTTAGATATGCTTAACCAAATGGGACCCGCATCGATATTACGTATTAATTGAATTAAGTAAAGTTTAAGTAACGGGTCAATTAAAAGGTAGGGTTGAGTCAAATCTAAAATTAATGGCACAGTAATGGGGGAATGATGACTACCTATTCTAAACTTGAATTACGGTAATGTAAAATTAAATAATATGTAAAACTTGTCCTAGGGACAAGGGAAGATTATGACTTAAGATGTAATACAAGCCTTGAGGGGTGGGACGACTTATACTATGAAATAAGTTAATCTAAGCTGAAAATGTGGGACAACACCAGTACGCTATCGTCTGATAAAGAAAACTTAAGTCATGTTTGAATTCATTAGTAAACCTTAGTTAACAGAAACTAAGTAATAAATCTTAGTTAAAGAACTAAGTAAATAAAGATGAAGTTAACCAAGTGTTGAACCTTAGTTAGAGAACTAAGTAAGCTACGGTAGAGATAACTAAGAAAGTAAACCTTAGTAAAAAAGAAACGAACTCAGTAACAAACCTTAGCTAAAGAGAATTAAGTAACATAAACTAAGTATCAAATCTTGGTTAAGAGAATCAAGTAATATACCTTAGTTAAGATAACTAAGTGTATAACGAGAAAGAGAACTAAGTAGTAAACCTTAGTTAAGTGGACTAAGTTGTAAACCTTAGTTAAGAAAAACGAATGATTGAGAGAACTTAGTAGTAAACTATAACACCCCGTATTTCTGTTAATATTAGTGTTCACAAATTAAAGAATAACTAATCTCAGATGTGAGAATTAAGGGAAACGGGTTACGCCATTGTGTTCGTCTCGGAATTCTGGTTGAGATAGAGTCCGAGTTTGCATAAATTGGACTTCGTATGAAGAATTTATAGCCATCGTATGTTTCAGAAAATTTAAAACAGATTTCGAAAAATTCAAATTTCAGAGTCAGACAGGCTAGCCGGGAAAATTCCCGCCAGGGCCAGGTCGACCACAGGGTCGACCTGGGGGTCGACCTACCCTGACCTGGTCGACCATAGGTTCGACCTGCTCCCCGGGCAGATTTGATTGATGACCTGTTTGTGACTGTGTGCTGATTCATTAGGGTTTCTGATCTGCTCTGATTGGCTGGGATTAATTCTGGGTTGATCGGATGGCCTAAACTAATCCTAAACTCTATAAAAACACCTCTAGACTCAAACGCTAAAATCAAAATAAAATTAGATTCATGGCTTCCATGTTGTCACCTAGCAACTCAGAATAGCTGCCACCAATTAGAGAGGAAGAAAGCAAATCAAATTCAATTCTATTCAACTCTAACAACGAATCTTCTTCAAAGGAAAGCTAATACAACTTCAGAACTCAGAATTCAGAACTCAAGACCTTCTTTGAGTTGTGAGTTCGATTTCTTTAATAAAATAATTAGCAATTTAATTGGATTAAGTTATGATGTGGATTATATGGATATGATGTGGATTATTGACCGCATGTTATAATTATGTTGTAAAATTGTGATGTTATCATACATGTTGTAAATTCTATGATGTTATATTGTGATGTTATCATCTATGTTGTAAAGTTATAATGCTACCACCTATGTTGTAATTCTATGATATGCTTATGTATAATCAAATCTTCATGTTGTTCATATGCTAGTTTGGTTATGTTGATTCATATGATAAATCATATGTATGTATGCAAGTTTAGATTTTGATTTAGACATGAATCATATGCAAGTTGGGGAAAATTATATGTAACCTTACATGTTTCATGACATCTAGTTTATGTGAAAATTTGATCTAAAGTTAGGCTATGACATGTGTGAGTTCAATGATAAATTCTACATGCTAGTTTACATGTTTAGATGTAAGTTTACACCATTGTTATGTTGCGCAAATCACATATGCAAGTTTATATAAAAATATGAGTTTGGAATATGAATCATGTTATGCAAGTTTATGGTTATTGCCTATGCAAGTTTACACCATTAGATGTAGATCCATGACATACATGATTTATGCAAGTTTGTGACCATTATCTAAACAAATTTACATCTTTAGATTTGGATCTATGACATATGTAGTTTTATGCAAGTTGTAACTTTGGCCTATGCAAGTTTTAGATGTAGAACATCATTCACACATGCAAGTTCACCCCTATGTTTGGATCTAGTTTTATTTATATGTATGTTGTGATGTTTTCTCTTTATTCTATGAGTTAGACTATTCGAGTCTAACCTATATTTTACGTTAAACGAATGAACGTACAACGTGGGATAAAGGGGATAATATTAAAAAGATTTAGTATTAAGAATTGGCATAAATGGCATAAAATAAATTTGTGATGAAAATTGGTATGATTTTGTGTACCATAAATGGATGGACATAGTTGAGTCAATTATGGCCATAGTTAAATTTGGAATTGATTGATAATTTGAATAGGGAAAGTAATTCAAATTGGGGAATGATTAATTAGGCATAATTAATCGTCTAAGACACGAGGTTAGGCACTTTTGTGGTGTAAGACTGCCCGGACCCATCCGGCAAATCCAGCTGCCAAATGCCAGTCTAATGTAGGAGGTCTTAGGCATAAACTAAATGCCTAATAGTTGTAAAGACACGAGGTTAGGCTCTTTTGTGGTGTAAGACTGCCCGGACCCGCCCGGTAAATCCAGCTGCCACAAATTTCAGTCTAATGTGGGAGGTCTTTATAAGGTTACGGTCTTAATGAATTAAGAAACACTTAACCAAATAAACATGTAGTGGGACATGAGGGGGTTAAGTGGGTGCCTTGGGTGGCATGTGGGATCTAGTGGATGCCTTGGGTGGCATTTGAAATACGATTAGAAACACTTAACCAAAATTGAAACATGCAAGTGAACATGAATAAGAAGAGGGTTAAGTGGGATGTACTAGAGGGGACCAAGCTTAGGTGGATAGCTTGTGTCAAGTAATGGGGGCCCGTTTCAACCAGTAACCCATACGTATCTTTGAGGGATCGACCCAAATCGAGGACGGGACACCCATACTGGGCTTGACTGTAAGAGGCCAAACCGGGATAGCGGTGGCAATGCAAGTCCAACGGGTTCATATGCGTGTGTGGACCCGGGCTGGTAGGTAAGACGTTGTTGCATCGTGTAGGTATAAGCCGTGCATCATTGGTGGTATCGGGTTGCCACTTTGGGGAATGATACACCCCACTTTGGGGCCCGCACGGGTATCTATGAGTTAGGGAGACGATCGCTTGGGGGTAGTGGGTACACCTAGTGGAGATAGGGGCAGGCGACACCTATGAAGGCAGCTAGGGGTGCACGAAACTACCATTATCATTATTAAAGTCTTGTAGGCGGGGTCAACCTTAAGGTGACTTGTGGTGGTGCATTATAGTAGTGGTGGTGCAGTATAGTAATTATCTTATAGTGGCTTAGGTGCACTTTAACGTTATCCTAGTTCAACCTTATTTCCTTGTATACTCTGCCATACTCAATTGTTCACATTCATTTCCTTATTTTTCAACTTATGCTTTAGCCTGGTTATTTTGATAATTGTATTGTCAAAGTTATCACACTCGCCTGACTTTATGTCTGACCCCCTTTGTTTCCTCCTCTTTTCTTCCTTCCCCCCCAAGGTGCTCAGGTTGGAACTAGCACCAGCGGAGCTAGATTTTGGACAGCTGTAACTCTTGCTTTTAGAAGACTGCTTGGATAGCTGAAGTAAAGTTCAGTCTTTCTTATTTGTGGCTATTTTGTACTGGGGTTATGTCTTTCAATTTATGTACTTTGAGTTGGTCAAGATGGATATTATGTACTTTGACTTTGATTTTGATGATGTAACCAAACTTTTGTATTTTCCGCTGCAAAGAAATAGAGTTTTAAAGTTTTAGTACTGTTTATATATGTCTTGTTGTTAAGTTTCTGTTCTATACGCACTTAAAATGCTCCATGAAAGTTAATGCATTCCCTTTGTGAGTGACATTAATGGACGTGGGGTGTTACACGTGGTATCAGAGCTGAAGGTTACCAGAACAGATATGAATTTTGAAAAACTGTTTTTCAAAACCACTTTTTATAAAGAAGTACTTTCAAAAGTATGTTTTAAGTATTTTCAAGAGAAAAGCTTATTTTAGAAAAACATAACCCCCAAGAGCCATATATCTTTCCTTTGATTCTGCGTTTTGAATCTCTTCCTCTTTCCCTTTTTAAATCTCTTCTTCCGCGTATAGATGCTTTTTCTTAAGATATATGAGGACTTCCGTACGATGGGAGGAAAATCGTTTCATGGGACTTCGATGTTTGTCGGGGTTAGAAGTTGGCTCAAGGAAGTGGAGGACTTGTCAGTATCTTTGAGATAGACGAAGGGAGGAAGGTTCGACTAGCTGCTTGGTTGATGAAGGACGAAGTTTCTTGTAGGTCGGAGGTCACAAATGGAGAACGTATAGTGGAGGCATGGATAAGGCACCCGAGAAGAAAGGGGATCAAAAGAAGACGCAACAACAACAACAGAACAAGAAAGGTGGTAAATGCAACAATGGTAAGGGAAAGAAAAGATACTTTAACTGTGGGACACCCGGCCATCTAAGCAAAGATTGTAGGAAGAAAAAGAAGACTGGTTGTTTCCACTGTGGCGAAGCGGTACATCTGATTAAGGACTGCCCAAAGAAAGGGCAGAGGGCAGGGTCTACCTCGGGAGGACAGGTGCAGGCTCTTATGGCACCAGGGCAGACAAGGGGCAAGTTCAGGCTCTCGTGGTCCCACCGCTGCAAGAACGAGGTAGAGCAATTTCCATTGAAAGTTTAGTTTTTCTGTTTGATCATCCTATCCGTACTTTATTCGATTCTGGCGCATCACATTCGTTTATCTCTACATCATTAGTTGAAACAATGCACCTAGATACTAGTCTAGTTACGGATCCCTTAGTAGTCTCAAATCCTATTGGTGGTTCGGCTCATCTTTCTATGATCTGTTGGGATTTGAGAGTGTTTATCTTGGGTGCTGAGTTTGAATGCAACGCCTTTGTTCTTGGCTTCATGGGCTACGGCTTGATTCTAGGTATGGATTGGCTAACTAGGTATGGGGCCATCCTAGATTGTGAAAGAAGGGTAGTTAGATTGTTGACTCGTTGTGGAAAGACACTTGATATTTCTTGTGAACCTAGAGGTCTAGTAATGCTTAGCTACCTAGAATCCCTTGACGCATCCGATGATGATTTACATTCTGTTCGCATAGTCTATGAATATGTTGATGTCTTCGATGAGGTGAGGGGTTTACCCCAAAAACGTGAGATAGGCTTTTGAATATATCTAGTAATAATGCAAAGCCAGTTGCATTGCCAGTGCGCCACATGGCTCCAAGAGAGAGAAGAGAACTCAGTAAGCAAGTGAAAGAATTGCTTGAGAAGGGGTTCATCAGACGTATTATATCTGAGTGCGGTGCTCCAGTAGTATTTGCCACGAAGGCAGATGGGCCCCTTAGACTTTGTGTGGACTATAGAGAACTTAATAAGCTTAATAAGAAGAATAGACACCCACTGCCGAGAATTGACGATCTCTTCGATCAGTTAGTTGGCGCCTCAGTGTTTTCACAATTGGACTTAGCCACGGGTTTCCATCAGTTGAGAGTGGCCGAGGATAGCATAGACAAGACTTCCTTTAGGACTCTGGACGGTTTCTTCGAGTGGCTTGTGATGCCCTTTGGTTTGATAAACGCCCCCGCATACTTTGTTGACTTGATGAGTAGGGTGTTTAGGGAGTACCTTAATAAATTCGTGGTAGTCTTTGTGGACGACATCTTGATCTTTTCTAAGAGCGAGGAAGAGCATGCCCTACATCTTAGGGAAGTGTTGGAGTCCCTTCGAGCGCATAGCCTTAAAGCTAAATTTTCTAAATGTCACTTTTGGAAGAAGGAAGTGCGATTCTTAGGGCACGTGGTTTCCAAAGAAGGGATAGCTATGGATCCCGCGAAGGTAGTGGCCATCCAAGATTGGAAGGTCCCTAAAAATGCTACCAAGGTGAGGAGTTTCTTAGGGTTGGCTGGCTACTATAGGAAGTTTATCAAAGACTTCGCAAAAATATCAGCTCCATTAACATGCTTGACGAAGAAGAACCTAGTTTTCACATGGCACGTAGATTGTGATGATGCGTTCCAACGTTTAAAGAGAGCTTTGACCACAGCCCCAGTTTTAGTGTTGCCTGATGGGAGTAAGCCATTTACCATTTATACCGATGCTTGTTGGACAGGACTAGGCGCAGTCTTAATGCAAGAGGGAAGGGTAATAGCTTATGGTAGAAGGCAGTTGAGAGTGCATGATAGAAATTACCCTACACATGACCTAGAGTTGGCGGCTATTGTTTTCGCGCTTAAGTCTTGGCGCCATTATCTTCTTGGCAAGAAATTCAAATTGTTCACTGACCACAAATCGCTAAAATACTTGTTCTCTCAGAAGGACTTGAACTTGAGGCAGCAAAGGTAGATGGAATTCTTAGCATCCTACGACTTCGAGATAGCATATACCCCTGGCATCGGTAACGTGGTGGTAGACGCCTTAATTAGGAGAAGGTTATCCTTGAGTCCGTTGTTTGTCGAGCGGCGAAGCTTAGAGTTCATCTCTACATTTGACTTTAGACCTTCCGTTGACGTTGTACCCAGTTTGCTAGCATTCTTGGAGGTCAGACATGTGCTTTTGGGACGAATTGGAAAGGCGCATGGAGATGACCCACAGTTGATTGAGTTAGTAGAGAAGCTCAAAAGGGGGGAGTCATCGAGCCATCTCCGTAGGTATACCCTAGATGATTAGGGTTGGTTACGTAGGGACGGTAGACTTTGTGTACCACGGGACGAGAACTTAAGGAAGACCATTCTTGATTATGCACATCGTTCGAAGATGACCATCCATCCCGGCGGGGACAAGATGTACATGGACATGAGACTAGTTTAATTTTGGACTGTCATGAAGAGGGATGTGGCCGAGTTTGTCGCTAGATGCTTAGTGTGCCAACAAGTAAAAGAAGAGAAAAAGAAGCCTGGTGGATTGCTTCACCCATTGGAGGTTCCACAATCGATGTGGGAAAGTATCTCGATGGACTTTATTAATGGGTTACCGATACCGTGGAAGTGGTAGAGCCGAGCTTGCTTAGAGAGGTGGAGATAGAGCGTGATGCGACGATTCGACGAGCTCCTACGTGCATTTTTTGGTCGAAGATTAAAAAGTTGAGGAATCGAGAGGTCCAGCTAGTCAAAGTGCAATGGGGAGATGATGAGAGCAACGCTACTTGGGAGACAGAAGAGAAGATGCGTTCGTTGTACCCTTTTCTTTTCGAGGGTATGTCTTTTAATTTCTCCTTTATCGCTTAGCTTGTACTTATCTTATCTTTAGTATGTCCTCTTGTAACACCCCGCCTCCGCTAGGGTCACTCGCAAAGGAATGCACTAGCTTTAGAGGGGCATTATTGGTAAACATGCACAGAAATATCACAAGACAGAACATATAAAATAGCGGAAGTAAAATCAAACTTTCATAACATGAATAAATAAGGTCTAAAGCCTTTTACATCAGAGTACATCAAAACCTGTCTTGCAATAGTAAAGAAGCATAAAGATATTTTCATAAATTATTCCCCAAGTAAAAACAGTAAAGTAGCCATTAGCCAAGAAAAGTCCAAGCCATCCATGATGACCTTCAAGCAGAAGAAGTCCGGACTAAACAACAGTATTTCCTCCCTGTAACCTGGGGGGGAAACGGAAGAAAAGAGGCGAAACAAAACGGGTCAGTCAAAAAGACTGAGTAAGCCCTATCTACTATTAGCATAAAAACTAGTAAAGTTAACTGACATGAGAAACTGAGATGAACATAAGCATGATAACAAGATAGATAAGCTAAATCAAAATAA
Organism: Allium sativum; assembly: GCA_030737875.1. NCBI lineage: Eukaryota > Viridiplantae > Streptophyta > Magnoliopsida > Asparagales > Amaryllidaceae > Allium > Allium sativum. Next base: position 684,469,066 of record CM060913.1, read on the forward strand.
CAGGATGAACTACTGAACTCAGATAAACTAAGGTGTCATGATAAATTACGATGTCAAGATAAAACAAGGTATCACATCGTCAGGTTTCTATCAAGTATAATATCCCCAAGATATCTGTCACGTATAACGCCCCGTGATATCTATCCTGTATTTTAGCTCTGCACCTACCGTACTAGTATCCCCACCGTGTCATCTGTTAACCAAGAATGACCCTCACTCAAAAGTCGTGTAATGGTCCATGTCAACCTAATATATCGCATATATAGGTTACTCAACTTTTATGTTTTATTCCATGTAAATGTTCAGTCCCTTGCCGTAGACCATACGGGCTTTCCCATGAGATTCTATATTACTTTAACATAGTTCCATGATCCTTAAGATCGGTTTGGACTGTTACCCTAAACCTAGCTAGGGTCTTCCAACATGAATTATTGTTTGTACAACTAGGACTTATGCTACCTAGGGCTGCTAGGGATTATGCTTACCTATTGCACGTTTTCGTATCTCGGTTTGGGTTCAACCACCTAGGGCCACCAGGGATTACGCTAACCGCCAACCGCGCCCTTTTTCCCACGCATTCATCGTGAATCGCTTTTCCATGACTGTATGCACATGTATCACATCGTGCCATACGAGTCCTGTCACAGGGCAAATCAAGAAATACAGGACTCGGTCGGGAGCTTTCGATTTATCTGCCGATGTAGATGCTAAGGTCTGTTTTTCTTATACGTGGCTATGGTCCCACGAGACCACTCCCTCAATTAGTGAAAGACAAGACAGGATAAATCCTGTATGAAAACACAACACTGGCCAACCCACATCCAAGCCTTACCGCAACCATAATTAGATAGCAATTATGGTCTTTTGGGTGTTCTCTGCCTTTCCGTACGTACACGCTTGACCAAAGATGGTAGGTAGCCTGACGAAATGCTATCTAGGGTACGACCGTGTATCGTCGACTATCCCCTATCCATCCCCGTCTTTAGGTCGCTCGTATAGCAACCAAGGCATACTCTTGGTTCTTCTAACGCAGACCTTAACCTCTAATGAGCCTAATATAATCACCTGGCAGCTCATAGAGGGATACCAAGAATATCCTCACGTTCCCCGAAGCCGCTGCTTCGTTACCCAGTTCGCTGGAGCCTTTATCTAAATCAGATACTTGCTCCTACTCGTATACTTAAACGATGACCTACCGTATCAGGTTACTCATCTATCTATGAACTGGTCTAAATTTCCTTGACTAAGAATCATTACTTAGTTATTCTTCAACTATGGTTTACCATTTAGCATTGTTCCCGTTATCCTTGTTAACTACGGTTATCCACCTAATCCTCAGAACTAGGGTTTACATAATGGATTAAGTGTCACTTAAGTTCATGACTTAACCCGTCTACAAATCCTGTCAAAATTGGCTAAGTATCCAAGTTCAAGGCTTAACCCTACAAACCATTCTCAAGTTGGTTAAGTATATTAAGCAATTCACGACTTAACCTCGTCCAGTTATCATTCTAGATTGGTTAAGTATATATTAACTTGACCCTATCAATTTACTTAGTCAAATCGGTCAAGTGTATTCAAGCGATTCGTGACTTAGCCTTATCATGTTTTCACGTTATATTGGTTAAGTATTGGTTAACTTAACCACAATAAATTAACGAGTTAGATTGGATAAGTATAGGTCACTTAACCACATCAATTCATCATGTTTAGATTAGTTAAGTGTTTAACTTAACCCCATTAAACTACCAAGTGGGATTAGTTAAGTCTAGGCTAACTTAACCCCATCCGATTTCCATGTTTAGACTAGTTGAGTCTAATCTTAACCCCATTCGTTAACCGTATTTTTCGGTTAAGCGTCATTAAGAAAACTTACTTATCCTTACCAAGTTATCGCATTGGATTGATTAAGTGTTGGTTAACTTACCCCCATCCACTAGTCATATAAAAATGGTTAAGTGTCATTAGGCAAATCAAGTTACTTAACCTACCCAGCCTTGTGATGTTTTGTTAAGTATTATTAGCCTAATCAAATTACTTAACCCATTTGTCCATGTCATATTTGGTTAAGAGTCATTAATCAAATTAACTTAACCCTATCATGTGGCATTAATTACTTAATGCACCTTCACCTCTCACATTAGACTTTGTTGTGGTTACTAGTTAAGCCGGTCGGTTCCGGGTAGCTTTACACCACAACTTGGTCTAACCTCGGGTTCAAGCACAACATGACCAACTTCTCACATTGGGTCCTATTGTTTGCAACTACTAGTTAGGCCGGTCGGTTCCGGGTAGTTTTACGTTGCAAACTCAACCCAACCTCGAGTTGGCCACACTTATATTATCTAAGTGTCATGTCCATCATGTTTCCCAAAACATGTTACAAGTTTTCAAGCATTTGGGTAGACCTAACTTAATAGGTAAATTCCCAAAGGGTAGACCTAACTTAATAGGTAAATTCCCAAGCTTATGTTTTATGCATACTTACATGTCAACTTCCATGTTATATTTCAAGTCATGTTTTCAAGTTGTATTTTCATGTCATTAGAAATTACCCATAACATAACCCAACGCTTTTAAACTCGCATATACGTTCGCGACAACGTAATGGATTAAAAGAAGAGACTTGGCAAAGGCATGACAAAAATGGATATTAAGCCACAAGTTAATCATGGTGGCAAATGAGGCACAAATGTGTTCATTAACTTGCATGTTACATTCTTAGGCCTCAAAACATGCATAAACCCAAACTTGGCACATAAGCGAATCATGGTGACAAAATATATGGAATGATGACTAGTAACTCGCATATATCATCATATAAGGGTTATGACTTCATATGCAAGTTGACATAAAGGTTATGAGGGTTCTCATGTTGCCTAATGCAACATTTCAACATAAAGGTTGTAGCTTTTAGCTCACAAGATCAAGATAATGACTTCATAAACTTGCATGACATGATAGCATGTATCATACTCAATGATCAAACCCAAACTTGCAACATGAACATTTAACTTCATAGTTAATATCTAAGAGTAGGGAAAGGGCTTACATTGCTATGAAGGCACAAAAGATATGACAAAGCCCTTATGCAATCAAATAGACCCAAAATGCAAGCTCTAACATAAAAACCCTTGAGCCAAAATGATCAAAACCCTTGCTTTATGATGCAAAGATAGAAACTTGACTTGAATGCAAGCTAATGACACTCATACAAGCTTGAAAACACTTGTATGCATGGAAAATCTCTCATAGAAACCATTTAGAAATTTTATGAAGAGAGTAGAGGCCATGAGAGGTAAAATTTTGCCATAGTTTAGTTGCATGAATGAATAATGAGGATTTAGGATAGGTTAGGGTCTTATTTATAGATTAGGCAAGTGTTTTAGGCCATAGGATTAAACCTAGATTCAATCCAAGCCATCAAAGCATGTCTTGGGGAAGAAGTCAAGTGTAGGAACCATCTAGGGCCTTTAGATTAAAGATGAACCATGAGAACCATCCAAATGCAAAATCTGCATTTGAGCGAATCGGCCCACGGGTTGACAGCCAAACACCCTGGATTAATCCCTAGTCGACCCAGCGGGCTTGGGTCGACCTCAAAAATCGGCCGGTTCGGTTATTCCCCTCTCCCAATTCGCTGTTTTGAACAATTTTGCATATTTATTTATTTAATTTTCAATTATATATATATCAATATATAAATATTTCTCTGCGCAACCCATTTCACTTAATTAAGTATACTTTAATTTGGGAATTTTTCGTGAAACTTCGCGAGGTCATATCTTGGTCATACGGACTCCGATTTTCGAAAACTCGGACTCTATTTCGCGTATTTTTCCGAGAAGAACGCAATGGCATAGCCCGTTTCCCTTGATTCAGATTTTACAGTTTAATTCTGCCTCCATTTATGTTATAACAGGTTATTGAAAATACGGGTTGTTACATTCTCCCCACCTTTTAGGATTTCGTCCCCGAAATCTCCAAGTTAGGAAGAACATATCCTACCATCCATCATCCATCTACTCAAAACATCATCCACAAGCAACCATTGTCCTTAGATGATTTCTAATGCTGTATGAATATATGCAAAACGTGTGTGTACATGTTCCTTAGCTAATGCTAATGATCAGGCCTGAATAATCTTTCTAATGCAAAATATGTATAGTGCCATGAATCCAACATGTATGCAAATCGTCCTAGTCATATAGATACTATATGTGTGCACAATCATTCATTCATATGCAACAACCGCATGATAATACATTCGATTTCATCCATAAACAAGTATAAATACTCGTGCATATGCAATATGAAATGTGACCGAGTCGAGCTAGTATCTAATGTGTATTCGCGCATCCACGAGCAACCACTTGCAACCACTTGCAACCGTATCAATCATAACATGTTTCAAATACATGTTTACATCCATAGGGTTCTACCTAGAATTCCCTGAAACAGGGTCGAGAAGATAAACAGGACAAACTCCTTACAGGGTTTGTAACGGAGAATAGGACCGAGAGGATGTCCACAAAAGATAGCCTACAAGTAAGCTCTACAGAAAACAGGGATCAAGGATATACTCCCAAAAAGAGATATCATGCGCATATCTAGTCTTTGACCATCAAAGTCGTCTTTTAACTTCGCGATTTTGTAGCTTCTTATTCCTGTTTCCATAACATGAGCTGGAACTCATTTCTTCGTCGCCTCTTGTTCCACTTGCACTTATCCTTTTCCTAGAATACTTGACGCAAACATGACTGCGTACTCATGATCTCATGCAAGCTTTCCAAAATTCACTAGTGAATCTTGGATCTCGTTTATATACTATAAGGCATTCCATGTAGAAGAACTTTCTCTTGAAAGCAAACAGATGTCAATCAGGTTATCATGCGCACTTACTAGGGTGATCTCTATAACCCATGCATAAATGAAGTAAACCATCCGTCTTATTGGCGAACACCACTCGATCGGGCTTCAAATTTCCAATAAAGGCATCAAGGGATTCTAAGTAACTAGTCATGACAGAACCTCAAAAAGGTTACCCGATACTTCGAGGGCATTACCAAGGCTAGTCAAAAGGTCTAACTACCCTCCTATCAAAACCGAGAGTGGCACCCCCTACTGGATAACCACTTCATCCCTAGAATCCATCCATAGCTTATAAAAATAAGCATTATTTCCAAACTCAACACTTGGCATAGACATTCCCAAATCCAAACAAGTCATGTATAAATGGACTGATTCTCCAATAGGACTTTGAGACAAAAATGGGATTCTCTATTACGCTAGTACTTAAGGTGCAGAGACTCAACTATCGAAGCAGACTTAAATGATACGAACAACGAAGTCCTAATGGGATGATAGAGAAGAAAAGCTAAACCTTTAACAAGATCGTTACCCTCCTTCCGAGGTACTCTAGAAATGAGAGCATACTACTTCCCTCCCGATGATCTTGTCCTTGTCCCATAATACTTAACTATCCGCCCCGTTTTACCATGCCAAAGGTACTCTCTCGTCATGGGTTTCATTGTTCATCTTTCTCCCTCCTTTGAGGACTAAGCCATACCAACAAGTTGCTCATCCTTAAGCTCGTATCCTTTATTCTTCTTTCTCACGATCCTTTCTTATAACGCGGCCACTGGTCTCTCGAGAACCACCTCCATCGTATGGAAAGCACTTTCGTAGGTAGAAAAGACTAGTCGCAGTTAAAACTACTGTGACTATAGATGGAGGAAAGAAAGGAAAAGAGACTCAATTAAGGAAACAAGGATAGTGCTAATGGCCTTTGGGGAATAGCCTTTTTCTTTTAAAAGAAAATTTTCTTGAAAAATGCTTCTTTGTAAACGGTTTTTTTTTTCAAATAGTTTTCAGAAGATCTTTAAAAACTTTTGCCCAGTCTGGTAACCTTCTGCTCTGATACCACGTGTAACACCCCGCCTCCGCTAGGGTCACTCGCAAAGGAATGCACTAGCTTTAGAGGGGCATTATTGGTAAACATGCACAGAAATATCACAAGACATAACATATAAAATAGCGGAAGTAAAATCAAACTTTCATAACATGAATAAATAAGGTCTAAAGCCTTTTACATCAGAGTACATCAAAACCTGTCTTGCAATAGTAAAGAAGCATAAAGACATTTTCATAAATTATTCCCCAAGTAAAAACAGTAAAGTATCCATTAGCCAAGAAAAGTCCAAGCCATCCATGATGACCTTCAAGCAGAAGAAGTCCGGACTAAACAACAGTATTTCCTCCCTGTAACCTGGGGGGGGGGGGGGGGAAACGGAAGAAAAGAGGCGAAACAAAACGGGTCAGTCAAAAAGACTGAGTAAGCCCTATCTACTATTAGCATAAAAACTAGTAAAGTTAACTGACATGAGAAACTGAGATGAACATAAGCATGATAACAAGATAGATAAGCTAAATCAAAATAACAGGATGAACTACTGAACTCAGATAAACTAAGGTGTCATGATAAATTACGATGTCAAGATAAAACAAGGTATCACATCGTCAGGTTTCTATCAAGTATAATATCCCCAAGATATCTGTCACGTATAACGCCCCGTGATATCTATCCTATATTTTAGCTCTGCACCTACCGTACTAGTATCCCCACCGTGTCATGTGTTAACCAAGAATGACCCTCACTCAAAAGTCGTGTAATGGTCCATGTCAACCTAATATATCGCATATATAGGTTACTCAACTTGTATGTTTTATTCCATGTAAATGTTCAGTCCCTTGCCGTAGACCATACGGGCTTTCCCATGAGATTCTATATTACTTTAACATAGTTCCATGATCCTTAAGATCGGTTTGGACTGTTACCCTAAACCTAGCTAGGGTCTTCCAACATGAATTATTGTTTGTACAACTAGGACTTATGCTACCTAGGGCTGCTAGGGATTATGCTTACCTATTGCACGTTATCGTATCTCGGTTTGGGTTCAACCACCTAGGGCCACCAGGGATTACGCTAACCGCCAACCGCGCCCTTTTTCCCACGCATTCATCGTGAATCGCTTTTCCATGACTGTATGCACATGTATCACATCGTGCCATCCGAGTCCTGTCACAGGGCAAATCAAGAAATACAGGACTCGGTCGGGAGCTTTTGATTTATCTGCCGATGCAGAAGCTAAGGTCTGTTTTTCTTATACGTGGCTATGGTCCCACGAGACCACTCCCTCAACTAGTGAAAGACAAGACAGGATAAATCCTGTATGAGAACACAACACTGGCCAACCCACATCCAAGCCTTACCACAACCATAATTAGATAGCAATTATTGTCTTTTGGGTGTTCTCTGCCTTTCCGTACGTACACGCTTGACCAAAGATGGTAGGTAGCCTGACGAAATGCTATCTAGGGTACGACCGTGTATCGTCGACTATCCCCTATCCATCCCCGTCTTTAGGTCGCTCGTATAGCAACCAAGGCATACTCTTGGTTCTTCTAACGCAGACCTTAACCTCTCATGAGCCTAGTATAATCACCTGGCAGCTCATAGAGGGATACCAAGAATATCCTCACGTTCCCCGAAGCCGCTGCTTCGTTACCCAGTTCGCTGGAGCCTTTATCTAAATCAGATACTTGCTCCTACTCGTATACTTAAACGATGACCTACCGTATCAGGTTACTCATCTATCTATGAACTAGTCCAAATTTCCTTGACTAAGAATCATTACTTAGTTATTCTTCAACTAAGGTTTACCACTTAGCATTGTTCCCGTTATCCTTGTTAACTACGGTTATCCACCTAATCCTCAGAACTAGGGTTTACATAATGGATTAAGTGTCACTTAAGTTCATGACTTAACCCGTCTACAAATCCTGTCAAAATTGGCTAAGTATCCAAGTTCAAGGCTTAACCCTACAAACCATGCTCAAGTTGGTTAAGTATATTAAGCAATTCACGACTTAACCTCGTCCAATTATCATTCTAGATTGGTTAAGTATATATTAACTTGACCCTATCAATTTACTTAGTCAAATCGGTCAAGTGTATTCAAGCGATTCGTGACTTAGCCTTATCATGTTTTCACGTTATATTGGTTAAGTATTGGTTAACTTAACCACAATAAATTAACGAGTTATATTGGATAAGTATAGGTCACTTAACCACATCAATTCATCATGTTTAGATTAGTTAAGTGTTTAACTTAACCCCATTAAACTACCAAGTGGGATTAATTAAGTCTAGGCTAACTTAACCCCATCCGATTTCCATGTTTAGACTAGTTGAGTCTAATCTTAACCCCATTCGTTAACCGTATTTTTCGGTTAAGCGTCATTAAGAAAACTTACTTATCCTTACCAAGTTATCGCGTTGGATTGATTAAGTGTTGGTTAACTTAACCCCATCCACTAGTCATATAAAAATGGTTAAGTGTCATTAGGCAAATCAAGTTACTTAACCTACCCAACCTTGTCATGTTTTGTTAAGTATCATTAGCCTAATCAAATTACTTAACCCATTTGTCCATGTCATATTTGGTTAAGAGTCATTAATCAAATTAACTTAACCCTATCATGTGGCATTAATTACTTAATGCACCTTCACCTCTCACATTAGACTTTGTTGTGGTTACTAGTTAAGCCGGTCGGTTCCGGGTAGCTTTACACCACAACTTGGTCTAACCTCGGGTTCAAGCACAACATGACCAACTTCTCACATTGGGTTCTATTGTTTGCAACTACTAGTTAGGCCGGTCGGTTCCGGGTAGTTTTACGTTGTAAACTCAACCCAACCTCGAGTTGGCCACACTTATATTATCTAAGTGTCATGTCCATCATGTTTCCCAAAACATGTTACAAGTTTTCAAGCATTTGGGTAGACCTAACTTAATAGGTAAATTCCCAAAGGGTAGACCTAACTTAATAGGTAAATTCCCAAGCTTATGTTTTTATGCATACTTACATGTCAACTTCCATGTTATATTTCAAGTCATGTTTTCAAGTTGTATTTTCATGTCATTAGAAATTACCCATAACATAACCCAACGCTTTTAAACTCGCATATACGTTCGCGACAACGTAATGGATTAAAAGAAGAGACTTGGCAAAGGCATGACAAAAATGGATATTAAGCCACAAGTTAATCATGGTGGCAAATGAGGCACAAATGTGTTCATTAACTTGCATGTTACATTCTTAGGCCTCAAAACATGCATAAACCCAAACTTGGCACATAAGCGAATCATGGTGACAAAATATATGGAATGATGACTAGTAACTCGCATATATCATCATATAAGGGTTATGACTTCATATGCAAGTTGACATAAAGGTTATGAGGGTTCTCATGTTGCCTAATGCAACATTTCAACATAAAGGTTGTAGCTTTTAGCTCACAAGATCAAGATAATGACTTCATAAACTTGCATGACATGATAGCATGTATCATACTCAATGATCAAACCCAAACTTGCAACATGAACATTTAACTTCATAGTTAATATCTAAGAGTAGGGAAAGGGCTTACATTGCTATGAAGGCACAAAAGATATGACAAAGCCCTTATGCAATCAAATAGACCCAAAATGCAAGCTCTAACATAAAAACCCTTGAGCCAAAATGATCAAAACCCTTGCTTTATGATGCAAAGATAGAAACTTGACTTGAATGCAAGCTAATGACACTCATACAAGCTTGAAAACACTTGTATGCATGGAAAATCTCTCATAGAAACCATTTAGAAATTTTATAAAGAGAGTGGAGGCCATGAGAGGTAAAATTTTGCCATAGTTTAGTTGCATGAATGAATAATGAGGATTTAGGATAGGTTAGGGTCTTATTTATAATTAGGCAAGTGTTTTAGGCCATAGGATTAAACCTAGATTCAATCCAAGCCATCAAAGCATGTCTTGGGGAAGAAGTCAAGTGTAGGAACCATCTAGGGCCTTTAGATTAAAGATGAACCATGAGAACCATCCAAATGCAAAATCTGCATTTGAGCGAATTGGCCCACGGGTTGACAGCCAAACACCCTGGATTAACCCCTAGTCGACCCAGCAGGCTCGGGTCGACCTCAAAAATCGGCCGGTTCGGTTATTCCCCTCTCCCAATTCGCTGTTTTGAACATTTTTGCATATTTATTTATTTAATTTTCAATTATATATATATATATATCAATATATATATATATATTTCTCTGCGCAACCCATTTCACTTAATTAAGTATACTTTAATTTGGGAATTTTTCGTGAAACTTCGCGAGGCCATATCTTGGTCATACAGACTCCGATTTTCGAAAACTCGGACTCTATTTCGTGTATTTTTCCGAGACGAACGCAATGGCATAGCCCGTTTCCCTTGATTCAGATTTTACAGTTTAATTCTACCTCCATTTATGTTATAACAGGTTATTGAAAATACGGGTTGTTACACCTCTCGTTAGTATCTTTGACCTTTAAATAGGGTAGTCCTATGGTTGAAACTTGTGTTTGAGACATGTTATGTATGATGGATGCATGTGGATGCAAGTGTTTGCTAGTGGTTGCTCGTGGATGCATATACACACACTTTAGGCACTAGATCGGCTCAGTCATTTCATATTGCATATTGCATATAAATGTGTGTGCATATTTAAGTTAATGGATGTATAATTGTTGTATTATCATATGGATGCTGCATTTTGGTGAATAGGTGTGCACACATATAGAAATAATATGTATCGATAGGATTCTTTCTCATACATAATGGACGCATAGCACTATCATGATTTGCATTAAGGAGGTCAACTGAATCAGTAGACCGCCTGATTTTGCATCAGATAAGGTACATATACACACACTTTTTGCATATGTTCATACAGCATTAGAAATTTTATAAGGACAATGGATGCATGTGTTTGATGGTTGAGTAGATGGTTGTTTGGATGGTAGGATATGCATTCTCCTTAACTTGGAGATTTCGGGGGCGAAATCCTTTAAGGAGGGGAGAATGTAACACCCCGTATTTCTGTTAATATTAGTGTTCACAAATTAAAGAATAACTAATCTCAGATGTGAGAATTAAGGGAAACGGGTTGCGCCATTGTGTTCGTCTCATAATTCTAGTTGAGATAGAGTCCGAGTTTGCATGAATTGGACTTCGTATGAAGAAGTTATGGCCATCGGAAGTTTCGGAAAATTTAAAACAGATTTCGAAAAATTCAAATTTCAGAGTTAGACAGGCTAGTCGGGAAAATTCCCGCCAAGGCCAGGTCGACCATAGGGTCGACCTGGGGGTCGACCTACCCTGACCAGGTCGACCACAGGGGCGACCTAGGGGTCGGCCTGGGGGTCGACCTGCCCCCCTGGACAGATTCGATTGATGACCTGTTTGTGACTTTGTGCTCACTCATTAGGGTTTCTGATCTGCTCTGATTGGCTAGGATTAATTCTGGGTTGATCGGATAGCCTAAACTAATCTAAACTCTATAAAAACACCTCTAGACTCAAACCTTAAAATCAAAATAAAATTAGATTCATGACCTCCATGCCATCACCTAGCAACTCAGAATATCTACCACCAATTAGAGAGGAAGAAAGCAAATCAAATTCAATTTGATTCAACTCTAACAACGAATCTTCTTCAAAGGAAAGCTAATGCAACTTCAGAACTCAGAATTCAAAACTCAAGACCTTCTTTGAGTTGTGATTTCGGTTTCTTTAATAAAATAATTAGCAATTCAATTGGATTAAATTATGATGTTGATTATATGGATATGATGTGGATTATTGACCGCATGTTATAACTATGTTGTAGAATTGTGATGTTATCATACATGTTGTAAATTCTATGATGTTATGTTGTGATGTTATCATCATGATTTGTAAAGTTATGATGCTACCACCTATGTTGTAATTCTATGATTGGCTTATGTATAATCAAATCATCATGTTGTTCATATGCTAGTTTGGTTATGTTGATTCATATGATAAATCATATGTATATATGCAAGTTTAGATTTTCATTTAGACATGAATCATATGCAAGTTGGGGAAAATTATACGTAACCTTACATGTTTCATAACATCTAGTTTATGTGAAAATTTGATCTAAAGTTAGGCTATGACATGTGTGAGTTCAATGATAAATTCTACATGCTAGTTTACATGTTTAGATGTAAGTTTACACCATTGTTATGTTGCATAAATAACATATGCAAGTTTATATAAATATATGAGTTTGTAATATGAATCATGTTATGCAAGTTTGTGGTTATTGCCTATGCAAGTTTACACCTTTAGATGTAGATCCATGACATACATGATATATGCAAGTTTGTGACCATTATCTAAACAAGTTTACACCTTTAGATTTGGATCTATGACATATGTAGTTTTATGCAAGTTGTAACTTTGGCCTATGCAAGTTTTAGATGTAGAACATCATTCACACATGCAAGTTCACCCCTATGTTTAGATCTAGTTTTATCTATATGTATGTTGTGATGTTTTCTCTTTATTTTATGAGTTAGACTATTCGAGTCTAACGTATATTTTACGTTAAACGAACGAACGTACAATGTGAGGGTAAAGGGGATAATATTAAAAAGATTTAATATTAAGAATTGGCATAAATGCCTTAAACGCATAAAATAAATTTGTGATGAAAATTGGTATGATTTTCCATACCATAAATGGATGGAAATAATTGAGTCAATTATGGCCATAGTTAAATTTGGAATTGATTGATAATTTGAATAGGGAAAGTAATTCAAATTGGGGAATGATTAATTAGGCGTAATTAATCGTCTAAGACACGAGGTTAGGCTCTTTTGTGGTGTAAGACTGCCCGGACCTGCTCGACAAATCCAGCTGCCACAAATTTCAGTCTAATGTGGGAGTTCTTAGGCATAAACTAAATGCGTAACAGTTTTAAAGACATGAGGTTAGGCTCTTTTGTGGTGTAGACTGCCCGGACCCGCCCGACAAATCCAGCTGCCACAAACGCCAGTCTAATGTGGGAGGTCTTTATAAGGTTACGGTCTTAATGAATTAAGAAACACTTAACTAGATAAACATGTAGTGGGACATGAGGGGGTTAAGTGGGTGCCTTGGGTGGCATGTGGAATCTAGTGGATGCCTTGGGTGGCATTTGAAATACGATTAGAAACACTTAACCAAAAAAGAAACATGTAAGTGAACATGAATAAGAAGAGGGTTAAGTGGGATGTACTAGAGGGGACCAAGCTTAGGTGGATAGCTTGTGTCAAGCAATGAGGGGCTGTTTCAACCAGTAACCCATACGTATCTTTGTGGGCTCGACCCAAGTCGCGGACGGGACACGCATACTGTTCTTGACTGTAAGAGGCCAAACCGGTTATCGGTGGCAACGCAAGTCCAACGGGTTCATGTGTGTGTGGACCCGGGCTGATAGGTAAGACGTTGTTGCATCGTGTAGGTATAAGCCGTGCATCATTGGTGGCATCGGGTTGCCACTTTGGGGAGTGATACACCCCACTGTGCGGCCAGCACGGGTATCTACGAGTTAGGGAGCCGATCGCTTGGGGGTAGTGGGTACACCTAGTGGAGATAGGGGCAGGCAACACCTATGAAGGCAGCTAGGGGTGCATGAAACTACCATTATCATTATTAAAGTCTTGTATGTGGGGTCAACCTTAGGGTGACTAGTGGTGGTGTAGTATAGTAGTGGTGGTGTAGTATAGTAATTATCTTATAGTGGTTTAGGTATGCTTTAATGTTATCTTAATTTAACCTTATTTCCTTTATACTCTGCCATACTCAATTGTTCACAGTCATTTCCTTATTCTCCAACTTATGCCTTAGCCTAGTTATTTTGGTCATTGTATTGTTAAAGTTATCGTACTCGCCAGACTTTATGTCAGACCCCCTTTGTTTCCTCCTCTTTTCTTCGTTCCCCCCTCCCCCCCCCCCCCCGGTGCTTAGGTTGGAACTAGCACCAATGGAGCTTGATTTTGGACAGCTGTATCTCTTGCTTTTAGAAGATTGCTTGGATCACTGAAGTAAAGTTCAGCCTCTCTTATTTATGGCTATTTTGTATTGGGGTTATGTCTTTCAATTTATGTACTTTGAGTTGGTCAAGATGGATATTATGTACTTTGACTCTGGTTTTGATGATGTAACCAAACTTATGTATTTTCCGTTCAATGAAATAAAGTTTTAAAGCTTTAGTACTGTTTATATCTGTCTTGTTGTTAAGTTTCTGTTCTATACACACTTAAAATGCTCCATGAAAGTTAATGCATTCCCTTTGTGAGTGACATTAATGGACGTGGGGTGTTACATAAACCTTAGTTAAAAGGACTAAGTAGCAAACCATAGTTAAGAAAACGACGATTCAGGAAACCAAGTAGTAAACCTTAGTTATGGGAACTAAGTAGTAAACCTTAGTAGAACACGAGAAGGAGCGAACATCCATCTGATCTTAAAGAAGGCTCCATTGAACTGGATTACGAAGCACGCAGCTTCGAGGGGACGTGAGGGTACTCTTGGTATCCCTCTGTGAGGCTGCAGATGATCCTCCTGGGCTCACAGAGGTTAAGGTCTGCGTTAGAAGAACCAAGGGTATGCCTTAGTTGCAATATAAGGCAACCTAAAGACTTGGATGGACCAGCGTGATTCGGCGAGGCCAGTAGCCCTGTGATAGCAACTCGTCGTCTACCTACCATCTTGAGTCAGTCAAGATACGTAAATCGGAAAGGCAGAGAACTCCAAAAGACCATATACTTGCTATCTAGTTATGGGTGCGGATGGCCATAGGTTAGTGGGGCATATGGGGCTTGCGTATAGTTCTCATTTTTTTCAAGGGTGGCCTTTCATTAGTTGAGGGTGGGGTCAAGTGGGACTATAGCCACTGGAAAAACAGACCTTAGCATCTGCCTCCGCAGATAACTTAAAGCTCCCGACTGAATCCCGTGCTTCTTGATTTGCCCTGCCACGGGACTCGGGCCGCACATATAGAGGACATGTGCAACTAGACATCGATAACGATTCACGACACGTATGTAGGGAAAGTCTAGGAGCATATATCGCTCTGGGTAGTGCGTCCTAGACTAAGGGGCATCGTTCGATAGGTAGCATAATCCCTAGTTGGACCTAGGTTGCGTAAACCCTGAATCCGAGAAGCATTCAATAGGTAGCATAAACGCTGGTTGAATCTAGGAAGCGCTCGATAGTTTACCCTAGATTATATCTAGATGATACAGGGAATCTAGCAAGATCGAGAGTGGAAGTCCAAGCGATTCGAGAATGGTGGCACTACACTAAAGTAGTATATATTTACATGATGAAGCCCGTATGACATACGACAAGGGACTGTATATATACGTGGAAAGGATTAGACGGGTTGGGAGTATCTACATACATGTTGTATTAGGTTAACCTACTAGTGGGACAAGAGTATAGCCTAGAGAGCTAATGTCGCGAGTAACCTAATAGGCAAGAAAATATAACTGAACGGTGTATGTAGGCTTATATAGAAGTTTATTATAAGTCCAGTCACACAGAACTTATGTTCTGACCCCCTCCTCATTACATACTTCCAGGTTAGGTTCAGGACAGAGATGGTATAGCTTTGGATACTGGTTTAGCAGTATTGTTAACAAGGTAAAGCTATGTCTTGACTGTATTATATTTTAATCCTTCCGCTGTGAGATGCTTATGAGTTCTGACATGTTCCTTTATCTCTGTCTTTTTCTATAGGATACCAGAGCACCCAACTCGGGTCTCGATGGATTGGATTTTGAAGAAAAAAACGGTCTGTCGAAATCCGGGTTGTTACAACACAGATAGGCCCTGCCTTTTTCTGAAGGATCCTCATCGATTCAGGAAGCTCAGTTAATATAATTTTTAAGTTGGCCTATGACTAGTTGAAGCTTGAGGCCAAAGACTTGAAACTTTGTCATTCCATGATTCACGGCTTCAACGGTTCTTTCAACCAACCCATAGGCATGGCGAGCTGCCAGTTGAAATTGGAGACATGGATCGAAGCCGGGTCCGAATCCTCAGCTTCATAGAAATCGACGTCATCTCTCCTTACAACGTCTTCTTCGGACACCCAATCCATGCAGTGGTCCGAGTCTGCATGTCACCATGGTCCCTTCTAGTGAAATTTCCGAAAGAGAATGGCACAGCCAAGGGGGACCATGCAACTATGAGAACCTGTTATCTTGCCAATTGGAAAGATACCATCAATAGAAGGAAAGGCAAGATAGTGCCTCCACCCCCTACCTCAAGGCTGCCAGTGCATAGAAATCAAAGGTGTCTGAGTCCTAGCACAGAAGCCACTGCCGTCTTTTCGACGATCTTGACCCAAGGAAAGATGAAGAGCTCGATTTCGAAATGTCTACGTCGATAGAACTGATAGTGGATATTTTGATAAACCCCGATGATGTGACAAGGGTCATGAAGATTGGATCGCAACTCCACTCCACAATAAAGGAAGAGCTTGTGGAACCTCGATGTACTCGCTTGGAACCACTAGGATATGTGTGGCATCGACTCTGGAATGGCTAGCCACTTGCTTAGTATAGATCTGAAGCAACTTACAGTCAAACAGAAGCGTCAAATTTTGGGAACTGAAAGATCGACTACACTCAAAGAGGAGGTGGACAGGTTGCTCAACAACGGATTTATCCGCGATGCCCTCTACCCAGAATGGGTCTTTCTTTCTCAAGAAAGCAAATGGCAAGTGGCGAACATGTGTCGACTACTCAGATTTGAACAAATCCTACCCAAAGGATAACTTCCCACTTCCGAAGATCGATCCGTTTGTTGATTCAACTGTCGGTTACCAGCTTCCCTCCTTAATGAATGCGTACTCTGGCTATAATCAGATTCCCATGTACCTTCCAAACCGGGAGCACACTTCATTCAAAACCGACCTTGGGTTCTATCGTTAAATTTTCATGCCTTTCATTCTCAAGAATGCTTGAGTAACCTATCAGTGATTGGTCAGCACCATGTTCAAGTATTAGATCAGGAGATTCATGGAGGTTTACGTGGTCGATATGCTTATGAAAACGATGGTATCGAATAACCACGTTAATGACCTCGCCGAAATGTTCAGTGTCCTCTGTAAATACGACATGAAACTCAATCCCTTGAAATGCTCTTTTGCCAGTGCATCGAGAAAATTCCTGGGATTCATTTTAATTCATGAGGCATCGATGCCAATCCAAAAAAATTCAGGTTATCAAAGCCCCTCAGAGCATCAAGGATGTTCAAATTTTAAATGGGAAAGTGGTCTTCCTAAATCGATTCATCTCTAAAGCTACTAACAAATGCATTTTCTTTTTCGACTTGCTCAGAAAAGTGATCATATGGACACCGAAGTGCGTTGCCGCATTCCAGGACCTCTTGAACTACTTAGGGTAACCATCTATCTTACCAAAACCCGTGGACCGTAAAGACTTATACCTCTATTTGGTTGTTTCTATGCAAGCAATTAGCTCGGTGCTTGTGCGCATCAAAAATCGGGTCCAACGACCCGTTTACTACATCAAGAAGAGGTTGACAGGAGCAGAGAAGAATTATCCAAAACTTTCTTTCTTCCTGTTGATCACTTACCAGAAGTTACGACCTTCTTTTCAGTCCCATCAAATCAAAGGCTACACCGACCATTTGCTACGAAAGGTCTTGCAACGACCTAAGGCGTCTGGGCGACATTTGAAATGAAACATAGAACCGAGCCAGTTCGAGATTACTTTCATTTCTCATTGAGCCATCCCCCGGCCAACCCCTCGCAGATTTCATAACGGAGTTCACAATTCCCAAAGAGCATCCTCCAGATCACAGTGAGCCTCCAAACATTCAACGAAAAATATTTGTGGATGGATTATCCAACTGTCAGTGTTCCGGCGCTGGAGTCTTACTCGCCACTCTTAAGGAACGCTCGATCTGTTATGCTTTGAAGCTTGACTTCCCTGCCACCAACAACGTTGTAGAATATGATGCCTTGATTGCTGGGCTTAGAATCGCAATCGAACTTAACATCAAGGCTCTCTAGATTTACTCCGACTCATAGCTCATCGTACGCCAGGTGAAAGGTAAATATCAAGTCAAGGGGCCACGACTCGCGCCCTACCTTTCTCAGGTCCGTGAACTTTTCACCAATTTTGACCACTATGCCATTGCACACATCCCTCGAGAACAAAATGAGAAAGCCGATTCATTAGCCAAGATGGCAGTCTATAGGGATGCGTAACTCTTGGGGATAGCCCTAGTCGAAGTGCTTGATTCTCCGAGCATTGATCAGATGCAAACTGATTCGGCTGCAACGACATAGATCAAGCCTGAGCCCGAGTCTTGGATGACACGGATCAAGAGCTACTTACAACACGGAATCCTCCCTAAGTGAAAACATGCACTCATCCGCAAATCATCTCGCTACATCATTAAAGATGGAGTGCTCTGCCGAAGAAGATTCTTTGTTCCATTAGTCTGATGTGTAGCCCACAACGGCGTTGACCTTGTGCTACTGTATGTGCATGAAGGCGAGTGTGACAACCACACTAGGGGTCAAACTCTGCCAAGGCAGGTTCTCAAATATGGTTACTTCTGTCCCACACTCGACCAAGATGTCGTGGACTATGCCCGCAAATGTGACAAATGCTAGAGGTTTTCCAAGATTCCAAGAGGCCCGCCTACCGAGCTAACACAAATGGTCAGTCCTTGGTCATTCTCCATATAGGGAAAAATATCATCAGAACCCTTCCAATAGCTGGAGGCGGCGCATTCTACGCTACCGTAGTAGTTGATTACTTCACCAAGTGGGCCGAAACCGAGGCTCTTACTACAATTACTATTAAGAAAGTGATCAACTTCGTCGTCCACAACATTATCACCCGGTATGGGGTCACCTAAGCTATCATTCCAGACAACGGGACCTAATTCGAGAGCACTGAGATCAAGACCTTCTACCAATGAAACAACATTGAAAGAAATTATTGGCAGTAGCTTACCCTCAAGCTAATAGGAAAATCGAAGTTGTTAACAAAGCGATCAAATCCATCATCAAGAAGCATCTTGAAAAGGCCGGAGGCTTATAGGTAGATGAGCTCCCTCTATCCCTTTAGGCTTAATGGACCACCTATAAGTCAGCGACTGGCCATACTCCCTTCTCTTTCTCCTATGGATCCGAAGCCATCATTCCCACTAAGGTCAAACTCCAATCTAATTTAGTTACTTATTACGATCCAAAGACAAACCAAGGTCTCCTCTTGGAGTCACTCGACCTACTTGAAGAGAAAAGAGATGAAGCTAAACTCAAAGTTGCCGCTCAAAGACAATGAGCCTCCTTATACTTCAACTCCAAAGTCCATCCAAAGCACTTTGACAGTGGCAACCTCATCCTAAAGTAGATCTTTCCCATATCAACTGGTTTCAGTCCTTGATGGAAAGGTCTATACGTAATACAACGGAGGTTTGGACTAAACCTTAAAGCTAACGACCATTGATGGCACCGAACTCCCAAGAGCATGGAACAACAAACACCTCCGCTGCTACTTTACATAGCTTAGTGTGTAGATTTACTACTTTCCAACAATGTTATTTGTCTCTTCAAATTCAATGCACTATAAAGTAAATAACATTACTTTCAAAGTTATCAGTAAAGAATGTTTCAGATGTCTACGTTCTTGGTGTGTTATTTTCTATGTAGTATGTTTGAGCAACTGTTACAACTGACTTGCATACATGAATGCTCAACATTGGATTGGCACCCTGAAGCTTGGAATCGATCTCACTTACCTCGAGTCTCTAATCATTGACGAGGCCAAGTATAAATAACTTAACTCGTGTCTCTAACCAATGACGAGGCCGGCATAAATAACTCAACTCGAGTCTCGAACCAACGACGAGGCCGAGTATAAATAACTCAACTCGAGTTTTGAATGAACGACGAGCTCGAGTATAAATAAATAAACTCGATTCTCGAACCAACAATGGGGCCGAGTATAAATAATTCAACTCAAGTCTCGAACCAACGATGAGGTCAAGTATAATTAACTCAACTCAAGCCTCGAATCAATGACAAGGCCAAGTATAAATAAATCGATTCAAGTCTCGAATCAACAACAAGGTCGAGTATAAATAAATCAACTCGAGTCTTGAATCAACGACGAGGCCGAGTATAAATAACTCCGGACATTCATTCACTTGAGTATCCTCTTCTGCTCCTAATTATATGGACTTCGGGGAAACCCGTCAGCTAGATGAGTGTGATTATGACTGCTAGCTTGGCTCCATCTGACCCAAAAGGCCTGGATACGGGTAACAAACAGAGGAATCAAGGACGTCCATGCCATGTCAGGACACGGGAATAACGACCCTAGGGAAGCCTTAAGGAGAAGACATCAAAATCGAACTCCGCACGACTCGGAACTCCTGACCAGCGGAAATCCCGAGAATGGGGTCAGCATTTACAATCCTCGCACGACTTGGTAATATTAAGAGAAAAGCCCTAGACGGCATTTTCTTAAGTGCAACGACAAGTATGTTTGCGCAAGTACAAAAACTGGAAAGCGTAGATGAACATTTGAACGCTTAACATGAAATGTGATAAAGAAAAGTCAACCAATACTTTCATTCTCAACAAAAAAGCAAACTACATATGGCTATCTTTCTTTATAATGACATAGTGTATATGAAAACCACACCATGGCTCCAAAACCGAGGGCCGTACACGCGTATACTATCGGCCCACATGACCAATAGTTTCCTATAACAATCACTTTAGTGGGTCGCCTTCCTCCGCTTCCTTCTTCTTTTTCTTCCCTGAGTCAATGCTAGACGACTCATCACCTTTCTTTTTCTTCCTTTTCTAGGAGATTCATCCTCCACTCTCTTTCCTTCCCTTGGTCAGAGAAGATAACTTAAGGGTCCTCAATGTGATCTCTCCCTTCTTCATCTTCGCTACTTGAGATCTCTGTGACTTCCTTGCCTACGAGAAAAAAATCTCTTTCAGGGGTTTGGGGGTGACCTCGCTGGACAGCCCGAGTATCGCAGGCATACCCTCGCCCATCTTTTGCCTGGCCTTCCTGGCTACTTTCTACTGCGCCGCCTTGCCAACTTTAAGCTTTTCGGCCTCAGATCCTGTAGCTTTTTAAATAATTCATCGCCCTTCTTCTTGGCAGCATCAGCCTTCTTATTTATCTCCTCCTGCAACTTGGACGTAGATTCCTTCTCAGCCTTCTGCCTAGCCTCTACATGTGTTGTTTGTCGGGCCAGCTCGTCTGCTACCTTTTTCTTCTCCTGCCCCTCAGACTTGGCGAGCAGCTGGGCTTTCTGTTCTTTAACCAAGTCTTGCATTGTGTGCTCGCTAGCCTTGACCGACCCGACCACCTGCACCTCTTTTTTGTCTCCTTCCCCTAGCAGTTCCTTGAAGAGTGCCAACTATCAGAGAATGTATCCAAATGACCACCTCCTTCACCTGGTTGCTCCACTAAACCTTATGTGCCAGTCCCGGATGGTATGGGCTGTGTTGGTCCAAAGCATGTTGTCATCCGACTTAATTTCCTTTAGGCGCAATAGAGTTGTGCATGAATCTAGCGCTTAGGCAACGCTTAAGCACTGCTTAAGCACCATTAAGCGAAGTGAGGCCTTTATCGCCTTGCCTCGTTTAGCGCTTAATATAACATAGTGATATACAAGGATTAAATGTTTGGTCAATTGTTACCTTATTTGACTGAATTCCATCATTTGCACTTTCACGTTTGCTGAACATGATAATTATAATTAGGATAATTTCCATAATAATACCCGTTGATCGGTTGCTAATTAACCATAGAGTGTTAACCTATGCCTACCACGGATCTCAGACTTATCAGATCCGACTCATCAGTAAGAGACACAGTCATCACCATTGGCGTTGTAATGTCTTATTTTCCCCAATCAGTTCAGTGCATTCACATTGCACACCCATAACGCATCCGCACCTACCTCCATTTGGACCATCTTAGTACTAGCTCAGCATAAGTGTTCCCTAGCCGCCTCCATCATGTGAGACATTCAAACACAAGGGAATGATGCCTATTATGGATTCCCAACAGAAAATTGCTACTTGGCCTGAATCCCCTTTGGTTATGACCCACATAGAATTACCATAGAACCATATTCATATAATAACCATAGAATACCTATTTACGAGGCCACAATAGAATTATGCTTATAAACTTAATATCATTTTCAAGTCCATTTCTATAATTAGTCATTTCTTCATGTATAATCTCCTGTTATAAGTATATCTACATCTAAACCACATTTATTTATTATGATTCTTTGTGTCTGTCCAATCTACCATTATATATGTAGATATATTTAGTCTCTTTTTCCACCATGACCCATGTCATAATCATTTGGCAAATCTTATCAATTATGCTTATTTTCAGTCCAATTCGCTTTTGTTACAATTTTTTCCTATATGTTTATTATCTACAAATTTAGCTCCAATTCATAAATCTTCTTTTGCATAATTCCATTTAGGTTATATTTTCCAACTTGCACCAAAAAAAATTTACAATCAATCGCATAAAATTAGGCTTATAAATCTGTCATATACATATGTCAATATTACAAATCCAAATGCATTTGGACATAACCAAAATAAACACAAAAACTATAAAATCAAATGTAGAAAGAGCAAAAGAAGACTAAGAAGATACATTAAAGTATTTTAAATATGAACTAAGTAAAAGATGTAAAAAAATGACTGAAAACTGTAGAAATACTTACAAAAAGAAGTTTAAGAAAAGCTACAAACTTACTGAAACAAAAGTGTAAGAAAACTATAAATTAAAACAACAGAGACTCAATAACTATTATAATGGCTATTTACATTAAAATACCAAAAATCCAAATAATTATAAAACTCACTGTGAAAAATGGTTCCTCTATAGCCTTGATAGAACCAACCTCCAAAATATGTGTGTGTGTGTATAAATATTTTTATTTATAAACCTCTTTCCCCTAAAATCTAAATTCAAGTTAGGCCTCTCCTTAAAATAAAAGACAAGTTTTGGCAGGGGAAGAGATTGTGTTATGAAGAATAAGTGTGGTGTGGAGGTCTATTTATAGGTTATGCTGCGATCGTAGGAAGTCATGTTTATGGATTAAATCAAGGCCAACCATATGGCCCAGATCAACATACGAGTCAACTAGGCTAAGGGTCGGGTCGACCCGACCCTTGCACATATATTTTTTCCAAAATTTAAATTATCATAACTTGTTTGTTTTACGTCCATTTCTAGCAAACCAAATATGAAACTTGGCTAGAAAATCGCAACAGACCCAATGGTGCAAGTCCTGTTGCAAAGTTGAGATGATTTTATAACTTATTATTTTATTAATCAATTCCTTAATTAATTATTGTTTAATAGGAATTCATTTTGTTATATTTGTAGAGACCACTAGGAGAAGATTATCACCCTTCTTAGGTTTACTCCCTATATGTTGAGTAAGTGGTATATGCTAAGAGGCGCTCCTAGGGATATTTTGGTTATGACGAGATAATAACTTATTTGGGTAGTGCACCACCTGGGGTAAAGATCTATATAACTACTCTGGCCTTGGTAGGAGAGCAGAGGAGAGCGGTCCTTGGTACATCCCTTGAGAGGTGTATTGTATTGAAAGGTTGTCTCTTACCTTGCCATCGTTTGGAATCTATTTCCCTAAGAGCTTACATGTTCTATTGTAAAGCCCCATTAGGGGTGAGGAATTGAATAGTTATAACAATTTCACTAGTTCTAGAATATACTTTAATGGGTTTTATCCCACAAGGAATTTAAAAAATGTCAGATAATTTTGACGTCGAATGATTTGGTTATCATTAAACAAAACCGTGCCATGTTTATGTGTGCTCTTGTTCTAGTGGGATAATTTTATATCCAAATGGAAAATTAATGCTTCTCACGATAATCCCACGATTGACCTAGAGCTGTTTTCCCCTTAAAATCTCAATGCCCCTATTTTCTTTGGGCAGCTAGTAGCTTATGTTTTACGTGGATCAATTGGATGGAGCTTGGATCTGAAAATTCCGAAGATAGTCATACTTTCTTAGCTTCTCTCGGCAATTTTAAGGACTATAACTTTCCAGGTTGATATGATTTCACTCTTATAAGTAAGATTAAAGTTTCTGCTGTAATGATTTCATCTAATGAATATATATACAATTCTATGTTGTGCAAGATTCTGATCTTTCTACTTTCTACCCCTTTTCTTTCTAACCACAAACAATTCTCTTCTCCAACACTTGATTTTGTGGCACATGATACCTCGGATGTATTAATGTCAATTTCCAAGAGGCCAGGAAGTAGGCTATTTATTAGCATTTTATATTCTTCTTCAATTATGAAAATAAGTGTATGTATCTAGAACCGTTTGTGGTCTTTATGGATAGAAATTTATTTATTGATAAAATGATTTTTGTGATTTTGTAACTATTTTTATGGGAAAATGTTTTCCAAACTAATTTCCTAAAATGATTTCAGTTTCATGGTTCTTTACCTTAAATTCATTTTTAGCTGGAATTAATTCATATTTAAATATTTAAAATAATTTAAATATCCTTAATTAAGGTTACCGAATTCCCGTTGTTTCATTTTCCCGATCACCTTTTCTTTGTGCAAAACCATGTGCTGATTATCTCATTTTCCAACTCATGATGCTCCAATGACTTCATAACAATCCGAGGTATTTGGCCTTATACTGATCTAGTGCAAAGGAATGTTATACCGATCTGAGGGAAAAGGATTTTGTCGATCTGAGGCCAAGCAGGAAAGTGTCGATCAGAGGCAATTCAACAATATCGATCCAATCCCTTGATCCTCAAAATCCCATGCTTCATTTCTATACTTCGATCCAGTGCATTTTGAGTGATCCTCCTAGGTCGATCACCTTTTTTCATGTATAACAATTTAGGCTTTGACATGGATCGATCTTTTGCCAAACGCTGGAAATATAAGTAGATCTTTGAATTTTAGTGATTGGCTTGGGACAATCATATATATTATGAAATGATCAACCCATCAAATCTTTGTGATCCTGTGAGGCAGTCATCCATTTTTTGGGTAATTGGACGATGCTTGTAGGCAATCGATCTAAGTCTTAGTTATTTCCGATTTCTTTGTGAACGTCGATTCCGCTACTTAGTTTGAGTTTATGCGAGTTCATGCTCGAGTCACTAGAGATCTAGATGTCATAAGTTCAAATCATGATGGCCTCCTAAAATGCTGGGTCAACAATATCCATATCAACAAAAATATGCATAAAATCATATCTACAATGTAGTATTTGTTTCATCTATTGCTTTACTCCAAATGCACATATGTGTATACCCATTTGTGCACATATATAACCACCTACATTCAGTTTAGCAAATCAACCATTATTAGATCAAATATTACTTATACCTACTAGTCTTTCTAGTAGAGGTCAAATGTTTCTTTAATCATTTTCATCAACAATTATTAGACTCGTTGGTTTTCTAATCATTTAATGGTGGGTTGAGACCTAAATCCCATAATTCATTTGTTATCCTTTTCATAAATAAATTCAATTCATTAACTAGTTTGTGCATATGATATGAACATCATTACGCCGCATAGCTAACCGTAAATCAAGCAATATTATCATAACAAATCACCTAATTAGCCCAAATCAATGCTAAGGCTCACTACTATCCTCAAAACGTAATATTAGTGTATTAAAAAATTAATTAGCTAATGGAAACATGTTTATTACATGAATACAAGTCTGAACCTCAGCATAGCAATCTCTAAATCACTTCATTTAATTCTACAATTATCAATAATTAAGGTTTGAAGATATAATACTTAAATGTATGAATAATGAACCCACTCACATCTTTTTATCCATACGGAGGCTTTAAATCAAGAAAACCGAGCAATTTTCTCTTGAAAAATGAGATCTCCCTCCAAAGACCGATTGAAGCTAAGTTCTTTGCGGCTTTTGTAGAAAATCTCATGAGAATAATTATAGTGATTTTTATTTGTTTTCTAGAATTTATTTTCAGGGTTTAGAGCTTGGGGATTAAAAGAGGATTAAGGAGTGATTAAGGAAGACATTAAACAAATGAAAGAAGAAATGAACAATATATGAGTAAGTGAAAGATAATTATGAATGGGATAGCCACTTATAGGCTAAAGGGCTAAGTTTACAAATCTCTCAACCCAGCACAATACATTCCCAAAAATTCCGAGCTCCAAACATATTGAAATTTATAATCAAAAGAATTATGGAAGCCGTTCAAAGCCGAAAATGTACCAGGACTTAATTTCTCCATATGCAAATAGAAGCTTTTTGAATCAATTTATGAATCAACTATAGGCTATTAAATAATAATCTATCGAAATACATTGATTCTTGTACAAAGAAATTTTCCCATTTTCGATCCAGATTCAATGAAAGTGGTCTTGAGTCCTAATTCGACCGTATGCAAAAGGTGAGTATAAGCGGCACACCATAACTTAACAATTAAACATTTAAATAAATCATTTAAATATTCGATCATAAAATTATGGGCTACTACATTCTCACCAACTTAAAGGGTATCGTTGCCGAAATTTGCAGTGCTTCGAAAAGTAACAGGATTGTCCAGAAATTCCAAAACCAATTTCGAAAAATTTCAACAGTAAATTCCCTCATGCTAACAACATTAGGGAACTCCGAAATAGAATGAATCACACTTTAAGGAGTAAGTGATGACCTACATCATCCCACATTCTCAAAGAATTCACACCTCTCTAAAAAAAAGTTTCTCACTATTTAAATGTCAGTTAAGGAAAATAAGCATTCAAGTAGCTATGTATTAGCTCTCAGATACTCGATTGTATTATACCAAATAGATTACACTAATAAAAAGTTCAAACATGTATAACCTTAACGTAGTAACCGATACTACCATATTCATACATAACAATTTATTAGAGATTAGGCCCAGGTGAGTCAGTATCAAAGTATGTCACTAACTCTAAGTAGCATTAATTAGCAGTGGACTCTTATGATCACATCTCGACTACATAGAAAATGCGTATGCTATGCGGTTAAACCTTGATAACAAAGGAATACATACCAATACCCATTACAACTGGAGGGTATAACGAATGAGTGGGTACGTATCATAGTCCAGTGATACCAAAACAACAGTGTTAATAAACTAACATATTCTTACATTGACTAGGTTCCCATAATAAGCATGTCCACTGTGAAGGCCAAATCACTGATGAATTAATACCGAGGAACTCAACATCTCAGCCCTTTGTCATCAATTCGTAAGCCACTTTCCATTGTGAAATACAATATTACAATAATATAAGGCCAAAAACTTGACTAACATACACGTAGTCACATTAGAAAATAGCAATTAGGTAGCACAATATAATCAAATCATTCTAACAAGAATAACAAACAACAATGGCTAACATATAGATTATCAAGTATCCTAACAACCAAGTGAAAAAAATCAACTGACGATAAAAGTCAGATAAATGCAAAACCAAACAACAACAACAAACGATACCAAGAAAATTTAAGAGGTTGCAACAACAACAAGTAACAAGCACAAACAAATGATAAGAAATAGTAGTCAAAGCGAATAGCAATCAATAAGCAGTAACAACTACGATTAACAAAAAATAATATAAGCAATGACATATTATTAGAGTCTATATCAACATGCCTGATAACCATCAAGAGTTAAATGTGCATGTTAAACCATAAATTCCAATGGGTCAATCCATCATTGAAAAGGAATTGATGTTAAAATAGTGTAACTTCTTTCGTGAACATAATATGCGAAATATTACTACACATAATTCTATGAAAAAGGAAAACCAATACAATATTCAGGATCACTGAATCTCAAATCCCTTAGATAGATCCGATAATAAAATCCGCAACTTTCCTTTTCTTCCTGACAGAACTCATCTTGAAGAAAAATAAAAAAGCTACTAAATAAATTATCACTAAATGAAGATTTACAATCACCTAGGTGTGCTTAGATCCAAATCCATCTTGGTTGCACAATGTTAATAAGGATAATATACCAAGCATAAAATGTTGTCCACCTAGGAGAGTATCATCACATCCCGTACAAGATTATCTGAATCGCCACAAAAATAGTTAATAAATTCTTCATCGAAATATTCCATGCAATAATTAGATTATACTAAAATTTACAATAACTAAAGATCCTTTAAATGACATATTGCTTATTTCAACCCTTTGTTTGCGCATAAGATTTATTTTTAAATTATGGTCAAACGCTTGACTCCATTCCATGCAAACTCTGATCTGCTTCCTTGATCTAACTACTAAAATCTCCTGGCATGAATAAGGTTGTATCATGGAAATCACATTGTTATCCCAACGATCCCATCGAGTGCTCATCTATCAAAATCAAGTGAGAAACCCTATATTAATTGGTGCAAATCACCTAGAAAGTGTACGCTCAAACTATAAGTTAGGAACTAACACGTAAATGGGAAATTATTTAGAAAATACCCCTTTTAGTGCATGGCATTGCTCCCATCACCTAGGGTTTATTGACACAAAGGAAAAAATTACAACACAAACAACTATAGACAAATGCCTTATGGGTTATCCAGTCAGTTTCTACTCATTACTAGGCATCGACTGAACCTTACTTGGGTATAAACCCAATTCAGACTTCATTGAGTAGGCTCACTCATCTTGAATGCTCGTGCATTTAGTTCGAACAATAACACTTTGGCCACTTCACCTCAATCTTGCAATGTAATGTGACTCATACAAGGTTTGTATCTATTGAAGAATATACCTACTATGAAAGGTGTCAAGTTCAGTTTATCCATTGGGTAATAATACTAACTAAAAATATACAACACCAATCTTAGGAAGGAATAAAAGTGAATTTCCAAAAATTGGAACATATCCCACTACCCAAACTCCTTCTGGTTTTATGCACCGTGAAACCGCTAGAACTTGGTAATGCCCGAGAGACATAAGTCGTCATCACTTAAACACCATCAGAAACATAGGACATACCTTCTTCAATAACCAAGCGAATCACAAGTGAAACACTTCAACTCAACTCTAACAAATGGAATTTCATTGCAAAATGCCTATTATAAACCATGATAATGACATTGACAACCAACTTTTCATTTCAAACAATCTTGATCTTCCTTGTATCTAGGTCAATAAGCTTCGGTTGGAGCTCGGTTATTTTTAAAATTTGTTACTATTGCGGTATCTGATGGAAATTCTCACAAAGGAGTAAAATTTTAAAGAAAATTTCAAAAGTTGTACCGAACAAGTATAAGGCTAAGAAATGAACAATCAACCAATATGTAAGCCCTAAAGCAAATAACTTTACCATAATGGATTATCAACCAACTCAAACCTCTAAAACAAAATGTTGAACTGGTTAGTGCTCCTTCATTGAAAAGTTGTCCTCAAGATGAATGAAATACGAAGGAAATATGCTCTTCTTAATCTTATAAATAAACTGAGAAGCCAAAGTGATGCCTAACAAATTTCGAATCACATGTATGCTTGTTAGGAACTCAAAAAAATTACATCCTACTAGCTAAAGGTATCTCTTCCCAAAATGCCAATAAATTGTTTTACAGCAAGCCATCTAACTAAACCAATTCTAAAAAGGGACATGTAAGGCTAGAAGTCAATTACTCACCATAAAACATAAAAAGTGAACCTGTTATCATGCTACATACAGGCCAAATTCAAATTTAATCCCTAGACTTATATCAGTGGAAGCCTTCTTATACATATGTCCATGATTATATCTTTGCATAATCTAAAGACCAATTTATGGCTCTCCCAAGGCTAAGTAAATTCCAACACTACATTGAAGAGTCTAAATAGGTGGAGATTGAAATTTTGATGCCAAAGGGCCATACCTCTTCTGGAACTAACCGCAATCAACTGGAAATGCTTACAAGTGACTGGGCATCCTTTTCAATAGCCAAATTGTCATTGAATTAAACATGCATCTCAAACTACCTATCTACAGTTAATTTTATATTTCGTCTTCTAATTTGAATAGTCAAATAAAAGAACCTTAGCGAGTAGTGGTAGAAACAAATCAAGTCTAGAAGACAAGTGATGAATACAATATCATGTAATAGAAAATTACAAGTATGCCTTCTCAACATATCTCCTTTAGCCAGATTAATTAACTCAAAGTGGTTAAATTGTTCTATTTTGTTGGATCATTTAGCCTAATCTTTGATAACAAATATAACGACCTATCCTTTATAATGCCTAAAATCGACACCTTACAACATATCTTTATTTTCAAGTATCATAAAAGACAAATTGTTGGGGTAAAATTAGAACAAAACACTAAACCAAGATGTGACGATCGCCCATAGCCCCCGCACTATACAAGAGGAATAATGCGCTGAAAGGTGTGCCAGGCAGCTATGGACGATCATCAAGGTATGGTAGATAAACGAAACCTATCGTAAATTCACAGCGCAAGGATAAAATATAATAGAACATATACAACAGGTAGTGATAGTGAAGCAGAAAACACTAAACTTTCATGACAACTATAAAGTTTATCCCATAGACATGGATAACAACAATAGTGTTTGTACATTTTGCCTCACTACAACACTCAGAAAAATAGCAAACAGAGGAAACAAACACTAGATAGTAATAAAACTGGTACATGAGCCTCCTGCTCGCCATCGATTAGTATCGTCGTCTCACTAAAGCAATACCTGCCACCTGTTACTCAGTCTGCCCATCCACAACTGGATGAATAGCCCAAGGTAATAAGAGGAAACATAAAACCTTGAGTCAGACAATAGTCTTAGTGAGTGATAAAATAGCTAACAAACTTCATCAATAAAGCATATGTGAATGGGTAAATAATCAACTAATCTACCTAGCTCCAGAGAAGAACTCTCAATTTCCTTCCTCGTTACATGACAATGATAGCATTTACAATCCATACACCCAAACGAATAACAATTCAGTCACGGTAATTAAAGCATCCATTCATATATGACAAAGCAACTCAATCATGATTACAACAAGCATTCAAACGTCCATGACTGACTCTGGCTATCACCACTAACCTTGCTTTGGAAACTTCGTTCTCGTATGACTGACTAACAATTTTCCGTCAATTGTCAAGGACCACACACGACGCCCCATTTCTAGCAAAACTACACATGCTATACTCAACACATGATACACGCTATACTCAACACGTGTCTAGGACATACACAACGCTCAAGGCACTTAACCTACAATTGGTCTTCAATTGTACCTCTGCTTTGAGTCCGCTAGAACCTAAGACAACGATAATTCCTCGGTTTTCATCTCTGTAGTCGTTATCAATTACGACTATTAATTAGCTCGGAACACTTTAGAGTTATCACTTCACATGAACTCAAAATATCCTTGAGTTGTCTCCCCATTTGTTGCATACAACGAACAACAAAAACTTTTCAATACTTCCAAACTTCCCTATTGAATTCACTTTGAAGTTACATCATCACAATAAATGTCCGACCAGAAATGGCAGAAATGGCTGACCTGAATAGGCTGACCCACTTTGGTCTGACCCAACTTTGGTCCGACCCAACTATGGTCCGACCCAACTTTGGTCCGACCCAACTTATTCTTACTAGGCCGACCCACTTATGGTCGATCCACTTTTCCTAACTAGGCCGACCCACTTATGGTCGATCCACTTTTCTGACTAGGTCGACCCACTTATAGCCGATCCACTTTTTCTGACTAGGCCAACCCACTTATTGTCGATCCACTTTTTCTAACTAGGCCGACCCACTTATGGCTGATCCACTTTTTCTGACTAGGCCGACCCACTTATGCCCGATCCGCTGTTTATGACTAAGCTGACCCACTTATGTCCGATCTACTTTTTCTGACTAGACCGACCCACTTATGGGCGACCCAAAATCTGCATATTGCTATTCCACTCCGATTTCGACCAAAATTTCGCCAAACGATAAATCCGACGAAACTAACTCATTCAATTCATCCAAAAAGGATTACAAACATGTTATGAAATCAACAATTCAACATGACAATTCTATCAAGGATAATGTCAAATTCACCAAAATCGCCACGATATGCATATTAACAAAAACCATGGTTCTAACTTGCACATTCGTATGAAATAACATAGAAATTACCTATCTAAACTTACTAAATCAGATCCTAGGGTGATCTATATGAAAGTGAACTTACCAATACATAGATCTAAGTAAAAACACTTGAATTTGATGAAGAATGTAATCTAGTACCCATACACTTCATTGAATCCGTGTGAGAGGTGTAAATCACTCACCGATTCTCTAATATAAGCTAAAATGATAGAATTATGAATCTGAACAGCGAGCAATTCAAACCTCCTCGACCCGATGAATTCACCTTTGAAATGATGTAAATCTAGCCTCCAATGGTGTAGATCTATGATTCCCTCCTTAGATTTGGGTTTTTAATGGTGGAAAGGTGTTAGAGGAAGAAGGAGTTCAATGCCTCCAAATAAGAGAATAGGAAAGTAAACTTTTCCCCTCCACTCTCATCCCCTATTTATATGATTCCAAAAGCCAATCAATGGGCCTTCCCAAATCAACCCATTAAGCTCCCAAAACCTGAACGGCTAACTGAAAAACCCTAAAACAGTGATTCCTTCCAAAACGTTGAGCCAAATATTTAATGTAACCACTATACAGAAAGGCAATCATCAATTCCTTTCAAATGGAACATGTCTCACCCTCTGATTCGACCTAAGTCAAAAGTTATTGCCTGTACAAGACTGACCGGGGAAAAACAGTCACAAACAAAATCGGTAAAAATTATGGATATTTCCCACATCCCCATAAGCAACATATTAAAAGATGAGAATGATCCAACCCTCAGAGAATAAAATAGAAATAATTTACAATCTTCCGATACGTAAAAAGCGGGTTGTTACATTCTTCCCCCCTTTAGAATTTCACCCTCGAAATTCCAAGCAATCACAACAATTCCGCATGCCTATCATCCATGAAAAGCCAATTCTATCATCCAAACTAGCAACCATCAAGCTATGCGTCCATAGCCTAATCCTAGCACGTGGAATTGTATCAAACAATTAACAAGATACAACTATATAACGTAGTACGATATCAGAGGGTCCTACCGATGAAGAATTCTGGATGAGTGGCCTTCATGCTCTCTTCCGTCTCCTACGTACAATCGTCATCATCTTCACTCCATTTTACCTTGACCAGCATAACCGTCTTCCTACTAAGCTGTTTTGTGTCATTCCCCACAACACGAAGTGGCTTACGAGGTTTTGCAATTGTTGTTTCCACTTCTAGGTCTTCGTATTGCTCTGGAGATACTACACATTCGAATCATGCGCAAACTTCCGCAGAAACGACACATGGAACACATTATGCATGCTCGACATCTTCTCGAGCAACTCCAATCTATATGCGAGCTTTCCAATTCGCTTGAATATCGGAAATGGTCCAACGAAACTAGGAGCCAACTTCCTTTACTCACAAATAGAACGGCATGTTTCAATGGCGAAATCTTCACGAAAACCATGTCACCAGCTTCGAATTCCAAATCTTTTTGATGCTTATCAACATAGCTCTTCTGGCGATCTTGGGCTGCCATCATTTGTTGCCGAACGATCTCGATACAATCTGAGGTCTCTCTAATCATCTCTGGCCCAAGTACCAACTTATCTCCAGTTTCTAACCAACATGCTGGAGAATTGCACGGTCTCCCATACAACGCCTCGTATGGTGCCATCTAAATGCTAGACTGTAGCTATTATTATATGCAAACTCAACCAGATGTAGATGATCTTCCCATGATGTTCTGAATTCTAACACACAAGCCCTCAGGAGATCTTCCAAAACTCAATTGACTCTCTCGGTCTGACCATCGGTTTGGGGATGATATGCCGTACTCAAGCACAACTCGGTTCCCAAAGCTTCATGCAAAATTTTCCAAAATCCACTCGTGAATAATGGATCTTGGTCACTCACTATACTCTTTGGGACACCATGGAATCGAACTATCCATTTCACATAAAGTTCAGCCAATTTCGATGCCATCCTAGCCGACTTGATTAGATTGAATCTCGCACTTTTGGTCAAACGATCAACAATGACCCAAATTCCTTCGTTTCCTTCCCTGATTCTAGGTAGTTCATCGATAAAATCCATTGATATTTCCCCCCACTTCCACGTAGGAACTTCCAATGGCTGAAGCAAACCACTTGGCTTCTTCTGTTTATCTTTCACCAACTGATAGTTCATGCACTTAGAAATGAACTTTCCAATATCTCGCTTCATCCCCTCCCAGTAGTAAACTCTCTTCATGTCCTGATACGTCTTATTACCACCGGGATGAATCGTCAACTTCGAGTGATGTCATTCTCTCAGAACCTCATCTCTCAGTCCAACGATATCAGGAACAACTAATCGCCCTTGCTTCCGAAGCCAACCTTCTCGATCAACTTCGAACACTTTATCTTCTAGTTCTAGTCTCAAGATAAACTCGACAAGCTTTGCATCTCACTTTTGGCTCTTTCAAATCCTTTCGATGAGAGTAGGTCTTACCGATAAGCTTGCCAACATTTCATGTTCCAACTCACACTTTGGCCTAAAATCAAACCTTGCCAAATACTCAAGGCTCTTCCATTCCGAAAACATCGCTCCCAAACTTGCATGTCTTCGACTAAACGCATGTGCAACTACGTTACCTTTACCAGGAGTATAGGCTATATCAAAATCATACGATGCCAGAAACTCTAATCATCGTTGCTGCCAAAGATTCAAATCCGTTTGGGAGAAAAGATACTTCAACGACTTGTGATCAGTAAACAATTCAAATCAGACTCCCAACAGGTAATGTCTCCACATCTTCAGAACAAACACAATCGCTGCGAACTCCAGATCATCAGTTAGGTAATTCTTCTTATGCGGCTTTAGTTGTCGATTCGCATAGGCTACAACCTTATCCTTTTGCATTAGCACTACTCCAAGCCCAGTATCACTTGAATCAGTATATGCCACCATCTCTTCATTCTCACTTGGAATGGTCAACATAGGAGAACTCATCAAACTCTACTTCAGGATCCCGAACGCTTATTCACACTTTGCATCCTATGTGAATATTTGGTTCTTCTTCATTAATCCTGTCAAGGTGCAGCTATCTTGGAGAAATCCTTGATAAATCGTCGATAATAACCAGCCAACCTAAGGACTCCCTGTACATCCATTGCATTCTTAGGTCTATCCCAGTCCTGGATTGCTGCCACCTTAGCGGGGTCAACCGCTATCCCATTTCCAAAAACAATACGTCTTAAAAACCTCACTTCATCCTTCCAGAAGTGACACTTCGAGAACTTATCCTTCAACTGAGAATTTCTCAAGATCTCTAAAACAGCTCTCAAGTGCGTCTTGTGTTCTTCCTCATTCCAGAGTAAACAAGAATATCATCCACGAACACAAGCACGAACTTATTCAACTGATCTCTGAACACTTCATTCATAAGATCCACAAAGTACGTTGTCGCGTTAGTCAACCCGAATGGCATCACCAACCACTCGAAGAATCCGGATGGTGTCCTAAAAGTAGTATTTGGTACGCATCCTTAGCCACCCTCAATTGGTGAAATCACGTTGCCAAATCCATCCGAGAAAAAACTCTGTCTTCGTGAAGCTGATAGAATAAGTCATCAATCATGTGACACCCCACGTCCATTAATGTCACTCACAAAAGGAATGCATTAAGTTTCGTGAAGCATTATAGTAAACAGAATAGAAATATTACATCTCGCCTGACCTCCGCCCGCTTCCAGCTCCTCCCCTACCCCGAAGCCGACTGTTGCACCTCCTCCTCCTCTCAAACCGTACCCAAGGATCCCCAAACCCCGTTTATCCACTGCTCCGACCAATGTGACACCGCCGCTGACCGTCCGTGGCTTCCCCGAGCTCCCTCCGACCTCGGTGAGCGTTTACTTTATTTTCTAGCCGAGACATATAAAATAACAGGGGAATAAAAACTTTATTTATCATAAGATACCGTGGTCTAAAAACATCACATGTCTGAAATACGAAAGCCCGTTACAACATAAAAGCTACTGTCTTATACTTAAAAAATATCAGAGTATGTAAAAGAAATAAAATTCCCCAAAAACAAAATATAGCCATAGCAACAAGGAGCCTGAATGTTCCCGCCCTGAGAACCTTGGTTGGGGGGGGGGACGGAAGAAAGAAGGAGAAACAAAAAGGGTCATACATAAAGTCTGGCGAGTCTAGTTACTTTTAGCAAGTAAATACATAAAAGTAACACGACAGGAATATAAAGTGGATAATAGAGATTACTTCATAATAGACAAGTGTGACAAGGTAGACATGATAAGGTGTATACAATTCCCTAATGATTACTCATCACTATTACTAGTATATCCAGAATGAGATGATCCCTTCCACTATAAGGTGGTAGACTTAGGCCTACGCCAAGTGTAGCCTAACTACTACCCGAATCGATCGGCTCCCTAATTCACATAGATACTCTATGCTGGCCCCACCGTAGGATGTATCAAGTGGCAACCCTCCGCTGATATGCACACCCCCATATCTACAGGCGTCATGGTCGTCTTATCCTCTTCTGTCCGACTCATGCACGCACATGGCCCGGTTGGTTTGTGCCGCCCACACTGTCCTCTACGTTTGGATCTCTTACAATCAGTCCAGTAAGCGTGCCCCTTCTCCGACCTAGTTCGGAGTACATGTTTTGATACCTACTCCAGGTTACTGGATGAAACGGGTCCCATACAATATGATACAATCTCTCCCCTTTATCTTGTATCCTCTACTAGGTTTTCCATTTGATTATATATACCACTAGGTGTCTTTAATTACATATCTTTATTCTTTCCATTGGTTTTGTATACCACTAGGTGTCTTTAATTACATAACCTTATCGGATTATGTTTGTGGGCCTATATGTAAATATTACCCACCCCCTCATATTTGCTTAACCCACCCACTGTCCAACCAGTTTTACTTAACCCTAACTTTAGTTCATAATCATATAATCCCTATGGATTAAATTAGGTTAAGTATTCCAATTTACTACCATGTCCATTTATGGATTATAATGGGCTAGACCTCCTGCATTAGGCCTACAACTTGTGGATGCTGGATATGCCGGTCGGGTCTAGGCAGACTTCTTCCACAAGTTGGGCCTAACCTCGTGTCTTAGTGCAATTCATATTTGCTCACTTAGACCTCTCACATTAGGTTCAACATTAGTGGTTGCTGGATATGCCGGTCGGGTCCGGGCAGACTTGCACCACTAATGCAACCTAACCTCGTGTCATATGTGCAATTACAACTTCTAATTGTAGTCTTAGACATTTCATTATTATCCCAATTCTCACCTATGTCTTTATAGGTGATTATACCCCTTTTTCCCATTTTGAATTATATGTCCAATTAATATAAACATTATTTAAATTATGTCAATTCTAACATTTTTTCCCCTGTTCCCTAACTAGCGCATTCACATAATTCGCGGCATGCCTAGGCTAGATAATAGCCTAGTCATAAACAATAAAACGGGAAAAATGAATGGAATATAACAAAGGTGATTGTTTTGGCATAAACATAAACTAGCATGGTGATAAAGTGGACATATAAGCATGAATCTGATGAACTTGTGGCAATTAACTAATTCTAACATAACTATGATGTCATAATAAGTGTAATAAGATCTAATTTAACAATTTATATTTCCAACTGGTTCAGATCTAATATGATAGACACAAGGTGATAAACTAGATTTGATTAATAATTTAGATGTCCACATAATTCAGATCCAATAATTAAAAATAGGTCTGACACAAATAAGTTAAAGATCCACATCATTGAATGTCATAAAAGTTATAATAGATCCGACAAGATAGAGATTTAAATCCAAGTTATAACCAATTTAGAATGTCATATGTTCACAATTTACAATGGATCCAGTATAATATAGGCACATGAACAATACTTTTAAATATTTAAATCTAAAAGCAACTAAGAACTCATAGAGTTTGGATTAGAAAATAGAAAAAGGATGGATCTTGAATCTATAACTGATTTTCTTAAGTTGATAGTTGTAGAAGATAACGGATCCAGTTCAGTTCAAACACCCGCAGTGTTTGGCCTCCATTGAATTCCGGTGAAGAAAACAAGAGAAATGGAACCGTATATATAGCTGCCAGCCTCCAGAAACCGACTGCCACGCCAGCAGCCCTTGGGTTGTCAACACCCTTGTAGGGGGGTCAACCCCTTAGAATGGAAAATTTGCTACCTTACAAAATTTTGATTTTTGAATGATTTTGGATAAGGTTCTAATTCTTATTTGACTCAATGTATATAATTCTTCTGTGCGTATACAAACTTAAAATTCTCATAACTTCTTCATACAGTATCCATTTTATGCAAACCTAATGTCTATCTTGACCAGAATTTCTAGACGGACGCAATGGCACAGTCTGTTTCCCTTAATTCTAAATATTAAATTAATTATTATTTAATTTATCCTCTTCTAATATTGTTAAAATTATGGGGTGTTACATTCCCCATACTCAAAGGATTTCGTCCCCGAAATCTCTAAGTTGAGAAGAATGCATATCCTACCATCCATCATCCATCAATCATTGGCATCCATTGTACTTAAAGATTTCTAATGCTTATATGAATATATTTAAAGGTGTGTGTATATGTCCCAATACTAATGTGAACATCAGGCGGTCTACTGATTCAGTTGACCTCCTTAATGCAATGTATGTTAGTGCCATGTATCCAATATATATGTAAATAATCCTATCATAACATGTGAGTTCTACATGTGTGCATACTCATTCGTCCAAATGCAACATCCATATGCTAATACATCCATTTTCATCCATAAAAGAAAAGAAAATGCATACACATCCATATGCAGTATGAGAGTGATTGAGCCGATCTAGTGCCTAACGTGTGTATATGCATCCACAGGCAGCCACTAGCAAATACTTGCATCCATAAAACATATAATGTCTCAAACACATGTTTACATCCATAGGATTCCTATCTAAAGGTCGAGAATACTATTGATAGGACAGACTCAAATGATAGAAGCAAACATACATAAAACTTTGGAAAAAGGAGTTAAGAACATACCGTCGAAAAGGAAAGGGAACGAACCGCGAATCTTGTATTCAATCTCCCATGTCGCATTTTCTGGGTTATCTCCTTATTGAACCTTTATCAGCTTGATCTCTTTATTGAGTAGCTTCTTAACTTCTACTCCAAGAATACGGTTAGGGACTCGCCTGATTGTCGCCTCCCATTCTACTTCTACTTCTTTCAATTTATTTGGATCAACAACTTCCGTGGTGTCATGCAAGCACTTCCGCAGATGAGAAACATGGAAAACATCATGAACGCTAGATAGATTTTCTGGGACCTTTACTCCATAGGCCATTTGGCCAATCCTTTCGGTTATGGGAAATCGTCCCACAAATCTGGGTGCCAACTTCCCTACAGATCCGAAGCGAACCACATTCCTCAGAGGTGATACTTTAATAAAAACTAAGTCTCTCACTTCAAATTCGACGTCAGACCTTCTCTTGTCTACATAGGACTTCTGCCTATCTTGAGCTGTCTTCATCTGCCATCGAATAAGGTCAATCTTCTCGGATGTTTCTCTAACCATGTCTGGTCCAAGTAATAACCTTTCTGTATATTCCCACCAACAAGTTGGTGATCTACAGGGTCATCCGTACAATGCTTCGAAGGGTGCTATGCCGATGCTAGCTTGATAATTGTTGTTATAGGCAAACTACACTAAAGGAAGATGCTCTTCCCAAGTCCCTCTGAAGTCTAGGATACACAACCTTAAAAAATCTTCAAGTGTTCTGTTTACCTTCTCCGTATGCCCATCGAACTGAGGATGATAAGCAGTGCTCAAACACAACTGTGTACCTAAAGCTTTTTGCAAGCTCCTCCAAAATTCACTAGTAAAGATGGGGTCATGATCGCTTACGATGCTGGAAGGTACTCCATGAAGACGAACTATCTCATGAACATAAATTGTTGCCAACCATGATGTCGTCCTCTTAGTTTTGACTAGAATGAAATGAGTGCTCTTGCTCAATCTATTCACTACCACCCAAATACAGGTGTTGCCGTTTTTTGACCTCGGAAACCCATCTATGAAGTTCATGGAGATGCTCTCCCATTTCCACTGTGGAACCTCCAAAGGATGAAGTAAACCACTGGGCTTCTTTTGCTCAGCTTTAACTTTCTGGCAAACTAAACATTGACAAACAAATTCACCACATCTTTCTTCATTCCGCACAAAAGAAAACCCTCTTTATGTCTCTATACATCTTACTGCCGCCTGGATGAATGGTCATCTTAGAATGGTGGGCTTCTTCTAGGACTTCCTTTATCAATCTTCCAGTTTGAAGAACACAAAGCCTTCCATCTCTTCGCAACCACCCCTTTTCGTCTATGGTATATTGACTGAGGTGACTAGAAGTCTCCCCTTATCAGAGCTTATCCATGATATATAAAATTTATGGGTCACCTTGCTGCGAAGCTCCTATCTGATCCAGAAGAGTTGGTCATATTTCTAGTGATGCAAACAAATCAGGCAAAATCTCGATGGAGGTTCTAAAATTAAAAGTTGAGATGAACTCCAAGGTCTTCCTCTCCACAAACAGAGGACTTATGGCCATCCTCTGCCTACTTAGTGCATCTTCCACTACATTGCCCTTGCTAGGGGTATAAGCGATTTCAAAATCATAAGAAGGTAAGAACTCCATCCACCTTTGTTGCCTTAAATTGAGATCCTTCTGCGAGAACAGATATTTGAGAGATTTATGATTAATGTATAACTCGAACTTCTCTCCTAGTAAATAATGACGCCATGTCTTTAGTGTGAATACTATGAAAGCTAGTTCTAGATTATGGGTGGGGTAGTTCTTCTCATGAAATTTCAACTATCTACCCCCATAACACACTACTTTCCCTTCTTGCATCAGAATTGCACCAAGCCCTGTACCACATGGATCAGTGTAAACGGTAAGCACTTTGTTCCCATCGGGAAAAGTCAAGACTAGGGTTGTTATAAGAGCCCTCTTCAAATGTTGGAAAGCAACATCGCAATCTATATCCCATAAAAATGCCATGTTCTTCTTCCTCAGCCTGGTGAGAGGGGATGATATCTTTGCGAAGTCCTTAATGAACTTCCAATAACAACCTGCTAATCCAAGAAAGCTCCTCACCTCGGTTGCATTTTTTTGGAATCTGCTAGTCCTGTATTGCAACTACCTTTGCGGGATCTACAGCTTTCCCTTCTTTGGAGACCACATGCCCTAAGAATCTCACCTCTTTTCTCCAAAAATGGTATTTGGAGAACTTTGCCTTAAGCTGATGCGCACGAAGAGTTTTCAATACTTCTCCCAAATGTTGGGAAAGCTCTTCTTCGCTTTTGGAGAAGATCAAAATATCATCAACAAAGAGTACAACAAATTTATTTCGGAATTTCCGATATACCCTACTCATTAGATCTACAAAATAGGCGGGTGCATTTGTCAACCCAAAGGGCATAACTAGCCATTCAAAGAAACCATCCGGAGTCCTAAAAGCATTCTTGTCTACACTGTCCTCATCCACCCTCAACTGATGAAACCACGTGGCCAAGTCTAACTAAGAGAATACCAAGGCCCCGACAAGCTGGTCAAACAAGTCGTTTATCCTCGGAAGTGGGTGCCTATTCTTCTTTGTGAGTTTGTTCAATTCTCTATAGTCCACACACAAACGAAGCGAACCATCCGCCTTAGTTACGAATACAACTGGAGCACCCCATTCAGGTATGCTTCGTCTGATGAATCCTTTCTCAAGTAGCTCCCCTAGTTGCTTACTCAACTCCTTCCTTTCTCTTAGAGCCATATGGTGCACTGGTAATGCAACGGGCTCTGTATTGTCCACCAGATATATGCGAAAATCGATCTTGCGCCTTAGAGGTAAACACCGAACCTCCTCAAAAACATCAGAATAATCTCGGACTACCGGAACAGATTGCAAATCATCTATGGATGCATCAACAGACTCTAGGAAGCTAAGCATAACAGACCCTTTGGGGTCACAAGAAATCTCGAGGGTCCTCCCGTGACAAGTCAAAATCCTAACGACCCTCTTCTCATAATCCAGAATGGCACCATACGCGGTAATCCAATCCATTCCTAGAATCAACCATAGCGCATGAACCCAAGTACATATGCGTCACATTCAAATTCGACGCCTAACACAAATATTCTCAAACCCAGAAAAATCATAGATAAATGAGCCGAACCACCAATGGGGTTTGAAACAACTATGGGATCCACTACCATACTAGTAATTAAGCGTAAGGATTCTACCACAAAACTAGATATAAATGAATGTGAAGCGCCAGAATCAAAAAGTGTTCTAATAGGATGATTTGAAAGAGAAATTAAACCTTCCACATAAATTTTTCTACCTCTTTCAGGAGCACTGGTCGCAAGAGCAAGCGCCTTCCCTCCAGAAGTTCCTGCCCTTTGACCTTGTCCACGTGATTCCTGTTTCTTCAGGAACTCCCTAGAAAAGTGTCCGACTTCTCCACAATTGAAGCATGTGTACTTCCTTCTGTTACTGTCTTTGATCAAGTGACCCTCTTTCCCACAACTGTGACACTTCCTCTTCTCCTTGCCCTTGTCATCCTTTCCTCCTTTCTTTTGTTGTTGTTGTTGTTGCCCCTTCTTGGGCCACACCTTCTTATTTTGCGTTGTTTCCTCGGCTTTAACCTCCTTATTTTCCCCTTTCTCTTCCTCATACATCAAGGCCATATCAACAAGTCTTTCAATGATGGCTCCCATTGGGATATGGGACATG
This sequence comes from Allium sativum, assembly GCA_030737875.1. NCBI lineage: Eukaryota > Viridiplantae > Streptophyta > Magnoliopsida > Asparagales > Amaryllidaceae > Allium > Allium sativum. The sequence goes on from CM060913.1 coordinate 684,512,008, forward strand.
GCTAACCCATGAAGGGGTACGTTTAGCCCCTTAACAAACCGTAAAGCCTTCTTATGCAGCGTGTCTACTAGTTCCAGTCCAAATCTTGCCAGCTGGTTAAATTTGCTCACATACTCTTTAACCAACAAATTCCCTTGTTTGAGTGTTAAGTACCTTTCCATATGCATACTCTTCTCAGCTTGGGAATGGAATTTCATCCCAAACCTCTTCCTAAAGTCATCCCAAGTTTCCACTGGAAGGCCTGCTTGGGTTACCTCCCACCAAAATGAAGCTTCATTCTTGAAAAGCCAAGCAACTAACTGAATCTTTCTTCGATCCTTTAGTTCAAAGATTAAAAACAAGTCCTCGGTCTCCTTGAGTCAGTTCCTTGCCTTCACAAATGTCTCAGTTCCATGGAATGGCTTCGCTCCCATAGCATGGAAATCTTTGCATATCTTTGAGAAGTTGTCTGCACGCGGAGGAGGAGGAGGAGCAATAGGTGCAGCTGGGGAAGAAACATTTCCTTGGCCCACGGTAGGCGTCGTAGCCTCCAGATACCTATGGAACCAACCCGGTATCGTAACGCTCTCTAGAATGTTGGGTTCCCGAAGCATGCTGAAAAGAAAAGGAAAGAAATTCAGACAAGGGATCGAAAGATATTACTTACGTTTTTTGGGGGAATATTTTTCAAAATAGACTTTTCTTTCTGAAAATGCTTTCTTTTAAAACCTTTTTGAAAATAATTTTCAAAAACTTTATCCAATCTGGTAACCTTCAGCTCTGATACCAAGTGTGACACCGCACGTCCGTTAATGTCACTCACAAAGGGAATGCATTAAGTTCCGTGAAACGTTATAGTAAACAGAATAGAAATATTACAAGAAGACATATTACATAACAACGGAATAAAAAAATTATTTATCATAAGATAACGTGGTATAAAAACATCATATGTCTGAAATACAAAAGCCCATTAAAAGCTACTGTCTGGTACTTCAAAAATATCAGAGTACATAAAAGAAATAAAATTCCACAAAAAAAAATATAGCCATAGCAACAAGGATAGGAGCTTGAGCCATACTTCTCAGGAGCTCCAGCAAAAGTAAGCAGAATCACGATCAAATTTGAGTGTTCCTACCCTGAGAACCTGTGGGGGAAACGAAAGAAAGAAGGAGAAACAAAAAGGGTCATACATAAAGTCTGGTGAGTCTAGTTACTTTTAGCAAGTAAATATATAAAAGTAGCATGACAGGCATATAAAGTGGATAAGAGAGAATACTACATAAAAGATAGGTGTGACAAGGTAGACAGGATAAGGTGTATACACTTACCTAATAATTATTTTTCACCATTACTAGTATATCCAGAATGAGATGATCCCTTCCACTATAAGGTGGTAGACTTAGGCATATGTCCAAGTGTACCCTAACTACTACCCTAATCGATCAACTCCCTGATCCGCGTAGATACTGTGCCGGCACCACCGTAGGATGCATCACGTCCTAAAGTGGCAACCCTCCGCTGATACGCATAACCCCATATCTACATGTGTCATGGTCATCTTATCCCCTTCTGCCCGACTCATGCACGCACATGGCCTGGTCGGTTTGCGCCCCCCCACACCGTCCTCCACGTTTGGATCTCTTCCAATCAGTCCAGTAAGCGTGCCCCTTCTCCGGCCTTGTTCGGAGTACAAGTTTTGATACCTTCTCCGGGTTATTAGATGAAACGGGTCCAACACAATATGATATAAGCTCTCCCCTTTGTCTTGTATCCCCCACTAGGTTTTGCATTTGATTATGTATACCACTAGGTGTCTTTAATTACATATCTTTATTCTTTCCATTGGTTATGTATACCACTAGGTGTCTTTAATTACATAACCTTATCAGGTTAAATTTGTCGGCCTATATGTAAATATTACCCACCCCATCAGATTTTCTTAACCCACCCAATATCCAACCAATTTTACTTAACCTTAACTTTAGTTCATAATCATACAATCGTTATGGATTAGATTAGGTTAAGTAGTCCAATTTATTACCATGGATTTATGGTTTATAATTGGCTAGACCTCCCACATTAGGCCTACAACTTGTGGGTGCTGGATATGTCGGTCGGGCCCGGGCATACTTCTTCTACAAGTTGGGCCTAACCTCATGTCTTAGTCTGATTCGTATTTGCGCACTTAGACTTCTCACATTAGTTTCAACACTAGTGGTTGCTGGATACGTCAGTCGGGTCCGGGCAGACTTCCACCACTAATGCAACCTAACCTCGTGTCATAAGTGCAATTACAATTTCTATTGTAATCTTAGACATTTCATTATTATCCCAATTCTCACCTATTTCTTTATAGGTGATTATACCCCTTTTTCCCCATTTTGAATTATATGTCCAACTCATATAAGCATTATTAAAATTATGCCAATTCTAACCTTTTTCCCTCGTTCCCTAACTAGTGCATTCACATAATTCGCAGCATGCCTAGGCTAGATAATAGCCTAGTCATAAGAAATAAAAAAGGAAAAGTGATGGGAATATGACAAAGGTGATTGTTCTGGCATAAACATAAACTAGCATGGTGATAAGGTGGACATATAAGCATAAATCTGATGAACTTGTGGTAGTTAACTAATTCTAACATAACTATGATGTCATAATAAGATCTAAATTAAAAATTTAGATATCTAACTGGCTCAGATGTAATATGGTAAGCACAAGGTGATAAACTAGATCTGGTTAATAATTTAGAAGACTACATAATTCAGATCCAACAGTTAAAAAATAGATCTAACACAAACAAGATCAAGATCCACATCACAGAATGTCATAGAAGTTACACTAGATCTGATAAGATAAAGATTGACATCCAAATCCTAACCAATTCAGAATGTCATATGTTCACAATTTACAATGGTTCCAGTATAATATAGGGACATGAAAAAATCCGAACTATAGTCATATCATGTTTACTTTTAAATATTTGAATCTAAAAGAAACTTAGAACTCATAGAGTTTTGATTAGAAAATAGAAATAGAATGGACCTTGAATCTCTAACTAATTTGCCTAAGTTGATAGTTGTAGAAGATAACGGATCCAGTTCAGTTCAGACACCAGCAACATTTGGCCTCTATTGAATTCCAGTGAAGAAAACAAGAGAAATGGACCCGTATGTATAGCTGCCAACCTCCAGAAACTGATTGCCCTGTCAGCCCTAGGGGTGTCAACACCTTGTAGGGGGGTCGACTCCGGTGTCGACGCAGCCCCCGGGGGTCGACCCCGGTGTCGACGCCGCCCCCGGGGGGTCGACCCCGGTGTTGACGCCCCCGGAGGGTCGACCCCCTAGAGCGGGAAATTTACCGCCTTACAAAATTTTGATTTTTGAATGATTTTGGTTAAGGTTCTGACTCATATATGACTCATATGTATATATATATAATTCTTCTGCCCTCATAATTTCTTCATACGGTGTCCATTTCATGCAAACCAAATGTCTATCTTAACCAGAATTTCGAGACGGGTGCAATGGCGTAGTCTGTTTCCCTTAATTACGAATATTACATTAATTATTATTTAATTTATCCTCTTTTAATATTGTTAAAATTATGGGGTGTTACATATCCTTGGTAACGGATACTTGTTCTTCTTAGTCACCTTGTTCAGTTCACGATAGTCCACACACAATCTTAACGAGCCATCTGCCTCGGTTGCAAACACAACCGGTGCAACCCATTTGGAAACACTTCTCCGAATGAATCCCTTCCTTAGAAGGTCAGGAACTTGCACTTCCAACTCTCGTTGTTCCTTAGGCGCTATCCGCCTAAGAGGCATAACGATTGGTCTAACAACCTTGACCAAATCGATCCTAAACAAAATCTCTCGATGCGGCGGCAACCCTTTGACCTCGTCAAATACATCCTTATACTCATTAGAGATCAGCACAGATGACAAGTCTTCTTGTGGAATCACAAGCGAATATAGATAGCTAACGAAGACACCCTCTTCGCGCTTACACTTTAACAACACCTTTCGCCCTTCCATATCCCCGACTCTCACCTCTAGCTTCTCGCAATTCATCCTTGCAACATACCTCTTGAGCCAATCCATGCCAAGGACGATCCCAAACCTAGAGAAGTTAAGAACAAAGCAATCACGCACAAAAGAGAAACTATGACTCGACAACACTAGAACACGACACAACATGTACAAACTGGACGAACCCCAACTAGATTAGTCATGATCAATGGTCTATCACAAATTTCGGGTTCCAAACCTAAGTGAAACATAAGCTCATTGCAAATGAATGAATGCAATGCTTCAGTATCAAACAAAACTTGAACCGAAACACCGTGAACATAAAGTGTACCTTGCACCATGACACCCTTTCCCTTCTCCACTGCAATAGGAGCCCTCGAAGATGATGGTACTGCCCCTAAAGCATAATCCTTAACCACTTGCTTCCTTTTGGATGATTCAGGACAATCTTTCTTCTCATGTCATGGCTTCCCACACTTGAAGCACTTATTCTTAGCTTTAGGATTCTTGCATTCACTAGAAAAATGGCCCTTCTGCCAACAAGCAAGTCATTTCTCCCTTCTGCTTCTTTTGGCCATCCTTTCCTTTCTGTTGTTGTTTATTCGTTTTCTTATTATTACCACCCTGTTGTGGCTTCTGTTCCTCCTTAGTTGCAACAATAGACATCTTCTTAGGGAACAGACTTTCATGTCTCAAAGCCTTCTTGACGATCTTCTCAAAGCTATCATTGAGGTGATCCACAAGCTGATCCCCAAGATATTCATCCAATCCCAAGACAAACTTCTCGTTCTTTTGATAAGGAGTATCCACATATGAACGAGCATACTTCGACAAAGCCTCGAAGTTAGAAATATCGTCAAGAATTGAGCAACCATTCTACTTAAGCTCCACGAATCTCTTAAACAGAATAGAGTTCTACACGGTGGAGATAAATTTTGCTTTAAACATAGCTTGGAACAACTCCCATGAAATATCCTCTTCAGGGATCTCAAGTGTGATAGAGTTCCACCAGTCCATTGCTCTGCCCACTAGCTTCATTGATGCAAGCTTCCTCTTTGTTACATCATCAATGCCCATGTCCTTGAAAATCGTAACACAAGTATCCATCCACCTCTGGAATTCTTCAACTGGTTCAGTGCCTTTGAACTATTTTTCTCCTATGAAGAAAAGTCTTTGCATAGCTTTGCAAATTCTACAATTCTAGACACTTGGACTCCAACGTCAACCGTAGCTGCCACTTGAGCGGGGTTCCTTCAAAGGCAATCTTCAATCATAGCTTCAAACATGGCCGGGTAGTCTTGTGCCCCGCCATTACCCCCTCCAGTATTAGCTTCCCTAGCAGCGTGTCTTGATGGTCATCTACTCATTCTAAATCTGCAATTTAGAATACTTAGCCACTTCCAAGAAAAACTATTAAAGAATAGAACCGCTACTGCTATATATGATAATATATATATATATAGTAAGCATCCAACTGAAATCTACAAGTACGTCTCTCATACGTGATTACTTCATTGAACTTTGGCCAAAATCATTAACCAGAGCTCTGATACCAAATTCGACGACCGCCCACAACCCCTGCACTATACAAGAGGAATAATGCGCTGAAAGGTGTGCCAGGAAGCTATGGACGATCATCAAGGTATGGTAGATAAACAAAACCGGTCGTAAACTCATAGCACAAGGATAAAATATAATAGAACATATGCAACAGGTAGTGATAGTGAAGTAGAAAACACTTAACTTTCTTGACAACTAGAAAGTATTTTCCATACACATGGATAACAACAATAGTGTTTGTACAATTTGCCTCACTACAACACTCAAAGAAATAGCAAACAGCGTAAACAAATAATAGATAGTAATAAAACTGGCATGTGAGCCTCCTGCTCGCTATCGATTAGCATCGTCGTCCTCACTAAAGCAATACCTACCACCTGTTACTTAGTCTTCCCATCCACAATCGGATGAACAGTCCAAGGTAATAAGAGGAAACATAAAACCTTGAGTCAAACATCAGTCTTAGTGAGCGATAAAACAGCTAACAAACTTCATTAACAAAGTATATGAGAATGGGTAAATAGTCAACTAATCTACCCAGCTCCATAGAGGAACTCTCAATTTCCTTCCTCATTACATGACAGTGATAGCCTTTACAATCCGTACACCCAAAGGAATAACAATTCAGTCATGGCAATTAAAGCATCCATTCATATATGGCAAAGCAACTCAATCATGATCACAACATGCATTCAAACGTCCATGACTGACTTTGGCTATCACCGCCAACCTTGCTTTGGTAACTTCGTTATCGTATGACTGGCTAACAGTTTGCCGTCAATTGTCAAGGACCACACACGATGCCCTGGTTCTAGCAAAACCCACATGCTATACTCAACGCGTGTCTAGGCCATACACGACGCCCAAGGTACTCGACCTACAATTGGTCTTCAATTGTACCTCTGCTTTGAGTCCACTAGAACCTATGACAATGATAATTCCTCGGCCTTCGTCTCTCTATTTATTATCAATTACGACTATTAATTAGCTCAGAACACTTTGGAGTTATCACTTCACACGAACTAAATACATCCTTGAGTTGTCTCCCCATTTGTTGCATACAACGAACAACAAACACTTTTCAACATTTCCGAACTTCCCAATTGAATTCACTTTGAAGTCACATCATCATCGGAAATGTCCGACCAGAAATAGTTTCCAAGAAATGGCTGATCAGAATAGGCCGACCCACTTTGGTCCGACCCAACTTCTTCTGACTAGGCCGACCCACTTATGGCCGATCCACTTTTCCTGACTAGGCCGACCCACTTATGGCCGATCCACTTTTTCTTATTAGGCTAACCCAATTATGGCCGATCCACTTTTTCTGATTAGGCCGACCCACTTATGGTCGATCCAATTTTTCTGACTAGGCCGACCCACTTATGGTCGATCCACTTTTTCTGACTATGCCGACCCACTTATGCCCGATTCACTTTTTCTGACTAGGCCGGCCCACTTATGGCCGTTCCACTTTTTCTGGCTAGGCCGGCCTACTTATGGCCGATCCAAAACCTGCATATTGCAATTCAACTCTGATTTCGACCAAAACTTCACCAAACGATAAATCCGACGAAACTAACTCATCCAATTCATCCAAAATGGATTATAAACACATTATGAAGTCAACAATATCATCTATATGACAATTCTGTCAAAGATAATGTCAAGTTCCCCATAATCACCACAAATATGCATATTAATAAAAACCTTTCATCTAACTTGTACATTCATAAGAAATATCATAGAAATTACCTATCTAAACTTACTAAATCAGATTCTAGGGTGGTCTGTATGAAAATGAACTTACCAATGCATAAATCATGGTAAAAAACTTGAATTTGATGAAGAACATAATCTACTACCCATACACTTCATTGAACCCATGTGAGAGATGTAAATCAATCACCGATTCTCCAATACAAGCTAAAATGATAGAATTATGAATTCGGACAGCGAGCAATTCGAACCAAACTCCTCGATCTGATGAATTCACCTTTGAAATGATGTAAATCTAGCCTCCAATGGTGTAGATCTATGATTTCGCTCCTTAGATTTGGATTTTTAATGGTGGAAAGGTGTTAGAGGAATAAGGAGATCAATGCCTTCAAATGATAGAATAGGAAAGTAATTTTTTTCCCTCCACTCTCACCTCCTATTTATAGGATTCCATAAGCCCACTAATGGGCCTTCCCAAATCAACCCATTAAGCTCCCAAAACCTGAACGACCAACTGAAAAACCCTAAAACAACGATTCCTCCCAAACCGCTGAGCCAAATCTTTAATGTAACCACTCTACGGAAAGGTAATCATCAATTCCTTTTCAATGGCATAGGTCTCAACCTCTGATTCTTCACGAGTAAAAAGTTATTCCCTATACAAGACTAACAGTGGCAAAATGGTCACAAAAAAAGTTGGTAAAATTTATGGACATGTCCCACATCTCCATAAGCAACATATTAAAAGATGAGAATGATCCAATCCTCAGGGAATAAAATAAAAATAATTTACGATCTTCCGATACATAAAATGTGGGTTGTTACATAAGACATCAAAAATATCTCACAACAGAGTGATGACATAATACTATAGAATATATATGAACAGAAGTAGAATGAATATACATAAAAGACTAATAGAAGAAGAAACTGACAAATGAATATCAGTACATAATAGTCTGAATGCATCAACTCTAAAATACACATAGTTATTAATAAATATCTACTACAACTGCCTTCAATATGAATAATATATGTCATGTAAAAAATATAACAAGTATATAAAATGTCAATGTCATGCCTACGAAATTTCTTATTATGCTCTCTCAAAAGCATATCCTGAAAGCACCAAACTCTCGAACTACTCAATCGTGTATCTGAAAGTTTTCATAGCATAAGAAGACAAGGAGAAAACGCGGATCAGACATAAAGCCTAGTGTGAGGAGAACTATCTAAAGATACTATATTAAGAATACATACAAATAAATAAGAATAATCAAACCGCAGCTGGCTCTCTCTACAAAGGTAGAACTAGGGGAAATCCGGACTTCCTGTTAGAAAATATAGTAAATCCGTCTTAGCATTATGGGATCATACCATAAGAGGCTCTTCTCCTATAACAAAAAATCAACACGATATATCCCATTGCATTACACTACCCCAAACTACTAATAACATAGTAGTAATTTACCCTGATCAACCTATGATCCCAAAAATGACACTATTTCTAACATCGGTAATATATGCCCTAATGCGTATGGACACTACTATAAGACCATATGGTCATTTCTATAAGGCCGAAATGGTATGTCATGATGCATATAGTCACTACAATAAGACCAAATCATAAATGATTCATAACTTGATAGCTCATGTCCCATCCCACTGTCATCAAAGTCGTGGGTAGCTTGTTACCGAGCAACTATACTTCTCAGCTCATTGGCACCAAAATCATGTATGATTCGCTACTAAGAAAATCCATACCTCAACCCACTATCATAAATATTGTATATGACTCGTGATTAAGAGAATCCATATCTCAACCTGCTATCATAAAAATTATAGATGATACGCTACTAAGCAACTCAATGTCTTAGCCTGTTATCGTCAGACTTATATAAGATTGCCATGCATAATTCCATTCGCTACGGCTATAAATCCACTTAACTATTCTAGAAATAATCCTATACAACTTTTGTTTGCATTCCAATCAAACACATGACCTCCATGTCATAATACTTTTTCGGTGTAATCTCCCTATCTAATTAAAAATCCGCGGTTTGAGAATACGTCAGGGTAGGTCCCATATGGTCTCAAAAAAATAAAGTACTTCAAAATCTACCAATTTTTCCCATATTGTAACCCTTTAGAAATGAAGAACAAGGGTACAAACTCTACCTCAATCTGACTTCATGTGCAAAAGTTATTGTGTTTTCAATTTTCAACTGAACTAATCGATTAGGGGTGACAAATAGTATGTTAAACTTCTGAGTCAGATTTCTTAACCTTATCCAGATGTCTAATCCATCCTGTCAGTAGCCTGACCTAGTGTTTGGGTCATTTGCTGAACTTGGCTAAGCACCTAGATACTGAATTCAGATGTTTGGCAACCTAGAAGCGGCTCAAATGGACTTCCAAGCTTTAAACGACCATAATTTTTAATCTATAATTCAAGATGACTTGCTATTTGTTCTATTGCGATTATGATGGAATTATCTACAATCTAGATTCCTAAGATCATGAATGTGAACAAGTTTTGAAATGGAAGCCTCCTTAAACACATTTGATATACGACTCTGTGTAATCGAGATACGTCATCGTGATAACATTTTAGCCATTTCCAAACACAATTCTCAACATAGTAACCTGATGACACACCACCAAACCATATTAATTGTTAAGTGAGATCATACCATAAACGAGTTCACTGTAGAGATGAATCCCAGTGATCATGACTTGATAAATCGCTCTCAAACTCAAAATGACCCAAAATTGGTCGTTTAAACCTTAGTATCTTTAATGCATGGAGTGTATTAGTAAAATAAATCTTTCAAACACTTCTAAAGAAAATTAACGCCCTTATTATATATCATTAGAGAAAAGATGAGTTGATTTTTTTATTACTCACTGGAATGATCTTTAGGAAATTGACCGGTTTCGTTACCAAACACATATACACTTAACCATTCCCATTTTGGACTCATCAAAGCAACTACTTAATCCAATAGACTCTCATTTAATTTAGCACATATAAGGATCGATATGGATGCATGAAATTCCCGGAGTGAACTTGCAATCAAAATAATCTACATAATCAAACTATTATGGAAAAATCACAATTGTAGGCTAATTTGGAGAAAGTATTACGTGATTACCCATGTTTCAGAAATAATAACAAATAAAGGCCTGTTTTGTTCGGGGAGGGATATTGGCGCGTTTTGGAAACTCGCCTGTGTTCGAGTTCTGAAAACTCGCCTGTGTATTTTGGTTCATTTCCAAACTTTATATGTACTCACTAGTCTTCTCATAATTCGAAACATACTCAACCACATCTTCTCAGCTCCATATATTTTCAAAATGACTTTTCAAACAATGGTGGAGCAAGAGGTTAACTCGTACCCAGTTTGCTGCCACTGTGGAGATATGGCTGAAGTTGTCGTATCTGATGATGGTGAAAACATTGGTCGGTAAAGTCTTCTTTGTTCCAATTATCCCCACGGATGCAATTTTTCAGAATGGATTGACGAACCGCTTTGTCCTAGGGGCATAACATATGCAAATGAGTTGGAGCAAGAAATTAGACGTCTCAAAAAACTCTTAGAGGACTTGCAGTTTAACTGTAACCACTAGTGTTTCTATTATCCATCGTTGTTGTAGGTTTCTATAGTTTAGTGTGAGTTATTCTAGTATCCGTAGTCGTTGTAAATTTATGAAGTTTTGTTTGAATTATTGTTTATGTGTTTGTAGGACTTGGAAGATTAATACGAAGTAGTACTGTATGTTTGTGTTTTTATAATAATTTATTTTATGTTTTTTAAGTTTGAATTAAAGCTTTGTATGTTTGCGGGTTCACACACTAAACATTATGGCATAAAGATGAATTGACAACTAACTGCCACAAATTAAAGTTGGTCAGTCTGTTTATGTACAGCACAATCTACCATAAATCAGGTGATTTGACTTCGGATATGATATTGAGTACACTTGATGCTTTGTTAGAAACAGTCTTCCAAGCAAATCAGTCTGCTTATGTACCTTGATGCTTTGAAAGAAACAGTCTTCCAAGCAAATCCGTCTGTTTATGTACACTTGATGATTTGAAAGAAACAACCTTCCAAGCAACCAAAATTAACACTCTGGAATATGATATTGAGTTATCGGTCAACTGGCCTGCTGATTCTTCGACGAGAGCCGTAGCACTTTTAGAAGATGCAGATGTACAAGTAATGTTTTCTGCTGTTAAGAAATCGATTAAGTTGTTTGTTGGAAAAACAGCAAAAGAAATCGTGGAAGATGTCGTGAAAGAAATAATCACATCCCCTATAGTGAGTAGCGGTTTAGGTTATTTCACAGAAATGTTGCAAACTCATGATCCATCACTCATCTATAGTTCTCCTTTGTATACCAATCCGTATTTTCCACCAAATCTAGACGAGCAGTGGCAACAACAATGACAACACGAACAACAAATTGATCAGTCAGAACTGTTAGATATAAACCAATGGTGTGTGTTACACATCAATTTAGTTTTATAACTAGTCATTGAAATGTAAGATTTAACTGAAATGCATTTATTAACAGACTAACTGTAGAACCCGAAGAAGATTGGGGTGCAGGTCCTTCACAACATGCCAAACATATTGATAGCAAGGCGGTTTCCACGGCAACTGTTGATGATACATGCTGGACCGAAGTCAACAATGAACCACTGAACTATGACTTTCCAAACATAGTGGATCCCGAAGAAGATGGTGATGAGGTTCAGATGAAAGTACCCATGGACGATGATATCTGCACGATGCAAATGATGGCCAGATCCATAGTGGCTAATCTAGAGTTTTCTGGCGAAAAATTCTCGGTTGCCTGCATACAAAATGGTTTTGCTAGTGGGAAGGTATTCCAAAGAAAGGAACAGTTTCTCCACCAACATACAGAATGGTCTATTCTGCATGGTGTTTCATATAAACCAATCAAGTCGAATAAAACGATATACACTACTGTATGTAATGTTGATGATACTTGTCCGTGGCGGCTATAGTGTCAAAAAAATCACAAACTCGGTGGTGGGAAATCAGAAAGTTGCCTCGGGAACATAATTGTGCCAACCTTCTGATTAATTCCAACCACAAGCAAGCCACTTCTGGGTTTCTTGTATCAAAAATCATGTCTTTTCTGAAGGCCAATTTGGATATCTCAGCCGGGATGGTGCAAGTGCTTGTCGACGAGTAACTCTTCATCAAAATCAGTTACATAAAAGCTTAGTGAACGTTGAATAAAGCATCGGAAAAAAAATATGGTGACGGTCGAATCGTATTCTTATTTGCCTCAGTATTTTACAGAAATAAAAAGAAGCAATCCAGGTTCAGTAGGACATATAGTACATGATGATGTTGGGGTATTTGAGCGTGCTTTTTGGGCATTTGGTTCTTCCATTATAGGTTTTGTACGCTACCATCCAGTGCTCTCTATTGACGGGACATATTTGTACGGTAAGTGCAGAGGAATAATGCTAGTTACTATCGCGGTAGATGCGGACAACTGCCTTTTCCCATTAGCTTATGGGGTGGTCAAATCCGAATCATATGATAGTTGGGCCTGGTTCTTTTCATGCATGCATGAGCTCATTTATAGTGTACGAAATCGACGCATTACATTTATATCTGACAAAATAAAAGGGATACCAAGTGCTTTGCAGGATAGATGGCAAGAACCTCACAAACATAGGTTCTGTGCAAGGCATCTGAAAGAAAATTTTCAAGTTGGAGGTCATCGAGACAAGCGACTTGTAGGCTTGTTTTATGTTGCTGCATATGCTTTAGAAGTGGTTAAATACGCTAAACTTAGAGAAGAAATCAAGGCAACTAAGCCGGAGGTGCATAACTGGGTTGAACGAAGCTTAGGGAATTGCAAAGAGAACTGGGCTCTTTGCAGAGATGATGGTGGTCGCTTCCATATTATGACGACTAACGCATCTGAAAGTTTTAATGGCGTATTATAAGGCGCTAGATGCTTGCCTATAAAGGCATTGGTTGCAAGAACGTTCTTTCGATCAGTTGAATATTTCTATAAGAGGCTGGAAAAAGGGGAGGGTCTGATTACAAAACTTACTCCAAAATGGGAAGCTAAAATTGAAGCTCATCCTATTGAAGCAAGGCGTTGTAGGCTTGTTCGATTTGGTCGATATAAATGGCAAGTGATTCACTGTTACGGAGATGAATTTGATGTTGAGATTGACGGTTCTCATGTCACCTGTACATGTAGAATCCGACTTCTGCAGAAGATACCATGTGCTCCTGTGATGGCGGCTTGTTCAGCACAAGATTTTGGTAGTAATAGAGCACATCACGATTTTTCTTTTGAATGGTACTCCATCCAAAGTTATAGAGCTACATATGACTTAGATTTTAATGCTATACGCAATAAGAGATACTGGGACCCATACAACGGTCCACAAATATTGGCTTCGCCTGTCATAAGACTAGCCGGACGACCAAAATCAACGAGGTTCAAAAATGTTATGGAGAAGCATCAAACACCTAAAATGAATAGGTGCAGCAAATGTGGATCGTAGGGCCATAATAGAAAGCGGTGTAATTCAATAGCCTAAAATGGAGATGTATGTTTGTTGATGCGATGTAAATGTTTTGCATTTCGTGTATCCGTATTTCTTATGTTTCGAACTTACTTGTCCTTAATCTGTAACAACCCGGAAATGCGAGCCAATTTAAAAATTTTATTTTGGCAATTTTAATAAAGTTTGAACATTTGAAATGAATTATTTTAAATAATATCGACGAGAAATCTAATTGGAATAGAATTAGAACGTATATATATATTTGAATCATCGTTAAAATATAAATAATTATATATATAATTATAAAAGGAATTGAAAATGGCGCGGTAGTTCGATAATTCGATTTCAAATTTCAATTGAATGTACCAGGTGCAAAATAAACCGGATTTTATTGAAACCAAAAATAATAGAATCTAATTGAGAATATCTTTCCAACGAATCCGAAAAATCAAAATTTCATAACGGGAATCAAAAGATATATCCAGTTGAAAATTCAGAATAGTCGCTATGGAATTCTGGCCCTTAAAAATGGAAATTTTGCAAACGACCACGGGTTTCGACGCAATCACTTTTGTTGGATCCGCAAAGTCAAATTATTGTTAGCTTTCAAATTTCATAATTTTTTGAATCAATATGTGAGCGTGGCAAAGGAAAACGAGTTTGACCAGTTTTAGTTGATTTTAATCAATAAGAAATTGGCCATTTTCAAAAGGTCTCAGAATTAGACGAAATTATTTTTGTTAGGACCGTATCGTCAATACAAAGCTAGAAAATATTTTTCGGTAATTTTTAGAGACTGTATGTGGCCCCGGTAATTTGAAATGTGCGTTTAAATTGGATATATAAAGATTTATATTTTAAATTCAACAGAATCTGATCACAATGGTCAAATTGGCCTACGATACATATCCCATTGTGTTCGGAATGGGGGTATTACCCTAGAGACGACATTTGGTGGGTTCGATTTTGATTTCGAAATAAAAAGTTACCTTTTTGAAATTAAAAAATAATAAATATATATAATATCTCCCTTACCCTGTATCCTCTCTCCCGCTTTTCACTTTACAGATCGATTAAAAAAAAGAAAAAAACCCGAACCCCGTTGACCGCTTGATCTGGTCGTCCCTCCTTCTGAATGCGCCGCCGCAACTGGCAGCAAGCCACCACCCCACCTCCGTTCGCTCCTCGGCCTTCCTCGAAAACCCCAAGCCCCAAATCCCATCGCGCGAGCCCCAATCCCCCCAGCATCACCCAAATCCGAGCCGCCCTTCTTGGCGTGGACGCGTGGCACAGCGGCGCACCTCGTTAAGCGATCCGATCCTGGTCCGCTGCCTTGAAGCTCGTGCAGCGTGGGGCCCTAAGTTCGAACGACGGTAACGATGGTCCAGTTGACATCCAGATGAAGATACAGTGAGCATTCCTTAATTTTTTTTTATAACAGTGTTTTTTTTTCTTATTTAAGTTTTTATAAATATTTAACAAGAGTTAAAAATCAGTTTTTATAAATATTTAACATTAGTTAAATATCAGTTTTTATAAATATTTAACATAAGTTATAAATCAGTTTTTATAAATAATATTAACATTGGTTTTAAATTAGTTTTTAGTATAAAAATAAGCATTGATTTTTAATTTAAATACAGTTTTAAATTTAAATATGTCTTTAAATTTAAATATACACTATGGTTGTTTGAAAAATATAGAAAGGACATGGTTTTGAATATAAGAAAGATTATATTTTTATATACAGAAAGATTAGATTTTTGTAAACGAAAAGATTGGTTTTTTATATATATGATGAAGACAAAAATTCGATTTATATATATATGAAGTGGAAATAGAAATATGATTTTTATGTACATGTAGCGTTATTAAAAATGTGATTTTTATATGAACAGCATGAAAAGGATGTGTTGGAATTTCGAACAAATTCAAACCGTTCAGAAAGAAAGAATGGAGGAGTGGAACCCTCGGTGAGAACTTCTCACTTTTAATTTTATTTCTAGTTGAAATATATACTAGGATGCAGACGGTGTTTAGTAGCACCTGACACCCGTCGTCCACAGACCATGGACGGCTTATATGCTTGTTTGTTTGATTTTGATGTGTAGTTGATTGTGTGATGTGATGTGAAAGGAAATAAAATATTTATATAGTTAAAAATATTTTATAGTTGAAAATAGAATTTTTAACGTGTATTTAAAATAAATTAATATAAACAAATCAAACGATTTGTTTATACACACACATTTGACTGATATTGATTGGGACGATAAATTTTACACATCGCCCAACTGCACATATAAAATCTGTGTTTGATTGTTTGAGACCCCACATGGGTATTGGGATGATATATGACATGCACTAATCCCAATAATTAGTTGTATGTCGATCGATTGATTGACAGACTGTTATAAGCGTTGAATATTTATATTTGATGCTTATACAGTGTAAAATGCACCTTGGATGATGGTTGATTATTTGTCGTTGTTGATATATACATGCGTTGTATGGAAGTCCATAGAAATAAAATCTATGGTAATTGATTGGGCCTCATTCCAGTTTTGAAATAGAATATTTGAAGAGAACTATTTGAATAAAATATTTGAAAATAGAAATATATGAAGCCGCGTTGATTAGATTGACGCCATTTTGACGTGAACGATATTTATATCGATTTTATTCATTTTATAAGGAATATCGAAAGTGATTTCAAAATCTGATATTTTGAAAAGAATTGGAATTCGAATTGAAATTGAATAGAAATGAATTCAAATTGAAATTGAATAGAATTGAGTAGAAATGAATTCGAATTGAAATTAAATAGAAATGAATTCGAATTTAAATTGAATTGAATTGAAAACGAACTAAAATTGAATTAAAAATCGATTTGAATTGAAATCAATTTGAAATGAATTTATAAGGAAAAATTCAATTTTGATTTGAATTTGAAATGAAGTTGAAATCGTTTTGAAAACGAATTTAAAATGATTTATAAAATACGTTTTCAAAGGAAATCGACGAAGTATATATTATATCTATTTTATATATAATATAATGGCCTGAATAGAACGCGCCGCGCCGCGGTAGTTCGTGAATTTCGACCATTGACTTCGAACGGATATTGCGGGAGATCAGACCGTAGGATTCTCCTAAAACTGGAACCATTGGGTTCGTATCAAAAAGAGCTTTCTAATGAATATTAGATATTTGAAATCTAACGGTTGGATTTGGAATAATGTCCAAATCAAAGTTGGAAAAGGTCGCTGTAAGTACAGTTCGATGGCCGTTGATGGAAATCGACTGTACGGGCCTTGATAAAATTATTAAAAATATCAATAATTTGTGTAAAATCATAAGAAATGATTTGTGAAGAATTGGGATGAAAAAACTCCATATTTGAAAGGATAAAAATAGATTTTTATCGAAATGAACTAATTTTGAATTAGAATAATAATTTATTTATTTTTAAATAAATAAATTGGATTTGAAATTGTTTTAAAAGAAACCAGAATTTCCAATAATTGAATTGGAATGGATTTGAATCGAAATCATCTTCGGAATGGTTCGATGTTGGATTTCGTGATTATACAGATGTTGTTATGGAAATTCGAAAGATATATATATATATATTGTTATTTCCAATACGATATTTGTTGGTCGTAGAAATTGATATTGAATATAAGCCGATATATTTTCTATTCAGAGCCTTGTATTTAATATCAAGTGTGATTTGGATTTGTCGTGAATGGTGTCTTCATTAACACTGTTCTTTAGCCCAATTGAGAAAAAGATTAAATCTTTTTATTTAGATTTAATGAAGTGTACCAATTAAATAATATTTAATTGGAATTGAATTGGTATTGATTTTTGGGTTTATCGTGAACAGTGTTTTAAATAACACTTGTTCTTTAACCTGATAATTAATGGAATGTGATTTTGGCTTTATCGTGAACCGTGTTTTAAATGACACTGATTCTTTAACCCAGTTAAAGATTAAAATTAAGTGGAGTTTTAATGAATCTTTAATTAGATTGAAAAGATCGAGAATGGAGTATCACTAGTTTTACTCCAGGCGATAGTTAGATCTTTAATTAGATTTGAACGTGAAATAGTAATTGAATTTACCGATAACATCGTGGTGTTAGATATGAAGTATTACCAGTTTTACTTCATGGGATGAATAGGTTGGGATTGGGAAATAAATGATTACTTCGGTGTGGTTCGCTAATCCCGTCTAGTTTCGATTGATATTCAAAGAAGACTAAAGAATAAATTTAAAGAATTTATCTTTGATAAAATTAATGGGAACCTTTCCCAAAGTATAAGAATATTTGAATAAAAGAATATTCTGAATTGGAATTAGGCGTATGTCGTGTTTGTGTAACACTTGTTTATTATATACGCGAGTTATTCAGAAAGACCGGGTCTATCCCATTCTGAATAACTGATTCGACGTGGTGTCGAGGATGAAGACGGTGGTCGAAGATCGGAGGTCTTCACGTCGTTTGGGTGATTACTGATGATCTTGATTGGGCTGTACACCCAAGAGGAGGGAATCAGTTAGTTATCGTCCAGACGTACTTGGAGATCGATGGATATGCGGGGTACTAGGTGCCTCCGGTTTCGTTCAGACCCAGAACGGACTTGTAAATGGACTGTGTGTCTAACATTGGATTTTAGTCTGTGTGATTGATTTCTATTAAATATATATCTGTTTGGTGGCGGAGAATTTATTCTCTTGCTTAACGCTCTTCTCTGAGACGTACGAGCTCAGGGGTTATATATCGATGGATATCAATCGCATGGAGTGAATTTCCTATGTGGCATGCCTAAGTGGAAAATGATCAAGGCTTTTGTTAAAAAGCAGAGTCTTGTGGTGGATGATCAAAGTAAGGCCTGTGTGGCATAGTTTTGTGTAACGTTGATTCGCGAGCCTCACACCCCGGTAGTGGACCAGAAATGGGAGAGGACTTCAGGGAGGGCTGACGAGTTTGACTTATGTGGTTGTTGCTGTTGCGAGGCGCCTCGGATATATCGGTTGATCCGGGACCGATGGAGTCATTGGACTCATTGACACCCCAAAGGGTGGGGAAACGCAGTGTTCAGGCATTTTAATCCATATCGGTGGACCGGCCCTGATGATCCAAGGGCCCACCTGAGTCTGCGTCCTGAGACCCGGGCTAGAGCGTCTCAAATCGGTAGAGGACTATCTTTTGCCTCGGTTCACAGATGGAAATCCAACTTCCAAATACGTGACATTTGCGGTTTTGATTGTAGAACCTAGTATGGCGACATGATATATGGTACACATGCCGTCTATGATTGATATTTATGATTGAAATTGTTTTAACACTATACACTTATAGTAATAATAAAACATGAAATTTAGCGTATCAAGCATTCTTTGGCTATTATAAGGTAAAACCCTATCCTTCGGCTTGTGTTGCATTGTGTGATGGGACATGGGTCTTATAATAGCTTCATTGTTCTTTATTTAGCATTGCGTTGTTGTTTTATGCACTGGTATTCTTGGGAGGAAACCCGTTCCGTGTTATACGGCGTGGTCCTTTGATTTACCTAACTTTAAAATAAAGATTGATAACTGTTTTAGTTCTCACACCAGTCCCATGACTGACCTGGAGTTTATTGTTTTAACCTAAACTCTGGGTGCCCTTATTTTGACACGGGCAGCTAGTAGTTTTGGTTTTGCAGATTTATATTCACAGGATCCTGGTTTACAGCTCGAATGATATCCGGAAAGCTTTGTATTCGTATATCTCCTTCAGTTGTGTATTGTATTATTTTCTGCTGCTATGTAATTTATTGTAATCTCTGATATTTTCGAATGTATTTTATTCATTCATACTCTGTATATTCTTGTATTCTGATGGAATTGTTGTAATATACAATGAAATGTTCTTCCGTCTGCGTTCTAATTTGTCGTGTTCTCAAACAATCAGGCGTTTCGTACGGTCTTAGTCGGTTTAGCGACTGATTCGGATCGAGCGAAATTCCCGGTCGATACATAATCGGACTATGTATCTCTCTTATATTTGAATATTAGAATTTGGTATTTGTTTTATGTTGTTTGGTTAAGCTATATATAATATTTAAATGTCGTTGTAGTTGATAGTTTAACGTTTATAACTTCGTTCAAATATATAGGAATCATTATACAATGGGTTTAATTGAAACACAAAACGTTCGAATCTATAGAACTATATTTTAGTAATGGAACAGAAAAATTGGAATTTCATATTATAGATATTGAGTTATGTCGAAATCAAATTTCAAGAAAGTCGCTGTGGAATTTAAAACCACAGTGTACAAGCGATTTTTGAAAACTCGCCTTTGTGCGCATTTTGAAAAGGCGCCTTTGTTAATTCAAAACAGGTCTATTTCTGTAATTACTTTTCAAACAAGTCTGTTTGAGTTCAAACTTTAAAAACAAGGATAACATAGTAAATACCTCAACTATTATATATCCATGTAAACAAGAATATACATAATAAACAACGGCTTGTATTTAAAATAACTTGCATTTAAAAACTATTGTTTGTCTCCTCGAGCCATTCGATGGTAGCTTTTCTGTCCAAAACTTTGCTTTCCTCAAGCTTCCCCACTGTCGCTTGACGTCAACCTCAAACCCACTCTTCCTCCTTAAATTCCTCTTCTGATCCCGATCCCGATCCCTCTCTCTCTCCTGATCCACAATCGCCTCCTAACCTTCCTTATTTCCACAACGTCCCTGTTCCTCCTACCGCAAAGTGGTCCACTCTCTTTGTGGTAAAGCCTAGGAACGCTGGCGTTTTCACTCCCTCATCCTTCACCCTTCAATTTTCCGGTGAGCGACTTCTTCCTGTAGAAAATATTTTACAAGCTAGTGTCAAGGAATGGAGCTATTATTTGGTTGGATATTTTCTTGGTGAATCTTTTTCATACATGGCAGTCGTGAATCAACTCAAGCGAATGTGGAGGCTGTGAGGATCGATCAGGAAAAAAAATCAAACGGTAACATATGTTTCTTCTTTCTCTCTTGTCCCAAAGATAGAAAAAGAATCTTGGATTCATACCCTGTTATGATATCAACAAGCTTTTTATAGTTCAACAATGAGATAAGTCTTTAGGTAACACAGATTGTCGTATTCATAATGTTCTCGTTTCGATTAAGTTACACAACATTCCCCTTTTCACTTAGATGAGATTAGGAATAATTTGACTAGAGTAGGTAAATTTATTTGTATGGACACATCTATAGAAATCTTAGAAAGGCAGAGTAAACTAAATGTATGGTGGAGATATCCCCTATGAACAACCTTCCTGAATCTTTTCCTATCCAACTGATCGATGGATCTGAACAATCAGTGAGAGTCCTTACCTTTGGAATCTTGTTGTTTGTATCATTGCAATGTTTTCGGCCATGGGTATGATAAGTGCACTAATAGAGTTAGATCCATCATAGTATTTTTGATCTGGTAAAATGTGAAGGAAAAGTGATTAGTAAATTTAGAGAGGCTATGTCTGTTGAACAAGGTAGGAATATTGTTTTTCATCCTGTTGTTGAACTAGATAAGAAAAACCGATGGAAGAAAGTTATTAAAAAGAAGTACAAAGTAAGATCCTTTCTAGTTAGGAACATTGGTGATGTGAAAAGACAGTTGTTGAGGAGACCTCCTTTTTTCCAGAGTCTAGTTTGGATGTTGCTAAAGAAAGCTTCTGTAACAACGTAGATTTTCAGAACCAATTTAAAATTTTTATTTTAGTTATTTTAATGGATTTTGAAGATTTAGAATGATTTATTTTAAACAATAATGACTAAAAATTTATTTAAATTAAAATTAGAACTTATAAATTTGTTTTAGTTATAAAACGAGCCTGAAATGGCACGGTAGTTTGAAAATTCAATTTCAAATTTCAAATTTCAAATTTCAAATGAATGCATAGGATTCAAAATAAATCGGATTTAAGTAAAACAAGAAATATTTGAATTTATTTAATAATATCTTTCTAACGAATGTGAAAATTTGAGATTTCACTTTATAAATTAAAAGTTATGTCCAGTTTAAAATTTAAATTAGTCGCTATGGAAATTTTATACATTTTTAATATAATATATAGCCCTTAGAAGTAACCATTTTGCAAATGACCTCCATTTTCGATGAAACCACTTTTGTTGGATCCGGAATGTCAAATTATTACTAGGTACCAATTTTTATAATTTTTGAATTTGATATGTGAGCGTGGTGAATTTTAACGCATTTGGTAATCTCAATTTGAATTTAATCGACTGGAAAATGGCCATTTTTCAAATGGACTCAAAGTTCGAGGAAATTAGTTTTGTTAGGACCATATCATCAAAACAAAGCTAGATATAATTTTTCTGTAAATCTTGGAGTCATTCTGTGACCCCGGTAAATTAAAATGTACATTTGAATTAAATATACATTGATTTATATTTTAAATTTTGATAAAAAAATGACCGAAACAGTCGAATTGCCTTATGATACATATCCCATTGTGTCTGGAATGGGGGTATCTAGCTAGGGGCGACAGTCGTTGGGTTCGATTTGGAGTTCGAATGCAAAGTCTAACTTGAACGAATTAAATAATATAGAATGTATATAAATATAAGGTCAAAACACAAGTCAAACCCTAACTCACTTTTCCCATGGTCAAATTCCTGGAGCCCACTTCCAACAATTAACCAGCAACCAAAATTTTCAGAACTTCCTCCTCCCAAATCTTCTGATCCAAAGAAACCATTCCACGAATCTCCAAAGGGATTTTGTCAAGCTCAAAAAGTTATTGCTGATGGACGGTTACGATCAGATATGGTGGAGCATTGAGCGCGAATTCCAAGCCCAAAGGTGCTGCGTTCGAACCGGGATTGCGGGGAGTAGGAGGCGGCGAGTGGGCCCAGGTCACGGTTGTGGGTGACGCATGAGTAGGCGAAGGAGGTGGGATATTCTGATCCCAGTCTGGTGGTGCGTAAGCGTGGAGAGGTGGAACCCTAATTTTGAGGATTAGGTTCAGTTTTATGGGTGTAGCTGAAACAGGGAAGACGAAATGAAAAAGGGACGGCCGGAAATTTTTGTGATTAAGGTTTAAAAATTACTAAGTTAATTTTATAATTAAAAATATTAATTATGTTTAAATTGCTATATCTTTGCTATAAGGTCTCAGAATTCAGCAAATTCGGGTCCTTTGGAATCCTCTTGTAAAATACTACGGAATGGAATCAATTTGGACAGAAATGGAGCTATCTAGAAATTTTTATAAAATTAAAGGCCTGTTTAATTTTATGAAATCAATTGTTATATAAACGATTTCAAAATCGATCAATGTGAGAACTCCTTCTTACTAAATTATTTTATCCTGTTATTGTATTCATGTATAAAAATATATTGAATTACCAATGTAGATTTTTATCAGTCTTAACTATTATAAATTGTATACGGTGCCTGTTAGCTCACCTCCCTCGCCCACAGACCATGGATGATTTAATTGACTGTATTGTGTTTTGACTGTATTGTGTGTTGATTGTGATGTTCAAAATATTAAAAATAATTTAGTATTATTTAGTGGTAGTCGAAATTAAATTATATATAATTATTTAAAATTTAAATAGTGGAAATTGGTAAATCAGAAAAGTAATTCAAATTGAATTAGAAATGGTTAAATTATTTAACCAATGATTATTTTAATTAGACTATTGTTGTTTGAAAACCACATACGGTTCTGGGGATGGTAATTTATTCACATCTCCCCTGAATTTAATTATATGTCAGTCGATGGGTTGAAAGACTGTGATGACTGTTATTTATTTGTTTTAACACATATAGAGTGGTAGAATGCATCTGGATGATGCGTGGACATTTAATGATTATTTATCATTATTATGAATGCATACAATGTATGGAAATCCATATAAATATGTTTCTATGGTAATTGATTGAGTCTGATTCCAATTCAGAAATAACGAATAGTTTTAAAATAATATATAATATAGTTTTCAAATATTATATAGAATAGTTCTAAAATAATATATAGTATAGTTTTCAAATATTATTCAGTATAGTTTTAAATTAATATTCTGTATAGCTTTAAAATAATATTCAGTGAAGAATCAGGATATGATTTTGATGTCCAATTTTGGATGGACATGAAAATATTGAAATATGAGAAGCTGTGTTGATTAGATATGAGCCATTTTAACATGAACGATATTTATATCGATTTTATTCATTTTTATAATGAATATCGAAAAGGAAATGATTTCAAAATTTGATATTTCGAAAATATTATCATTTAAATATTATAACGATAAGGAGTATTCAATTTTGATTAAAAATTGAAAATGAAGTTAGAATCGTTTTTGAAACGAATTTAAAACGATTTATAAAATACGTTTAAATGGCAATCGATGAAATATATATTATATATATTTAATGGCCTAAATAGAATGCACCGCGCAACGATTGTTCGCGAATTTCGACCATTGACTTTGAATTAACATTACGGGAGATCCGACCTTCGGATTCTCCCAAAAGTGGGACCGTTAGGTTCATATCAAAAAGTGATTTCAATGAAAATAAGAGATTTGTAATCTAAAGGTTGGATTTGGAATAATGTCCAAATCAAATTTGGAAAAGGTCGCTATGGATGCAGTTCGATGGCCGTTATTAGAAACCGACCGTATGGGCCTTGATAAAATCATTTAAAATATTAATAATTTGTTTAAAATCATAATAAATATTTTGGAAAGGATTCGGATGAAAAATTCAACATTTGTAAAGATAAAAATTTATTTTATAAAAATGAACTAGTTATTAACTAATATAATAATCCAATGGTTTTTAAATTAATAAATTGGATTTGAAATGTTTTTAAAATAACCAAAAAAATTTCAATAAATAAATTGGAATGGATTGAAATGGAAATAACTTTGGAATATTTCAATATTGGATTATGCGGTTATACGGATACTGTTATGGGAATTTAGAAGATACAAGTATCGTTATTCCTAATACGATATCCGTTATTTTCAGAATTTGATATTGAATATAAGCTGATATAATTTCTATTCAGAGTCTTATATTTAACATTAAATTGGATTTTGGGTTTTTCGTGAATAATGTCTTCATTAACACTATTCTTAAACCCAGTTGAGAAAAGAATAAATCTTTTAATTAAGATTTAGTGAAGTTTACCAATTAATTAATATTTAACTGGAATTGAATAAAAGAATTGGATTTTTGGGTTTATTATGAACAGTGTTTTAAATAACACTTGTTCTTTAGCCCAACTAACAGTGAGGATATGATCTAGAATTTATAAATCTTTATTAAGATTTAATGGAAACTTCCCAAAGTAAGGTTTTCCAATTTAATAAATAAATTGGAATGGAATTCGATTTGGTAATAATCGAAATGAGCTTATTTGGAGGAAGACAGTTACTATATATGGAATTTAAAAGGCTTTGCCATTATTCCATTTATATTATTAGTTGGATATGGAAATTTATATCAATTATACATATTGATCTGTTTTCCGTGAAGATTCCATTATTAATGGGATGTGATTTTGGGTTTATCGTGAACTGTGTTTTAAATGACATTGGTTCTTTAACCCAGTTAAAGATAGCATTACATGTCTAACATTGTATTTCGAACTGTATTGTTAATCTCTGCTAAATACATATCTGTTTGGTGGCGGAGAATTTATTCTCTGGCTTAACACCCTTCTTTGAGACGTACGAGCTTAGAGGTTATATATTGGCAGAAATCAAAGGTACGGTGTAGATTGTCGATGCGACATGTTTGATTTCCCAAAATTATATTATCATTAATAATGATTTTTGGGAAGATTAAAACTAAGTGGAGTTTTAATGAATCTTAAATTAGACTAAAATGTGAATGTGATAATTTAAAATTATCAAATTTGGGAAATGATCGAGAATGGAGTATCACCAGTTTTGCTCCAAGCGATATTTAAATCATTAATTAGATTTTAACGTGAAATGTTAATTAATTTTTACCGATAACACGGTGGTATTAGATATGGAGTACTACTCGTTTTTCTCCATGGGATGAATAGGTTGGGATTGGGAAATATAACAAACGATTACTCCGGTAAGGTTCGCTAATACCCACTAG
Organism: Allium sativum; assembly: GCA_030737875.1. NCBI lineage: Eukaryota > Viridiplantae > Streptophyta > Magnoliopsida > Asparagales > Amaryllidaceae > Allium > Allium sativum. The sequence continues at coordinate 684,538,037 of CM060913.1, forward strand.
TTTGGAAAACCTTAATTTGTTTTAAATTGTGAAAAGAATATTTGAATAAAAGAATATTCTGAATTGGAATATGGCATATAATGTGTTTTTATAGCACTTGTTTATAAGATCCGCGAGTTATTCGGAAAGACCGGGTTTATACCCATTCTGAATAATTAATACGATGATAAGTCGACGATAAAGACGGTGGGTGAAGACTGCAGATCTTCAAATCATTTGGATGATTACTAATGTCTTGATTGGGATGTACACCTAAGACAAGGTAATAAGTGGTGAATGTCTAGACGTACTTGGAGATCGATCGAATATGCGAGGACCTCTTTCCTGTATTGGATATATGGGATGAGGAACAAGGTGTCTCCGGTTTCGTTCAGACCCAGAATGAACTGGTAAATGGATGCGTGTCAAACAATGGATTTTATTCTAAATTGATTGATTTCTATTAAATATATATTTGTTTGGTGGTGGAGAATTTATTCTCTTGCTTAACACCCTTCTCTGAGACTTACGAGCTTAGAGGTTATATATAGATAGACATCAGTTGCATGGTGTGAATTATCAGTGTGGCATGCTGAGATGCAAATGATCAAGGCTTTTGTTGAAAAGTAGAGCCTTGTGGTTGATGATGAAAGCACAGCTTTAAATAGCATAGCTTTGTGTATTGCGTTAATTCGCGAGCCTCACACCCCAGTATGCATCAGAAACGGGAGAGGACTGCAGGGAGAACATGCGTTTCTTTCTAGCTAGGATTGGTGTCATGGTATGGAGCCCAGACATTTTTACTTATGTGGATGATGGAAAGCGAGGTACCTCGGATATATCGGTCACTATGGGGTCGATGGATGATATGGTCGACATACTGACCAGACTTATGCCCCATAGGGTAGGGAAACACATTGTTCAAGAATAACCAATCCACAAATGTAAGATTGGACCGGCCCTGAAGAACCAAGGTGTAGTTGCGGCTGTATCCTGAGACATGGTAGGCTAGATTGTCTCGAATTCGGTAAGAACGATCCCTTGCCTAGGTTCATGATGGAAATCCAACTTCCAATACAACATTATGCGGTTTTGATTGTAGAACCAGTATGGCAACATGATATATGGTACCAATGCTGTCTATGATTGATACATTTATATTTGAAGTTGTTTTCGACACTATACACTTACCATAGTATCAAATGATTTGTTTTAAAACGTACCAAGAATTATTTGGCTATTATAAGGTAAAACTCTATCCTCCGGCTTGCGTTGCATTGTGTGATGGGACCTGAGTCTTATAATAGCTTCATTTTTATTCAAAAAGCATTGCGCTGTTTGTTACATGCATTGGTATTCTAGGGAGAACACTCGTTCTGTGTTATATGGCGTGGTCCCTTGATTTTCTTTATTTTCAAAGTAAAGTTTTAAATAACTATTTTAGCTCTTACACCAGTCACATGACTGACCTGGAGTTTATTGTTTTAACCTAAACTCTAGGTGCCCCTATTTTCCACACGGGCAGCTAGTAGTTTTGGTTTTGCAGATTTATTTTTATAGGATCCTGGTTTACAGCTGGAGCTATATTCGAAAAGCTCTGTATCCGTGTATTTCTTTCTATTGTGTTATGTATTATTTTTCTGTTGCTTTATAATTTGAATCTCTAATATTTATCAAATGTATATTATTTATTCATACTCTGTTATATTCTTGTACTCTGATGTAATTGTTGTAATAAGTAATGAAATGTTCCTCTATTTGTGTTCTGATTTGTTGTGTTCTCAACTTAATCCGGGCCTTCCTTTATGGGGAAGTTTGGGTCGTTTTAGCTTCAATGCTAATTTGAGCGAGCCTAATATTTGTGATAATGTTAACAGAGGTAAGGAAAAATTAATGAGAACACCAGTAACACACAATCTAGTGTATGTAGAAACTAAGACATAGGCACCTCTAACATGTTTGTTGCACTAGAAAAGTCTCTAGATAGCATAAGTGAACTGTTTGGAAATCTGGTGGTTGGAAATAGTTTTGAGGCACTCAATGTGCTAGTTAATACAAGTGATTCATAGGATGGTTCTCCTGAACCTGAGGAAGTTGAGCTTAGTCTGATTGTAGACCTATTATGGTAGTGAAGGGCCCCATTTTATTCTTTGTTGAACCTCAAAAGGAGAATTTGGTCGAGAGTGACTACATCGATATGTTAAAAAGAACGAGTATTAGAGATAAAGAAAAAAAGATTCAGGTGGGATGTATGGAAAATGTATCGAAATCTAAAATTATGAGTGTTAAATCCTTGGATAAACAATCTGTAGCAAGTGAAGAATGGTTCATGCACAAATATGATTTTATGCAACTTTTGATTGATGATGTTTTTGAGAAAGCTTTGCTTACTGGTGAAACTGTCTTTGTTCGGGCCTGAATCTGGTTTGCTCCTACTCCTCAGGCCAGTAGCTTCAGTTAACCAAGAACTTTCAATTTCAAGCCTGGGTTTCTGAACAGTGCTAGCCCTATCCAAAAACTCTCCAAATCTATTGAGAAATCTGCTATAAAATGTAGTACAGATGCATGCTCCCGTGTACATGCTACTTCAATGTCTACTTCAGCAAATAAAGACAGGCAAGCCCTTGCAAGACTTCCCTTATGCTCATTTATTGCCTCCTACAGCATTCAAGCCACCTTTAACCATCAAGGAAACTGTTCAGGTTACCACTAACTCCCCTCTGTCCAATGAGTCCGAATTGCCAAATACTAGGAGTAGGATCAGGTGACTACATATCAACAATGGATAACGATGTAAGTTAGGGCTTTCTGGCTATGCGGATTATTTGTTGGGCACCAAGTCAAGTCTTTGTAATATTTTATGATGTAACGAGTGGTTTGTAATAGTGTATTTTATAAATGTGTGGTGGCTACTTGCCATGTTGTGGCTTAGTTAATTTCACCACATTGTGCTGGACTTTGTCTCAGCTCCTCTCTCTACATGGAGATTCTTTATTTGTAGTAGATGCACACAGTGTGCATCTTTGTTTTGCAGTTCTTGTTATTTAAATATATAATAAAAGTGTTGTGGGGTACTATAAAAACTGGTCGGCCTTGCAAAAAAAAGAGTATACTCGATAATCATATCTACAATTCAATATTTGTTTCAACTATCTCTTTACTCCAAATGCACATATAGTATACCAGATCGTGCACATATACGCACATGCACATTCAAATGTGAAAAGCAAAAATTATGAGATTAAATATTGCCTCTACTTACTAATTTCTCAAATAAGAGTAAATTATTTCTTTTTATCATTTTATAAATACTAATTAAGACTCATCGCTTCTCTAATCATTTTGATGATGTGTTTAGAATTCTGAAATCCCTTAACTAATTTACTGACCTTTTTTACTAATCAATTTAAATTGATTAACTAGTTAGCGCATATGACATTCACATCATTACACCACATAATTAACTCTAAATCAAATAATAATATCCCAAGCAATCACCCAATTAGCCTAAATCAATATTATGGTTTACTGTCTTCAAAACATAGTAATAAGGTTTTAAATAATTAATTAGTTAAGGGGAACATGTTTATAGATGAATTAAAGTTTAAGCCTTAGCATAGAAATCTCTAACTCGCTTTAAATGACTCAACAACTATCAATAATCAACATATGAAGATTTAACATTTAAATATATGGAGAATTATCTCGCTAATCAGTTTTTCCCCAAACGAAGCTCTGAAATCCGAAATTCAAAATCCAAAACCCAATAACTTGCTCTCTTAAAATTGAGATATCCCGCTAAATTCTGATTGAAGCTATTTTATTTGCAATTTTGTAAAGAACCCCATGAGAATAAATATGGTGATTTTTGTATTATTTTAGGGAATTTATTTGGAGGGTATAGGGCTTGAGGATAAAAAGAGGATAAGTAGTGACTAGGGAAGACATTAGAGGAGAGGAAGAAGAAATGAATGCAAAATGAATAAGTGAATGAGAATTATGAAAGGGTTAGATATTTTTCAGTTATATAGCTAAGTTCAAAAATCTCTCCATCAAGCACTATTCATTATCAAAAATTCCAAACTTCAAACATATCGTACCTTATAATCGAAAGAACTCCACCGCCATTTCGAGCTCAATGGAGAAGTTTTGTGACTTAATTGCATCATATGCAAAAAGTAGCTTTTTGGATCGATTTATGAATCAACTACATGCTACTAGTTAAAAATCTACCTATTGAGATATATCAATGTTTATATTCAGAAAAGTTCCCTCTTTGTTCCAGACTCAATGAAAGTGATCTTAAGTCTTAATTCGGCCATATGCAAAGTAAGTATAAGAATCAAGAGGCATACCACTACTTAACGATGAAATATGTAAATAAATTATTTTAATATTTGATTATAAAATTATTAGCTGTTACAATTATCCTCTCTTTTAGAACCATAAATGCATGCTAAAATCTCGCATCTCTTGAAAAGGCCCGATTCTTTTACGTCAAGTTAGCTAATAGTGTTCTACCTTCGAGAAGTCCTTTACAAAGCATCCGTAATAACCAATTGATCCTTGGAAGCTCCACACATGTAACACCCCAGGTCCGTTAATGTCACTCACTAAGGGAATGTATTAAGTTCCGTGAAGCGTTATAGGTAAATAAGAACATAATAGCACATGATAGACATGTAAAATAGCAGCGGAATTAAAAACTTTAAAAAAACTTTATTTAAATCAAAACACCACGGTCCCAAATACTGAGTTTACATCATAAGTAACTAATTACATTAATAATATGTCTTGCTAAAAATATCTGAGTACAAAAGCACAAAACCATATTTCCCTGTGAAGCCATAAGAGAGTTGACCAGAAGTCAAAGCGACACATCTATATCCAAAATCCAAGCTAAGCTGAAAGAATCCAAATCAACCTAAGCACTTCCACCCTGAGAACCTGGGGGGAATGGAAGAGAGAGAAGAGGAAACAAAAAGGGTCAGACGTAAATTATGGCGAGTCCAGTTAATTTTAAATATAAATAAATAAAGTATTATGGCTGATATATAAAACTGGAAGAACAAGATAACAGTAACAATAACAAGTGTGAACTGAGCAAGATAAGATGAACATGATATATTGCACTTCTTAAATACATTTCTCTGCACTGCGCAGATACTAGTATATCAGAAATAGAATGATTCCTACTAATAATGTTCCATTACATTTTCTTGATTATTAGGTTATTTGTGTTAATAGCACTCAAGACATATACGCGCATCGTACCCATTTACTTTCCCATGGATTCACCTAATACAATATATGTAGCTATCTCTCAATATTTAGATACACCCCATGGTACCCTATTCGCACGGTCTCCACTGTAATGATTGCGGTCCCTCATCCTACACCGGAGTGATGTACAGATCTCTATACAAAATGTTACGTTCCGCATATGTCTATCATTACTATGCTATGTAAGCGTATGGACTACCACCATCGATCGAATCAGATTCCTTACCGGAATAATACCTTCTAGCCTACGATACACCAACCAGAGCAGATATGCATGTACCACGTATGGACTGTAATTTTTGCACGATGCCTCGATCGCACGTCCTCTAAAGTGCATCGAGTTCAGCGGCAGGGTGATACAAGAAATACAGAACACGGTCGGGAGCTTTTCCATATCTGTACAGGCCCATATTTAAAGAGCCTCTATACACATATACCTAGGGTCTGTTTTCTTGGTGGCTATGGCTCCACTTTGTCCACTCCCTCAACTAGAAAAGACTACAAGTGCTAAGCGACCACCCCTAATAACAATCAATCTAAACATCCATGTGGCGTCTACCCTCAACCCCGTACCTCGATAGTGAAAGGTGAAATGGTATCTTGGGTTTAGCTCTAGTCTTTCGCATCCCACTGGCTGTCGATGACGGATATCCGATGGTCTACTATCCTTGATGGTCATGACCCTCTCTACCTCCTCGTGAGGAAACCGTCGAGTCACCCTAGTGTCACCTCGTCACAGCATTCTGACTGCATAGTTACATCGGCAGTCAAGGCCAACCCACCTAGTAGTTACGCGCAGACCCAACCTCTGCGAGCACAGCCTATGACATCTGTCACCGCACAGAGGACTACTTGGAGCACCTTACGTACTTCAAGAAGCCGCGTGTTTCCCCTTCCCATTCCTTTGGAGCCGTCATAACAATAAGATGAATGTGAGCTCCACTCGTGTCTTATAACAACTTGATGATTTACCCCGTCGGGTTATTCACCCTCAAACATACGGACTGGTCCAAGTGCCTTTCTTTAATATATTGTTAGACCCTATGTCTAAACATTCTTTTATGTGCTTGCCTTACCTCACCAGGTTCCATTTAACTTGGCTATTTCCTGTTCATATTGAATTCCTATTCCAGTTTACCAAGTTTCTCTTGCTTATTAATTTCAATCATATAACTTAGTCCATTTAAGTTTATTAATAAGCCCACAACATGTTATTCTCTTGATTGCGGCCCAAGGTCTATGATCTACAATCTATTTTATATTCTTGCTTGGCTACATCATTACAACAACATGTTCTCCTTAATACGTTATTAAATATATCCCAACTCATATGTTTCCTAATTAACACGTCACTTACCGTTTATGATTAAATATAACTTATTTATTTTACATGTTTTCCTCATTCCTTCTCATTTAATCATAAATTCAATTTACACCGTCACTACAACTTATCGTTGTTTACTTAGCAGATTATTACGCATATCAAATTCTATCATTTCTACAAGTTATGCTTATCCTACAAGGGTGTCTTTAATTACATAACTTTATTATATTTTCCACCGATTATGTATACCACTAGGTGTCTTTAATTACATAACCTTATTGGGTTAAGTTCGTGGGCCTATATGTAAATATTACCCACCCCCTCTATTTTACTTAACCTACCCACTACCCATCCAATTTTAATTAACCCTAACTTAAGTTCAAAATCAAACAATCCTTATGGATTAAATTAGGTTAAGTAGTCCAATTCATTACCATGTCCAATTATGGTTATAATGGGCTAGACCTCCCACATTAGACCTACAACGTGTGGATGCTGGATATGTCGGTCAGGTCCGGGCAGTCTTATCCCACATTTGGGTCTAACCTCGTGTCTTAGCCCGAATCGTATTTGCACACTTAGACTTCTCACATTATGTTCAACATTAGTGGCTACTGGATATGCCAGTCGGGTCCGGGCAGACTTCCACCACTAATGCAACCTAACCTCGTGTCATAAGTGCAATTACAATTCCTAACTGTAATTACTAGACATTCTATTTTTATACAAATCTACCTATGTCATTATAGGTGATTATTTCTCTTTTTCCCCATATTTAATTATATGTCCAATTCATTATTCAAATTATAGACTTTTATGCCTCTTTTCAATTCATCTTTAATTATGCACCATACGCTCCTTCTTCCTATGACATAAATCAGGGCATGTATATATATATATATATATATATATATATGTATGTATGTATGTATGTATGTATGTATGTATGTATGTATGTATGTATGTATTATGCACAAACCCAAACCCACATATTTTCCAATTTATGCCTAAAATTCATATTCACATATGTTCCCATTTATGTCCCAAATCAATATTTAGACATGTCTGATTTTATACCCAGTTCCATATATACATTTACTCCAATGCGTGCCTAAATTCATATTATCCAACAAGACATATGCACCCAAACCTATATTCGTAAATTTCCGAATTTATGCCTAAATTTAGACCATATTTTCCAATATCAATTATGCCTGAAATTATATCTTTCCCCATTATTCCCAATTTCGCACGTTCGCATTTTTCAGCGTTAGGCCTAGGCTCGAAGGTAGCCCGACTATTTAGAAATAAAAGGGAAGAAGAGGGAGAGAAGAGAATCAGAACAAGAGTAATAACGAATCAATAACACAGCGATAGAATCAGGCATAAAAACTGAATGGAATATTATGACAAGATTAGACTTGGTGATAACATAAACATATAAGAACAGACCAGAAAAATATGTCATAATAGAACTGATTAAGCACCAATTCAAGATCCAATTTTTATATACATATCGTGATTACTATTTAAGTATTCAAATCTAAAAATAACATGAACTCATAGTGAATAGATCTAAGGAAATGGATCCAAATTACTGTGAAGAACATGTTGAATAAGTTGTTGTAGTCATCGCTGAATTTGTTGTAGCATTCGTTGAATTTGTATAATGTTTGCTGAATTAGGTTTGGAGTAGATTAGTCCATTCAATCTTCATTGCAGCGGAGCTTCGCCATCACCATTGTTTTTAGATGAATAAAACCTAGGTTTAGGGTCCTTTATATAGCCTTAGGATCAATGGATCTTACTTAGAAAGGTGTCCAGATACAAACAAAGTATTTCGCCTAGATCTGCCAGGGGTGGATCGACCCTCGTTTGAGTGGGTCGACCTATGGGTCGACCCCCCTTTGGGTATGTTGACCTATGGGTCGACCCCCCTTTGAGTAGGTCGACCTATGGGTCGACCCCCTTTGAGTGGGTAGACCCACTTGGGCGGGAAATTTGCCGCCTTCCCAAATTTGTATTTTGATCCGAATTTTGAATTTCTGGACCCATTTTTGAAATTATGAACCTAATATATATATATATACTAGGTGTCTATCTTAAGTAGAATTTCGAGACGGATGCAAGAGCAGTCCGTTTTACTTAATTCTGAATATTAAATTAAGTTTTCCTTAATTCATTGTTAATAGTGTATTTCACACTAATTATTCTTTAATTCACCATCTTTAGTGTCGTTAAAATTTCGGGCTGTTACATTCTCCCCTACTCAAAGGATTTCGTCCCCTAAATCTCTATGTTAAGAAGAATGTATGTCTTAACATCCAACAATCATACATCCATCTAGCAATCATAGGTATCCATTATCCTTAAGGAATTTCTAATGCTTTTATGAACATACACAATAGTGTGTGTATATGTCCGTAAACTAATGCCAAAGATCAAGCGGTCTACTGATTCAATTGACCTCCTTAATGCAATGTATGTTTGTGCCATGCAACCAAAATGTATGCAAATCATCCTAATCCATGTAAGTTCTATTTGTGTGCACAATCACCCATCCAAATGCAACAGCAATGTAATGATAATCCATAAAAATTTAAAATGTACATACGTCAATATGCAATATGTACGTGATTGAGCCGATCTAGTGCCTATTGTGTGTATATGCATCCACGAGAAATCACTAGGAATCACTTGCATCCATCAAACATAACATGTCTCAAACACATGGTTACGTTCATTAGTTTTCTATCTAAAGACGCAATCGATAGGATATATTCAAACGATAGATACAATTATTAATTCGAAGCTTGGAAAAAGTAGTTAAGGACATATTCTCGAAAAGGAAAGGATATGAAGTGCCAATCTTTTCTTCAGCCTCCCAAGTAGCATCCACGCGGCCCTTTCCCCATTGAACTCTTACTAGCTTCACTTCTTTGTTGCACAATTTCTTAACCTTCGATCCAATTATGCAAGTCAGAACTCGTCCTATCATTGCTTCCTTCTATACTGCCACTTCCTCTCGCAAGTTTGGCTTCACTAGCTTGAAATCTTTTCATTTTATCACCTCTTAAATGAATAGTCGTCTTAGAATGACGGGCTTCCTCAAGGACTATCTTCAATAGGTTTCACATCCCGGTATGACTCACCTATCAAACCTCTTCTCAAGTAGCTCCCCTACTTGCTTATCAATCTCCCTGTTTTCTTTTAGGAGTCACATGTCGCAAATCATCGATAGATATATCAAGAGGTTCTAGGAGACTAAGCATGACAGACCGTTTTGGGGTCATAAGAAATCTCTAGAGTCTTTCTATGGCAAGTGAGAAGTCTAACGACCCTCCTCTCACAATCTAGAATGGATCCATATATAGTTAACGCATCCATCCTAGAATCAAACCGTATCTTATGAAATCAAGATCATATGCGTCGCAATCAAACTCGACACCTAACATAGAGATTCTCAAACCCCGACAAATCATCGATAAATGAGTCTTACCTCCACTGGGGTTTGAGGTAATAACGGGATACAAAACCATACTAGTATCTAGGTGCAAAGACTCAACTAAAGGATCAGATATAAAAGAATGCGAAGCGTCAGGAAAAGTATCCTAATAGGATGATCAGAAATAGAAATCAATCATTTGATGGAAACTTTCTTACCCCTATCCTGTCCACCATCTATGAGAACATTAGCTTTCTCCCTAGAAGTTCCTGCCTTCTGGGCTTGTCCTTGTCTCTTTGGGCCACTCCTTAATAAGGTGTCCCGCCTTACCAAAGTGGTAACAACGCCTTTCCTCTTTCTACAATCCTTTTTCAAATGACCAACCATTCCGGAATTATGGTATTTCATCTTTTCTTCTTTGGGTTATGCTCCTTAGCCCCAACTGCCTTATTCTCCTTTTTACCATCCTTGTGCAACATGCTAACAAATCTCTTGAAAGATGCCTCCATCGCACGGAAATCCTTACGAAGCTTGAGAGAAAATAGGTCGTAGGTGAAACCACTATAGATAAAGATGGAGGTTGGGCACTTCTTTTGCATTCGACATGTACCATAGTTTTAACATGCCTACAGAACCATACCAAAATAGGGATACCCTTTCGGGAAGAAACGGTTCCCTAAACAAAAGGAAAAGGAATGAAGTAGACAATCGAGAGATATTTCTGGCTTTGGGAAATATGCTTTTCAGAAGCAGATTTTTAATTTTAAAATACTTTGTTTTTGAGACCTTTTTGAAAACCATTTTCAAAATACTTTATCCGATCTTATAACCATATGCTCTTATACCAAATGTAACACCCCACATCTGTTAATGTCACTTACTAAGGGAATGCATTAAGTTCATTGAAGCGTTATAGGTAAATAAGAACATAATAGCACAAGATAGACATGTAAAATAGCAGCGGAATTAAAAACTTTTAAAAAACTTTATTTAAATCAAAACATCATGGTCCCAAATACTGAGTTTATATCATAAGTAACTAATTACATTAATAATCTTTCTTGCCAAAAATATTAGAGTACAAAAGCATAAAACCATATTTACCTATGAAGACATAAGAGAGTTGACCAAAAGTCAAATCGACACATCTATATCCAAAATCCAAGCTGAGCTGAGAACCTTGGGGAAGGGGAAACGGAAGAGAGAGAAGAGGAAACAAAAAGGGTCAGACATAAAGTCTGGTGAGCCCAGTTACTTTTAAATATAAATAAATAAAAGTATCATGGCAGGTATATTAAACTGGAAGAACAAGGTAACAGTAACAATAACAAGTGTGAACTGAGCAAGATAAGGAAAACAAGATATATTGCACTTCTTAAATACATTTTTCTGCACCGCCAAGATACTAGTATATCAGAAATAGAATGATCCCTACTAACACCATTCCATTACATTTTCTTGATTATTAGGTTACTTGAGTTAATAGCACTCAAGACTTATATACGCATCGTACCCATTTTGAAAGAACCCGTAACTTCCCCGTAAAGGAAAGCACGAATACTTTGAGAACAATACACAAAAGGACGCATACGGAAGAACATTTCATTGTTATTACAACAATTCCATCAGATACAAGAATATACAGAGTATAAATGAATAAATTACATTTGATAAATATCAGAGATTACAATAAATTACATAGCAGCGGAAAAATATACAAAATACAACTAGAAGTGATACACGGATACAGAGCTTTCCAAGCATCGTTCCAGCTGTAAATCAGGACCCTGTGGATATAAATCTGCAAAACCAAAACTACTAGCTGCCCGTGCGGAAAATAGGGGCACCCAGAGTTTAGGTTAAAACAATAAACTCCAGGTCAGTCATGTGACTGGTGTGAGAACTAAAACAGTTATTTAAAACTTTACTTTAGAGATAGTAATTCAAGGGACCACGCCGTATAACACGGAACGGGTTTCCTCCCAAGAATACTAGTGCATATAACAAAACAGCGCAATGCTTTTTGGAAAAATGAAGCTATTATAAGACCCAGGTCCCATCACACAATGCAACGCAAGCCGGAGGATAGGGTTTTCCCTTATAATAGCCAAACATGCTTGGTACGTTTAAAACAAATCATTTGATACTATAATAAGTGTATAGTGTCAAAACAGTTTCAATCATAAATATCAATCATAGACGGCATGGGTACCATATATCATGTCGCCATACTAGTTCTACAATTAAAACCGCAATACACGTATTGGAAATTGGATTTCCGTCATGAGCCGAGGCAAGGGGCAAGCTCCTCTCCGCGTTCGAGACACACTAGCAATGCCTCAGGACCCCACTCTGATCCTTTGGAACCTCCAAGGCCGGTCCTCTCTTACTTTTGAGGATTAATTATTCCTGAACACACGTTTCCCGGTCCTTACAGACCTATATCCGAGGCGCCTCATATCCAACAACCACACAGGTGAAAAGTATATAAATGTCAGGGCTGGTAGGTCACTGACACCACCCTAGCTAGAAAGAAACGTCGTGCACTCCTTGGGTCCGTATCCCGTTTTTGACTCATACCGAGGTGTGAGGCTCGCGAATTCACGTTATACACAAAGCTACGCCACACAGGCCGTGCTTTGATCATCCACCACAAGACTTTGCTTTTCAACAGAAGCCTTGATCAATTGCCACTTACGCGTGCCACATTGGCAATTCACTCCATGCGACTGATGTCCATCGATATACAACCTCTGAGCTCGTACGTCTCAGAGAAGGGCGTTAAGCAAGAGAATAAATTCTCCGCCGCCAAACAGATGTATATTTAATAGAGATCAATCAACACAGAATAAAATCCAATGTCAGACACACAATCCATTTACAAGTTCGTTCTGGGTCTGAACGAAACCGGAGGCACTTTCCTCGCATATCCATCCATCTCCAAGTACGTCTGGACGATCACCAACTGATTCCCTCATCCTGGGTGTACAGCCCAATCAAGATCATCAGTAATCACCCAAACGATGTGAAGACTTCCGGTCTTCAACCACCGTCTTCATCTTCGACATCTCGTCGAATCGGTTATTCAGAATGGGTATAAACCCGGCCTTTCTGAATAACCCACGTATATAATAAACGAATGTTACACAAACACAACAAACGCCTCATTCCAATTCAGAATATTCTTTTATTCACAAAATCACATTCTTAGGGAAAGATTCCCATTAATTTTATCCAAGATAAATTCTTCTAAATTTATTCTTTAATCCTCCTTTGGATATCATTTCAAACCATTTTACGGTTTTCCAAACTAGTCGGGATTAGCGAACCACACCGAAGTAATTATTTATTTTATTTCCCAATCCCAACCTATATATCCCATGGAGAAAACTGGTAATACTCCACATCTAACACCACGGTGTTATTGGTAAAATTAATTACCATTTCACGTTCAAATCTAATTACAGATTTAACTACCGCTTTGGAGCAAAACTGGTGATACTCCATTCTCGATCACCTTTCAAATTTGATAATTAAAATTATCAATTCACATTTTTAATCTAATTAAAGATTCATTAAAACTCCACTTAGTTTTAATCTTCTCAAAAATCAATATTCTGCCTTTAACTGGGTTAAAGAACCAATGTCATCAAAACACGATTCACGACAAACCAAATCACATTTAATATTAAATACAAGGCTCTGAATAGAAAATATATCGGTTTATATTCAATATCAGATTCTGAAACCAACAAATATCGTATTGGAAATAACGATATACAATATCTTTCAAATCCCCATAACAATATTTGTATAGTCACGAAATCCAACATCGAAATATCCCGAAGATAATTTCGATTCAACTCCAGTCCAATTCACGTATTGGAAATATCGATTATTTTCAAAATCACTTTCAAATTCAATTTATTTATTTCAAAAATAAATTGAATTTAATTCTAGTTCAAAACTAGTTCATTTCGATAAAATCTATTTTTATCATCTAACGTGGAATTTTCCAGCCCAATTCTTTCCAATTCACATATTATGATTTTACACAAATTATTAATATTTTTAATAATTTTATCAAGGCCCGTACAGTCGATTTCCATCAACGGCCATCGAACTGCACTTACAGCGACCTTTTTCAAATTTGATTTGGACATAATTCCAAATCCAACCGTTAGATTTCAAATTTCTAATATTCATTGGAAAGCTCTTTTCGATACGAACCCAACGGTTCCGGTTTTAGGAGAATCCGACGGTCGGATCTCCCGCAACGTCCGTTTGAAATATATGGTCGAAATTCACGAACTGCCGCGGCGCGGCGCGTTCTATTCAGGCCATTATATTATATATATAATATATATAATATATATTTCGTCGATTTCTATTTAAAACGAATTTTATAAATCGTTTTAAATTCGTTTCTAAAACAATTCAACTTCTATATTCAATTCAAATCAAAATTAAATTCTTCTTTATAAATCCGTTTTAAAATTCATTTCTATTCAATTCGAATTTCAATTCAATTTGAATTCATTCCAATTCGCTTTTAATTCAATTTGAATTCGTTTTCAATTCATTTCGAAATCGTTTTCAATTCAGTTCATTTCGAAATCGTTTTCAATTCAATTCATTTCGAAATCGTTTTCAATTCAATTCATTTCGAAATCGTTTTCAATACAATTCATTTCGAAATCGCTTTCAATTCAATTCATTTCGAAATCGTTTTCAATTCAATTCATTTCGAAATCGTTTTCAATTCAATTCATTTCGAAATCGTTTTCAATTCAATTCATTTCGAAATCGTTTTCAATTCAATTCATTTCGAAATCGTTTTCAATTCAATTCATTTCGAAATCGTTTTCTATTCAATTCATTTCGAAATCGTTTTCAATTCAATTCATTTTCAAATTCGTTTCAATTCAAATTGATTTCAATTTAATTTCGATTCGAATTCCATTAAATTTCAGTTCGTTTTCAATTTCAATTTAAATCAATTTGAATTCATTTCTATTTTATTCGAATTCAAATTCGCTTCCCATTCAATTCGAATTTTAATCTAATTCAATTTGAATTTCATTTCAAAGTATTTAATTTTGAAATCACTTTTCAATATTCATTATACAACGAATAAAATCGATATAAATATCGTTCGCGTCAAAATAACGCATCTCTAATCAACACGGCTTTATATTTCAATAATTCGTTATTCTATTCAACAAATGAATATTTGTTCTATTCAACACATGAATCTATATTTCTTTCAACACACGACTAATCTCAACACATGAGTACTGTCAACACCTCACTATTTTTGTTATGTAAAATATTTTATAAAACTATGGTATCTATCGTTTGATTTTAATCAGACTCCTAGTGAGAAGTAGTTCTAATTTTTAAATATGATAAAGATGTAATTTTTATTATTTAAAATATTTTACTCAACACACGAATATTTTCAACACATGAACATCGTCAACACATGACTATTTTTATATTCAACACATGAATTTTCTTTTCTAATATTCATTATTTTCCCGATTGGAATGAGGCCCAATCAATCACCATATAACGTTAATTATATGGATTCCATACAACACATGTATATAATAGCATTGAAAAATAATCAATCATCAACCAAAGTGCACTACACTGTATAAGCATCAAATATAGATATCTGACGCTTATAACAGCCTGTCAATCAATCGATCAACATATTTAATCAATCAGGATGAGTGAACTTCAAATTTCATCCCAACACCCGTGTGGGGTTTCAAACAATCAAACACAGATTTTATTTGTGTAGTTGGGCGATGTGTAAAATTTATCATCCCAATCAATATCCTTCAAATAGGTGTACATAAACAAACCGTCCGGTTTGTAAATGAATATTTTATTTTATTCACTTCCACGTTAAAAATTATATTTTTAACGATAAAATATTCTATTTCAACACGTGAATTTCTATTCAGTTCATTTACACAATAAAAATGATATTTTTATTTTTCTAACATATTTTAGAAAATTTCGGCGGCATAACGGCACGATACTAGAAACGGGACGAGGCCTAGCCTTATCCCCGGTCTAGTGAAGGCCCACGCCATTCACACATCAATCAAATCAATCTCAAT
Source organism: Allium sativum (assembly GCA_030737875.1). Classification (NCBI taxonomy): domain Eukaryota; kingdom Viridiplantae; phylum Streptophyta; class Magnoliopsida; order Asparagales; family Amaryllidaceae; genus Allium; species Allium sativum. Next base: position 684,554,202 of record CM060913.1, read on the forward strand.
TCACCAAACAATTCAATTTAAACCAAATAGACTAACCAACTACACAACCAAACAATTTAACAAACAAGCCATCCATGGTCTGTGGATGACGGGTGTCGGGTGCTACTAAGCACCGTCTGCATCCTAGTTTATATATATATATATATATATATATATATATATATATATATATATATCTAGAAAAAGAGATTTTGAGTGAGAAGTTCTCACCAATAGCTATCCAACTTCACGACACTTCATTTATAGAAATCTTCTTCTTCTTTGTTGCCCCTAGCCACTACATATATAAAAATCACACATTTTTATATTTTGATGTCTTTAAAATAAAAATCACATTTTTATTTATCCACTTTCAATTTAAAAATCATATTTTTATAATCACTTCATATATTTAAAAATCGAATTTTTACTATGCGATTCAATATATAAAAATAAGCATATTTTCACAACGCTACTATATAGATAAAAATTATATTTTTATCCCCTTATTCTTCATATAAAAATTTCACCCTTTCAAAAAATAAAGTTTTCGCCTTTATAAAAATAAAGTTTTCGCCTTTATAAAAATAAAGTTTTCGCCTTTATAAAAATAAAGTTTTCGCCTTTTTAATTTAAAGATTTCATCTTTATAAAAAGTTCATTTTTATTTCTCTACACATATAAAGATGATATGGTTAATATTCCTATCATGTAAAAATTATATTTTTAATACTTTAAAAACATAAAAATCATATTTCTACTACCTCTACTTAATAAAGATTATATTTTTAATACTTTAAAAATATAAAAATCATATTTTTCACTAACCAAAATCAAATTTTTACATATAAAATTTCATACCTTCGATATTGTTAAAAAAATAAAATCTTTATCTATATTAAAATTCTAATTTTTCTACTTTAAAGATCTAATCAATATCAGATTTTATTTTGAAATCATTACATAATTGAATTGAAAATAAATAAAGTAAATAAAAGACTAAAATAAAATAATTAAAATTTACCTTTGTTTTCTTTTCAGTTTTGGTTCGGGGGTGTGCTGTGGCTCTGCGTCGGAGTCGAGGGTGGTCGGAGCGGTGAGGGGAGGTGGCGGAAGTGGCTGCAGGCGGTGGATGGTCGGCGCCGGGCCTGGTGATGGCGGCTGAGGATGTTGAAGAGGGGTTAGGGCTTGGGGAAATCGCGGGTTTGGGGATTCGAAGGGGGGGGCTCTCCGGTCGAGAAGGAGGAGGGGGGGTCTCGATGGACGGCGTCGACTAGGGCAGGGGGGCGACGACGTGGGTGCGGTTCTGGGTGTTATCGGGTTTTTTTTTTTTAACTGAATGAATTATGAGGGAGAGAGGGTGAGGTAAGTAAATATATATATTATTTTATTTTAAATTTCAAAAAGGGTTGACTTTTAAATTTGAACTCGAAACGCAACCCACCGACTGTCGTCCCTAGCGTTTTACCCCCATTCTGAACACAATGGGATATGCCACGTAGGCCAATTCGATCGTTTCGATCAGTTTTCTTTGAATTTACATTTAAATCACTTTATTGAATTTTAAACGTACATTTCAAATTACCGGGGCCACATACTAACTCTAAAAATTCTCGAAAAATATTTTCTAGCTTCGTATTGACGATACGGTCCTAACAAAACTAGTTTCGTCGAATTCTGAGACCGTATGAAAAATGGCCAATTTCCAGTCGATTAAAATCAACTGAAACTGGTCAAACGCGTTTTCCTTTGCCACGCTCACATACTGATTCGAAAAATTATGAAATTTGGAATCTAGCAATAACTTAACACTACGGATCCAACCAAAGTGGTTTCGTCGAAATCCGAGGTCGTTTGCAAAATGTCTATTTTTAAGGGCCTGAATTCCATAGCGACTATTCAGAATTTTCAACTGGACATATCTTTTGATTCTCGCTACGAAATTTTGATTTTTCGGATTCGTTGGAAAGATATTATCAATTAGATCCTAATGTTTTTGGTTTCACTAAAATCCGGTTTATTTTGCACCCGGTATGTTCAATTGAAGTTTGAAATCGAATTATCGAACTACCGCGCCATTTTCAATTCTATTTATAATTTATATAAATATTTATATTCTAACGACGACGTATATAATATATACGTTCGAATTCTATTCAAAATAATTTTACCGTCGATTTTATTTAAAATAATTCATTTTAAATATTCAAAATTCGCTAAAATTGCCAAAATAAAAATTTTAAACTGGCCCAGATTTTCGGGTTATTACAATCTCTCCCACTTAAAACTTTTCGTCCCCGAAAAGGAACAAAGTCGAAAGTGGTTTGATCAATCAACTCTACGTTCGATCTGGCTTCCATTCTCCAACTTTTCAGTTTTTGAGAATTTTCAAAAATTTCAAAAATTTGGCTAACACCCTAAATTTTCGAAAAATTTCGCCATAACCTCCCCTGCACCGGGAGCATCGGGGAATTTCAAATAGCTTCCCCGGTCCTTCAGATCTCAAAAAGAAAAAGAAAAAGCCAAGCGGCTAGCCAATAGGCTCATAAAATCATCATCACCCAAACAAAACAGGAAATTATAGTAAACATGTACCTATTTGTCGGGCAAACAAATTTTATTCTCTGCTCTAGCCTCCTTGCTATGACCTGTTCAATGTAAGTATATGTATATGCAAGCAAATGTGACCAATTTCAATATAAGTCAATATTCAATTCAATTAGGCTAAATGGTTCAAAATTATCAAACAAATAGGCAAACAACACAAACATCAATCAATTAGTGGATTAGAGTTTTCAAACTCATAATTTTGATATATATACTGAAAATCTTGTTTTTGATGCCAATTCACAACAATGTGTTCTAACTATATAAGCTTTGGTCCTCACACCAGTCTAATGGAAATATATAGATATCACACCTTCGTCACTCGAAAATAAATACTGGTAACGCTGCAGCATTATCAGAATCATTCCCGGGCAACTAGAATGTGATTCTATATCTATCTAATATATTAAAACTTCGAATATACGTTCATGACGCGTATATGCAAAACCTTTATATACTAGATTGTCCATATTCAAAATAAATAAATATTCAAATACGTAAAAAGTGATTTAAATTTTATAATAAATTGCTTTCATTTGAAAAATATACTCCTCACACTCGTTCTAGGATACTACTGATCCTATCTCTAACGAGTCATTCTAATTGGATATTACTAATCCAATATCTGATGAATTCTTTCGTATGGTTCTAATGTGTCTTGTTCTCGAGCTCTGTAAACCAAAGCTCTGATACCAACTGAAAGAACCCGTAACTTCCCCGTAAAGGAAAGCACCAATACTTTGAGAACAATACACAAAAGAACGCATACGGAAGAACATTTCATTGTTATTACAACAATTCCATCAGATACAAGAATATACAGAGTATAAATGAATAAATTACATTTAATAAATATCAGAGATTACAATAAATTACATAGCAGCGGAAAAATATACAAAATACAACTAGAAGTGATACACGGATACAGAGCTTTCCGAGCATCGTTCCAGCTGTAAATCAGGACCCTGTGGATATAAATCTGCAAAACCAAAACTACTAGCTGCCCGTGCGGAAAATAAGGGCACCCAGAGTTTAGGTTAAAACAATAAACTCCAGGTCAGTCATGTGACTGGTGAGAGAACTAAAACAGTTATTTAAAACTTTACTTTAAAGATAGTAATTCAAGGGACCACGCCGTATAACACGGAACGGGTTTCCTCCCAAGAATACTAGTGCATATAACAAAACAGCGCAATGCTTTTTGGAAAAATGAAGCTATTATAAGACCCAGGTCCCATCACACAATGCAACGCAAGCCGGAGGATAGGGTTTTCCCTTATAATAGCCAAACATGCTTGGTACGTTTAAAACAAATCATTTGATACTATAATAAGTGTATAGTATCAAAACAGTTTCAATCATAAATATCAATCATAGACGGCATGGGTACCATATATCATGTCGCCATACTAGTTCTACAATTAAAACCGCAATACACGTATTGGAAATTGGATTTCCGTCATGAGCCGAGGCAAGGGGCAAGCTCCTCTCCGCGTTCGAGACACTCTAGCAATGCTTCAGGACCCCACTCTGATCCTTTGGAACCTCCAAGGCCGGTCCTCTCTTACTTTTGAGGATTAATTATTCCTGAACACACGTTTCCCGGTCCTTACAGACCTATATCCGAGGCGCCTCATATCCAACAACCACACAGGTGAAAAGTATATAAATGTCAGGGCTGGTAGGTCACTGACACCACCCTAGCTAGAAAGAAACGTCGTGCACTCCTTGGGTCCGTATCCCGTTTTTGACTCATACTGAGGTGTGAGGCTTGCGAATTCACGTTATACACAAAGCTACGCCACACAGGCCGTGCTTTGATCATCCACCACAAGACTTTGCTTTTCAACAGAAGCCTTGATCAATTGCCACTTACGCGTGCCACATTGGCAATTCACTCCATGCGACTGATGTCCATCGATATACAACCTCTGAGCTCGTACGTCTCAGAGAAGGGCGTTAAGCAAGAGAATAAATTCTCCGCCGCCAAACAGATGTATATTTAATAGAGATCAATCAACACAGAATAAAATCCAATGTCAGACACACAATCCATTTACAAGTTCGTTCTGGGTCTGAACGAAACCGGAGGCACTTTCCTCGCATATCCATCCATCTCCAAGTACGTCTGGACGATCACCAACTGATTCCCTCATCCTGGGTGTACAGCCCAATCAAGATCATCAGTAATCACCCAAACGATGTGAAGACTTCCGGTCTTCAACCACCGTCTTCATCTTCGACATCTCGTCGAATCGGTTATTCAGAATGGGTATAAACCCGGCCTTTCTGAATAACCCACGTATATAATAAACGAATGTTACACAAACACAACAAACGCCTCATTCCAATTCAGAATATTCTTTTATTCACAAAATCACATTCTTAGGGAAAGATTCCCATTAATTTTATCCAAGATAAATTCTTCTAAATTTATTCTTTAATCCTCCTTTGGATATCATTTCAAACCATTTTACGGTTTTCCAAACTAGTCGGGATTAGCGAACCACACCGAAGTAATTATTTATTTTATTTCCCAATCCCAACCTATATATCCCATGGAGAAAACTGGTAATACTCCACATCTAACACCACGGTGTTATTGGTAAAATTAATTACCATTTCACGTTCAAATCTAATTACAGATTTAACTACCGCTTTGGAGCAAAACTGGTGATACTCCATTCTCGATCACCTTTCAAATTTGATAATTAAAATTATCAATTCACATTTTTAATCTAATTAAAGATTCATTAAAACTCCACTTAGTTTTAATCTTCTCAAAAATCAATATTCTGCCTTTAACTGGGTTAAAGAACCAATGTCATCAAAACACGATTCACGACAAACCAAATCACATTTAATATTAAATACAAGGCTCTAAATAGAAAATATATCGGTTTATATTCAATATCAGATTCTGAAACCAACAAATATCGTATTGGAAATAACGATATACAATATCTTTCAAATCCCCATAACAATATTTGTATAGTCACGAAATCCAACATCGAAATATCCCGAAGATAATTTCGATTCAACTCCAGTCCAATTCACGTATTGGAAATATCGATTATTTTCAAAATCACTTTCAAATTCAATTTATTTATTTCAAAAATAAATTGAATTTAATTCTAGTTCAAAACTAGTTCATTTCGATAAAAATCTATTTTTATCATCTACTGTGGAATTTTCCAGCCCAATTCTTTCCAATTCACATATTATGATTTTACACAAATTATTAATATTTTTAATAATTTTATCAAGGCCCGTTCAGTCGATTTCCATCAACGGCCATCGAACTGCACTTACAGCGACCTTTTTCAAATTTGATTTGGACATAATTCCAAATCCAACCGTTAGATTTCAAATTTCTAATATTCATTGGAAATCTCTTTTCGATACGAACCCAACGGTTCCGGTTTTACGAGAATCCGACGGTCGGATCTCCCGCAACGTCCGTTTGAAATAAATGGTCGAAATTCACGAACTGCCGCGGCGCGGCGCGTTCTATTCAGGCCATTATATTATATATATAATATATATAATATATATTTCGTCGATTTCTATTTAAAACGAATTTTATAAATCGTTTTAAATTCGTTTCTAAAACAATTCAACTTCTATATTCAATTCAAATCAAAATTAAATTCTTCTTTATAAATCCGTTTTAAAATTCATTTCTATTCAATTCGAATTTCAATTCAATTTGAATTCATTCCAATTCGCTTTTAATTCAATTTGAATTCGTTTTCAATTCATTTCGAAATCGTTTTCAATTCAGTTCATTTCGAAATCGTTTTCAATTCAATTCATTTCGAAATCGTTTTCAATTCAATTCATTTCGAAATCGTTTTCAATACAATTCATTTCGAAATCGCTTTCAATTCAATTCATTTCGAAATCGTTTTCAATTCAATTCATTTCGAAATCGTTTTCAATTCAATTCATTTCGAAATCGTTTTCAATTCAATTCATTTCGAAATCGTTTTCAATTCAATTCATTTCGAAATCGTTTTCAATTCAATTCATTTCGAAATCGTTTTCTATTCAATTCATTTCGAAATCGTTTTCAATTCAATTCATTTTCAAATTCGTTTCAATTCAAATTGATTTCAATTTAATTTCGATTCGAATTCCGTTAAATTTCAGTTCGTTTTCAATTTCAATTTAAATCAATTTGAATTCATTTCTATTTTATTCGAATTCAAATTCGCTTCCTATTCAATTCGAATTTTAATCTAATTCAATTTGAATTTCATTTCAAAGTATTTAATTTTGAAATCACTTTTCAATATTCATTATACAACGAATAAAATCGATATAAATATCGTTCGCGTCAAAATAACGCATCTCTAATCAACACGGCTTTATATTTCAATAATTCGTTATTCTATTCAACAAATGAATATTTGTTCTATTCAACACATGAATCTATATTTCTTTCAACACACGACTAATCTCAACACATGAGTACTGTCAACACCTCACTATTTTTGTTATGTAAAATATTTTATAAAACTATGGTATCTATCGTTTGATTTTAATCAGACTCCTACTGAGAAGTAGTTCTAATTTTTAAATATGATAAAGATGTAATTTTTATTATTTAAAATATTTTACTCAACACACGAATATTTTCAACACATGAACATCGTCAACACATGACTATTTTTATATTCAACACATGAATTTTCTTTTCTAATATTCATTATTTTCCCGATTGGAATGAGGCCCAATTAATCACCATATAACGTTAATTATATGGATTCCATACAACACATGTATATAATAGCATTGAAAAATAATCAATCATCAACCAAAGTGCACTACACTGTATAAGCATCAAATATAGATATCTGACGCTTATAACAGCCTGTCAATCAATCGATCAACATATTTAATCAATCAGGATGAGTGAACTTCAAATTTCATCCCAACACCCGTGTGGGGTTTCAAACAATCAAACACAGATTTTATTTGTGCAGTTGGGCGATGTGTAAAATTTATCGTCCCAATCAATATCCTTCAAATAGGTGTACATAAACAAACCGTCCGGTTTGTAAATGAATATTTTATTTTATTCACTTCCACGTTAAAAATTATATTTTTAACGATAAAATATTCTATTTCAACACATGAATTTCTATTCAGTTCATTTACACAATAAAAATGATATTTTTATTTTTCTAACATATTTTAGAAAATTTCGGCGGCATAACGGCACGATACTAGAAACGGGACGAGGCCTAGCCTTATCCCCGGTCTAGTGAAGGCCCACGCCATTCACACATCAATCAAATCAATCTCAATTCACCAAACAATTCAATTTAAACCAAATAGACTAACCAACTACACAACCAAACAATTTAACAAACAAGCCATCCATGGTCTGTGGATGACGGGTGTCGGGTGCTACTAAGCACTGTCTGCATCCTAGTATATATATATATATATCTAGAAAAAGAGATTTTGAGTGAGAAGTTCTCACCAATAGCTATCCAACTTCACGACACTTCATTTATAGAAATCTTCTTCTTCTTTGTTGCCCCTAGCCACTACATATATAAAAATCACACATTTTTATATTTTGATGTCTTTAAAATAAAAATCACATTTTTATTTATCCACTTTCAATTTAAAAATCATATTTTTATAATCACTTCATATATTTAAAAATCGAATTTTTACTATGCGATTCAATATATAAAAATAAGCATATTTTCACAACGCTACTATATAGATAAAAATTATATTCTTATCCCCTTATTCTTCATATAAAAATTTCACCCTTTCAAAAAATAAAGTTTTCGCCTTTATAAAAATAAAGTTTTCGCCTTTATAAAAATAAAGTTTTCGCCTTTATAAAAATAAAGTTTTCGCCTTTATAAAAATAAAGTTTTCGCCTTTTTAATTTAAAGATTTCATCTTTATAAAAAGTTCATTTTTATTTCTCTACACATATAAAGATGATATGGTTAATATTCCTATCATGTAAAAATTATATTTTTAATACTTTAAAAACATAAAAATCATATTTCTACTACCTCTACTTAATAAAGATTATATTTTCAATACTTTAAAAATATAAAAATCATATTTTTCACTAACCAAAATCATATTTTTACATATAAAATTTCATACCTTCGATATTGTTAAAAAAATAAAATCTTTATCTATATTAAAATTCTAATTTTTCTACTTTAAAGATCTAATCAATATCAGATTTTATTTTGAAATCATTACATAATTGAATTGAAAATAAATAAAGTAAATAAAAGACTAAAATAAAATAATTAAAACTTTACCTTTGTTTTCTTTTCAGTTTTGGTTCGGGGGTGTGCTGTGGCTCTGCGTCGGAGTCGAGGGTGGTCGGAGCGGTGAGGGGAGGTGGCGGAAGTGGCTGCAGGCGGTGGATGGTCGGCGCCGGGCCTGGTGATGGCGACTGAGGATGTTGAAGAGGGGTTAGGGCTTGGGGAAATCGCGGGTTTGGGGATTCGAAGGGGGGGCTCTCCGGTCGAGAAGGAGGAGGGGGGGTCTCAATGGACGGCGTCGACTAGGGCAGGGGGCGACGACGTGGGTGCGGTTCTGGGTGTTATCGGGTTTTTTTTTTTTAACTGAATGAATTATGAGGGAGAGAGGGTGAGGTAAGTAAATATATATATTATTTTATTTTAAATTTCAAAAAGGGTTGACTTTTAAATTTGAACTCGAAACGCAACCCACCGACTGTCGTCCCTAGCGTTTTACCCCCATTCTGAACACAATGGGATATGCCACGTAGGCCAATTCGATCGTTTCGATCAGTTTTCTTTGAATTTACATTTAAATCACTTTATTGAATTTTAAACGTACATTTCAAATTACCGGGGCCACATACTAACTCTAAAAATTCTCGAAAATTATTTTCTAGCTTTGTATTGACGATACGGTCCTAACAAAACTAGTTTCGTCGAATTCTGAGACCGTATGAAAAATGGCCAATTTCCAGTCGATTAAAATCAACTGAAACTGGTCAAACGCGTTTTCCTTTGCCACGCTCACATACTGATTCGAAAAATTATGAAATTTGGAATCTAGCAATAACTTAACACTGCGGATCCAACCAAAGTGGTTTCGTCGAAATCCGAGGTCGTTTGCAAAATGTCTATTTTTAAGGGCCTGAATTCCATAGCGACTATTCAGAATTTTCAACTGGACATATCTTTTGATTCTCGCTACGAAATTTTGATTTTTCGGATTCGTTGGAAAGATATTATCAATTAGATCCTAATGTTTTTGGTTTCACTAAAATCCGGTTTATTTTGCACCCGGTATGTTCAATTGAAGTTTGAAATCGAATTATCGAACTACCGCGCCATTTTCAATTCTATTTATAATTTATATAAATATTTATATTCTAACGACGACGTATATAATATATACGTTCGAATTCTATTCAAAATAAATTTACCGTCGATTTTATTTAAAATAATTCATTTTAAATATTCAAAATTCGCTAAAATTGCCAAAATAAAAATTTTAAACTGGCCCAGATTTTCGGGTTATTACACATTTACTTTCTCATGGGTTCACCTAATACAATATATGTAGCTATCTCTCAATATTGAGATACACCCATGGTACCCCATTCGCACGGCCTCCACCGTAATGAACGCAGTCCCTTATCCTACGCTGGAGTGATGCACTGATCTCTATATAAAATGTTATGCTCCGCATATGTCTATCATTATTATGCTACGTAAGCGTATGGACTGCCACCATCGATCGAATCAGATTCCTTATCCACCCAGAGCAGATATGCATGTATCTAGACTGTCCCACATATTTACTGTAATTGTAGCTCGATGCCTCAATCGCACGTCCTCTAATGTGCACCGAGTTCCGCGACAGGGCGATACAAGAAACACGAAACTCGGTGGGAGCTTTTCCATATCTGTACAGACCCGTCTTTAAAGAGCCTCTATATACAGATATACCTAGGGTATGTTTTCGTGGTGGCTATGGCCCTACCTTGGCCTCTCCCTCAACTAGTAAAGACAACAAGAGATAAGCGACTAACCCTAATAACAACCAATCTAAACAACCTTGTGGCGTCTACCCTCAACCATGTACGTCGATAGTGAAAGGTGAAATGGTATCTCGGGTTTAGCTCTAGTCATTCGCATCTCGTTGGCTATCGATGACGAATATCCTTCGGTCTACTATCCTTGTTGGTCGTGACCCTCTCTACCTCCTCGTGAGGCAACCGTCGAATCACCCTGGTGTCACCTCGTCATAGCATTCTGACTACATAGCCACATCTGCAGTCAAGACCCACCCAACTAGTAGTTACGTGCAGACCCAACCTCTGCGAGTACATACTAAGACATCTGTCACCGCACAGAGGACTACTAGGAGCACTTACATACTTCAGGAAGCCGCGCGCTTCCCCTTTCCATTCCTTTGGAGTCATCATAACAATCAGATGAATGTGTGCTCCCCTATTGTCTTAGAACACCTCGATGATCTATCCCGTTGGGTTATTCACACTCAAACGTACGGATTGGTCCAAGAGCCTTTCTTTATTATGTTGTTAGACCCTATGTCTAAACATTCTTTTATGCTTTTGCCTTACCTCACCAGGTTCCCATTTAACTTGGTTATTTCCTATTCATATTGAATTCCTATTCCAATTTGCCAAGTTTCTCTTGCTTATTAATTTCAATCACATAACTTAGTCCATTTAAGTTTATTAATAAGCCCACACCATGTTATTCTCTAGATTGCGGCCCAAGGTTTGTGATCTACAATCTATTTTATATTCTTGCTTGGTTACATCATTACAATAACATGTTCTCCTTAATGCGTTATATATCTCAATTTGCATGTTTCCTAACTAACACGTCACTCACCATTTATGATTAAATATAACTTATTTATTTTACATGTTTTCCTCTTTCTTTCTCAATTAATCATAAATTCAATTTACACCGTCACTATAACTTATTGTTGTTTACTTAGCAGATTATTACGCATATCTAATTCTATCATTTCTACAAGTTATGCTTACTCTACAAGGTGTCTTTAATTACATAATTTTATTATATTTTCCACTTGTTTTGTATATTACTAGGTGTTTATAATTACATAACCTTATTGGGTTAAGTTCACGGGCCTATATGTAAACATTACCCACTCCCTCTATTTTACTTAACCCACCCACCACACATCCAATTTTACTTAACCCTAACTTAAGTTGATAATCATACAATCCTTATGGATTAAATTAGGTTAAGTAGTCCAATTCATTACCATGTCCCATTATGGTTATAATTGGCTAGACCTCCTACATTAGGCCTACAACTTGTGGATGCTGGATATGCCGGTCGGGTCCAGGCAGTCTTATCCCATAGTTGGGTCTAACCTAGTGTGTTAACCCGATTCGTATTTGCACACTTAGACCTCTCACATTAGGTTCAACATTAGTGGCTGTTGGATATGCCGGTCGGGTCCGGGCAGACTTCCATCACTAATGCAACCTAACCTCGTGTCATAAGTGCAATTACAATTCCTAATTGCAATTACTAGACACTCCATTTTTATCCAGATCTACCTATGTCATTATAGGTTATTATTTCTTTTTTTCCCCATATTTGGTTATATGCCCAATTCATAATTCAAATTATAGACTTTTATGTCCCTTTTCAATTCAGCTTTTAATTATGCACCATACATTCCTTTTTCCTATGTCATAAATCAAGGCATATATATATGTGTATGTGTGTGTGTGTGTGTGTGTGTGTGTGTGTGTGTGTGTGTGCGTGTGTATTATGCACAAACTCAAACCCACATATTTTTCAATTTATGCCTAAAATTCATATTCACATATGTTCCCATTTATGTCCCAAATCAATATTTAGACATGTCCCATTTTATACCCAATTCCATATTTACATTTATTCCAATGCATGCCTAAATTCATATTATCCTACAAGACATATGCCCACAAACCCATATTTGTATATTTCCACATTTATGCCTAAATTTAGATCCATATTATCCAATATCAACTATGCCCTAAATTACATCTTTCCCCATTCTTCCCAATTTCCCACGTTCGCACTTTTCAGCATTAGGCCTAGGCTCGAAGGTAGCCTGTCTATATAAAAATAAAAGGGAAGATGCAACGCTCCGGTTTTTGGACAAATTCCATAATCTATAGATTATACGGATAATTTAATTTAATTAATTTAAATTAAGATTTATATATTTGGGGAAATATCGAGAAAATTCTAGATAAATATATTTGTTGATAATTTAAAATTCCTTAAAAAATGCATTTGTGTATATAAGAAAAGTGATTAATGTTTTAGCATTTTGTTTTAAACTCATTTGTGAATCGAATATTACCTTAGCATAAATAAAAGGAAGATAAGATTTGTTCCATGTATAATTCAATTTAGATTTTTACTTAAAGTTAAAATAGAAGCTACTTAAGTAAAATTTAATTACTTCATATGAGTAACACAAGATTAAAACATTCCATGGTTATATTTTGTTTTATACAAAATATGACATACTCTATAAGTACACATAAGAATTAAAAAAAAACTAAATTAAAGTAACTCAGAATATTTGCTTTGATAGATATATACATATATATATATATATGAAAATGTATGTATGCAAGTCACATAAACAAAAGCTTAAAATTCAAAACATTTCATATATTGCCTATATATTACATAGAGTTCCAATGTTAATATCTACCTTGTTTATGCAAATTAAAAATATGGATGTAAATAATAAATAAATACAAGACACTTGATATGGGTTTAAAAACAATGTACATTATATATGCATTGAAATTTATGCATATGGTTATCAATGCAATAAAAATGAAAGGGGAAACAAGCTAAATCCCAAGTAAACAATTAATTGGCAAAATCAAAGTCAACAAATAAATTGACCTATAATTGACCTAAAATTTAGATAGTAAAAGGGGCACATGGAACCCTGCATTTGCAGCATTAGAAATGAAAGGAAATTTAGCTGGTAGGTGTACTCATATGAAAGTATAGGACATGACAGCCTAGATTAATAACATTGAAAAGAAAGCAAACCATAGCTTATGAAAAGTAGGCTGAAATATGATATTTTGTAGATTTCAAGCAATACATGCGCAAACCCCTAAAATTTGCAGTACATAGCTGAAAAGAATGAAAAGATATCAAAGACATCAATAGGTCGATTCATGCTTGGCTACTAAGGAAAATTTGTTAAGTCTAATTTGCATGTTTATATAGTACATACATGTGTACTTTGTGCTGCCAAGAACATGACATATTTTAGAAACTTAGGGGCGAAGTTTGATTTGAACAAACATCACGTATTAATGTCACAACTACAACATCTACCTCTCTCACATCACTTTTGCGCCAGTCTTGACATCCCTGTAAAACAGCCAAGCTTTTAGACCCATTTCTGCACATAACTTGTATACCTTTAAGTACCCATCTACATAAGTTTTTAGCACATAGTTGTGCGCTTTGTAGCCAGATTGTTTTGATGCTAGGGATCATACACCTCATTTCAGTCACTTATCACTGTCCCCTCATACTATTGCAAGTATGCAGCTCCATAGTGTAAAACCTACCTGAGTTAAAGTCTACATTTGTGCATTTATAAATACCATAGAAACCCCACATAATCACACACAAGTTCAATGGAAATTAAGATCAAAATCAGAAATAGAAATGGCCGAGAGCCATAGAGAGCAAAGTCTGGAATGTAAAGCAAAACAGTAAACAAGAATACCGAGCATAAGCATGGACTGAATAACAAGACAATGACTATATAAAAGTGAGTAAACCCTTCTAAATTTTCTTTGTTGTGTTATATTTAATTTTTTTATATATGTCATTTTGTTTTTCATCCTATTGAATAACATTAGTAAATTCACACAAGTAGTAAACATGTAATATTATTGTCAGTAAACATATGTGGATATTGTTTAAAAGATTTAGTATCTACAAGTAGGTTAGATGATAACTTAAGAAGTCGAAAAAAAATCTGAGAAAAGAGAAATTAAACAATGATGGTAAGCATGATTAGAAAGAGCAATACAGTGAGCATATATATGGTGAATAGAAACTTAAGCACCTCACTGTTTATACTAATCTTTAGTGATTTAAAAACTATATGTATGTTGATCATAACTCATTCAAATAATGATGCTTTTTGAAGGATTAATAAATGCAAAATAAATCAGAATTTGACCTGCGGATTTTTAACTTGTGAAACAAATTTCAAGACAGTAATAACAGACTAGGCAAGTAAACAACCAAATTTCTCCCTTATTTTATATTTACCTGTAATGGCTTAAGACCATATGTATGTGTTGATGTGTATCCTTTACATTTGATTTAGATAATGAAGTTGATTTAAAAGAGGGTCGTTTAATTTCTGAAGATAGTAGCTTAAGGCAGCAGGGTTTGAACAACTTAAGGAAACAAATTACAGGACACATTAATATATACTATGAATAAGCCCCTTACTTTTCTTTCTATCATAAATTCAAAATTTCTCTGTTCAAATTCGAACATATATATGTATGTTTATACACCAGATTTATGCCTGCATCTCATGAGTATTAGGTATAATGATCATCACTTGAAGGTTACCACATTGGCTTATATAAGCCTTTGTATATATTAAACTATGTGCAACAAAATGCCTACTCTGTTAGTTCAAAAAAAATCAAAAACTTGATTTATAGCTGATTATAGGGATTGAGATCATCATGGAAGTTATTCAATAATGTATTTAGTATAAATTTAAAAAGCATAACTAAATTTTTCATTGTTAGTCTGTGATACTTTGATTAAGGTAGAGAGTACCCTCTATTTTGAGTGGGCTTGGGATTGTGGCAACCTGCACCATCTATGGCAGTATAGGGGTGTATAGGAATGGCTTAAAACAAGACTTTGAAAAGTGTTTTGCACAATTTCACCAATGAAAAAAACCTGAGAAACATATGTGAAAGACAGTAATATATGTATATGTGTGTAAACTATGTTCTAATCAAACCAATAAATGTTCTGTGGTGATAAAATTATAAGCATGTGAATACACAGCTGATGTATATTTCCATGTATAAGTATTTGATAAGGAGAAATTTATGTACAAGATCTGTTTACTTTATACTAACATAAAGTATGGTGATGACCGAACAAGACATTGTGATAGAGGTATTACAGTCCAAATATACGGGGGATATTCAGAAGTAATAATATGAGTAAACAACCTGGTAAAATAACGGAACCTACAAGATCATAACATGAATTAAATATGGGCTAATCGCAACCTTAACAGAATAAATCAAAACAATTATTAATTAGCTCATAGGACATCTTAAACTCTATCTGTTTTCATGCAAAAGAATCCATACAAGAATTTTTGAATTCTAATACAGGCTGTGACCACTTCACAATATATTTTTATAGAGTCCATAACTTTTACATTGCTCTGAAGTTCTGGTGTAAGAAAACTTCATGCCTCTTTTTATATTCATGTCAAAATCTGCCTTAATCCAAACTTGTTGATCCGACAACTATATCCACCCTATCAATTCTGCATTCAAGTTATGTGCAGTCATCTTGTCCATGGAATTTTTGATGAGGTCAGTTTGTAGACCATTGTTTGAAGCTCTGTAATTTAACGAATAGATAAAAGGGATTTGGGGTCAGAAATGATTTAAGAGGTGGAGATGGTGTTTGTGGTGTTGACGTTGGGAAGCGCAGCAGTGATCAGGATGTTGGGATGGTGCTCGTTTTAGCTGTGCATATGGACGGGGCGGATCAGCAGTGTACAGATGAAAAAGACAGTAGAGTAGGAGAGAAAGAAGCTGGGTAAGGCAGAAGAGAGGATCATCTCGGTTGATCCATGAAAATTGATATGCCGGAGTCGAGTTTTCCATTTAAATCATTTTAGCATGGCACAAGAAATAGGATCGGCATGAGTGATCCATGTGGGTTTTTTTCATGTTTTATCGCCAGATCTACATTTTGGTTTTTACTTCGCTTTACCTGGCTGTATGAGAAGAAACAAATTGGGTCTTTATGATGGCATTGGGCCGTTTCATGCTATTGGGTTATGGACCTAAACTAATTAATTTAATGTTTTGAAAATATCTATTTAGATAGAAGTGAAGGTAGAAAATATGTATACGTGAATAGGAAGCAAGGATCAAGGTGCTATTTCATAGTCATAGGAATAGTCGTCGTTGCAGATCAAGTTCGTATCCCCTACGTCTGTATTTCTATGTAGTTGGTTGAAACAAAATTAAAAGTTGGATTTAAATAATAAATTTATTTCAAAGGAATCCGGAATAAATAAAATGTGAAATTTACTATTTTCGAGATCCTATATTTCAAAACAAATATTAGTTGGTATTTAAACATTTAATAGCTGTTGACTGTACCACCGTGCTGAATGATTATGAAGGGATAAAAACAAACCAAAATTAGACAAAAGAAACCATTGACACATTTTATTTTATTGTCATTAATTACTGTTATGGAATTAGGATTAAGATTGCATGAATTAATTAAATAGCATGTGTAAACATTTTTTATTTCTATGAATGATTTTCCACCGTTTAAATTTTGATAGTTAAAACACTAGCTATCAAATAAATATTCCCTAACGCGTTAATTCGAAGAGTCCGGGATGGGAACTAGACCCAAAACCACTTCGAACTGACTATACGTAAACTAATTTGCAGAAACGATTATATGATTTAAATAATTTGAAGACAGTAGATCTTCATGAAAGGAAGAATTACTTGTTTAAAATCTTTGGTGGTCGCCAGAGTTATTATAACCTGTAAATTCTTTCGGGATAGAAATCTTCGGATTTGCAAGGACTATTCGCTACTGATCCATGGGGTGATTCCTATATTGGATGCAGTAGGAGAGTGCCTTCGGTTTATCCTATTCTTGGATGACTTGAATGGACGAATGTCTGATAGATTATTTCCTGAAAACCACGTACATTGATTTTTACAGATATACCAAGTTGATGGAAAAGAATGGCCATTCTTTTATATCCATAGTATATTTGTCGACGTCAATTAGTGATTTGATGGATCTGACAATGTGGCATTCAAAGTAAATGGCAGCCAGATGTTCAAAATGTAAATTCTAGTCTCAAGCCTCATCAACCGAGAAATGACAAAAATCGGGTAGGCAGCATGGCTACGTGGGTCGCTCCCATTAGGGTGTATAATCATCTATTTAGAGAATATCCATTTCATTCTTTAATTTATTTTCGATGTTGTCCCTTTTCGGGAAACGGTGGGTAGCTCCCAGCCATTGGTGATATACATTCGATACACTCAAGTAAAATGAGTGGTCGGTCATGTGTAGGTCGGGTTGCAAGACGTTCTTGTTGAACCCAGTGTATTCCCATCTAGAGATACACTATCGGCAGGTGGTTCCATACCTTGTCATAGTTAGAATCCATTATCCATTAAGCGCCCGCGATTTTGATTATATACTATATATATGTAGTGTGTGTAATAACCCGGAAATCCGAGCCAATTTAAAAATTTTATTTTGGCAATTTTAGCGAATTTTGAATATTTAAAATGATTTATTTTAAATAATAACGACAAGAAATTTATTTTGAATAAAAATAGAACGTATATATTTATTTGAATCGACGTTAGAATATAAATATTTATTTTTAATTATAAAAGGAATTGGAAAGGGCAACTAGTAGTTTTGTTTTTGCAGATTTATATTCACAGGATCCTGATTTACAGCTTGAACAATATCCGGAAAGCTCTGTATCCATGTATTACTTCTAGTTGTGTATTGTATTATTTTCTGCTGTTATGTAATGTATTGTAATCTCTGATATTTTATCTTGTGTAATATTGATTTATACTCTGCATATTCTTGTATTCTAATTGAATTGTTGTAATAAACAATGAAATGTTCTTCTGTTTGCATTCCGATGTGGCTTGTTCTCAAAACAATCAGGGGTTTCGAACGGTCTTGGTCGGTTTAGCGATCGATTCGAAACGAGCGGAATTCCCTATCATTATAGTTGGTATCAGAGCTTTGGTTTTTAGAGCTCGAGAACAAGACACATTAGAACCAAACGAAAGAATTCATCAGAGATTGGATTAGTAATATCCAATGAGAATGACTCGTTAGAGATGGGATCAGT
The DNA here is from genome assembly GCA_030737875.1 of Allium sativum. Lineage (NCBI taxonomy): Eukaryota > Viridiplantae > Streptophyta > Magnoliopsida > Asparagales > Amaryllidaceae > Allium > Allium sativum. The sequence continues at coordinate 684,573,006 of CM060913.1, forward strand.
AGAATCCTAGAACGAGTGTGAAGAGTATATTTTTAAATTGAAAACAATTTTTGTTTTGAAAATTTAAACCAATTATTCGTATTTGAATATTTATTTTAAATTGATTTGGACAATCAAGTATATAAAGACTTGGCATATACATCTGATCCACGTGTATTTGAAGTTTTAATATACTGGATAGATATGGAATTACACTCTAGTCGCCCGAAGATGATTCTGTTGATGACTACATAGCATCAACAGTTTGTGTTCGAGTTACGAAGGTGTGATATTTATATATTTCCAATTGACTGGTATAAGAACCAAAATATAGTTAGAATATATTGTTGTGATTTGGCATCAAAAATGTAATTTTTTGATTATGTATCCAAATTATGAATTTGAAAAGCTAATCAACTAATTGATTGATGATTATGTTGGTTGACTATTGGTTGATTAATTAAAGTTTAAACCTTTAGTTAAATTGAACCAAATAGTGAGTTGTATTTAAAATTTGTCGCATTTGCATGCATAAACATGTACTTACATTGAACATGTCATAGCAAGGATGCTAGAGAAGAGGAATAAAATTGTTTGCCCGACAAATAGGTACATGTTTATTGTATTTCTTGGGTTTGGATGATTTTATGAGCCGATTGGCTAGCCGCTTGGCTGTTTCTTTTTCTTTTTGGATTGGTGTGGGCCATGGGAGGCTATTTGAAATATCCCAAAGCTCCCAGTGCAGGGCAGGTTATGGCGAAATTTTTCGGAAATTTAGGGTGTTAGCCAAATTTTTGAAGAATTTGAAAAGTTCTTAGAAACTGAAAAGTTGAAGAACTTAAGCCGTAAAGAAAATAATGAAAGTTGAGTTGATTTGTAAAACAACTTTCAGCTTCGTTCCATTTCAGGGACGAAAAGTTTTAAGTGGGGGAGATTGTAATAACCCGGAAATTCGAGCCAATTTAAAATTTTTATTTCGGCAATTTTAGTGAATTTTGAATATTTAAAATGATTTATTTTAAATAATAACAACGAGAAATTTATTTTGAATAGAAATAGAACGTATATGTTTATTTGAATCGACGTTAGAATATAAAAATTTATTTTTAATTATAAAAGGAATTGGAAAGGGCAACTAGTAGTTTTGGTTTTGTAGATTTATATTCAGAGGATCCTGATTTACAACTGGAACGATATCTGGAAAGATTTGTATCCGTGTATTACTTCTAGTTGTATATTGTATTATTTTCCGCTGCTATGTAATGTATTGTAATATCTGATATTTTATGTTGTGTAATATTGATTTATACTCTGTATATTCTTGTATTCTGATGGAATTGTTGTAATAATCAATGAAATGTTCTTCTGTTTGCGTTCCGATGTGGCTTGTTCTCAAAACAATCAGGGGTTTCGAACGGTCTTGGTCGGTTTAACGATCGATTCGGATCGAGCGGAATTCCCTATCGTTACATTGTGAGATGCAAGCGTTCTGCTAGATTGTTATTTATTTGTATTTAGACATTATTATAATATCAGAAGATATATATATGATTTCAAAATGTGTTAGGTTATCGTAAGGTAAAAACTGTATGTATTTATGTGTGAATTTGGTCTTACAATTATCTTTTCTTTTGAAAAGATTTTGAATTTTAAAATCAATCTGTTTTAAAATTGTTTACTCATACCACCCCATGACTGGCCCAAAGTTTATTTTTCTGTGTTTTCCTAAACTCTTGGGTGCCTAAATTTGTACGGGCAGTCAAGAGATTTCGTAATTTTACAGATTTACTTAAAGGAGCTTAGAGCAGGAGACTTCAACCTTAGATAAATAGAATTTATTCCCGTTGTGTTATGTATATGAGTTATACTCTGATGATGTATGTAAGTAAATACAGTTTTGTATTTCAAGGTGTTATATAATATATTTTATCCAGTTCGCTGTGAGATTCGTTATACTCTGTTATGTTCCGTTCTTCTTTTTCTTCTATACTAACTTTATTTCTTTCTATTTCTCACCATCTAACTTCTTTCTATTAACGATCTGTTAATTTCTGATGGTTGATTAGTCGATATGGGATACAAGAAATGTATTATTATCGATAATCAGGTTTGGAACTTTTTGGGTCGTTATAGTTGGTATCAGAGCAATGGTCTAGTACTAACCTTGGCTCTGTGGCGTAACTCAATAGAGATGGGGTTAGTAACACCCTAGATTGAGTATGAGTGTATATATTAAGCATGTATTTGGTAATTGGTATAAAAACCATTTTATATTGTGTTGATCAAGTTATCGATTGATTTATGAATTCTGGTCGATATAGTAAAAACTGTATCGATAAGTGTTTCTAAAACTCTTGAACACAGTAATTCAACACAGTATTGGTTTGAAAGCTGGGTAAATGGAATAATCTTACCCAAAATTATATTTTGATATAAAAAGAATAATTTTATGAAACCATTATTATTGGCTGTGTTGGTTGCTATTATAATCCGACATCAGATTATAACATTTAGATTGTTATATAAAACCAAATTAAAATTGTACAAGAATAGATTATACAAATGAGATGAACCAAAACTAAATTCAAACTGGCATTTCAATTTGAAGTCCCGGAAGTAAGAAGGTTTTTTATGGAAGATTGTTTAGAAAAATAGATTGTTATGGGAATTCAAAGGTTTTGAAGATAAAGGTGTTTTCAAACTATATTCAAACTGATTTGAAACAAAAATGGGAATTTAGATTCAGGAACTAGACAATTTATATAGGACAAGCGTAGTGGATTAAGGCATAAAAGGTAAACTGAATGGACTAGAGTTGGCTAAAGTTAAGTTAAATGGAATTATATTGGATTGAAGTTTGGAAGGAGAATTTGAAGCAGATAATTATGTTTGAATGGGTTTGATTCAAATTTATGTAGATGATAAGGTTTGTAATTTATCTTCCAAACATAACCAAGAGTATTTTTAAATAGAAAATTGGGTAATATGGGTTGACTGAGAATCAAAAATGGATTTAATCATTTGGAACCTAACTGGGAATGGTTGGTTTGAATGATTTTCTAAGTGTTGATTTGATGTTGATTTCGGTCTTTGGGGTTGATACTTAGAGCATTATTTTCTTACCATTTTACGGTTAGGAACTGATGAATGTGGAAGAATAATAATACGTGAATATGAAATGAAAATGTTTTTCAAATATAATAATAGATATTTGTAGGTTATGAATACGACTGTGATTTATAGCTAATTATCGATGTGTTGAATGGTTTGATTGTAGCGAATTTTTTTGGAAGATAAACTATGTGTGTTGGATACCTTGGCTATTTTAGTTGTTAGGGATGACCTATATATGTGTTAATAGGAGTCCACGATTTTGAATAAAATTGGAATGTCTTTGTAACTCGTTAATTTTGGGAAGGGGGTTAGATTGTAACAGCCCGGTTTTTGGACAAATTCCATAATCTATAGATTATACGGATAATTTAATTTAATTAATTTAAATTAAGATCTATATATTTGGGGAAATATCGGGAAAATACCAGATAAATATATTTGTTGACAATTTAAAATTCCTTAACAAATGCATTTGTGTATATAAGAAAAGTGATTAATATTTTAGCATTTTGTTTTATCATTTGTTTTAAACTCATTTGTGAATCGAATATTATCTTAGCATAAATAAAAGGAAGATAGGATTTGTCCCATGTACAATTTAATTAGATTTTTACTTAAAGTTAAAATAGAAGTTACTTAACTAAAATTTAATTACTTCATAGGACTAACACAAGATTAAAACATTCCATGGTTATATTTTGTTTTATACAAAATATGACATACTCTATAAGTACACATAAGAAGAATTTTTTATAAAAACTAAATTAAAGAAAGTAACTTAGAATATTTTCTTTGATAGATATATACATATATATGTGAAAATGTATGCATGCAAGTCACATAAACAAAAGCTTAGAATTCAAAACATTTTATATATTGCCTATATATTACATAGAGTTCCAATGTTAATATCTACCTTGTTTATGCAAATTGAAAATATGGAAGTAAATAATTAATAAATACAAGACACTTGACAAGTATGGGTTTAAAAACCCTGTACATTATATATGCATTGAAATTTATGCATATGGTTATCAATACGATAAAAATGAAAGGGGCAACCAGATTAATCCCAAGTAAACAAATAATTGGGAAAATCAAAGTCAACAAATAAATTGACCTATAATTGACCTAAAATTTAGAAAGTAAAAGGGGCACATGGAACCCTGTATGTAACACCCCGTAATTTTATAACATTAAAATTCACAGATTAAAGTATACTTAATTTTTAGAAAAGAATTAAGTGAAATGGGTTGCGCAGAGAAATATATATATATTGATATATATATATATATATATATATATATATAAATTAAAAATTAAATAAATAAATATGCGAAAAAGTTCAAAATAGCGAATTGGGAGGGGGAATAACCGAACTGGCCCATTTTTGAGGTCGACCCAAGTCCCGCTGGGTCGACTAGGGGTTAATCCAGGGTGTTTGGCTGTCAACCCGTGGGCCGATTCGCTCAAATGAAGATTTTGCATTTGATGGGTTCTCATGGTTCAGGGTTAATCTAATGGTCCTAAATTACTTCCTCTACCTATAAATACATCCTAATGCTAACCCTAAACCTAATTAAAATAGAATAGTTACCCTCATACCATCGCCATGGAAATCAATGGAGCCGCCGCCAACTAAGAAAGAAGAAAAGCAAATTCAATTCTAATTCTCTCAACCCTAAAGCAAAGCAAAACTCTCTCTTTTATTCTCTAAATTGTGAGTATGATGATCTTAACAAGATAATTATCATTTTAATTAGGTTGAGTTATGAATGGATTATGAGTAGATGATGTGAATTATCATATATGTTGTTGTAAACCCCTTTTGCTATCATGTATATTGTAAATCCAATGTTATGTGATGATGATATCTTATATGTTGTAAATCATGCTATGATGATGTTATGTATGTTGAAAGTTTCTATGCTAAGTTGTGATGAATCATACATGTTAAAAAGGCCATGATGTTACCATCTATGCTAGTTAGTTCATATTAATTAAATCATCATGTTTGGGTTATGTTGATTTATTTGACAAGTCACATATGCAAGTTAGATTGATTAGAAAAGTTATGAACATATGCCAAGACAACTATTATGACATCTAGAATTATGCTATGACATATGTGATATCCTATGCTAGTTCACACCATCATTATGTTGCCTAAAAACCCCATATGCAAGTTTATGTATAGATTTGGGCTATGATCATATCATGTAAATTGAGACATTTAACAAGTTGACACCTTTTGATACTTAACATGTGTAGTTTATGCAAGTTTCACCCCTATTATGATTAGATTTATTTTAATTGTCTATATGTTGTGATAATTTATCTTTGTGTTAGGTGTTAGACTATACAAGTCTAGCCTATATTATGCGTTGAATAAGCGAACGTATAAACGTGGGGTAGGGGTAATATTAAGGATTTAATATTAAAAAGTTGGGGTGCAATTGATATGATTTTGCATGCCATAAGTGGATGGCCATAATTGAGTCAATTATGGACATCATTAAAAGTTGGCTTAATTAATAATTTGAATAGGGAATTATTAAAACTGGGGTAAAAGATTTTAAGTGTTAATCAATGCTTAGGACACGAGGTTGGACTCGTATGTGACGTAAACCTGCCCGGACCCGCCCGGCAAATCCAGTGGTCAAAATGTCAGCCCAATGTGAGAGGTCCTAGGCCTAAACTAAAGCATAACGGTTGTAAAGACACGAGGTTAGACTCTTTTATGGTGTAAGACTGCCCGGACCCGCCCGACAAATCCAGCTGCCATAAATGCCTGTCTAATGTGGGAGGTCTTTAAGAGGTTATGGCCTGAATGAATTAAGAAATACTTGACCAGATAAACATGTAAGGTGGGACATGGGGGTTAAGTAGGTGCCTTGGGTGGCATGAGGAATCTAGGGGGTGCCCTTAGTGGCATGTGAAATACGATTAGTAAGACTTAACCAAACACACATGTAAATGAACATGACTAAGAGGGTTAAGTGGGATATACTAGTGACAAGCTTAGGTGGGTAGCTTGTGGGGGCCCATTTCGACCAGTATCCCAAACGTATCTTTGTGGGCTCGACCCAAGTCGAGGACGGGACATGCATGCTGGGTTCGACTTTAAGAGGCCAAAACGGGGAGCGGTGGCAACGCAAGTCCAACGGGTTTCGTATGCGTGTGTCGACCTGGGCTGGTAGGTAAGACGTTGTTGCATCATGTAGGTATAAGCCGTGCATTCTCAAGTTCTATTGGGTTGCCACTTTAGGGGAGTGATACACCCCAATGTGGGGCCAGCACGGGTATCTACGAGTAGGGAGCCGATCGAAAGTGGGTAGTGGGGTACACCTAGTGGAGATAGGGGCAGACGACACCTATGTAGTCAGCTAGGGGTACGTAAGGCTATTTATAAAGTTTCTGGGTGAATCAAGTGGGATCAAACAATAGGGTGAATGGTGTGGTGCAGTGTAGTAATGTGCGGTGCAGTGTAGTAATTATTCGTTAGTAATTAGATGTGCCTTTACCGTTATCTTTAACGTTATCTTAAATGCTATCTTTATCTTCTTAAGAGTTCATAGACATTTACTTGTCTTCCAGCTTATGCCTTAGTCTAGTTATTTTGATAATAGTATTGTTAGAATTATCATACTCGCCATACTTTATGTCTGACCCCCTATATTTCTATCCTTTTTCCCCCTCCAGGTCCTCAGGTTGGGCCCAGCTCTAGTGGAGTTTGATTGAATTGCTTCATCTCTCTTTGGAAAGCTTGGACCATTGAAGTAAAGTCCAGCTTGTTATCTTTTTATTGGCTATTTATGTAATGGGATTATGTATTTTGTTTTTATGAAGATGGATATTGTACTTGGTTATGATCTATGGTTTTATAATGTAACAAACATGTTTAATTTTCGCTGCAATAAAATGAAGTTTTAGATTTCCAAGTACTATTTATTATCTGTCTTGTTGTAATTTTTCTGTTCTATATTCACTTATAACCTCCATGGAAGTTAATGCATTCCCTTTGTGAGTGACATTAATGGACGTGGGGTGTTACACTGTATTTGCAGCATTAGAAATGAAAGGAAATTTAGCAGGTAGGTTTACTCATATGAAAGCATAGGACATGCACAACCTAGACTAATAACATTGAAAAGAAAGCAAACCATACCTTAGGAAAAGTAGGCTGAAATATGATATTTTGTAGATTTCAAGCAATACATGTGTGAACCCTAAAATTTGCAATTGAAAAGATATCAAAGACATCAATAGGTCGACTCATGCTTGGCAACTAAGGAAAATTTGTTAAGTCTAATTTGAATATTTATATAGCACATACATGTGTACTTTGTGCAGCCAAGAACATGGCATATTCTAAAAACTTAGGGGCGAAGTTTGATTTGAACAAACATCACGTATTAATGTCATAGTTGCAACATCTACCTCTCTCACATCACTTTTGCGCTAGTCTTAACATCCCTATAAAACAACCTAGCTTTTAGACCCATTTCAGCACATGACTTGTATACCTTTAGGTACCCATCTACATAAGTTTTCAGCACATAGCTGTGTGCTTTGTAGCCGGATTGTTTTGATGCTATGAACCATACACCTTATTTCAATCACCTATCATTGTCCCTTCGTACTGTTGCATGTATGCACCTCCACACTGTAAAACTTACCTGAGTTAAAGTCTGCATTTGTGCATTTATAAATACCATAGAACCCCATATAATCACACACAAGTTCAATGGAAATTAAGATCAAAATCTGAAATAGAAATGGTCGAGAGCCATAGAGAGAAAAGTCTGGAATGTAAAGCGAAACAGTAAACAAGAATACAGAGCATAAGCACGGACTGAAAAGCAAGACAATGACTATATAAAGATGAGTAAGCCCTTTTAAATTTTCTCTGCTGTCTTATATTAATTTTTGTATATATGTCATTATGTTTTTCATCCTATTGAATAAGATTAGTAAATTCAAACCAGTAGTAAATGTGTAATATCATTGTGAGTAAACATATGTGGATATTGTTTAAAAGATTTAGTATCTACAAGTAGGTTAGATGATAACTTGAGAAGTCGAACAATAACCTGAGAAAAGTGAAATTAAACAATGATGGCAAGCATGACTAGAAAGAGCAAGACAATGAACATATATATGGTGAATAGAAACTTAAGCACCACATTGTTTATATTAATCTTTAATGATTTAAAAACTATATGTATGTTGATCATAACTCATTCAAATAATGATGCTTTTTGAAGGATTAATATATGCAAAACAAATCAAAATTTGACATACGGATTTTTAACTTGTGAAACAAATTTCAAGACAGTAATAATAGACTAGGAAAGTAAACAACCAAATTTTCTCTTATTATATATTTACCTGTAATGGGTTAAGACCATATGTATGTGTTGATGTGTGTCCTTTACATTTGATTCAGATAATGAAGTTGATTTAAAAGGGGGTGGTTTAATTTCTGAAGACAGTAGCTTAAGGCAACAGGGTATGATCAACTTAAGGAAACAAATTACAGGACACTTTAATATATACTGTGAATAAGCCCCTTACTTTCTTTCTATCATAAGTTCAAAATTTCTCTGTTGAAATTCGAACATATGTATGTATGTTTATACACCGAGTTTATGCCCGCATCTCATGAGTATTGGGTATAATGATCATCACACGAAGGTTACCACAGTGGCTTATATAAGCCTTTGTATATATTAAACTATGTGCCACAAAATGCCTTCCCTGTTAGCTCAAAAAAAAAATCAACAACTTGATTTATAGCTGATTATAGGGATAGAGATCATCATGAAGTTATTCAATAATGTATTTAGTATAAATTTAAAAAGCATAACTAAATTTTTCCATTGGTAGTCTGTGAGATTTTGATTAAGGTAGAGAGTACCCTCTATTTTGAGTAGGATTGGGATTGTGGTAACCTGCACCATCTACGGCAGTATAGGGTTGTACAGGAATGGCTTAAAACAAGACTTTGAAAAGTGTTTTGCACAACTTCGCCAATCAAAACAACCTAAGAAACATATGTGAAAGACAGTAAAATATGTATATGTGATTAAACTATGTTATAATCAAACCAATAAATGTTCTGTGGTGATTAAATTATAAGCATGTAAATACACAGTTGATGTATATTTCCATGTATAAATATTTGATAAGGAGAAATTTATGTACCAGCTCTGTTTACTATATACTATCATAAAGTATGGTGATGATCGAACAAGACATTGTGATAGAGGTATTACAGTCCAAATATACAGGAGATATTCAGAAGTAATAATATGGGTAAACAACCCCGGTAGAATAATGGAACCTACAAGATCATAAAATGAATTAAATATTGGCTAATCGCAACCTTAGCAGAATAAATCAAAACAGTTATTAATTAGCTCATAGGACATCTTATACTCTATCTGTTTTCATGCAAATGAATCCATACAAGAACTTTTGAATTCTAATACAGGCTATGACCACTTCACAATATATTTGTATAGAGTCCATCACTCTTACATTGCTGTGAAGTTCCGGTGCAAGAAAACTTCACGCCTCTTTTTATATTCTTGTCAAAATCTGCCTTAATCTAAACTTGTTGATCTGACCACTATATCCACCTTATCAATTCTGCACTCAAGTTATATACAGTCATCTTGTCCATGGAATTTTTGATGACGTCAGTTTGAAGACCATTGTTTGAAGCTCCTTAATCTAACTCTATTAGATAAAAGGGATTTGGGGTCAAGAATGATTTAAAAGGAGGAGATGGCGTTAATGGCGCTGACATAGGGAAGCGCAGCAGTGATCAGGAAGTAGGGATGGTGCTCGTTTTAGTTGTGCATATGGACGGGATGGATCAGCAGTGTGCAGATGAAAAAGACAGTTGAGTAGAAGAGAAAGAAGCTGGGTAAGGCAGAAGTGAGGATCACTCGGGTCGATCCATGAAACTTGATATGTCGCAGTCGAGTTTTCCACTTAAATCATTTTAGCATAGCACAAGAAATGGGACTAGCATGAGTGATCCATGTGGTTTTTTTTCATGTTTTATCGCCATAGATCCACGTCTTGGTTTTCACTCCGCTTTACCTGGCTATAACAGAAGAAACAAATCGGGTCATGATGATGGAAATAGGCCGTTTCATGCTATTGGGCTACGGACCTAAACGAATTAGTTTAAAGTTTTAAAAATATCTGTTTATATAGAAGTGAAGGAAGAAAATATATATACGTGAATAGGAAGCAAGGATCAAGGGGCTATTTCATAGTCATAGGAATAGTCGTTGTTGCAGATCAAGTTCGTATCCCCAACGTCCATATTTCTATGTAGTTGGTTGAAACAAAATTAAAAGTTGAATTTAAACAATAAATTTATTTCAAAGGAATTTGGAATAAATAAAATGTGAAATTTACTATTTTCGAGATCCTAAATTTCAAATCAAATATTAGTTGGAATTTAAACATTTAATAGTTGTTGATTGTACCACCGTGCTAAATGATTATGAAGGGATAAAAATAAATCTAAAGTAGACAAAAGAAACCATTGACAAGTTTTATTTTATTGTCATTAATTACTGCTTTGGAATTATTATTAAGATTGTATGAGTTAATTAAATAGCATGTGTAAAACTTTTTAATTTGTATAAATGATTTTACATCGTTTAAAATTTGATAGTTAAAACACCGGCTATCAAATAAATATTCCCTAACCCGTTAGTTCGAAAAGCTCGGGATGGGAACTAGACCCAAAACCACTTCAAACTGACTTTATGTAAACTAATTTACAGGAACGATTATATGATTTAAAGAATTTGAAGACTGTAGATCTTCATGAAAGGAAGAATTACTTGTTTAAATTCTTTGGTGGTCGCCAGAGTTATTATAACCTGTAAATTCTTTCGGGATTGAACTCTTCAGATTTGTAAGGACTATTCGCTACTGATCCATGGGGTGATTCCTATATTGGATGCAGTAGGAGAGTGCCTTTGGTTCATCCTGTTCCCAGATGACTTGAATGGACGGATGTGTGATAGAGTATTTTTTGAAAACCATATACATTGATTTTTACAAATATACCAAGTTGATGGCAAAGAATAGCCATTCTTTTACATCCAGAGTATATTTGTGGACGTCAGTTAGTGATTTGACGGATCTGACAATGTGGCATTCAAAGTAAATGGCAGCCAGATGTTCAAAATGTAAATTCTAACCTCAAGCCTCATCAACCGAGAAATGGCAAAAATCGGGCAGGCAGCATGGCTATGTGGGTCGCTCCCATTAGGGTGTATAATCATCTATCTAGAGAAAATCCATTTCATTCTTTAATCTGTTTTCGATGCTGTCCCTTTTCGGGAAACGGTGGGTAGCTCCCAACCGTTGGTGATAATACATTCGATACACTCAAGTGAAATGAGTGGTCAGTCATGTGTGGGTCGGGTTGCTAGATGTTCTTATTGAACCCAGTGTATTCTCATCTAGAGATACACTATCGGCATGTGGTTCCATACCTTGTCATAGTCGGAATCCATTATCCATTAAGCGCCCTCGATTTTGATTTTATACTATATATGTGGAGCGTGAGATGCAAGAGTTCCGCTCGATTGTTATTTATTTGTATTTAGACATTATTATAATATCAGAAGATATATATATATAATTTCAAAATGTATTGGGTTATCGTAAGGTAAAAAACGTCCGTATTTATGTATGGATTTGGTCTTACGATTAACTTTTCTTTTGAAAAGATTTTGAACTTTAAAATCAATCTGTTTTAAAATCGTTTACTCATACTATTCCCATGACTAACCCAAAGTTTATTTTTCTGTGTTTTCCTAAACTCTTGGGTGCCCAAATTTGTACGAGCAGTCAAGTGATTTCAGGATTTTACAGATTTACTTGAAGGAGCTTGGAGCAGGAGACTTCAACATTAAATATATAGAATTTATTTCCGCTGTGTTATGTATATGAGTTATACACTAATGATGTATGTAAGTAAATACAGTTTTGTATTTCAAGATGTTATATAATATATTTTATCCAGTTCCGCTGTGAGATTCGTTATACTCTGTTATGTTAAGTTCTTCTTTTTTTTCTATACTAACATTATTTCTTTCTATTTCTCACCCTCCAACTTCTTTCTATTAATGATCTGTTAATTTCTGATGGTTGATTAGTCGATATGGTATAAAATAAATGTATTATTATCGTTAATCAGGTTTGGAACTTTTTAGGTCGTTACAGAAGAAGAGGGAGAGAAGAGAATCATAACAAGCATAATAAAGAAACAATAACATAAGGTAGAATTAGGCATAAAAACAGAATGGACATATTATGAAAAGATTAGATTTGGTGACGATATAAACATATAAGAACAAATCATAAGAATAAGTCATAATAGAACTGATTAGGCACCGATTCAAGATCCAATTTTGACATACATATCATGGTTACTATTTAAATATTCAGGTCTAAATATACCATGAACTCACAGTGAATAGATCTGAGGAAATGGATCCAAATTACTACGAAGAACATGTTGAATAAGTTATTGAAGCCATCGCTGAATTTGTTGTAGCAATCGTTGAATTTGTATAATGTTTGCTGAATTAGGTTTGGAGTAGATTAGGCCATTCAATCTTCTTTGCAGTGGAGCTTCGCCGTCACCATTGTTTTTAAATGAATAAAACCTAGGTTTAGGGTCCTTTATATAGCCTTACGATCAATGAATCTAGCTCAGAAAGGTGTCTAGATAAAAAACAAAGTATTTCGCCCAGATCTGTCAGGGGTGGGTCGACCCCCCTTTGAGTGTGACGTCCTATGGGTCGACCTCCCTTTGGGTAGGTCGACCTATAGGCCGACGCCTGTAACATCCCGAATTTTTAACGACATTAAAGAGAATAAATTAAATAATAGTTAATTTAATGATCAGAATTAGAGGAAACAGACTACACCATTGCGTCCATCTCAAAATTATGGTCAAGATATGCATTTGGTTTGCGTAAAACGGATACCATATGTAGAAGTTATAAGAGTTTTAAGTTTGTATACGCATAGAAATATTTTACATATACGCATGAGTCAGAGGTGAGTCAGAGATGAGTCAGAATCCTATCCAGAGGATTCAAATTCGAAAAATTCCTCTGAGCGACAAAATTCCCGCTCTAGGGGGTCGACCCCCTAAAGGGGTGTCGACCTAGGGGTCGACCAACTATAGAGGAGTCGACACCCCTAGGGCTGAGGTGGCACTCGGTTTTAGGGGGTCTAGCATCTATATATATGTGCCATATTTCCCATATTCTCTTCATTGGGAGTCATGGAGGCAATATGCTGCTGGAGTGTGAATTGAACCGTTTCTACGAAAACATTTTCTACAAATCCAATTCAGAAATTCTAGATCCGTTCTTTCTAAATTCTCTAAACCTAATGCTGTGAGTTTCTAGATTACTTTTAGGTTTAGATAAATAAAAGTATACTTTGAAAGACTATGAATTGGATGTGTTGTAAAGTATGATTCTGTGTTAATGTGAAATTCTATATTATGTCATGACAGATCTAATTTCCTAGATCTAATAAAATTGTGGTGACTCGATTATGATACTTATATGGACCATGACTTATAACCATGTCATAGTGGATGTACATCTATTAATTTGGATAACTGAGACATTACTTGGATCTAGATCTTCATTTTAATCAACTTTCACCTGTCATATTGTGATACATTAAGATATGTTGTAAACTTGACATGAGAATCCACCTTTTAATCTAAACATGTTACTTTGTCACCCTCACTATGCTAGATCTAGGTAATTAGACGCCTAATTTTTAATCTAGATCTCATTATGCTTGCTTAAACATCATAGTGATTGTCGCAAGTTATTAGTTTGATTTCCACTTTATTATGGTGTTAATCACATGTCCATTCACTTTGTTGTTATGCCAGTTTATGTTCATGTTTATGCCAAAACATGCTGAAACTATCACCCTTGTCATATTACCTTTTTGTTGTATAGCTAGGCTATTTATAGGCTAGATGCCGCCAAAATACGTACGAATACGTTAAAGAGGAAATGGGGAAAAGGGATTATAATTGGCATGATTTATGTAATGTTTAAGAGGAAATGGGACATGTAATTCAAATGGGGAAAACATAGAAATAGTTACCTATAATGACATAGGTAGATTTGGATTAATTTGGAATGTTTAGTAATTTCCAATTAGGAATTGTAAATTATACTTATGACACGAGGTTAGGTTACATTAGTGGTGGAAGTCTGCCCGGACCCGACCAGCATATCCAGCAACCACTAATATTGAACCTATTATGGGAGGTCTAAGTACACAAGTACGAATTGAGCTAAGACACGAGGTTATGCCCAACTGTGGAACAAGACTACCCGAACCCGACCGGCATATCCAGCATCCACACATTGTAGGCCTAATGTGGGAGGTTTAGCCCTTTTTAACCATAATTGGACATGGTAATGAAATGGACTACTTAACCTAATTTAATAGGAATATGGACTTAATTTAGAGTTAAGCAAAAAATGGATGGGCAGTGGTGGTTTAAGTAAATTAGAGGGGGTGGGTAATATATAGGCCCACGAACTTAACCCAATAAGATTATGTAATTAAAGACACCTAGTGGTATACATAATCGGTAGATATTGTAATGAAGTTATTTAATTAATGACACCCTTTAGGGTAAGCATAACTAGTATAGGGCTATGAAATTAAAGACACCTAAGAGTATACATAGTCAGTGGAAAACCTAGTGGGGATAAAAGACAAGGGGGAGAGCTTGTATCATATTGTGTGGGACCCATTTCGGCCTGTAACCCGGAGTTGGTATCAAGTAAATACCTCCATACTAGGAAGAGAAGGGGCACGCTTACTGATTGATTGTAAGTGATCCAAACGAGGCAAATGGTGTTATTAGCGCAAATCGACCAGGGACATGTGCATCCATGGGCCGGGCAGAGAGGGCTAAGACGACCATGACACCAATAGATATGGTTGTGCACACCATGGATTGCCACTTTAGGAAGTGATACCTCCGACTGTAGGGCCATCACAAAATATCTACAAGATAGGGAGCCGATCGATTAGGGTAGTAGTTAGGGTATACTTGGACGTATGACCTAAGCCTACTAGCTCATAGTGGAAGTGATCATCTCATTTAAGTTATACTATAATAATGCAGAGTAATCATTAGTGAGGCACATACACCTTAACTTGCTAACCGTGTCACAGCTTCCATTTATGTAGCAATCTCTCTTATCCGCTTTATTTGCCTATCATGTTGTTTTAATTATCTACTGGCTAAAAGTAACTAGACTCACCAGACTTTATGTCTGACCCTGTTATTTCTCCTTCTTTCTTCCGTTTTCCCTCCCCCTCAGGTTCTCAGTGAGGAAACACTCAGACTTAATCAGTAATCGGATACCATCTTGCTAGGAGCTACTTCTGAAGTATGGCTCAAGTTCTTGTCTCTACTATGGCTTAGCTCTTTTAATTGGGGGATGATGCTTTGTATTTACTTATGTACTCTGATGGTGCAAGACAGAAGTATTTTTATTATAATGGTTCTTATGACTTATGTTTGAAATAAAAGTTTAAATTTTCCGCTGCTGTCTTATTTATATTTGTCTTGTAATTGTTCTGTATCTGTTTACCTATAGCGCTTCACGAAACTTAATGCATTCCCTTAGTGAGTGACATTAACGGATGTAGGGTGTTTCACTTGGTATCAGAGCTGAAGGTTACCATATTAGATAAAAGTTTCTGAAAATTATTTTCGAAAAGGTTTTAAAAAAGGAAAGCAACTTCAAAAATAAAAGTCTATTTTTAAAAACATTCCCCAAAATGCCACATGTAGTATCCTTCGGTCCTTTATCTAAATTTCTCCCTTTTCCCTTTTTCAGCATGTCTGGTGAACAAAACAATCTTAATATCCTGGACGGCGTCATAATACCCGGATGATTCCGTAGATATTTGGAAACCATGGCGCCTCCCGAAGGCCAAGAACACCCCCCAGCTGCACCAGTCATTTCTTCTCCTCTTCCCCCTCCAATAACTGAATCTTTGCCAAGATCTGCAAAGACTTCCGGGATATGGGAGGAAAGCCATTCCATGGGAACGAGACATTCGTAGAAGCTCGGAATTGGCTTATGGAGACCGAGGAGTTATTCGTAATCTTTGAAGTTGAGGACCGAAGAAAAAGTCAACTAGCTACTTGGTTGTTAAAGGACGAAGCGTCATTTTGGGGGGAAACCACCCAAGCTGGACATTCGGTAGAAACTTAGGACGACTTTAGACAGATGTTCGAAATGAAATTTCTTTCCCAAGCGGAGAGAAGCATACAGATGGAGAGGTTCTTCACACTCAAACAAGGAAATTTAATGGTGAAGGAGTATATGAACAAGTTCAACCAGATGGCAAGGTTTGGGCTAGAATTGGTAGACACACCGCACAAAAGAGCTTTGTGGTTTGCTAAGGGGATGAATGAGCCTCTGCATGGTTTATCTATATCCCATCTTCCAATGGGGGGAACCTTTTAAAATCTTGTTGATATGGCCCTAATGCATGAGGAGGACAAGGGAGAAATGAAGGAAACAAAAGCTGAAGGGACATCGGAGAATAAGAAGCTATGGCCCAAGAAGGGGCCGCAACAGCACCAACAACAGAAGAAAGGGGAAAAGATGATAAAGGCAAGGATAAGAGAAAATGTCACAACTGTAGAAAGTAGGGCCATCTGATTAAAAATGTAAGAGAAGGAAGGCCAGTAGTTTTAATTGCGGAGAGGTCGGACACTTCTCTAAGGAGTGCCCGAAGAAACAAGGATCGCAGGGACAATGACAAAGAGCAGGGACTTCTAGAGGGAAGGTGCATGCTCTCATGATCAGTGCTTCTGAAAGAGGTAGAAAAATTTCCATAGAAAGTTTACTTTTTCTTTCAAACTATCCAATTAGAACACTTTTTGATTCTGGTGCTTCACACTCGTTTATATCTAGTTCTATGGTTGAATCTCTGCGTTTAATTACTAGTATGGTAGTAGATCCGGTAGATGTTTCAAACACGATTGGTGGTTCAGCTCATTTATCGATGATTTGTCAAGGTTTGAAAATATTTGTGTTCGGCATCGAGTTTGAATGCAACGCGTATGTGCTCGGGTTTAAGGGATATGGGTTGAATCTAGGAATGAATTAGCTTACTACGTATGGGGCCATTCTGGATTGTGAGAGGAGGGTTGCTAGACTCCTGACTTGTCATGGAAAGACCCTCGAAGTTTCTTGTGGCCTCCAAGGGTCTGTTATGCTTAGCTTCCTGGAGTCTCTAGATGCATCCATAGATGATTTGCAATCTGTTCTGGTGGTTCGAGATTATCCCGATGTTTTTGATGAGGTACGGGGTTTACCTCCAAGGCGTGAGATCGACTTTCGCATATATCCGGTGGACAGTGCAAAGCCAGTTGCATTACCAGGGGGTCATATGGATCCAAGAGAAAGGAGGGAGCTGAATAAGCAAGTAGGGGGGCTACTTGAAAAAGGGTTTATCAGACAAAGCATATCTGGGTGGGGTGCTCTATTAGTATTCACAACTAAAGAGGATGGTTCGCTTCGTTTGTGTGTTGACTATAGAGAGTAAAATAAGCTCACCAAGAAGAATAGGCACCCACTTCCGAGGATTGATGACTTATTTGATCAGCTTGTTGGTTCCTCGGTATTTTCTCAGTTGGACTTGTCTATGGGTTTCCATCAGTTGAAGGTGGCTGAGGACAGCATAGATAAGACTGCTTTCAGGACTCTGGACAGTTTGGTTATGCCTTTTGGTTTGACGAATTCACCCGCCTATATTGTTGATTTGATGAGTAGGGCGTTTCAGGAGTTCCTAAACAAATTCGACGTAGTCTTCGTTGATGATATTCTGATCTTCTCCAAGAGTAAAGAAGAGCATGCCCAGCATTTGGGAGAAGTTCTGAAAACTCTCCGTGACTATTAACTAAAAGCAAAGTTCTCCAAATGCCATTTCTGGAGAAAGGAGGTGAGATTCTTGGGGAATGTAGTCCCCAAAGAAGGGATAGGTGTAGATCCTGCCAAAGTGGTTGTAGTACAAGATCGACAAGTTAATAAAAACGCAACAGAGGTGAGAAGCTTTCTTGGGTTGGCAGGTTATTATAGGAAGTTCATTAAGGACTTCGCGAAGATATCATCCCCTCTCACTAGGCTGACAAAGAAGAATTTGACATTTTCCTGGGGCATAGACTATAACGTTGCTTTCCAACGAGTAAAAAGGGATCTGACAATAGCCCGGGAGTAAAGTGTTTACTGTTTACACTGATGCGCGTGGTACTGGGCTTGGTGCGGTTCTGATGTAAGAAGGGAAAGTAATATGTTACGGGGGTAGACAGTTGAGAGATCATGAGAAGAAATACTCCACCCATGATTTAGAGGTAGCTGCCATAGTATTCATGTTAAAGACGTGGCGTCATTATTTACATGAGAAAAGTTCGAGTTATACACCGATCATAAATCTCTCAAATATCTATTCTCACAAAGGGATCTCAACTTAAGGCAACAACGGTGGATGGAGTTCTTAACTTCATATGATTTTGAGATTCCTTATACCCCCAGCAAGGGTAATGTGGTGGCAGACACACTAAGTAGGCAGAGGGTGGCCTTGAGTCCACTGTTTGCAGAGAGAAAGAACTTGGAGTTCATATCAGCTTTTGATTTTAGACCCTCCATCAAGGTTTTGCCTGATTTATTTGCATCCTTGGAGATACGACCGACTCTTGTGGATCAGATAGGAGCTTCGTAACAAGGCGACCCACAGATTCTAGACATCATAGATAACCTCAGAAGGGGGAGACTACTAGTCACCTGAGGAGGTATGCCATAGATGAAAAGGGGTGGTTGCAATGAGATGGAAAGCTTTGTTTTTCTCAAACTGGAAGCTTGATAAAGGCAGTCCTAAAAGAAGCCCACCATTCTAAGATGACCATTCATCCAGGAGGTGACAAGATGTACAGAGACATGAAGAGGGTTTTCTTTTAGGTTGGGATGAAGAAGGATGTGGCCGAATTTGTTTCTCAATGTTTAGTTTGCCAGCAAGTCAAAGCTGAGCAAAAGAAGCCCGGTGGGTTACTTCATCCGTTGGACGTTCCGCAGTGGAAATCGGAGAGCGTCTCTTTGGATTTCATAGATGGTTTACCTAGATCGAAGAAAGGTAATACCAGTATTCGGGTAATAGTGGATAGACTCACTAAGAGCACTCACTTTATTCTAGTTAAAAGTAAAAGGATGGCATCATGGTTGGCAACAATTTAAGTTCGTGAGATAGTTCGTCTCCACGGAGTTCCTTCCAGCATCTTGAGTGATCGTGACCCCATCTTTACCAGCGAATTTTGGAGGAGCTTGCAAGAAGAATTAGGTACACGGTTGTGTTTGAGCACCGCTTATCATCCTCGGACCGATGGCCAGACGGAGAGGGTGAACAGAATTCTAGAAGATCTTTTAAGGTTGTGTATCCTTGACTTCGGAGGGACTTGGGAAGAGCATCTTCCTTTAGTTGAGTTTTCCTATAATAACAGCTATCAGGCTAGTATCGGTATGGCACCCTTCGAAGCATTGTACGGACGACCCTGTAGATCGCCAACTTGTTGGTAGGAATCAACAGAAAGATTATTGCTTGGACCAGATATGGTTAGGGAAACATCCGAAATGATTGACCTTATTCGACGGCGGATGAAGACAACTCAAGATAGGCAGAAGTCCTATGCAGATAAGAGAAGGACTAACATTGAATTCGAAGTGGGAGACTTATTTTTTATCAAAGTATCACCTTTGAGGAATGTGGTTCGCTTCGGATTAGTAGGGAATTTGGCACCAAGGTTTGTGGGACCATTTCCCATAACCGAGAGGATTGGCCAAGTGGCCTACAGAGTAAAGCTTCCAGAAAATTTATCAGGTGTTCACGATGTTTTCCATGTCTCTCATCTGTGGAAGTGCCTACATGACACCGCAGAAGTTGTTGAGCTGAGCATGTTGGAAGAAGTCGAAGTGGAACGGGACGCGACAGTCAGACGAGTCCCTACCCGTATTCTTGGGTCATAAGTTAAGAAGCTGCGCAATAAAGAAATCAAGTTGCTAAAGGTTCAACGGGAAGATAAACCAAAAGATGCGTCTTGGAAGACCAAAGATAAGATTCGTGCTTCGTACCCTTTTCTTTCAGAGGGTATGTTCTTAACGCCTTTTCCTAAGTTTTATCAGTGCTTGTTTCTGTCAATAGAGTATATCCTATCCATAGTACTTTTAACCTTTAGAAAGGAATCCTGTGGGTGTAAACATGTGTTTGAAACATGTTATGTTTGATGGATGCAAGTGTTTGCTAGTGGGTGCCTATGGACGCATCTACACACACATTAGGCACTAAGATCGGCTCAATCACTTTCATACTACATATGGATGTGTGTGCATTTTTTTTTATGGATGAAAATGGATGAACTGGCATATGGATGTTGCATCTATACTATATTATTAAAGCTGAGTTGAGCATTCTTTGCTCTCAGGCCTTCTCTCACTATCAATTGTGTCTTGACACGTGTACCCTGAAGTCTAAACGTCTTGCCCTGCCCCGAGACCTTTTCCCCTTTCTTTCTTCTGTGTTTTCATCCTACGATTTATGGAAAATCCTTCCTCAAACCTAGATCCCCATTTTTTTAACCAGAAAACTAGTACTTTAAATCCCCTTTTTTTCCACCCATCGACATTTCTAATCACGAAGAGGCAAATATTCATAAATCAGGGATCTGCCTTTCTGCTGGAGGCCCTTCAATGTCAATCCTGCCAAGCTTTTCAATTTCAAACGTTTTTTGGTAGATAGTTTCGTCTTACAATCTATGAAACCCTTCAGCTTCGATCCTCCACCAACCATGGCAACATCTATATCTGAAGGAAGCGAATCGTTTCCAGTCTCAGTTCAACGGTGAGTACCGAAGGAATAGAGGCAAAATTTCCCTAAAATTTTCTTTCTCCTCTAATTCTTACAATAACCTTTAATTTCTATGTGTATGGTTTGTTGTATTGCTATTTTGATGTTCAATTTACCACTTAAGCTGCGGCCTTGCTCCTTCAAAGCTTGACAAGTGTTCTTACTATCTTCGTTTGTATTTTGTTTGCAGTTTAGAGGATGTACTATTTCAATGGATCAAACAAGGGTGGTCATGTTATTATTATATGCTATTATGCTGTGCAATAGCATATGCTCAGGTATTAATTTTATTCAATGGGAAAGAGAAATTGCTTAATGAAATAGTTCAAAACTTTGTGACTTTATCATTCCATAGGCATGAGTCTCCTCTGGGTGGAGCATGAATTTTTTTGGTACTCATTTACTTTTAAATATATTGACCATGATATTTCTATATTTGCAGTTACTTTTGCACCTGCCAAGATGTCATATTTCCAGCTTAGTATGTTAGTTCTCCACGTAACAGTAACTGAAAATTTGAAATCTGTATTGTGGATATGCTTAATATGGTTTTTTTTTACGTTTACATTTAGTTATTCTCCTTATATGTAAATATTTCGACCTGAAATAAAATGCAGTAATGCCATGTAATTTCCAGTTCCAGCTAAAATTTGGTAGAGCAAATGCTTAGCAAGGATTCTCAAAAGGTAAATAATAGCATCCACTATGGAAATGAATATGACTAACATAATTTATGCATTAGTATGCTCGAACGAGTAAAATAACAATGGTTGCATGGATGTTCCTATATGACTTCTGTAATGAAACGTATTTTACAGAATGATGAATGATAATTTTCTGTTTGACTTCCCATGTATCAGGATTGATGCAGTTTCTCGCACCCTTTCAGCAAAAGGCATGTTGGAAATGGTAAAAAAATATTATGTCCATGACAATGATGTTTTGTGTTTCTATTTTCTTAATCTCTCTTACCACAGGAATAAAATCAGTTTCAAATATTGTTGCACAGTTTGAATCATTATTTCATTATTCCAACATCTGTCATCAAACATATAATCTTTCTTATATTTCAACCTGTGTTCATAATCATTCAGCTGCTTATTAATATTTCTCAATGATTAGGACCATGTCTGCTACATTTGTTCTAAACAACATTACGACGTCAAATGAACTGAATATCATTAATGTTAACTTCAACCAATTCAACTGAAGGTTAATATAATAGATATGTACGAGTTTTTTTAACAACAATAAGCCAGCAAGATTTAGAAAATAAAGACTTAAGAATATAAAACATATCTAATTAGATTTTAATTTTTCCGCTTTTATATTTCCTTCCTAAAATTGGCATAGCATGATTACATGGGCAGTTACACCCATGTGTTTCTGCCGTAATTCACGTCGATCCTCTTTTATATCTTAATAATGATATTCTCATAGCATCTTGAAATCATTTTTCGTTATTATATTTGTATGCTTTCTCAACTAATCTACATCCCTTCTTTAACAATACCTGCGTGTAGAGGTGAAAAAAAAAATCAAAATCGAGATAAAAGTTTAACAGATATGAAAATGTGATTAAAGGACAAAATCATTCTTTGTTTAGGATATGGAGAAAACTCATGTCTTTGATATTATAATAACCTTTATTAAATTAGAATATATGAATTAGAGATATTATTTTTTCAAAGTGTATTACCGCTTGCCATCCTATACATATTTTTGTAGGTTCAAAGCACATATATCACGTTTAATGGTCCAAAACTTAAAAGTTCATCTATAGTAGCATTGCAAGCTAAAAAAATAATTTAAATAGGGAAGATGTTATGGAGGCATAATATATTATGAAGATTCCAAATGGTATGATTTCTTATCATTCTTACTGATTGGGTTATCTATTCTATAGATGTTTAGTTTATGTACATAAATAAATAATTGATATTTAATGCTTCATCTATCAATGAAAATAGTTTAAAATTATTTGTAATGCATAATTGATTATCGATATAAGCCTAGATTTCAATTTGGAACTTTTACATGCTTGCCAAATTATTCTATTAGCAATAGCTTAAAAACACGATATTTCTCGATAGATGTTCAAAATTTGTTCCACATGTATATATACACACAGACTCCCCCCCCCCCCTCTCACACACACATATCCCCCCATTTTGCTGTATAGTCTGAAAAATTTATTTTCGTTCATTAGATAAATTTAACATTGTACTTATACGTCCAATTGCATTTTTATTACATAAAGTTTTCATGCATTAATTATTCCATTAACTATGCTAATGGTATATATAGTAACTCTTTGAATTTTTATGCCGATTCTGAAATGATACAATTATTATTTTCAGATTGAGCTATTGTTTTGTTTGCTTACCATAAATAACATGGGAAATAATATAATGTATAATATTATTGAAGGGAATGATAGCAATATATAATATTAGCAACAAACGACAGATAAAACTAAAATTTTAATATATAAAACAGAATTTATCATTATATCTTTTATGAATCCTTATTGCTTAATTGATTATCATTCTATAAAAAGTTAATGAATTGATTTATTTCTTTAACTACTCCGTTGGTATGCATAGTTCCCCTCATAGTTTTTGACCGATTTAATTAGATTACTTCCGATTTTTGTGTTGTGACTGAACTTTTGTTTTCCCTGATTAGCAGGAATAAAAGTAAGTGAAAAAATATAAATAATTGTATTTATATTTGTAGTGTTGAGAAGTGATGTTAGCAACAAATTATTGTTTGTCTTCAATAAATATACTACACGATACTTTATCTTAGTGAAGAATAAATATAAAAGGAAGTTGACCATTGATCTTTTGGAAAGTACTTAACATTGATTATGAAATCTTATATATAATGCATTAGTATAAGTTAGGTTTATTCATTATTCTACTTAGTTCAC